>CM021102.1:293883282-294253869 GCA_007115665.2 Sequoiadendron giganteum | reverse complement strand
GTAGAAGAATTCAAGGGATCTACTGCCGCAATTTTTGAAAGACTAGATAAAGAAGAGTAGGCCAAGGAAATATTGGAGAGATAAAATGAGGAGCTAAAGAAATATCTACAAAATATGATGAAACCCTTAGATTCCATCAACCAAGTTGGTTATTCTTCATCGGCAAGAGGTTTTTTACCCAAGGAGATAGTTAGTGAACTCGAGAGGATGTAAAATTCCACACAGGATACACATGAATGGTTACAAGGAGTGGGGATTAGAGGATACACCATGATTAAGGAAGTCATGTTAGCCTATGGGGATGCATATAGATTTCTTGAGTATTTGCATAATTTATTAGCACAAAATAGTGATGATGTAGATCTTATCCTGCAGAAAACAAGCGCAATCATGGATTATACTGAACAAAGATTAATAAAGGATGGAATCCTACCTCCCTCAAATGTTTCAAAGCCTTGGGAAAAATGGTGGTGGGAAATTTATTCTCCAATTGATGATGGCCCAATCACCGCCCACCATTTGGATGATGTAGCTACCTATATTACTGTTGTGGATAATTTTCAATATCTCAAGGTGGAATGGGGTAGGGTCATTAAGGAATAAAGGGAGGAGATTAAATTTATTGACCACTCCACCACTAGATGACTTGGAGATGGTCTTTCTTATGGTGCGAGATAAATTGGGATAGGATAAGGACAAGGAGTCAGCTAATGCGTGATTACATCAAGATTCGTGCTTCCCATTTATCTAGGATTTTCCACACTTTTCGTATTCAACGTTTGCATACATTGGAGTGATATAGATTGGAGAATCCAAGCCAACATAGAAGAAATATCAAGCATTAAATGTGAGAAATATTATTTTATTGAAAAGGTTTCTTGGTCGGCCTATTTTTGGCTGCCTCTTTTGTAACCCTAATTGGACCGACATGATTTAAACTTGTATAAATGGGGTATTTTGCCTCATTTGAAGGGGTAAGAAGGTTAGATTTTGAAACAAGAAAAGTGATAGAGCAAGACCTAGAGCTAGAAGTTAGTTTCATTTGAAAGAAAGTGTTGTAATATCGAATATTGGAATTGTTGCAACTTTTGGGTGATTTAATGAAAGTAAATATATTGTACTTTAGTGTTCTTTATTGTATTGATTTATCTCACATGGTTCTTTGTATTCTATATTTCGATATTTCTTTGAAATTATTAGATATATGCTAGATTTTGATTTAGATATGACTCGATGGTGTTTATGGTTTGATGTTTGAAGTACTTGTAGCAATCCCTAGTCCATACTTTTAGCAGCTAATTGATTGTGGGTTGTTGTGTAAAGTTAGCCTTGACCTTATATCTATGTGCTTAGTTCAATTTTGAGGGTTTATTTATTTAACTTGCAAAATAGGGTTGGTATGAATGAATGTCTCATGATCTGAAAATATTTGATTCCTTAGAAGATTTCACTACTTATGTAAGATTGCAGATGAAATCTAGGTTAAGTAGGAATTAGTTTTTACGGATTGGTGCATTTCAAATATTTTATCATTTCCATTATTGACCTTGAAAGTAATTTTAGTCTTAGGATCTCTCTTAAACCCTTATGTTTTGTTATTTAATTGAATTTGGGTTAAATTTAGGAATTCAAGTATCATCATATTGCAAGATTTGATAAGTTTGAAAGTTCCAGCATTTTTTTTGTAGGGTCCCTTTGTAATTACAAGAAACATTCACATTATCTATAAGTTGTTTCACTATACTTTTGAGACCTGACATTAGAGACCTTTGGGTTATCTCTTTGCTAAGAGATATTTGTCTTTCAACAGAGGTAGGATATCATATTTTATCTGAGTTGTTGTTCTGCAAAAAACACCATCAATAGATTAGCACTAGAAGGAGGTCTTTAAGAGTCAAGCTAGAGAGATTTAGAAGAAGAACCAAATCCATGCCAGGGGAAGAAGAGCTTCAAGAATTAAAAGCTCCTACGAGGTCAAGAAGGACTAGAATAAGGGGAGAATCATCATCCACCCAACCACTTCCATCATCTCCATCTTCATAAATTCCATCTTAATCTTATTCTGAGGCTAGTCGCATTCGGAAACCCCAACCAATCATCAATCAGTCATTACCACCTCCACCAAAGGATTTCCTGGAAAATAACCCATCACCCTTGTCCTTCAGTAACTACAATGTTATGCCCAAGAACCCCGAGCATTTTTTCTCTAAGTTTCATACAAATGATCCTAATAGGATAGTAGAGGAGCATATTAGGATTTTCCACACTTGTCTTAGAGATAGAGGGATCAATATGAAGATGTTGCATGTAGGATTTTACCTTATTCTCTAAAAGATGATGACTTTTATTGGTACAATCATTTACCTAGTTATCCCCTGCAAAGTTCCAATCAACCCATTTATTCATAGCAATAGGCTAGTTTTCCCATATACTTGTAGAATTATGAGGTCTTACATAGGTCTATTGGTTCGAGAGGAGCATCAAGATACCCTTAGCATAATGTGAATTTAGTATCTTACAAAAATCCAGTATAAAAAGAGGCTAGATGAGCAAATAGAGCAAGTAAAAAAATGAATATGGAGGGAACTTACTTGAGAAACCATAACAGCCAACTCCAAGCTACTCAGAGGATGTTGTAGTCAAATTACAATAGGGAGTGTCAAGATTCTACATAGGGACAAAATTTTGATAGAGGACAATCATCTGGGAAATTTTTTGATAGAGGGCAACAAGGTGGACAAGGATTTGAAAGAAGGCAACAACCCAGGAAAAATAGACCACCTGAGGCCTAATAATGGAGGTGTCCCTACTACATTGGACCAAACTTATAATCAAGAGAAACCTCCAAGTGGTGTGTACCTGGTAGAGGCAACTTTGTCTGAATGGTGTAGGTTTCACAAGACAAGCCAACATTCTGAGATGGATTGTCTTGAGTTACAAGCTACTAGTTTCATCTTTCGCTATGAAGTTGATAATAATTCCACTAGTCAGGAGATTGTACCCTCCAACCATTATGATTCTCTAGTATTGGTACTAAATCATGCTCCTTTTTCACGAGGTGAAGAGAATGAACCAAAAGGAGAGTCGGGCGGTAGGGATGAGAAGACTGAACAAGTGTTTAATGAAGATGAAATTTCTCAGTTATTCAATGAGGGAACTGAGAATGATAATGGCCCCTTGGATGAAGAGGAATATGGTGTTGGGGAGGTCCATATGTTTCATTAACCTACAAGGAAATATGATTTGAGAAATAGACCTAACAGGAGTCTGCAAGCTAGAGGCACATTCACTACATCCATTCCTCCAAATAATTTCACCACTCCGCCAAATATAAATGCTAAGAATAATTCATCTTACCCTCATCTACGAATAAAGTAATTTTCAAAAGGAGGACAACGTGATATGTCAAAGGTAACTAATTTTGATGTAGGAAAGGAAAATTAGGTTTGTTACTCGAAAGAATCACTTGCTAACATGAATGTGGAGCAATTAGGTGAATACGTAACTAAGGAACTTAGGAAAGTAAAGGCGAGTCTTTCTCCTTTTGATTTATTAAGGGTTCCTACCATCATAACTACACTTCTGCAATCTTTCAAATAAAATACAACCCCTTAAGGAAGGGAATTTAGTGAGGTACTTGAGAGGCCTCCTAGCTCACAAGTACCCAAAGTTCAAGTTCAAGGTCAAGGCTAGGCACAACCTGAGGATAAAGGAAAAGAAAAGGATAAGAGTCAAATTCTATAGGTTTATACTCAGTTAATTTTGTTCCAAGGAAAGACAGAAACTTCTCCCTTTCTAATTTATATTCACATATTTGGGAAGAATATACATAATTTTCTTTTATATTCAAGGGCATCCACAAATGTTATGCCTTATGTTGTCTATAGAGTTCTGGGTATCTGCCTTGCCGCCTTTCAAAAGAAGGTCACTCAATTAGACAAGACAAAGATTAATGTGGTGGAAGAATTAAACATGGTTCACATGTATATTATAATAGATCCTAGGGTGCAACAGGTGGTCAATATTCAAGTAGAAGACATTCGTGATACCTATGGTTTGATTTTGGGTTGAGACTTAACGAAGGCACTAAATGGATGCACATCCATAGATAATTCCCACATGTGGCTCCCTTGGAAAGGAGTCCCAAATCAAATTAGGATTGAAAGGGACCTAGAATCCAGTATGTAATCATAAAGTATCATAATACTTCAAATGAGATACTAGTGTTAGAGGTCAGTATAGGGAGCTATGTATTGGCTGCCCCTGTTTCAAATATGGGAAAGATCTTTATGTTGAAAATTACCTTTGGTGGGTCTACATCAGATTCTAGTAGGCGTGAGGCCTTAATTGAATAGGTAGAAGACATCTATGCCCAAGAAGATGGTAAACTCAACTTGCTAGATAATTTATAGGATTTCATCTAGAAATGTATAGAAGATAAAATTTAGTTGGGCAGAAACATGAATTTTTAGGAGCTACTTCTCCCAAAATGGTGCAGAGTCCACAATGCTCCTCACTCAGAGTTGAAATGTTTCATATGCCAAAAAACTATGGAAAAGATACAAAAATGCATTAATCCCACCAGCGATCAGGTTGGATATCCAAAGTGTTCAAAACGATCCCAAGGGTAAAAGGCCAATGCCTCCTGAAGAATTTCTCAATAGCAATAAAATAGAGAATCAATCAAAAGAATCGGGAGCTAATGGTTGTTAGATGCTAAGGTTCAATGGGTCAAAATAAAAACAAGGTGTTGGAGTAGGGTTTGAGTTAATCAGTCCTAAAGGTAAAAACAAAAATTATGGTCATAGACTCCAGTTCCAGTGTACTAATAATGTAGTTGGGTACAAAGCTCTGGTTCATAGATTGTTAATGCAATAGAGAAAGAAAGTTAAGATTTTACAAGTATTTGGGGATTTATAATTAGTGGTTAGGCAAGTGAGAAAATAGTATTCATGCCATGATATAAGGATGAATAATTACAAACATAGAGTGTGGGATCTCATTGAAGGATTTGATGCCTTAAACATTCAGTTGATACCCCATAGCAAGAACCAAACTACAAATTCCCTGGTGCAAGCAACTAGTACATTACAACCATTATCCCTCTCTAGTTTCAAGAAGTTCATAGTGGAGTTAACTCCTATGCCCTTGATGCCTGATAACATACCTAACTTCTAGATGTTTGAGGATGACAAGAATATTCTTGATTTTATCACCAGTTGTGATGTGTTTATTTGTCAAATAATTGATGAGGTGGAACCTTAGGAGGAAGAGATGGAAATTTAAGGATTCATCAACTTGAAGACTAAAACTATCGAAAGGAGAATGGTGTAGTTAGAAAGAATTTTTTGATCTAGATAGAATAAAAGATCAGGAGCAAGAAAGTAAGAAGGAATCCATCAGTAGTCAATGTGACATATACAATATGGGGATGTCAAAGGATATCAAGAATATCTTCATTGGCAAGGTATGCACTCCAGAGGAGATAAAATGAATTTTTCATGCCTTGCATACATAAATAGATTTGATAACTTGGAGGTACAAAGATTTGAATACATATGACACTTTGATTATTACACACACCATTCCTCTCAAGCTAGGAACCTGAATCGGGCATCGGAAAAATATAATTACCTAGTTCCTTCATTGGATGAAGTGCTTCATATTGTCAATGGATCACAAATAATGTCTTTTCTACATGGGTACTTTGGTTATAATCAAGTTATGGTGCAATATGAGGATAAACATTGAACTTCCTTTACTATAAAATGGGGAACTTTTTCTTATAGAAAAATTCCCTTTGGGATGATCAATGTTGGATCCATAGTCTAGAGAGCCATGGATATTTCCTTCAATGAAATCATTAGAAAGTGCATAATTATCTATATGCATGATTTGACTATTTTTTCCAAAAGGTGAGGTGATCATATAGCATATTTATGAAAAGTGTTTCATAAGTGTAGGGAATTTGGAATTTCACTTAATCCAAAGAAGTGAATCTTTGGAGTTACTGAAGGAAAAATCTTGGGACATGTTATCTCAGAGAGAGGAATTTCTATTGACCCTGAATGAGTGGAATCCATAATCAAGATTCAACCACCTGCTAGTAAAAAGGAAATGAAGTCATTCTTTGGAAAAATTAACTTTGTAAGGAGGTTTATCACTCGATTTGTCGAAATAGTCAAACTGTTGAATGCAATGCTAAAGAAGGAAGAAAAAGTTGAATGGAGTGCAAAATAAAAGGAAGCATTTGCATAAATTAAGAAAGCCATTGTTGAGGCTCTAGTATTCGTAAGTCTTGACTATGCCAAGCCTTTTTACATATATTCATTTGTCTTTGATCAATCATGTGCTGCCATGTTGACCCAAAAGTCTGATCAACGAAATGAGAATCCGATATAATTCATGATTTCTCCTCTAAAGGATTAAAAATTGAGGTACCTCAGTGTGGAAAATTAGGCCTATTCCTTAGTCAGATCTGTAAAGAAATTCATACATTATATTTTAAGGAATAAGATCTTTGCAATAGTTTCAGATCCTCCAGTTAAATTGTTGTTGATGCAAAATTAATTGGGAGAATGTAGAGATAAATGGGTAACCATGTTACAATAATATGATATTGAGATTCAACCCATGAAGCTAGTGAGAGGATAGGGACTAACTAGGAAAATAGCTGAAATGGCTCCTAACCTCATAGCTCAACACTATCATCTCCAAGATGTCTCACCAGGTGATTGGTATGATGATATTATTTATTATCTTTTGAATCAACAATGTCCTAATCATCTCAATGCAGTAAAAAGGAGAGATTTTCATTTGAAAAGTGATAGATTCATGATGAAATAGGTTGTGTTATAAATGAGAAATCATGAAGGATTTTAGCTTCGTTGCTTGAGAAAAGAAGAACCTAGGAGAGTGATCGTTTAATTTCATGACAAATATGGCACAAGTCATTTTTTTGCACCATCCACTATGAATTAGATCCCGAGGGAAGGCTATTACTAGCATACCTTATTTAAAGTTGCACTCAACCATGTGAGTACTTTCCATGTATGTCAGACTACATCAAGTAAGGAGAAATGTGCAACCCTTCCACTTCAATTAGTCTTAGAGGTAAAACCATTTTCACAATGGGGGATGTAATTTATAGGTCCAATCAATCCACCTTCTTCTACAAGCCATAGGTATATTCTCACTATCACTGATTATTTTACTAGGTGGATTGAAGCTCTTGCATGAAAACAATGTACTTTCTAAAGTGGTAATCAATTTCATCGAATCAGGTATTATCAATCGCTTTGGTTTGTGGTAATGGTCTTGCATTTGCATCACTAAAATTCTCTAATTGGGCCTATGATCATGGAATCATCATTAAGTTTGTATCTGATTAATACCCGCAAGGCAATGGTTTGGTTGATTCTTCCAATAAGAACCTTTTAACATTCATCTGTAAGCTATTAGAGAAGAATCACAAGGATTGGCACACTCAACTTAGATTTTCTCTCTAGGAAAATTGTACGAAACAAAATACCTCTCTAAGAACCTCTCCTTTGCACCTTGTGTATGGTTTGGAACCTGTATTTCCCATCCAGTTAAAAATCCCCACTTTGTAGTTCATTAATGAATACTATGATGAAGGGGACAAGCATGAAGCCCGCTTGTTGAACTATTACACCTTGAAGAGAGAAGAGATGAAGCCTTAGAATAATTTTCCAACTATCAGGGTGTAGTTAAGATATGGTTTGATAGAAGATCCATGGTGAAATCCTTTTGAATCTTTAACTTGATTCTCTACTGGGATAAAGCACATGACTAAAAAGGGGAGCATGGAAAATTTGATAAAATTTGGCTTGACCCTTACCAGATTTAATAGATATTGGGAGATAATATATTTTTCTTGAAAAATCTCATTGCAAAGGATATCCCACTGCATATCAATGGGATGTATCTGAAGCATTATTTTCAGCCTTGAGCTGTTTGCAACTCTTTCCTTGTAAATAGTTAGATTAGGTTTTCTTTTGTTTTTCTTTGTTTTTTTCTTTTGAGTTTGTTTGGGTTTGGTTGGGTCTTCTTTCTACTTTTCTTTTCTTTGGGCATTCTTTCTTTTTATTGGGCTTGTTGCACCTGCATAGAGACCATCCTAATACTGGGACTATTTCATCTATTTCATTTATAAAATCTAATTATCTTTCCAAAGTCATTTGGTAGAAGTCCTTATCTGGTATTGCATATGCTTGGAGTAGATGAGGCATTTGATTAAGATAAACCTAGAATGTGTTTGGGTCTTATATCTATATGCAGTCCTTATAAGGTCTAGTCAAGTGAAAAATCTTATATTCTATTTTAGCACAATTGTGGTTCTTAGCCCTAACTGTGAGCTTCATTGCCTACAAAGTGAAAGGGAAAATTTTGTTTTAAACAAATTATCAGAATATCAAAAGAAAAGAAAAGAGAATCTTGAAAATCAAAAGAAACCTTCACCTTATCAAGAGTTTCCAAGTATCTCTATTGGGGCTATGAATGCCTAGCTAGCATTATAGCTATGTTTTGGAGGGCCGTAATGATAACCTCATCGGGGCTATGGACACCTAGTTGGCAGCGAGGCTCTATCCAGGATTCTTTTGGAGTTATAATCCTTACGTAGCTTGATTAGACAGAGTTTGGTTCTCACTACTACTAAGGAAGGGGAATGGATACATGTGCACACAATTAGACCCTACTATAGGAAATGTTTTCTTACTTGTAAAATTTGAAACTCTATCCATAAGTGACTTGATGTAAGGACAAAAACCAAATATTTTGTGTTCTTGATTCCAGTTTGTCATTGAAATGCACTGGAAGCATTTCCCCAGTTGAGTCACCAATTGTTGTGTAGTTTTTTACACACAGGCCCTGCTAAAAGTAGGGACCCTCTTTTTTAGTCTTTTGGGTGTTTTCTGTAGTCTTGCCTCTTGGACTGGTCTTTGGTCTTGGGTTCTTATAGTCCTCTAGTTATCAAGGTTTGGCATTTTTGAAACATGTTTTAATGCTTGTCTTTCCTATGCAACTGATCTCTTGAGTTAGTTCATTGAAAATCCTAGGTTATGGGGTGAGTTTCAGGTTTCCCTTGACTCTCGGGTAATTCCCTCCTATGCAAAAATATTTGATTTCTGTTGATGTCTTAGATCCCCAAAAGTTAGTTCTCATAGTGGTACATTTAAAAAATTTGAGCATTTTGTAAAATCTTGTATCTCACGAAATTCCCCGAAATTCTTTGAGTTCTTAAATTCCTCAACTTTCATCATTCCCTCGGATTCCCAAAGTGGCTCTCAAGTGGTCATTGCACTTCACTTATGTCTATCCTAAAATTCTGCAGCTTGCATTGATGGGATTTGTGAGAGATTTTATATTGGAAAATTGGTGTTATTTGTCTCACAATGAATTTGAAGGAGTTTGGTCATAGAAAAATGTGTGTGAGATAGATTTTTGGAGCTATGGATTTCTAGTTGGTGACATTTTCTTGGTCTTGTTCGCATCCATGTGGGATTTGAATTTTTCTACCAGTAATTGTCCTCCTGATTTTTATCTTCATCCATGGTATGTACATAATTCCTTGCTTTTAATTGAAAAGTATGGGTGGTTCTATGGTGTCACACATATTATATCCTTCAATTTTGTGCATTGGGAGATCTGTGATTAAACTAGGGTTGTCCCCTTTTCATTTCAATGTCGCAATTCTCCATGGAATTGATGGTATATAGTGCTAATCCTTACTAGATTCGGTCTTGGAATTTGGTGATGTGCATGATGGTGATTCGGTTTGATGGATCCAGGGTTCTATGTGTGTTTGATTTATTGGTGGTCTAAGTGTGATTTTGAGTTGTTATTTCCCAGTTGCATTTGGTCATTGCTTGCCTCTGAGGGTTTTCGAAAAATTGATTGTGATTTGAATGAATGATTGGTCATATCAAAGATTTGACAGGTTATTCATGGTAGAACCCTAGGGTTTCAAATTTTGAATTCCTTGCTAAAGATCAATTGAACTATTCTTGAATGAGTTATATGTCCAAATTATGGACGATCGATTTGAAACGATTAAAAAGCTGAGCCAAATCATAAATTTGTGATCATTTGATTTATGTTAGAAAGTTGTGGAGAATTTGAAGTTTCAGATATTTTAGGTACCTCGTGGAATTCCTTTGCCCTTAGAAATCTTAGAAATTACCATTTCCCTTTTCATTTCGTGATAATTCATGTTAATGTGAAATTTAGGATAACCTTGCTAGTTTTTTTCCTGAAGGGAAATCCCCAAAACATTTTGAAAGCGAGAAAATTATGGAAATGGATGATTTTACTTGCATGAGTTCATGATTCGTTTGGTTAACTGAAGGATAGAAATTTCCATTTCTTGAGATATAATGTTGATGGAATTCCTTTTGAGTGATAGCTAATTTTTCCTCACTGATTTCTGCCTAGTCCTGAAATCCCCGAATTTCCTTATTGACTTGATTTCCATGAAGGGATGAAAATCTTGATTTTGTTTTATGGGTTCATGATTGTAAAATTTTATGGGATTGCAATCATTTTTTGGGCCTAATTGGATGATGAATGTGTTATTTATAATGGACTAAATTTTACTCTTGTGTCATAATTGATAATTATTGTGACCTCTTTGTTGGCTGCAGGCTGAATTAAGAAAGGTTGTTACTGGCAAGGGTAGGGGCAAAGAAATGGATCTTGAAGAGCCTTCATTGTCAAAGAATGAAAGGATTAAGTTGGATGTGAAGAGAAATATTCCTAAGAGAAAAATTAGTTCTATTTGGTCTAGGGTGACTAACACAAATATGGGAAAGTGGGACTACGAGGAATTCAAGGTAAGGATGGCAACAAATAACCCTTTTGTTCTGGTAAGGAGACTGATAGATTCTGGGTTGGCTCATGTGGCCAGTTTCCTCCTTCAGTGCAATGCTATGTGACTATCTTGGAATGTGCTCAACACTCTAATCAGGGTACATAGAGGGTAGTTGGTCCACAAGGAAAAGTGCTTGCAAAATTCTCTCATGTCTAAGTTTCCCAAACATTTGACATGCCAGACAAGTCTCATGTGGTGCAATTTTATATTGATATAGCCAAGAAATTTTATGGGAAGGATACAAATAAGGCTCTAGATTTCATTAACACAAGGTTAGAGAAACCAAAGGCATATGTTTCTAAACTACCAAAATAGTTGTTCAGGGCTAAGTTTAAGTCAGATTACTATGATGCAATCACTCTTCTTAGTAGAGTGATGGGTCTCAAGAGTGCAGGAATGTTTGAGAATTGGATGTTTTATTTGACACTGAGAATGGAAAAAGGAAAAAACTACCATTGGGAAGGAATTATTAGTTAGATAATTCATGAGCAATTATCCAATGTGTCGCAGACCAAGACTTTCAATATGACATCTTATTTGGTCTATGCCTTGGCAAGGTTTCATCCATATAAGGGACTAAGCACTCGAGGAGTCTCTGGCTAAGATGTAATCTATGAGGTCAACCCTTAGCTACATTTGAATAGTCCTCACTATAGAAGGGTGAATGATGCATTCACCATTTACATTACAAGGCTGCTTTAGGGTGCATAACATGTTAGGATTTTTAATGCTATCAAGGAATTGATTCAAAAGTTTGGGGCATGGTTTATATAGTTTCCCACTTTCTCTTACATCAAGATTGATGGTTTTCCAAGATCTCCATACAGATTGCCTAGATATACTATAGATCACATCGTACTTTTGGAGATTACAAGAGAAATTTGTGCCTTTGATGCACCTGTGAAAGGGGAGATGCACACAATTGGTTTTGGTAATAAATTCCCATTAAGGATCAGAGGTCATGAGGCTTGTCCTTCCTTAGCCACAACATAGTTCTCTGATGAAGAGATGCGCACTTTCAACTTGTCTTTGCATACTAAGAGACCCAGATTTAATAGAACAGGTGGGGCTCAAAGGAGAGCCAACAAAAAGTTTAGACATAAAGATGATCTTGAAGATTATTGGGCCAATTGTAAATAGGAATTCAAGGTTTTGAAGAGGATGATTTGCAAGTTGCCTGCCAATTTGATTAGACTATATAATATCAAGGCCATCCCATATCAACTTGATGATGATGGAGAATTCATACAAAGCCATGACTATGAATCAGTTAAAGATAATCCTATAGGGGAGATTGATTGGATGAAAGAGGAAATAGAAAAGTTGGAGAAAATAAATGCCCTTGTACTCAAGTACACTAATTTTTGGATCAAGCATAAGATTTTGGAGTTGGATAATCAAGGGAAGTAGTATACTTATGACTTGATTGAACATTTGGAGTCCCAGTCTTCTTCTTCTTCTGAGGAGCGAGATTTGAAGGGAAAGAGAAAAAGTGAGTTCCCCTTTTAAAATTAAGATAAAAGGTGGGGAGGAAAAGAAAAGAAATCCCATTGCAAAGAAGAGAAAGACTACCTCGAGAGAGAAGAAATCTACTCAGAAAGAGGAACCTATGGAAGAGGAAAAGGAAAGTGATTCTCCTTTGCCTAAAACGAGAATATTAGTAAGAACATCAAGGAAGAAAAATGAGCCTCCTAAGGGGAAGAGTGAGATAGGACCACAACTATTGGATGTTGAGAGTTCTAGGGAGAAAACATAGGTTTATACCGAGAAGGCAAGAACTCCATCTCCTAAGGAAACCTTAGTAGAAGAGGTGTTCCCCATGATTCACTCTATTACACTTTAGCAAGATGATACCTCTTCCTCCCTCTCTACTCAAGAATTTCATAGTGAAAAAAAAGAGCCAAAAGATGAAGGTGTTGAGGATATCCATCAAGGTGAGGATGAAAAATAAGTTAAGGATGGGGATCTTCATAGTATGGAGTAAGATATTGGTGGGATTCTACAATCTTCTTTGGTTTCGTATGAAGATTCACCTACCTAGGATAAAGGAGAGAAATCCCTAGAGAAAGAGGAGGTGCATGGAAAATCTCCTTGGATTCATGAAGTGATAAAGATGCCTAACATGGAGAATAATGAGAACCGAGAGGGAGATAAGGAAAGCGAGGCAGAGAAAGAAGATAAAAAGTGAAGAGGTTTTTGCAGTACATGATGAAAATATTGAATCCTCTAATGGTCAGAAAGCAAAGGATAAACTAGGTGAGCAACAATTGGGTATTTCTACTCTTTGTTAGTTGAATGACAAATTAAAAAGAAAGAGAGTAGTTGTGGAAGATATTCCTCCAAGCTAGGATGATTCAATGGCTAGTATTGGAAAGAGTAAAGAAAAGAAGAAGGAAAGAACTATTTCCAGAATTGGCAAGGATGAATCAAACAATAGGGTGATCCATATTGCCACCCCTGTAGCATAAAAGAATGAGGATGAGGTAACTACTCAAGATTAAAACATCCAAACAATAAATTTGGGGCCTACCTCTAAAAGACAGGTAGAAGAGTTCAAGGGATTCATTGCCGCAATTTTGGAAAGAATGGATAAAGAAGAGTAGGCCAAGGAAATATTGGAGAAATAAAATGAGGAGCTAAATAAATATCTTCAAAATATCATGAAACCCTTGCATTCCATCAACCAAGTTGGTTCTTCTTCATCGGCATGAGGTTTCTTACCCAATGAAGGAATTAGTGAACTTGAAAGGATAAAAAATTCCACACAGGCTACAAATGAATTACTACAAGGAGTGGGGCTTAAAGGAGACACCATGATTAATGAATTCATGTCAACCTATGGGGATGCATATAGATTTCTTGAGTGTGAAAAATTTATTAGCACAAAATAATGATGATGTAGATCTTCTCCTACAAAAATCAAGGAGGATCATGGATTATACTGAAGAAAGATTAATAAAGGATGGAATCCTACCTTCCTCAAAGGTTCCAGATCCTTGGGAGTGGTATGAGGCCCTAAAAATCAAGGAAAGAATTATAAATAAAATTTGTAAACAAGGTCAGCTAGTGGAGAAAACATTGAATGGCATCCATAATAGATGCATCTCATTCTTTGAAATAATTATTGGAAGGGAGAATTTTGCACCAAAAAAATTGAGCCTGGAAGAATTAAGAAAATGGTGGTGAGACGTTTATGCTCCAATTGATGATGGCCCAATCACTACCCACCATTTTTATGATGTAGCTACCTATATTGATGTTTTGGAGAAGTTTCAAGATCTCAAGGTGGAATGGGATAGGGTTGTTAAGGAATCAAGGGAGGAGATTCAATCTATTGAAATAAGATTTAATATATTGACCACTCCACCATTGCCTGACCTGGAGAGGGTCTTTATTATGGTGCAAGATAAATTAGGATAAGATAAGGACAAGGAGCTAGCTAATTTGTGATTGCATTGAGATTTATTCTTCCCATTATGTATGATTTTCCATAGGTTTCTTCTTTGACCTTTGCATGCATTGGAGCGATCTACATTGGAGAATCTAGGCTAACTTGGAAGAAGTCTTAAGCATTAAATTCTAGTAATATTATTTTATTGAAAAAAATTCTTAGACGACTTGTTTTTGGCCACCTCTTTTGTAACCCTAATTGGACTGAATTGATGTAAAATTCTATAAATGGGGTATTTCACCTCATTTGAAGGGGTTAAAAGGTTATATTTTGAAACTAGCTAAGTGATAGAGTAAGACCTAGAGCAAGAAGTTATTTTATTCTAAAACAAAGTGTTGTAATACCAAATACTAGAATTGTTGCAAATTTTTGGTGATTTAATGCAAGACATTGTGCTTTGGTGATCTTTTAATATTGTTTTGAAATTATTATATATATGTTATATTTTGAGTTAGATATGACTCAATGGTGTTGGTAGCAATCTCTGGTCCATACTTTTAGCAACCAATTGATTGTGGGTTGTTGTGTAAAGTTATCATGGACCTTATATCTATGTGCTTAGTTCAATTGTGAGGTTTTATTCATTTCACTTGAAAAATAAGGTTGGTATGAATGAATGTCTCATGACCTAAAAATATTTGATTCCTTAGAAGATTGAACCCTTATCTTTTGCTATTTATCTAAATTTGGGTTAAATTTAGGAATTCAAGTATCATCATATTGCAAGATTTGATAAGTTTGAAAGTTTGAAAATTTGTTTTGTAAGGTCCCTTTGCGATTACCAAAAATATTCACATTATCTCTGAGTTGTTTCACTGCATTGTCAAGACTTGACATTAGAGACCTTGGGGTTATCTCTTTGCTAATAGAGATTTTCCTTTCAAGAGAGGTAGGATATCATATTTTTTCTTCGTTGTTCTGCAGAAAACACCATCAAAAAACCCTTGTAAAATAACCACTCTTGGTTTTTGATATCTCTGAGCGATTTTCCTGTGGTGATGAATTTTTAATTGATGGAAAAAGCGTCAAATGAATGCAGTGTAAAATTACAAGGTGGTGTAATTTTCATTTGATCATCATGTAAATAAACCAATAGTTCTAACACATCTAGATGGATAGGTTAATGCTAGGCAAGGTATTCTTTCACATCTAAACATGCCAAAATAGTTTGAGCTACATTGCACCAATGATATCTCTTAAGTGATCAAAGTGCAAAAGGAAATAAACTTTGATGATTTGTTACTCGAAAACCGAGGAAGTTAGAAACATTTCATCTGAAGGTATGGGGTCATGTAGGGCCTCTCTATAATAATATCTCTTATTTTTAATACCTCCAATCCATTTTCCTATGGTGATGAGTTTTCAATTGATGGAAAAAACAACAAATACATGCAATGTAAAGTTGCAAGGTGGTGTAATTTTTATTTTGTTCATTGTGTGACCAAACCAATAGTTCCAACACATCTAGATGGGTATATTTCTTCTAGGATAGGTTTTTTCACACCCAAACATGTTGAAATGGTTTGAGCTACATTGCATCGACAATGTATCTTGAGAGAGAACAGTGCAAAAGGGCAGAAAAATTTAATGAGTTGTTACTATGAAACCATTGCACTTAGAAACATTCTATCTAAAGATACAAGATCATATTGGTTTTGTTTGCAATAACCTCTCTCAGTTTTTCATATCTCCAATCCATTTTCCCATGGTGACAATTTTTCTATTGCCACAAAAACTATCAGATGCATATAATGTAAAGTTGCAAGGTAGGCTATTTTTTGTTTTTTTCTTCATGGGGCCACATCATTAGCACCAACACATCAAGGTGGGAACATCTACGTTAGGCATGGTCAACACCCTTAGTTATAATTGAAGCATGAAACATACACATGAATACACGTAATACGTGAAGTATACACATGAATCCTGAAACATACATGTGAATACATGAAGTATACATAGGAAGCATGTAGCATACATGTGAATACACATGATATGTGAAGTATACACATGAAACATGAAGCTTACACATGAATACATGTAATATATGAAGTATACATAGGAAGAATGTAGTATATACATGAGCATATGAAGTATACATAAAAAACATGAAGCATACACACGAACACATGAAGTATACATAGGAAGCATCAAACATACACATGAATACACATAATACATGAAGTATAAATAGGAAGCACGAATCATACACATGAACACACAAAGTATAAATAGAAAGAATGAAGCATATATGTGAATACATGCAATACATGAAGTATACATAGGTATCATGAAGCATACACATGAATACATTTAATACATGAAGTATACACAAGAAGCATGAAGCATACATGTGAATACATGAAGTATACATAGGAAGCATGAAACATAAATGTGAACACATGAAGTATACACAAGAATCATGAAGCATACACATGAATACACATAATACATAAAGTATACAGAAGAAGCATGAATCATACATGTTAACACATGAAGTATAGATAGGTAGCATACATCATACACATTAATACACATAATACATGAAGTATACATAGGAATCATGAAGCATACACATTAATATGTGTAATACATGAGGTATACACAAGAAGCATGAAGCATACACATGAAAAAATGAAGTATATATAAGAAGCATACAGAATACACATGAATACGCATAATATGTGAAGTATAAAAAGGAAACATGAAACATACATGTGAATACATCAAGTATGCATAGGAAGCATGAAGCATACATGTGAATATATGTAATACATGAAGTATACATAGGAAGCATGATTCTTTCACATCAATACATGTAATACATGAAGTATACATAGGAAGCATGAAGTATACATGTGAACACATGAGGTATACATAGGAATCATGAAGCATACATGTGAATACACATAATACATGAAGTATACACAAGAAGCATAAAGAATACATGTGAAGAAATGTAGTATACACAAAAAACATGAAGCATACATAGGAAGCATGAAGCATACATGTGAATACACATAATACATGAAGTGTGCACATGAAGCATGAATCATACACGTGAATACATGTAATTCATGAAGCATAAAAGGGAAGCAAGAATTATAAACATGGATACACGTAATACATGTGAATACACATAATATGTGAAGTATACATAGGAATCATGAAGCATACATGTGAATATACTTAACACATGAATACACATAATACGTGAAGTATACACAAGAAACATGAAGCATGCATGTGAATAGATGAAGCAAAAAAGCATAAATCTGCAAAAGAATCCTGATTAATCATGATTTTAAATAAATCAACAAGTTGGATGGTTTTTTCCCCTATTTTTTGAAAAATGTTTTGACGTTTTGGTAAAAAAAAAATCCCATTTCAAACTACAAAATTTCCAAAAAAATTTTAAAACCTATTAAAAAACATGAATAAAAATGTGCTAATTTTCATGCAAAAAAACCATGAGATTATAGCTTGTTTCCTACTATTAAGATTTGATATATTTTTTCCAAGCACCCATAGCTTCTTCAAAAGCACTCGCTATAGGATTTTAGCCATAGAAGCAAGACAATGAACTATTTGATGAAAGGCTTTGGTAGACATGTATGAATAATGTGGTAGTAATGACAAGGTAGTGAACTTTTTTTTAAAATACCTCAAATAAATATGGTCTCACGGTGATGGAATGCCATGATGAATTCTATGAAAAATGAATTGCTAAAGATTTTCATGGCATTCCATCACCATGAGACCACATTTCTTTGAGGTATTTTTCAAACAGTTCATTGTCTTGTCTATGCTATTGCCTACTATTATGCTTTGATATATTATTTCCAAGCATCCATAGCTTCTTAAAAAGAAACTATTTTAGGCTTTTAGCCATAGTAGCAAGGAAGTGAATTGTTTGATAATTTGTTTTTAGAAATGTATGAAAAATTTGGTAGCATAGACAAGGCAAAGAACTATTTGAAAAAATGCCTCAAAGAAATGTGGTTTCATGGTGATGAAATTCCATAAAATCCATAATGTAGTGAAATATTTGAAAAATGCCTCAAATAAATGTGTTCTCATGCTGATGGATTTCCATGACAATCCATATTATGGAATTCTTACTATTATTGATTGTCATGATATTCGATCACCATGAGACCACATTTCTTTAAGGATTTTTTTTTTAAACTTCACTGCCTTGTCTATGGATTTTCATGGAATTCCATCACAATGAGACGACATTTCTTTGAGGTATTTTTCCAAATAGTTCACTTCCTTTTCTATGTTGTTGCTTACTATTATTCTTTTATATTTTTTTCCAAGCATCCATAGCTTATTTGAAAGCACCTATTTTAGGATTTTATCCATAGTAGCAAGGTAGTCAATTGTTTGTTAAAATTCTCTAGTAGACATGTATGAAAAATGTGGTAGCATAGACAAGGCAGTGAGTTGTTTGAAAAAACAACCTCAAAGAAATGTGTTCTCATGGAATTCCATGACAAGAAAATGCAATTGGTAGTCGCTCCTAGTTATTAGTTATACACATCTAAAATTGGTCACGGTTAACCAAACCTGTTAATTAATTAAATATGAATTATTTAATTAATGTTCTTAAGTCATCTGCATATAAATAAATTTAATTATTTAGTTATATTGTTCATTTTCCAAATTCTTCTAATTTAATTAAATAAATAAAGTTTATTTAATTAATGCTACCTTCCTCTTAATTAATTAAATAGATTTCACAATTTATTTATTTTAATTATCACAAATTTAAATTCTAAATTTAAATGATATTGTTCATTCCACATTTAATTAAATATTTTCAATATTTAATTAGAAACCTTTTCATTTCTCACACATAATTAAATATTTATTTATTTAAATTATGAGAGACACCTTTCATTTGTCTCTTCATTCTCCATCTGTCTCTTAAACTTCCATCTCCTTTTCGAATTCTTGATCTCTCACCGTTCATTTTAACAGGTTTGAACGCAACCGTCGATCTTGGCCAATTGAATTCTTACCTTCAAAAATCTATAAATACAACCCTCTTATGAGTGGAAAAGGACCTCAAATCCTAGATTTTCATGCGTAGTAATTATAGTTGCATTTTAGCATTTCTAGCATTTCAATTTCATAGCTTAAATATATTAGCAATGCACATGCATTTTCATTAATCCCATTCTCTCAATCTACCATTTTACAAGCTGATGTTTAAACAGCTAAGAGCAAGCATCTTGAAATGAATTCTTGGAGATAGAGGACAATGGGACGAATTTGAAGGAGCTGCTTGTGTTAGAGTTTGCAGTTTTCTTTCTTTAATTTAGTTTCTTTAATCTAATGTTTCATTGGTGTATTAGTTTAGATTCATTTTGATTTGCACATTCTAACATACACATTTCTGGCACCCACCGTGGGGCCAAGCCCCGCATTTAATATTTCTTTTTGTAGATTTTTCTGGCAGGTGACAGACAAAATCCATATTTTAGCGCATACGAGTCTCAGTTCAGCACATACGAGGACTGTTTTGGCGCATTTATGAGATCTTTCAGTGCATACATTAACTGTTTCACTGCATCCATGGCCTATTTCGGCGCATAGACACTCTGTTTCAGCACATTCCAGTGAGATCTTTCCGCACATACATGACCTGTTTCAACACATAGACGACCTCTTTCGGTGCATACAGTTGTAAAAATTTTAAATTCTGATTCCGACACCATCCATAGACAGGATTTTTCAAATTTTACAGAATGAACCAATCCTAGTGTAGACATTTAAGTCTGAATTAGCCAATCCTAGGATAGTCACCAAACATAAATTTTCTTTTGGTTAAAATGAATCCCATGTTTTTAGTGAAGCAACATCTTCACTTAGTATAGAGAATTTGTCAATTTTGGGATTTAAAATTGAACCATTATTGTTTGCTATGATTGTGGGTAATAGGTTTATGCTCTCCCCTTAACTGGGTGATCAGAACACCAGACTTACCTTTTATTTTTCTGAAATTTAATGCTTTATTACATCCTTTAGAAGGCTTGCTCTTGTGGGAAAAAGTACTCACCCAAGAGGAATGACCTAAGTGGGAACACCTAAAGCCAAGGTTTCCAACCCACTTTAATCAAAAGCAAGTTGTTGATGAAAATCCAACTTGACAGTAGTGCACAGGATAACCATCCCCAAAACCTTTGTTCTAAAGGTTGGGAGGTCTCTTGAGGGAGTATATCTATTTGCCACACTGAATGGATACCCTTACTACGAACCATAGTGTAGAAGGCCAACTGTGTCAATATCCAAACATCATCTTAATCACGATGCAAGGGGAGGGAAGAATCTGCCCCCAAGACACTCACCATATAGTCGCCACAGATTGTTTGCTCAAGGGATTTGGTATCCACTTCCATCACTTTCAATATGCACTTGGAAAAGACAAAAACATGAGTGCCTTCTAGGGGGTGACAAGGCTATGTGAGTCGACATGATTTTAAGCTATGGGCTGTGATTACTATGATGACCTGTTTGACGAATTAAGAGTGAGTCTGCCTAAAGTGCATATCTTATTTAAAACCTATGGAAATATCAAGAACATACACTCTTTGTTTAGATTTTAGGATTAACAAAACAACTGTCTGATTCTATGTTGTGTTTCTCACAATTAAACCAGATTAAGATCATACAAAATAAGAAAAATTTATCAAACTATCAAAACATGTCGGTCTCAGAAGTAAGTTAGCACATCCCAGGTCTGTTTCGGTGCATATGTGCTATGTTTTAGTGCATTTGTGCTCTGTTTCAGCATATCCGTGCTCTGTTTCGGTGCATCTATGCTCTGTTTCGATGCATCTGTGCTCTGTTTTGGTGCATCTATGCTCTATTTCGGTGCTTCTGTGCTTTGTTTCGACGCATCTGTGCTCTATTTTAGCGCATTCAATCTTTGTTTTGGTGCATCTATTTTCTGAGCCTAGGTGATTTTCTGACTTTCAAAAATAAAGTTTTATCGGTCTAGTCTTTCCCATGCTCAGAGTTTGGAAGTCTACAACATTTGCTAAGAAGTCCTTAGAAAGAAAGATTAGAAAGCCCAAGAAGTCTCTCAGTTATAAGAAGGTATTGAAGAAGAGGAAATTTCTATATCAAAGTCAAAAGGTCTTGCTTGAACACAGAACCTTTATTCATTGGTATCATGACTATATTAAAGGTTTCACTGATGACTATGCTATAGAACCTTTATACTCAAGAGCTTTTTTTCAAAGAAGATCCCTTTCTCAAAGGCATAACCACAGTCAATGTATTCATTCCTCTTATATTCTCCAACCTGCAATCACATACGCTACTCATCCAAATCAAATTCTGCAATAGAGAACTCAAGCACATTAGGCATCCATTAAATTCATCTTTTTACAAAGCTAAGATCAAACTTCGTAAAGTGCAAAATCATATTTATTTTTTATCTTTGGTTTAATTCCCGCAAATAGGATTTTCATCCTTTCAATCAGGGAATCACGAACTAAAGATTAAAAATCTTTTAAGTCATAGAATCTTCATTCTATCCTGACTTTCATATCCATCACCATTGCACTATTTGATTCCTTTGATCAAAGTTAGTAGGATTTGAGTAAAGCTTATGCCTATTTCCTCGAGATCTCAAAAGCACATAGAAAAAGATGAAAGTACAGTGAACAAAATGGGTGATAATAGTGAGAGGGAGGAAAATCTCTTTAACAATTCAAATACTGAAGAGCTAATGGAAGAAAAACTTCAAGAACCAGAGAAGGATCCTCAATTCCATACTCTTATGGAAAGGATTTTAGAACGAAACAAGGAGAGATATTTTATTTCTTTAGCTAATCAAGGAGCTAAGTTACCTGCTGATTTTGACATGGAAGGGATTAAAGAAAATCCTGAAACCCCTCTTAACGATTTTAGTGCCCTTACTCAACAAATCAAGGAATTACAAGGGAAAATAACAAAAATGCAAGGGGGAGCGACAAAGAAGTATGTTTTGGAGGAAATATGTCCTTATCCATTCGATAGAAATCTTCGAATGATTCCTTTTCCAAAACATTGTGAAATCCCTAAGTTTGATAGGTATAATGGGAAAACTGACCCCATTGAGCATGTAAGGGATTTTTGAAATATGAGCTTAGAATTCGCTCATGATGATACCTACTTAATGAGGTTGTTTCCATGAAGTCTGGGTGGACAATCCATGGAGTGGCTTTCAAATATCACTCCCCCCATCAAAACCTTTGAAGAGTTGATAAATAAGTTTATATCATAATAATCTTACAACATCCAACACCAAATAACCATGCTTGATCTTTGTAAGATAAAACAAAAAGTAGGGGAATCTTTCACTACATTTTTGCAAAGGCGGAGAAGGGTGTTTGCTAGATACTCTCGTCTTGTTGTTGAAAAGGAAAAGATGGAGATCTTCATTGATAGTCTTAATCAAGAAATGAGTTACAGACTAAACCTTCACTGTCCTCAATCATTTGAAAAATTGATTGAATACACAATTACTATTGAAGGTGCATTGATCAAGCGTGGAGTTCTAAACATTTATAAAGAGGGTTCAAATTCATACAACAACAACAACAACAACAATCATAATAACAACAATGACAAGTCATGATTTTGGACTCAAAATAAAAATGTTGTGAATGATGGGGTAGTAGGTGCTAACAATGTGAATACAAAGCCTATCATCCTTACTGTCTCAGGTGTTCAACGTAACAATAATACCAGAAATTATAGCACCCAAGGCAATGTTTCTAATCAAGGAAACACAACTAACAGTCGTGGAAATAATTTTGGCAATAATCAGAGTTCAAATGTGCCCAGATCATCATATTTTTAAAGTCGACGGAGTTTCACTCCCTTGGTCCAATCTCTAGAATCCATTCAAAAAGAATTATTGAATCAAAACGCTATTACATTGCCACCACAAAGAGACTATGAACCTCAAGTTAAACCACCATCATGGAATGACTCACACTTTTGTGATTATCATAGGTGCAAAGGTCACAAGAAAAACAATTGCCAAGGTTTAAAGAATATTGTTCAAGATTTGATTGATAATCATACCATCATAGTTGAGGGACATAATGTCAATAATGACCATCAAGCATTCAAGAATCTGCTCATTGATTATTAAAAAAGGGAATCCTTGAGTGACAAGGGAAAGAATGTTAATAACATCCACGACATCATTATCAATCATATCTATACTGACGATCCTCAAATCAATGCTATCTGAATCAAAGGTAAGCAAGAATATCGAGAGATTAATGTTACGAAAAGGGGACACGCCAAGATCATTGTCAAAGGAAACTCATCTAAAGCAGCAATTCCCCCTCCAAGTCAATACAATTTGGTTGATCAACTATGAAAAACATCAGCCCAAATTTCTATCTTGGAACTTTTCAAGTTATCACTTGCACATAAAGACATTCTGGAAAAGGCTCTTGGTGATACAACTGTATCTCCTGATCTAGATATCGATAAATTTAGAGCCATGGTGGGAAAATTCTCCTCCTACACATGTTTATCTTTTTCTGAAAAAGATGATTCATCCATAACCCATCCACATAATTCATCACTCTATTTAGAAGTCATGGTTCACAAAGCCCGCATTAGACGTGTTCTTATAGATGGGGGAGCCAGATTAAATATTTGTACTTTGAAATTGGTCCTAGCTTTGGGATATTCAACAGACTCTATAGACCCATGGAGGAAAATTACAATCAAGGCCTATGATGATGAGGAAAGGAATTCCACAGGTCTCATCATGCTACCAATCAAAGTGGGACCTATAGTGAAGAATACCTTTTGTCAGGTTGAAGATTGAGATCTAACATATAACATACTATTGGGTCATCCATGGATTCATGATATGCAAGCTGTTTCGTCTACTTGTCATCAATGTTTGAAGTTTCCATATGATGGACAAGAAGTAACAATACCCACTGATCACATTAGCAGTCAAAATTGTTCTAAGCTAAGAGCAACTCAGGACACATTTGTCCCACATAATAGAGAGGCTTTGGCCATCTCTACCTCCAAAAACAAAGAACAAGCACAAGAAATGATGAGCAATTTTGGCACCAAGTTAAAATTGAAAGCTAATGGGGTGGTAGAATATTCTTTATCTCTCTCTAATCTACCCCAATCCCCAAGATCCCATGGTCAGCCGTTAACATTTACACAATAAGCTGTAGCCATTTTAGCCTCAACTTCAGCCCCCATCACCAAGTTTAATGGAACATTTATCAAAGAAACTGAAGGAGAAGATAGAGCTATTCTTGATTGGCTAGATAAAGATGAAGAAGAATCTGTACAACATATCAAGTTACCCACACAATAATATGGAAAGGGTTATGCTATCATGCAACAAATGGGTTATGAAGGAAATGGCCCTCTAGGTAAAAGGAAAGAGGGTATTGTTGAACCTGTCCAATTAAAAACAATGCACCCAAAAGATAAGACTGGGTTAGGATATGGTGAAGATACTAATGAAAAGGTAACACAAAGGCCATCTAATGAGGAGTTAGCTAAATGAATTATGAGAATTCAAGTAGATAATTCTAAAATAGACTCAAATGAATATGAATGGGTTGACTTCTCAGATGACACTTTCATCTCAGAGAAAAGGGTGGATGTCATACAAAAATTCTCACCTACGTTCTTACAAGGAGAAAGCTCAAGACCTTCACTTGAATACCTCATACAAAGCAATTAGGACTTTAGTGAGACCAATTCAATTCAAAGTGAGATAGATCATTTTGAGGAAGATACCATCTTAGACTTCTCCCATAATAACGTTGACAATAACATCATGACCCTCATAGCCAATGACCTTACTCATCCTAATGATCCATTACCTTTGGTTCATCTTGAACTCATTGATTGGGAACAAGTCGCACCCATTGATGTTCCCACTTTTCCAAATGATGAAACCATAATAAACTTTCTTTGTTCATCCCATCTTGAAACAAGTTCCACTGGGGAATCACAAGATCAGATTTTTCGATAGGAAAGTGCCAAGTTTCTCAACTATGAAATAAATAATATAAAAGAAAGACCTAATGGTGAAAACCTAACAAAGGCAGTATTAGGTCAAGAAAAAAGAAAAATGAAAGAAAGATCTAATGGTGAAAACCTAACAAAGGCAGTATTAGATCAAGAAAAGAGGAAAATAAAAAGCGTATCCAATGGTGAAAACCTTTCAAAGGCACCAAAGGATGGGAAAATTGACACTCTTCTGGAGTATTATCATGAAAGATCTTCCATTCTAATTGAACCAATGGAGGCACTCAATGTAGGTACTATAGAAAGGCCTAAAGTTCGGCAATTGGCTGCATCTCTAACAAATGAAGAGGTACCTAGATTCACAAAATTTCTCAAAGATAATCAAATCAGTTTTGCATGGTCCTACATAGATATGCCTGGATTGGATCCAGATCTCATCATGCATCATCTATCTATTACACCGGGGACAAAGCCTATAAAACAGAAACTCAGAAAAATGCATCCACATGTTGCGTTGTTGGTTAAAGAGGAATTAAAAAAAAATTTAGATGTTGGATTCATCTGTTCCATAGATTATGCGGAATGGATTTCCAATATTGTGCCTATTTGAAGGCCAGACGAAAGGATTAGAATTTGCACAAATTTTAGGGATTTGAATAAAGCATGTCCTAAAGATGACTTTCCCTTACCAAACATTGATATGATTGTGGATTTAACTGCTGGACATGCAATGTACTCATTGATGGATGGATTTTCAAGATACAACCAGATAAAGATTGCAGCAGAAGATCAGGATAAAACAAAATTTACATGTCCTTGGGGTACCTATTGCTGGAACGTAATGCCATTTGGATTGAAAAATGTAGGAGAAACATGCAAACGAGCAATGACAACAATTTTTCATGATATGATGCATACATTCATGGAGGATTATGTTGATGATCTTCTTTCCAAGTCTAACACTAGAGAAGGACACATCGATATCTTATCTAAATTTTTTAAAAGAATGGAACAATTCAAAGTAAGACTTAATCCAAAGAAATGTGTCTTTGGAGTAAAATTTGGAAATTTATTAAGATACATTGTGCCGGAAAAGGGAATTGAAGTGGATACAGCTAAAGTACAAGCAATTCTTGATATGCCACCACCAAGGAACATTAGTCAACTACGCTCTTTACAGGGATAGTTACAATCCATTCGAAGATTCATTGCTCAACTGGTAGATAAAAGTTTACCATTTACACATCTCTTGCACAAGAATGTTCCATTCAAGTGGGAGAACAAATGCGAAGCACCATTTGATTAGATAAAGTAGTATCTCATGAATCCACCAGTGTTGACTCCACCAGTATAGGCTGTACCTCTCATATTATATATTGCTACCACAAAAATATCTTTAGGAGTGTTATTTGCACAAGAAGACAACTCAGGAAAAGAATGAGCCATTTATTACATCAGCCGAACCCTAACAAGTCATGAGCTAGATTATACCTTCATTGAAAAATCTTTTTTAGCAGTGGTATTCACTTCTCAAAAGCTATGACACTACATGCTAACTCATACAGTAAAACTTGTGGCTAAGATTGACCCACTCAAATATCTTCTAAGTAAGGAAACCTTAATTGGCAGGTTAGCTAAATGGGTTATGATCCTAAGCGAGTTTGATATTCATTATGTGGATCGAAAAGCTATAAAGGGACAAGTAATTGTAGATCAATTAGCAGAAGCACCAATACCAGCAGAACACCCAATACATGTTGATTTTCTTGATGCTAATGTGTTCATAGCAGATATCCAACAATCATGGTCACTCTACTTTGATGGTTCTTACACTCAACATGGTTCAGGAGCAGGAATTCTTTTTATTACACCTCAAGGACATACAATCCCAAAATATTATCGGCTAATGTTTCCTTGCACAAACAACATAGCTGAGTATGAGGCATTGATAATCGGCATGAGAATTGCAGTGGACTAGAAAATCATAGAACTTCAAGTTTTTGGAGATTCACAACTTGTTATAAACCAAATCAATGACTAATATCACACTAAAGATGACAAGTTGATACCTTACAAAAGAATGGAGGAAGATCTCAAGAAATACTTTGTTAATATCAAGTTCATAGAGATTCCACGCATTGATAATAAAGCAGCAGACACTACGGCTACAATCACCTCTCTACTCCAATTGACAGAGAATAAAAAATGGTATGATTTCCTGGTGGAACAATTATTTTCTCCCGCCCATGACAATCCTGAAACGAAAATCATTTTCCATCTGATGAGTTCTGACTCTTCCTTATATGGCCAAATTTACACTTACCTAAGAGATACTACTTTACCCTTAGGCTTATCTGGGAATCAAAAACAAAATTTCATTCGTCAATCATCCCATTACACCTCAATTGCTAACGTCTTATACCGTCGTGGTCTGGATGGTACCCTCCTTAGATGTCTTGAACGCGATGAATCGGAAAAGGCCTTACAAGAGGTCCATGGTGGAATTTGTGGGACACATTCAAGTGGACTAACCTTAGCAAAGAAACTTGTAAGATTAGGATACTATTGGCCAATCATAGAGAAGGAATCATTCACCTTTGTGGAGAAATGTACAAAATTTCAGATTCATGGGAATCTCATTCATGCTCCTACTCAGGAACTACAACCCTTCACTACAACATGGCCTTTCACTCAGTTGGGATTGGATTTGGTTGGCAAGATACATCCATCATCTTCAAATGGACATAAATTTATCATTACAGCCACTGAGTATTTCACTAAGTGGATTGAAGTTGTTCCTCTAACAATAGTTACGGGAAAAAAAATCTCTTCATTCATCTTGAATTATATCATTTGTAGATATGGCATTCCTAACTCCATTGTCATAGACAATGGTAGACCCTTTAAAAATCAGGATGTTGATGAACTATGTGAAAGATTTTGCATCTAGCATAGGTTCTCTACACCTTATTATCCGCAAGGGAATGGTCAAGCTGAAGCTTGAAAAAAAACAATTCTAAAGATTTTAAAGAAAATAGTGAATGAAGTAGGTCGTGATTGGCATGTCTAATTGAATCTAGCATTATGGGCCTATAGAACAAACATTCGCACACTGAAAGGAGCTACTCCATATGCATTGGTCTATGAAGCAAAGGCTATTCTACCACTAGAAGTTGAGATTCCTTCACTTCGAGTATCACTCAAAGGGCTAATCAGTGATGATTATGTCTCGTAGCTACAATCATAGAGTCAAACCATGAAATTTTAAAGTAGGTGATTTGGTTCTCAGAGAAAACCCTCGAAATCAAGAAGATCGAGAAAAGAAAGGAAAGTTCGAACCTAATTGGTTGGGCCCATTCATTATCATTGTAGCATACGGATTGGGGACATATCAATTGTCAATAGTAGAGGAGACCTATTCGAAGATCCAACCAACAACATTCATCTGAAAAGGTTCTACACCTGAGAAAATATCAAAAACAATATAAAAAGTCTTGAAAAAAAAAAATTAAAATTAAAATTTGCCTTGATGAAAACTTGGCAAATAGGTGTCTTGGTAATAACAAAAAAATCATAAAATTAGGAAAAAGTGCAATAAAAACAAATGGTGAAAACCTGGCAAATAGGCATTGTTTATGATTTTATTTGGATCTCTCATCTATTAGGATTCCTTCTGCATATCCATCTTTTCATCGGCATTATGCACACACCTCACCATCGCATTCACATTGCATCATCTCCTTGGAAGGACAAGGATATCATCATGGCTTGATGATTTGAGGGTTATCCATCACAACAGTTGTGTCTAGCAAGAGTCAGAGTGCAAGGTCACTAGGGGGCAGTTCGCTTCTTGAAGCTTTTCTAGTAGGTAGTCGGTAGCATGTGTCTAAAATTGGAATATTGGAAACAATAGTCTTTTCCAATTAAAATGAGCTTACATGACTATTTTGACAAATGATTTAAAACAAATTGGATGATCTTAATATAAATAAAATGAATGAAAAACTTAAAAGCATAAGTTGCAAAATATTGTTTTGGTATTTGATGACATCATATCTTTGGAGTGGTTCAATGATGTACTGAACTAGAATCACAAGGAAGAAGTATGATTTTTCTTTGCTTTTTGTATGTAAGTTAATCATTATTATTTTGCAAATTGGTCGTGGGACATTCTCTACAATGTATCATTCATGACATTTCAGAATTTGCATAAGAAAATGGTTAATTTTTGTCTGTTTATGCAAGCAATACTCAGGTCATCTTGGTTTAATTATACCTTGATGCTTGTATTAACTTGCTACATCAAACATTATGAAAGTAGTACTCAGGTCATCATTGGTGCTAACATACCCTTTGATGATTGCACTAACTTTCAACATATCAAAAGGCTCAATGATGACAACTAAACACAACATGAAATGGCAATAAGGAGAATGGTTCATTATTTCATTTTGGATTGCATAATTCATTTGCATTTCGAGGGACCTTTTAATAGATTTTTGAGGGTGTGCCACATTCTTGAATATCATTTTCAGACAACAGTTGAGTATGACTGGACATTTGTTACATCTCATTTTCATTATCTTTCACATGCATTTCACAACATTTTCCATTATCATTACACTTGCATACTTACATCATCATTTCATTTCATTATCATCTCATTTTATTCATCATGATCATTATCCATCATTACATATCATATACATGGTCGTTATTTTATTCATTCATTAATCATTCATTAACATATACATTTGCATATTTCACACACATTCATAAATAAAATTACATCCATGTCATTCTTTTCACATCATCATTATTATCATGTTCATTTACATCATAAATCATGTCACGTTCATATCATTCATTACATATTACATCATCATAGATCATATTCTCTCATTTCATCTAAAGTATTTACATCTTGCATCATACATTCATTACATACATCAGAAAGAAAGAGAAAAAAATCATTTAGATTATATCATATCATTATTGCATCATCATACATGACATAGCATATAAAAATCATAAATCATCCATAACATGTGCATAATCAAATCACCACTGCATATCATAGATCTCATAAAAACAAATGTCCAGGAATACAAGGATATCAAATGTTTCAAAAAGATATATCGAATACAATGGCATAAATGTGTACAAAATTCTCATCACTGAGGAGCATCTAGCCATGGAACATGACTGTTGCTACCTCCAGAGGTAGTAGGTCTCAACGGATCTCTGATCGTAGAAGCTCTGATCTCTCATCTGACTAACTGACCCACACTCCTAGTCACACTCCTAGAGTGACTACGTGAATGGGTCCGAGTCTGAGTACCTAACTAAGTAAATGCTATCCACCGCTCAGGTGGCACTGTCTCAAAATACCTCATCCTATAGTACTCGGCCTCCCGAGTAGTCTCTAGTCCCTTTGCTACAACCTCTCTAATAGAGGTGCTCTCAAGTGATATCAGCAGTCTCTCAGCTACCCCCTTAGCTTGTATGCATCGCTCTCTAAAGCTATCTCTGTCGGCTGCAAGCTAAGCTATTAGTGGGTCATGAGGTAGTGGTTGTAAGATCTATGCCTGCAGTTGACTAATGGTCACCTATGCCTGTGCTAACTAACTTCAAAGAGTCTAAACCTCAGTGTGCAAAGCATCCACCTATCCTTGTGATGGAGCCCTGATAGTAATCTGTGGCGCTAAAGTACTAGCCTAACCTACCACTCTGGATGTCCGTGGTCTCATGCTGAAGGGAACATCAAAGAAAAATATTTTTCTCCCACCACCCCCATCATCTCCACTATCTGATTCATTTGAATCCTCATCCATCTCCTCATCCTCGGAGTTCTCATCATCCACGTCCACAGCCACCCCACTGATATCCTAGGCCTAATCTACCTATACCCCTCCCTGTGCTGGTACCTGTGCTTGACCCTATGGCTTCCCTACTACTGGAGGTCCCTGGGACTACTATCGCCCCATCTGTACAACTGCCCCTCCCATGAATGGGGCGAGCTCATCTGGACTGGTAAATCGAGGGAAGGGATGTGTGTAAAAATAAGCTGCATAATCATTCGTCATCCCTGCATCGGTAACCTCTGGATGCAACTCATTGTACTCTACCTTGGTTGCCTCAATGGTCACAAAGGGACCCCATTTTGATACATCCTCTCGGTGTCTGGCATAATGTGCCACACCTTGCGGCATCATGTGAACCAACCCTAACTGTCTCAACACTCTCATCACCAAAAACCGCTCGATGATGAAAGGGGTCCTCCCAAGCAAGTATCTGGATCTGGTCATTTATGGTAGCTCTATATCATTGGATTCCCATGGGTCACAGTCCACATACGGTCACCAAATGACAGTATCTAAATCATCAACTACTCACCGCCACTACTCTAATTTTCCCAGCCTCGGCTGGACAAGGGGCCCTGTATATGCATAAACATATAGAAATCCAATGGGGCGATCTCTCCAGACGATGAGGCATGTAATTGCAAAGTGCTCCCATGCAAATATCTGTAAAAGAGTCACCCCATAGGAGAGACTCTTTCCATCTGTGTACATGACCTGATGAAGATCATGGTACAGATGGGCAAGCATGCATGACCCCCATGCATATCTGGTGCGGTGGAGAAGCATGTCCTCCAAGATCCTACCCCACCCAACTGATAGTCCCTTTTCCCTACGATCAGGACAAAGGAAACCACCGATCATACCTACTAAAACTGAAGGCAATGGGGCATATCTCTCCATTATCTCCTTCTAGGGAAGCTCATATCCGAAGACATGAGGATCCTGAAAGACCCATCTCAGTGAATTTTTCCCCCCAATCTCCTTATGATCATAAATCACAAGCTCTCCAACCACAAGAATACCTAGAATCTTGTAAACATCCTCCAGAGTCACCATGATCTCTCTTGTCGGCAAATGGAAGGTGTTGTGCTCATTGTGCCACCTCTCCACTAAGGCAGTCAATAGTGCCCTGTTGACCCGATACTACAGGATACTCAACAGAGCTCTCAAACCACACTAATCTATCACTCCTAAATACTCATGGCACAGTTGGGGAATCATCTCCCACATTTGCAAAAATCTCTCCCTGATCTGGAGGAGGTTAAATTCCTCCTTTACAATATCATCAATCAATCATGTAAATCAATCAGCAATGGATATCATCAATCAATCAATACATCAAGCAAGTTCAAATCAATTTCTATTTACTTTACATATCGCATGGAAGAAAATTTATCAATCATTTCTACTATTTTTTTTTCATATCACATGGAAACAAATTTAATAGTCATCATGACTCAATATCTATCTATTTGACTTTCAATCAGGAAAGCAAATCTATCATTTCTATTTGTTTTCATATCGCATGGAAGCAAATTTATTAGACCTATTTGTTCTTCAAGCACAAAGAAATTTTTTATCAAATCTAATCATTGATGATATTCAAAAGCATAAAATCTATTGTCTAATCTAGCAACAATCATCAAGCATGCATCAAATTTTCTTCAAAAATTGAAATTCAGCAAAAATCCATGGATGCGCCAAAACAGTCAATCAATGCGCTAAAGCCATGGATGCGCAAATTTACTCCATGGATGTGCTAAAATAGACTATGGATGCACGATTTCATGAATGTGCTATTTTATTAGGAAAATGCTCTAAAATAGTTCATCTATGTGCTAATCTAGCCTATGTGCTAATCTATCATTCTCTGCAGGCAAGTTTCTTGGATATGCCATTTGATCTATCATATGTGCTGATTCACCTATGTGTGACTATTTTGCACCTATGTGCAACTATTTTGCACCTATGCGCAACTTTGAGTGTGCCAATTTATCTAATCTATGTGCTAAACTATGACTTGTATGTGCTAAAACGTAATTTTAAAAATTAAAAAAAATCAAAAAAGCATCCGAAAATCATTAAAAAATTTACAGAGAGGTTTTGATCGACTTACCGAAGGTCCATACGTAGGTGGTCTCTGATGACGGTGACCTCACTTGAATATGTGGCATTCATAATGGATCGGCATCACTAATATCTCTCTCAGAGCTCCAAAATTCTCAAAGGTTACTATTCAAATGAAAGTGACTTCTCACCTTTTTCACCTTTTAAAGGGGTAAAAATGGCATTTTTACTATGCAAAGTGCTATTTCGAGAGTTAAATCGCCAAGTTTTCTCTGAAATCATCTGAAAATCTTCCAAATCAGTCTCATCACGTGATTTATCTCTTGAGGGGGCATATAACATCATTAGTAAATTTTTCAAAATTAGGGGCAATTTCTTTGAAGCAATGCGTAAAACACATCACTTCAAAGAGGGGCAAAATGTACACATCTAAAAATGGTCACGGTTAACCAAACCTGTTAATTAATTAAATATGAATTATTTAATTAATGTTCTTAAGTCATTTGCATATAAATAAATTTAATTATTTATTTACTTTGTTCATTTTCCAAATTCTTCTAATTTAATTGAATAAATAAAATTTATTTAATTAATGCTACCTTCCTCTTAATTAATTAAATAGATTTCACAATTTATTTATCTTAATTATCACAAATTTAAATTCTAAATTTAAATGATATTCTTCATTCCACATTTAATTAAATATTTTTAATATTTAATTAAATAGCTTTTTCTCTTCTCACATAATTAAATATTTTCAATATTTAATTAAAAACATTTTCATTTCTCACACATAATTAAATATTTATTTATTTAAATTATGAGAGACACCTTTCATTTGTCTCTTCATTCTCCATCCGTCTCTTAAACTTCCATCTCTTTTTTGAATTCTCGATCTCTCACCATTCATTTTAACAGGTTTGAATTCAACTGTCGATCTTGGCCAATTGAATTCTTGTGTTCAAAAATCTATAAATACAACCCTCTTATGAGTGGAAAAGGACCTTGAATCCTAGATTTTGATGCGTAGTTATTATAGTCGCATTTTAGCATTTCTAGCATTTCAATTTCATAGCTTAAATCTATTAGCAATGCACATGCATTTTCATTAATCTCATTCTCTCAAGCTGCCATTCTACAAGCTGCTATTTAAAACAACTGAGAGCAAGCATCTTGAAATGAATTCTTGGAGATAGAGGACAATGGGATGAATTTGAAGGAGCTACTTGTGTTAGAGTTTGCAGTTTTCTTTCTTTAATTTAGTTTCTTTAATCTAATGTTTCATTGGTGTATTAGTTTAGATTCATTTTGATTTGCACATTCTAACATACACATTTCTGGCGCCCACCATGGGGCCAAGCCCCGCATTTAATATTTCTTTCTGTTAGCAATATGAATATAAAGTACAAAAATCTATTTTCTATAATTCATTAGTTAAACTCATTATTTTATTTTCTCTCTATATCTCTATACTGTGGAAATTTATTTAAATATCATAAAATATAATTTTTATCTCTTGTTCTACAACTTTTTAGGTTTTTTATTAAATCTGAATTTTTTTCGATTTTTTCAAAAAACTTTATACTTTTGGTTTGCTGATTTTTTCCCCAGAAGAATTTTGCTACTAGAACATGAAGTATACACTGGAAGCATGAAACATACATTTAAGTACACATAATGCATGAAGTATAAATAGGAAGCATGAAGCATACACGTGAAAACACATAATACATGAAGTATACATACGAAGCATGAAGCATGCACATTAATACAATTAATACGTGAAGTATACATAGGAAGAATTAAGCATACACATGAATACACATAATGCATGAAGTATAAATAGAAATCATGAAGCATACATGTGATCACATGAAGCATGAAGCATACTCAAGAATACATGCAATACAAGAAGTATACACAAGAAGCATGAAGCATACATATGCATACACATAATACATAAAGTATACACATGAAGCACATAGAATACAAATGAAAAAATGAAGTATACACAAGAAGCGTAGAGCATACATGTGAATACATGTAATACATGAAGTATACACAATAAGTATGAAGCATACACATGAATACATGAAGTATACATAGGAAGCATGAAGCATAAATGCGAATACACAGAATACGTGAAGTATACACATGAATCATGAAGCATTTATGTGAATACATGTAATACATGATGTATACATAGGAAGCATGAAGCATACACATGAACACATGAAGTATACATAGGGATCATGAAGAATACATGTAAATACATGTAATACGTGAAGTATACACATGAAGCATAAATCATACATGCAAATACATATAATACATGAAGTATATATAGGAAGCATGAAGCATACACGTGAACACATGAAGCGTACATGTGAATACACATAATACATGAAGTATACATAGGAATCATGAAGCATACATATGAATACACATAATATATGTATACATAAGAAGCATTAAGCATACTTGTGAACACATGAAGTATACATAGGAAACATGAAACATACACATAAATACACATAATATGTTAAGTATACATAGGAAGCATGAAGCATATATGTGAATACACATAATATATGAAGCATACATAGGAAGCATGAAGAATACACATAAACACATGAATTATACATAGCGAGCATGAAGCATAAATGAGATTACACATAATACATAAACTATACATAGGAAGCATGAAGTATACACATGAACACATGAAGTATAGGAAAGAAGCATGACACATACACATGAATACATGAAGTGTACATATGAATGATGAAGCATACATGTGGATTCACATAATAAATTAAGTATAAACATAAATTATACACATTACACACGAAGTAGGAAGCATACACATAAATAAGTGAATCACATACTCAAATACACGTAAGTCATGAAGTATACACATGAATAAAAAGTATATGTATGAATACACATAAGTCACAAAGTATACGTGTGTAAGTTCTAAAGTATACACTTTAATAAACATAAGTCATAAGTCACAGGTCATTAAGTATACATACGATTGTATGTAACTCAAAAAGTATTCACATAAATACAAATAACTCAAAAATTATGAATACACATGAAAGGCACACTCATATAGAAATGAATTATTGACTTATTTAAGAAGAATGCTATATCGTTTATTAAAGAAGCTAGCAGTTTTATTATCCTTAACTGTAGGAGTCTTTAAATAATTAAATGTATACTCAATAACATTTGTCATGAATGTGAGAAAGATATAAAAACATGTGAAAATTTGAAAGTAATAAAAACCATCAGTAATTATTTAAGCACCAAATGAATAATTAGTGAATATTGAATATTAACAATCAAGAACAAGATTTAAACAACACCCATGCATACAAAATTCAAGAATATGGTTTACACAATATGTATGATAGCATCATTCAAGAATAACTATCAAAAATATGATTTACTTAATCCTCATGTTGACAAAGCTCGGGATTAAACTATATAATTTGATAGCAGTGGTAAAATAAGATTTGCATTAATAAAAAAATTGATAAGGCTAAACAATGATATATGTTGATAAAATTATACAATATATCTAGTAAAGTCATATATTCTTACTAAAAAAGAGCCATATGAACATAAAATGTCACATATATCGATAGTAAAAAACATATGTTCAAATATTCCACATAGGAATACAACAAATGACCCTAATACATAGTCATTTCCCATTAGGGGAAGGAAATATATCCCGTTCTTCCTTCAACTATCAGATAGATGGAGATGTAAGTGATGTTGCCTTTCAAGTACACTCACTCATCATCCTCTCTTCACTTCCCTGGATTTTCAACTAATGCAATAAGAATTTTAGATGAAAATATATAAAAATTTAATTGTCGAATGACATATAATAGAAAAATCACTTACCACAAACAAATCATTATCATGCTCATTTGCAACAACAACATGTTGATGATCTGGTATGACAAGCATATGTAGGAAGTATCAATATAGAAATTAAAATAGAAATGAGTAGCTTTTGTTTTGATTATTGATGATGGATTAACTATTGGAATTTAGCTATGTAGGTTTAGTCCATGACCAATGGACCTAGGGAAACTCCAAGGTGACAAATGTGCATTTTGTATGAAACTGACCTAACCAATTTGGAGAGGTTAAGGTCTTATGTGTTGTGATTTTATGTGATGTGGATATTTTTCATGGTGTTCTAGGTGTGATTGTCCTTAGTAGTATTTAAGTTTTATGCTTTGAATGTGCTTGGGTGTAACTAAGTTGTAATGGGTCATTGTGTGAGTTGTATGAAATGTCTTGTCAAACCTAAGTTTAAAGGTTGATTTAATGTGTTTAATTTATGTACTAATAGTTTTTGATGACACTAGGTCATAAGGTTTGGACTAAAGAATATATTTATGTGTATAAAAGTAAATTTTCAAGTCATATGACCCTCGTTTTGGAGCCCTTTTTAATTGTGACGAGTTTCAAAGTTGGCCAAGGCATGTAGCTTCCAAGAATGCTTAAGGAACCCTCACACCAAAAGTGTGAATGGTTGAGTTAGAAGGAGATGGGAGATAAATTATGGAGGTGACACTTGTTACCTTCACAATTGAAGATGGGGGATTAGGGTATGTTGTTGGGGTTTTATTTTTGAGAAGATTTGGGCATTGGGATTCATTAATTCTAGTTTTCTATCAGCTTAGAGAAAAGTGTAAAAGGCTTGGGAAGAAAGGAGCTTCGATTTATTTTTGGTTTTCTTTCATTTATTATCAATTACAAAATTGAATCAGGTTGGTATTCTATTCCTTATGCTTCTTATGAAATATCTTTGGATGCATTGTTCTTGTGATGGTGTAGTATTTGTTATTTTTCTGGTTGTTATGTGTTGAGCTCTTATTTTGTGAAGTGTAAGAAAATTTACCATAATGTGGAGGTTTTACTTCAAGTTTGGGGTTTGAGTAGGAAAAATGTCCTTTGTGGGGGTTTGTAGAAAGGCTATGAGTACCCATATGATTTATGTTTATGGTAATGTGTAAATTCTATATTTTGCAAATCATGGCATGGTATGAATGATGTGAAATATAGAATGAGTGTTGGAAGTATGGTTTTGGAGATGTTAATGTGATAAAATTGGAGGTGTTGTATGGCTAGAAGTTCTTAATTTTTATTCTATTTTCCCCCTCTTGGTTGATGTCCCTACTCCCTCTTGTAAGGTTGTTGAAGAAGATTTGTGTTGTGATTCTTGTGCTATCAAATACCTATAATGTGTGATCATTATGTTGATATTTCTACTATAAATATTGTTGTAAATGTGTTCAAGTTGGTGCAATATATGTAATGGATTTAAATCTTATGTATTATGTAAAATCCCTATTGCTCTTGGGTTTCCCTAGTTTGGGGGTGGGCTAATTTAGCCCTATGGTTTGGAGGTGAGCTCCCACTAGTTATGGAAGGAAATATTTATTGCTGTGTGCAAATAAATAGATAAGAAAGAGATTTATCCTTGCAGAATATGATGGAATTTTTATTGCATTATCTTTACTGCAAGAAATGAAGAAAAAGGTGATAGTGTTGTTAACATTTGTGTGTAAACACTTCTTAAGAATCTATAAATTTTGTTGTGATTGTACAATGGACATACTCAAGAAAGAATGGAAGAGGGGTTTCATTATATTGAAGTATATAGTTTTTGTGATTAAATGGTTAGTAGTGGTATGAGTCTTCAATTGGATATGTTTGGTTGTGTAACCTTGACTTGTAAAAAGAAAGAAATGATTAATCTGTGCTAGTGATTGAAAATAATGTAACCTAGACTTGTTTTCTTAGTTATTTTCCTTTTGAGATAAGATTTTGTATACAATCATGTTGTAAACTAGTGGTAATAATTCAAAGACAATTGTATGTCACATTTGATGTAATATTTTAGCAGATGTACATTAGCAATATGCATAGAATATGATGGTGTACCTAGGCTGGGAAGTTTTTATGTTGTTTCAATGTATTTGAAAATTTCATGAAATAAAATATATTTGAATAAGATATGTACTCCTACATAAAATTAAACTAGTTTTGAGTTCTTTTTTTGATGCATTGCATAAGTAATGATTGATTTTAAGGGAAATAGAATGGGTAGAGCTTCCTTTACAACTATATATATTAGTTTGGTTGAACATTGTAATTTGATGATTAAAGTGTTTAAGAGAATGAACATGTTAATTTCAGCTTGCAAATACCTATAGTAAAAAAATACACTTTCATTGTTAATTAAGCCATGTGAATATGTATAGAAAGTGATCCATTCATATTTTCCAAAGGTAACAAATAAAACAAATAAAACTACACCTATAACCATTTTCATACAATTAATAAACTTGGAAAATTCCCACCCCACAATAGAGTAATAAATGGGAGAATGCAAAAAAAAATATGTATAAATATATATTAATTAAACCTGTAATGGTTAAATTTTTTTTTTTTTAAATGTCCTTTATCCAAGCAGTCTCTTTAGGATCTGTAGAGAGGAAGAAGAAAAATGAGAAATATAACTTCAAATGGAATGGTGGCATGACACATTAGCAACTGCAAACTAGATTTACCACCCTTCCTCATCACTATAAAATATGTCTATATACCATGCCCATTCCTCCATTGCTACCACTAATGCCCTATTCCTAGAAAATAACTACAAAAGTTAATTTTTGTTTCATTTGAGCCACAGATGATTAGGTTTGCAAGAAAACTAAAATAAATCCCATGCCATTTTCTCCACACCCCTACCTTCATTTAGTCACCATTTACCTCAGTTACTTGATTGAAAATGGCTTAGGGTTGGTTATTATGCTAGAAAAAGGGGTCACCCCCACATAGAAAAAAGTTTCCTAGCGGTGGAAACGTGCTATTATCACATGAAACTGCACCCTATTGAACATGGGGCTCAACATTGCAATCACACAATGCAAAAAAACCTCAAGGTGTGGGACCTTTGCATATATGGGATTGAATCTCTAGAAAAGGTCGACTTCCTCCTTCAATGCAATTGCAATGTGATGTTCCAACCCAACACATGAAAAACTACCACTAACTTACTCTAACAATTCATAGGGGAAAAGGGTTAGAAGGAGAACATGAAATGCAAATGGAGGTGCTACAGCAAGATAAAAAGTTGTTCCTTCCTAGCTAATATTTTCTCAAATACATTGTTGAAGAGGATGAAAAGACTCACACAGTTCTCTGTTTGGTTGATTCTCACAATAATACAAGAAGGTTAGGGTTTGATAAGTTGTTGGAAGGAAAGGAAGGTTTCTCAAACTAGCTTCTGCAAACAATCTCACTCAAACATGAATACATGGGTAAGTGCATGGATCAGTGACACAATTTTGGTGCTAAATTGCAAAAAAGACTGGTAACAAGTAATATTGTGCTCACCAAATTTGGAGAGTGCCAAATTAGGTGCTTTCCAAATGGCTTGAATTTTGTAAAGAATTTCATTCATGACTTTTGGAATGCTTTTTCTAAACTCTTTCATTTTCTCTTTCTTTGCCAAGGACACTTTTGGAATGAATTTTGCAAGTATAAGTTGACATTTACATATGGATATTTACTTTCTTATACTTTAATTTATATTTCATGTATATAGTTTCAATATTTTTTAGAGTGGTTTCAGATCTCTAGGAGTTATAATGAAAATTATATTTTTTGGAATATTTTAAAAATTTCACACAATCAAATTTCAGTAATCAACATGTCAAATTTTAGTAATCAAGAGGTCAAATTTTATTAGACAACAAGTTGTATCATATTTCTCTCTCACTCTCTCCTCCTCTCTGCTCTTTATCTCTCCACTCCCTCTCTCTCCCTTCCTCCCTCTCTCCCCTATCTCTCTCTCACACCCCTTTATCTCTTAACCACATCTACCTCCCTTCCTCCCCTCTCTACTTTTCTATCTCTTCTCACTCTCTACATCTCATTCCCTCTCTACCTATCTTTCTCCCCTCTCTCTCTCTCTCTACCTACCTCTCCCTCCATCACTTTGTATCTCACCTATGTCTCCCTCCCTACCTCTTTCACTCTCTACTCTCTATCTCTCCTCTCCCTCCCTCTACCTACATCTCTCTCACTCTCTATCCCTCGCTTCCCCCTCTTTTTCTCTAACACTCTCCTATCTATCTCTTAAGTATCTCCCTCCCTCTCACTCTCTCCTCTCTATCTCACCACTTTCTCTATCTCTCTCTCTCACACAAACCTCTATCTCCCTCGCTAAATCTCCCTCCCTCCCTCCTTTCCTCTCTAGTTATCTCTATCTATCCTCTCCCTCCCTCTATAGACCTCATCCTCCCACCCCTTATTTTGGTCTCTCCTCTCAATCTCTCTCACTTTTGTCCCTCCCTCCCTCCCCTATTTCTCTCTCAATTTATTTGTTTCTCTATCTCACCATTCTCTCTCTTAGTCACACACACACCTTTATCTCTCCGCCTACCTCTCCCTCCCTTCCTCCCCTCTCTAATCTCTATCTCTCCTCTCTCTTTCCCTATCTATACCTACCTCTCCCTCCATCACTCTCTCTTTCCATCCCTCTCTATATCACCTATGTATCCTTCCATACCTCTTTACCTCTCTACTCTCTATCTCTCCTCTATCTTCCTCTACCTACCTCTCTCTCTCTCTGTCTCTTCATCTCTCTATTTCTCTCTCACTCTCTCCTTCTCTCTATCTCACCACTATATTTATCCCTACCTCTCACTCCCTCCTCTATAAATCACCATTATCTCTCTCTCTCCCACTTTACCAACTTCCCTCTCACTGTCTCCTCTCTAGATCACCATTCTTTATATACCACTTTCCCTCCTTCCCTCTCTCTATCTCACCTATCTCATTCTACCTCTCCCTCCCTCCAACCTTCCTCTCTCTCTTTTTCTCTCTTTCTCATTCTCTCCTTACCTATCTACTCTCTATATCACCAATCTCTCTCCCTCATATCCCTCCATCTCCTTCCCTCTCTACCTACCTCTCCCTCCACTACCTACCACTCTCTCTACCTCTCTCTCCCTCCCTCTTTATTTCTTACTCTCTCCTTCCCTATCTACTCTATGTCTTTCCCCTTTCCCTCTCTACTCTTTTTATGTCTCTCCCCCCTCCTCTCTCCCCTCATTTTCTCTCCTCTCACTCTCTCTCCCTCTCACAAACACTCACCTCTATCTCATCCTTTCCTCTCCCTCCATCCATCCACTTTCTAATTCTCTATATCTAATATCTCTCTCTACAAATCCTTCCCTCTCTATTTATCTTTTTCTCCCCTCTAGCTCTCTTTACCCACCTCTCTCTAGCACTCTATATTTCAACTATTTATCCACCCTACATATTTACCTCTCTACACTCTATCTCACCTCTCTCTCTCTCTCACACTCTATCTCTCCCTCTCCCTCCCTCTCTATCTGGCTCCCTCTCTCCCTCTCCCACTCTCTCTCTCCCTCTCTCCCTCTCTCCCTCTCTCTCCCTCCCTCTCTCACTCTATCCCTATCTCCCTAAACCCTAAACCATAATTTAACCTATATTCTAAACTCTCTCTCTCCTCTTTCTCTCTTTCACACACACACACGCACACTCACATCTATCTCCTCCCTAATTGTCCCTTTGTCCCCTCTCTACTTCTCTCTATCTCTCCTCTCTCTATGTCTCCTTCCCTCTCTACCTATATTTATCTCACCTCTCCCTCTCTTTACCTACCTCTCCCTTCATCACTTTGTATCTAACCTATATCTCCCTCCCTACCTATTTTTGTTTGTAGTCTCTATCTATCCTCTCCCTCCCTCCAACCCAACTTCCCTCTCTACTTATCTCTATCTAATATATTTATCTATACCTCTTTTCTCTCCCTTCATCCCTTCTTACCTCTCTCAAATTTTCCACCTTCCTCCTTCCCTCTCTACTTATCTCTCTATCACATCTCTCTATCACCTCTCCCCCTACTTACCTCCATCTCTCTCACTCCCCTTCACTACTCTCTCTATATCACTTCTCTCTCGCTCTATCTCCCCCTCTCCCTTCCCCTATTTGTCTCACTCTATCCTCCCCTCTCTCTCTCTCCCTCCCTCCTCCTCTTTGTCTCACTCTCCTTCCCTCTACTTCTCTTTATCTCACCTCTCTCTACTCCTCCATCCATTTTATGTCTAATTTTCTTGATCCCCCTATCTCTATTTATCTATCTATGTCTTTGTCTCTCTCTCTTACTTCCTCCCACCCACCTTCCCTCTTTACTTCTCTCTTTCTAACCTATCCCTTGATACCTCTTTCTCTCTCCCTCCCTCCATCCTCCCCTCTTTACTTCTCTCAATTCTCCCTTCCTCTCTCTCTCTTTATCTCACCTCTCTCTCTTCAGACCTCTCCATCCCTCCCTTCTCTCTCCCTCTCTATTCCCTCTTTCTCTCTCATTTCCTCTCTAATTCTCTTTATCTCACCATTTTTTATCTCCCTCCCAACTCTCTCTCCTCCATCCACCCTCTCTCTCCCTCTTTACCTCTCTACTTATTTGTATCACATATCTCTATCACCTATATCTCTCTCACTTCTCCCTCCTCTCTTTCTCCTTCCCTCTCTAATCTCTCTATATCAAATCTCTACATATATATTCATAACTCTCCCTCCCTCCCCTTATCTCTCTCACTCTATCCCCCCTCTTTATCTCTCACTCTCTCCTTCCCTCTCTACTTATCTTTATCTCAACATTCTATCTCTAGCTCTCCCTCTCTCCCCTCCACTTCTATTTATCGTATCTCTCTAATCACCTCTATCTCTCTCTAACTTCTCCCTCCTTCTCCTCTCTTTCTATCCCTCCTTCCCTCTCTACTCTCTATATTTCACCTCTCTCTCCCCCTCTTTATATTTCAATATCTATCCATCTCTCTCCTCTTTATCTCTCACTCTATCCTCTACCTCTCCCTCCATCCTTCCCTCTTTATGTAAATCTCCCCACCTATCTCCACTTTTTGTATCACATATTGTGCACATAAAATAGATAGACAAACGAAGAAACAAAGAGAGAGATGAGGGAGGGTGGGAAAGAGAGGAGAGGGTGGGACAAAGAGAAATATGAGGGAGGGAGAGGTAAAGATACATAGGTAGGTAGAGAGAGGGATAAGGGAGATATAAGTTGAGAGGTAGGTAGAGAGATGAAGAGGTGAGATAGAGAGAAGTCAAAAGGGAAGAAGAGAGGGAGGGAATGGTAGGGAGGGATAGAGAGGTGAGATAGAGAGAGATAGAGAAACATAGAGAGAGAGGGAGGAAGAGAGGAGAGGGCAGGAGAGGTAAAGAAGGATAGCTGAGAAGATTATAGAGAGGGAGAGATAGCTAGATATTTGAAATATAGATTAGAGAGAGGGAGAGGAGAGAGAGGTGAGATAGAGAGGAGGGAAGGATGGATAGGTAGGCAGAGATATGTGAAAATAGAGAGAAACAAATTAGAGAGACAAGGGGGAGAGAGAGAGTGAGAGAGAAAGACAGGTGAGATATAGAGAGGAGGGATGGAGGGATAGGTAGGGATAGAGAGGTGAGATAGAGAGAAAGAGAGTTGAGAGGGAAGGGGGGGAGATAAAGGTTATATAGAGAGATCAGGTAGGGAGCGAGGTGAGATAGTGAGAAATATAGCAGAGAGAGAAGGAGAGAGAGAGAGAGAAGTGATGGAGATAATAAGAGAGGTAAGGTGGAAGGTTGATAGATTGAGAGAGGGAAGGAAGGAGAGAGGGAGAGGTATAAAAGGATAGGTTGGATGGAGAGAAGTAGAGAGAGATAGGGTAGGAGAGAGACGGTGGGAGAGAGAAGGGAGAAAGGGAGAGGTGAAGAGGGATAGTTGAGATAAATATGAGAGAGAGAGAAGTACTTGGAGAGAGGCGGAGGAGATATAGAAAGAGGGAAGGAGAGATGGAGGGAGAGGTAGGTATAAAGGGAGAGATAGTTATAAAGAAAGAAAGGTGAGAGATAGAATTATTGAGAGAGGTAGGTATAGAGAGGGAGGGGAGAGAGAGAAGTAGAGAGGGAAGGAGAGAGGGAAGGAGAGGTAGGGAGGGAGGGAAGGAGAGAAAGGTGAGATAGAGAGAGAAGAGGTAGGGAGGGATATATGCAGGAAGAGAGATGTGAGATAGAGAGAAATAGAGTAGAGAGGGAAGAGGAGAGAGAAGTAGAGAGGTAAGGGGGAAGGTGGAGAGAATAAGAAGGAAGGAGGGGAGCCTTAGGGGGAGAGATAAAAAGTTATAGAGGGATAGGCTAGACAGTGAGAAGTAGAGAGAAAAGGTGGGTGAAAAGAAGAGAGAGAGGGACAAAGAGGGGAAGAAAGACATTGGGATAGAGAGAAGTAGAAAGGGAAGGAGAGGGAGGAAGATACAGTGAAAATTAGAGAGGGGAGGAAGGAAGGAGAGAGAGGTGAGATATAGAGAGAACTAGAGAGGGAAGGAGAGAGAGAATGGCAAGATAGAGAGTAGAGAGGGAAACAAAGAGAGAGAGATAAAAGGGGGAAGAGAGAGGGATGGAGGGATAGGTAGCAATAGAGAGAGGTGATATATAGAGAGTAGATATATATATATATATATATAGATAGAAGGAGAGGGAGGGGAGATAGATAAATTTAGAGAGGGAAGGAGGGAGTTAGGGAGATATATATTAGAGAGGGAAGGAGAGAGATGAACATGTAGAGACATAGTTATTGAGCTCAAGGGAGAGAGTGTTAGATAAAGGGATGGAGATAGTGTGTGTGAGAGAGAGGTCTAGATAATAAGAGATGAAAATGTTTGAGATAGAGAGATAAAGATGAAATTTGACCTCTTGATTATTGAAATTTGACATGTTGATTAGTGAAATTTGAATAAGTCTAAATTTTTTTACAATCTTCCAAATACTAGAATTTTCATTATAACTCCTAGAGATCTGAAACCACTCTCAAACATCCTGAAAATATATACATGAAATATAACTTAAATTATAATAAATTAAATGTACATATGTAAATTCTTATTTCATGTATATATTTTGCGTGGCAGAGAAAGAGAAAATGAAAGAGTTTAGAAAAAATGCATTCCAAAAGTCATGAATGGAATTTGGCGAGCGCCAAATTTGGTGCTAGCCAAATGAAGCAACTCATTTGGTGCTTTCCATATGGATTGCATTGGGAAATACCAACCCAATAGGTTTAATTTTGTATTGGGCATCTAACCCAAGGGTTTGAACAACCATTTCATGCAAAATACTTGATTTTTTGAAAGGGTAACAAAATTCATCATATTTTTGTCTATGCTCACCATCACATTTGCATGTCTTTCAATGCAAGTGTATAAAAAAATGTGATGGTGTTAACCTCTCTCTTAGCTATCTAGATATATAACTCTTTTTCCATTTTGGTTTAGTTAAGGTTTTGATCCATAACGTCTCTTGTAAATGCCTTTGTTTTTTTTCAAAAACCAACATGTTCTAGTTTTAGGATTAACTTTTACTCATTCATCTAAACGTGAAAAAAATTAAAAAATTTAAAACTAGACTCCATTCTACACATGAGGAAAAAATTATCAATTTTTTATTAGTTTTCAAAAAAATTAGGGGGGAGCATGCTCAAATTTTAGCTTTTTAGGATGTGTCCACTTTAAAAATTCATAAAATATTATATATTCATTAAAAAATTATCCAAAAGAATAAGGATAAACTAAATGGTGTTAGCTAATTTCTCACTGTTTAGATTTTTGAAATTCTACAAAAAAAGCTAATAAAACAGGGGGGCCCTCAAGTGCTATGCTATTTTTTTTTATAAAAATAGGACTTGTTCCCCTTTTGAGACCCTTAATCTTCATTAATTTTAAAAATAATTAGTAGCTTAGAAAGTAGACTCAGAGCACTTCAACTTCTGTTCTTGCTGCATATTGAAATTTTTAGCATAACTATCTTCATTTTCTCCTGCAAATTAGATTTTACTGATTTAAAAAAAAAAGTGGTATCTTAAGAGCCAAAACTATGTCACAGATCCACACACTTACCGACATAAAAATTAAAAAAATAACACTTATAGGTGAAGGTAATGAAATATTACATATACATAAAAGAGTATAGAGCCAAAAACAATGATTAGCTTCATTAATGCAAAGGCATATAGCCAATCTTTACAATGGTAGAGTGTAAAATACAATGTCTACAAAAGAAAAACCCCAGAGGAGCTAGACGAAGAACCCTTAGAATCAATGTAATTATTTCCTTTATAGATCAAGCATAACTTGGAACAACAAACAAAACCCTAACCCTAACTAGGGTTAGCAATGAAGTCCATGCATGAAATATTTGAGCCATCCCTTTAAAATCATGATTTGGGAATTGATTCATCAGGAAAGTAAAAAAAACAATAATAAATGATCATGGTCACCCATAAAATCCACTTGTAGAAGATAAGGGATGTAATAAATGTCATCCTTGAAGCATGAGACTAAAAATAGGCTTCTTAGAAGTTGAATCGAACATTAATGGCATCATTGAAAAAGCATGGAAAATATATGGGAAGGTTAGAAAAGAGAAAGATAAAGTATTGCGAGGAATATGCTTAGTATTTTAAAGTTAATAAAGTGGAAATCAAATTAATCCACATGGTTAGTAGTTCCATTTTTGCATTCAAATGTATGTGAGAAAAAAATTAAACTAACATGAAGCAAAAATGGGAATTTTCCTATATCAAAGATTAACCTTTTCAAGGAGTTGATCTCCCTCAAACCATAGTTGCAAACCTCACCCAGTTGCAACCATTGAAAACCACTACCAACATGCATGGAAATGCACAATATTCCTATAAAGTAAAGGATCACTTCACTGTAAACTTAGCTATTGAAGGGGATCCATATGATGCAAGTGTTAGACTCATCTGACACTAGTGCCTCAGGTGAACATACAATAGTAGAGGTGATTTTTTTTTAAAATAGGTCAACATACACAAGGAAACCTTATGTAGAGGGAAGAGAAAACATATCACAAAAGGATAAGCCAATGCCATCAATGGTGACCTCCTCATTGCATGAACTAAAACCAAAAGTGAAAGTTTCCAACTCACATGGTGATGCAAAATATACTGAACCTGAATTTTGATCTACACAAGGAATCTCTTCTTCATGCACCTCAAATAAAAAGCTTTGAATTTCAGGCATACAATCAAATTGAGCAGTAGGAGCATCACTCTCCAAAAAATGTGTGGCTACTCAGAAATTACTGAGCTACTTGTATTAATGCATGCTTCATTAACACAAAACTCAAATTTTTGACACTTCAAGTGAAGAACTGAATTCTTCAGATTGCCTCTCTATATTAATTATTTCTTGGAAACTAGCTGCAAAAAAATTAGACTCTTGGCATGTAATGGCTGCCACATCCTCTATTGTTTCCTCACTCCTATTTTACTTTGCACAAGTCTCCTCTATTGACGGTGATGATTTGACATCCAAGATTGAACCAAAATCTTCTAAGTCATCCCAGAAGAGGTCCTCCACCTCACAAATATAGACCTCAATAGATAAGAGTTTACTCCACTATAATAGGAGCTAAACACATCTTCTACTCTTGTTCCAAAACCATGGAGTTGTCTTCATCCACCAAGTTTGGATCAAGCTTCTCTAAGGCTTTAGTTGATGTAGGTATATGTGATATATCCTACTCATATTTAACAAAATAAGGAAGGACATCAAATGAGAGGACTAATTCCTCTACTGTATCATATTTCTCTACATTTTTAATGTCTTATTACTACAACACTATTTCATCTTAACTTTCTTGCAACAGACCAAGAAAATCATTATATTTATCAGCACATGAAGGTTCCTTAGAAACAAAATCTTCACTCCTAGCCAATAAATTCTCCTTCCTCTGTTCTTTTGACCAATTAGGATCCCATACCACAGGTCCACCTTTAAGGAGTAAAATAGGAAAAGAGGGAGAAAAATAGTCAAAAGAGCATTGAAACTCTTGTTGAAGCTCCAGAAGGGGCTAATCAAAAGGAGAAAAATGTTGAGCCTCGTGAAGGATGGGTTCTTGTGAGGAATGAAGCCTCTCAAAACTTAGGATCTCCAGCATAGGATATCTACTTGATGGCACAAAATTTTCTATTTTATTTTTAAGGGGCTAATTAGGATTCCTGAATCTAAATATTTTTTGCTTGGAAACCTCTTGCACAATAAGTTGTTCTCAAATAAAAGGAGGGCTAATGGAAGTTTCAAGAATTTTGTTAGGGTTCTTGAAACATAAAAAATTATGCTTTCTTACCTTCTCCTTAGTAGGCTGCACTAGAATTAATGGAGTTTCTTGCTTGAAACTAGGAACACAAGGGGTCACTTATGTCATGGGAACTTGTGCTAGAGCAATGGAAAGTATGAATTTATCTTTCCTAGAAGCAATATTCTTTGTTGTATACTCCTCTTGTTGGTTCCTTCTTTGATCCTCCAATTTTTTCTCATACCTCCATTGAGCTTATGTCATTTTCCATTAAGGATAATGAGCTTGATGGAAAAGTTCTTCTTGCTATGGGAAATAACCTTGTTTCCCTTGATAGGCTTGATTAGACCACTCCTTCTATTATAGTTGAAACTCTTTTTTTCTTCAAATCTCATTCAGTTGTCTATTGAAATCAAGAAAAATACTTGTAATTTCACTTTCACTTAAATTATCAAAACTTTGGGGTTAACATAGAGAGAAACAAGGATAATTTTTAAAATGATGAGTCTCTTCGGGTGCTTGATGGGAATGTGTGGGTATCCAAGAAGGATAAGAAGGGTGGGGTGGGTGGTATGCATTTTGAGAAGGTTGAGAACCTACAACAACATGGTTCTATTAAATGAAATGGGAGGCATAAATAGCTTGATATGGCTAATTGGGAGGAAGAAAGTTGGCATTAACATGAAATGGTGGGGTATACATATGGTTTCATTAAAAAATGATTTTTTTATGCATGAGAAAGATAGGAAACACTTTGAAAATATAAAAGTAAATTAAAATACTTCCCAACCAAATATTTTGGGTACATACTGATTAAATTCACTCAAATTGAGTTGCATAGTCGGTAGGTGCTTGAAGTATTACCTCCAAAGGCTGAAACATTGAAGAAGGAACCAATTCCTTAATGGAATGAAATCAAAATAATCTCCTTGAACAAAAAATTTATCTTAGATTCACCATGGTGTTTGAAGATTGACTTACAAGGAAAGACGTATTGAAGAAAACACAAAATTATTCAACAAAGAGAAACTAGTCCCATCGAGTGTGCCAAAAATTATTGTCACATGAAATTCCACCCTGCTAAACATGGGGTGTAGCATTCTAATGACATAATGAAAAAAAACTCAAGGTGTGGGACCTTTGCACATATGAGGTTGAATCTTTAGAGATGGTTGACTTCCTATTTCAATCCAAGTGCAATGTGTTGGTCTGACCCAACACATGAAAACCTACCACTAACCTACTCTAGTAGCTCATAGGGGAAAAGGGTTAGAAGGAGAACATCAAATGAAAATGGAGGTGGTACACCAAGATATAATTTTGTTTCTTCCTAGCCAATATTTTCTCAAATACATTGTTGAAGAGGACCAAAAGAGTCACATGGTTCTTTATTTGGTTGATTCTCACAAGCATACAAGAAGGTTAGGGTTTGGAAATTTTTTGGAAGGAAAGGAAGGTTTCTCAAACCAATGATTGCAAATAATTTAACTCAAATGTGCATACATAAAATTAGAAACAAAGACTCATACATGAAGGTAATGAAATATTAATCATACATAAAGGAGGAGAGAGTCAACAACAATGATCAAATTCATTAAACCAAAGGAATATAGCCAATATTTAAAATGGTAGAGTGTAAAATATAGTGTCTACAAAAGAAACCTTAGAGGAGACAGAGGAAGAATCCTTAGAATAAATACAATTCTTGCATTTATAGATTAGGCATAACTTGGAACAAAAAATTGAACCCTAACCCTAATGAGGGTTATCAATGAATTATGTGTGTGAAACATTTGACCCATCCAGTTAAAATCATGATTAGGGAATGGATTCATTAGGAAATTCAACAAACAACAATACACAAGCATGGGCACCCCTAAAATCGACTTGCAAAAGATAATGGATGGAATAAATTGTTGAACAATCTAGATAACTAAGAGGGAGGGTGAATCAACTAACTTAAAATAATTTTGTCTACTTTAACTAATGGAGAGAAAACTTAAATCAATCAAATATTAATGAACATGTAAGCACACAACAACACCATGCAAAAAGGACACTAAATTTTATGTGGAAAACCAAGAAGGGAAAAACTATGAAGAATTCTAATTCTGAATTATAAAACACCGATTAACGTGACACTAGTTAAGATGATTTTTTACAAGGGCTCACTACCAAGTTTCTCATTGTAGGGTGGCTCACTAGTGGTTGGGCTCATTGCCCGGCTATTATAGCCAAAGATATAAAAAGGTTCACTACCAAAAGACAAACGCTCATTGCTTACAAAAAATGATTCACTACCAAAAGAGAAAGAATCACTGCCTACAAAAAATGGCTCACTACCAAAATAATGATGAAAAGGAAACCACCATTGAAATAAGTGTCAGCAACAATGACACTAGATAGAATCTCACTATCTATTACCTCCGGTCATACACTTTTGAACACTTCACAGTGTTTGGATATTTCAATTCATATTCATGACACTTACCTTCAGTGAAGAAACACATCTGATACTTATACCATTCCATGCTGCCATAATCTCCTAAGTCGGCCAAATACAATTTCAAAATTTCTAAGTTGACCAAGAAACAATTGAAATAGGGCACCACAAAAACATTCCTATGGTGGAGAGGAATGAAATTTGATCCACAAAAAACATCCTTACTCAAATCAACACCCTACATGATATCCATAACCACAAAATAAGATATACACATTACAATGTAAACCATGTGCCAAAGCACGTTAACCAACTACTAGATCGGTCCCGACCCAAAAGAATGTATCTCATTATGTTAGAAGAGGAATGTGACCAAGATAGATACAACCCAAGAGAGATCAATACAACATGACATCCATAACCAGGCCAATCCATATCACCAAAGCACCAAAAAACAACATTGGTCACACAACCAAGATATGTTGACATCAATGAAAACCATTAATGACAAGAAACATTCAACATCATCTCAACAGATTTCATCAATCTCCCCCTTTGATATTGATGGAAACATTCATCAATAACAACCAAATAAATCAATGTCAACATCAAGGACCATCTTATCTTCTTTTATTCTCCCCCTTTAAAATCAAAGACAAAGGGAGAAAATCCCCCTGAAAAACTTACTCTACTCCCCCTATGAGGAAGCCACCAAATATTGATTGAGAGAAAAATGAGCATATAATACCTTGGACCAATGCACACCCTAGTGCATGTTATTGTAGACTAGGAAGGGGTAGAACCCCTAACTTTTGTTGGAGATACTCAAAAGTGTCTTTTTTCAATGGTTTTGTGCAAATATTTGTAATCTACTCATTTGTAGGTACATATTCAAGTTTTACTTCATTTTCCAACACCTTCTCTCTCAATAAATGATATCTTAGGGATATATGATCCATTCTAGAGTGTTGTACTAGAATCTTGGAAATATTTATTGCATGGGTATTTTCACACATAATTGAGATTGGTTCATCAAATGATATTCCAAAATCCTTTAGAATTTGTTTCACCCATAGTATCTGAGTGCACATGAGGAAGTTGCAATGTATTCAGCTTCAGTAGTAGATAAAGATACAAAATTTTGTTTCTCACTTGACCAAGAAACTAACCAAGAGCCAAGGAAATAAGCTCCACCACTTGTACTCTACCTATTATCAATACACCTGGCCCAATCAACATCAGTATAGACTATCAAAGTGAAATTTGATTCCTTTGGGTACCATAACCCAAAAATATTTTGTAACCTTCAAATATCTAATATCTTTTTTAATACAACATTCTTTTCCTTTGGTTCTTGCCAAAATATTTCTGCTAAAAAAAATGCATACATAATGTGCGGTCTAGTGGCAATAAAATAGAACAATCCTCCAATCATTGATCTATAAATTCTTGCATGAACTTTAGGTGATTCATCTTATTTTGTCAACTTGCATCCAATAAAAATAGGTGTATAAACTAGTTTAGAATTCTCTAGACCAAACTTATTCAATAGTTCTTTTGTATACTTGGACTAAGAAATAAAAATTCCTTTTGTTGTTCTGATTTACTTGCGATCTAGGGAAGATATTTAGCTCACCTATCATAGACATTTTGAATTCCTTCTTCATTTCATTTGAAAATTTTCTATGCATATCATTATTTCCTCTAAAATTTTTGTCATCAACATAAACCACAACAATCAACATCTTATATAAGTGATAACTGTAGTATAAATTACTGTCAGTAGATCCCTTTTGAAATACTTGCACAATCAATTGCTTTTCTAATCTTCCATACTAGGCTAGCTAGGTGCCTACTTCAATCCATATAAAGCTTTCTTCAACCTTCAAATGACATCCAAGTCACTTCCATATTTTAATCCTTTTGATTTCTCAATGTAGACTTCTTCCTTTAGTTATCCATTCAAAAATGTAGATTTCACATCCATTTGATAAACTTTGAAATCCTTGAAAGCTACACAAGCTAAGAAAATCTGAATTACTTCCATCTGGGGAATAGGGGCATATGTTTCTTCAAAATCAATACCTTCAATCTAAGTGTAACCTTTGAAAACCAATCTTACTTGGTTTCTCATTACCTTTCCATTTTCATCCAGCTTGTTCTAGAACACCCACTTTGTTGCAATTAATTTTTTGTCTATCATTATGGGAACAAGTTCCCAAGTTTATTTTTTCTCTATCTGATCAAGCTCTTCTTTCATTGCCTTCATCCATTTATGATCATTTCATGCTTCTTCCATAGTCTTTGGCTTAGTTTCCAAGATAAGGCATAACAATACTTGCTCTTGAGTTGCTTTGCTGCTTTTAGTAATTCCCTTATTCATATCTCTAATAATCTATTTTTCAGAGTGATTTTTTCTATACATTCCTTGAAGTTTTGATTGTAGAATTTAGAGCCTCCTTTGTCTCTTCTTCTTCTTCTTCTTCTTCTTCTTTCTTATCCTTCTCCCCTTTTTCATCTAAGTTATCTGATTCATATGCAATATGTCGGTAAGGAATTCTTTGATAATCTTCATCTACTTTCACATTCGCACTTTCAACCATCTTGTTTAGTCTCTTGTTTTAATACACTTTAATTTTTGTAGAGTAATCGAAGAATATGCCTTAATAATCTTTTCTATCAAACTTTCCAATATTGTCCTCATCTTTTTGGATGTAGAACTTTCTTCCAAAAATCTTGAAATACTTTATTGTGGGAGCTCTTCCATGTCATAACTCATATGATGTCTTTCCATACTTCCTCTGGAATAGTACTCTATCAAGAGTTTATATTTTTGTGTTTATTGATTCTCTCCAATAAACCTATGGTAAACTTTCTTCCATGATCATTTTTATAGCTTCTTCTTGAACTTTCTAGTTCATTCTTTCCACTACACCATTCTGATGAGGTGTTCTAGGGGAAGATAGTTGTCTCTTAATGCCATGTTTTTCACAGCATTTGTTGAACTCATCAAAATTAAATTATCATCCTCTACTATATCTCAAACACTTGATTCTCCTATCAATTTCATTCTCAAATCTTGCTCTGAAAATCTTGAATTTTTCCAATGCCTTTTATTTTTCTCTCAAAAATACAACCCAGGTAAATCTAGAATGATCATCTATTAAAAGCATGAAATACTTCTCACCTTGTAAGCTTATTGTTCTGGTTGGACCAAAAAGGTTAGTGTGTACAAGTTCCAACAGTCTGATAAATGAATCTTCTTTTCTCTGGAACATTTCACTGGTCTTCTTTCCTTCTTGACATCATTTGCAAATAGTACTATTTTGTTTGATCAGTCTTGGAAAATATCTAACTGCTCTTGATGAACTTTTCCTTACCGAATTGTCATAGTTAATGTGACAGATCCTCTAGTGCCAGAGACAACTATCATTGGAATGAGTTACCAAGCATCTTTTTGTAGCTCCTTCTAGCTAATACATATTTCTACTTCTTCTTTTTCTAGTTGCAATAACATTTATGGATTTCTTTTGGGTCTCACAACCATCATCTTGAAACACCACATTGTAACCATTTTCACACATATGTCCAATGCTCAAAATATTATGATATAATCCCTTCACATAGTAAACATTTCCAGTGTTATGTTTTCCATCAAAGGTAATAGAACCAATTCCAATAATCTGTGTTGTTTTATCATCTTCAAATCTAACAAAACCTCCACAATATTTCTCAAGCTTCACAAAATTAATTTTCTCACTGGTAATATGATTCGAGCATCCACTAACACTCATCCATTCATCTCTATTTATTTTAACAAGAAATGCAGTCTCAATGCTATCATCAAAGTTCAAACAAATATTAGAGATATCAAATCTAGGTTCATCCTTTTTAACAAAAAATAGACAATCCCCATGATCTGATTCATCATCTAAAATTCCAGCATTCTCATTGACATAATAGGCATTCTTATTGATATTTTTGAAGTTTTTGTCTTGTTCCTTTGTTCGAACACATAGCATATGTTTGTACCTTCTGGTACCTTTCTTAAGTTACCTTATGAAATTTTCTTCCAAATATTCAAAACTTTCGCTATCCGGATCATCTTCTATTTTTTTGGCTTTGAAGGTAGTTTTAATTTTCTCCTTTTCTTTTCCAAATTTTCTCATCTCAAATTTGGTCAAGGTGCTAAATAGTTGCTCTTTGGTGAATTTGTTCAGATCATAAACTTCCTCTATAGCTGAGATCTTATCACTATAGCTCTCTACTAGGTTCATTAAAATATTCTCCATCAAATATTCATCTGTTAGAGTACCTCCTTAATTTTTGACTTCATTTACTACACCATCAACCCTTTGAAAGTAGCTTGCTATATCCTCACCTTCTTCCATCCTCAAGTTCTCATATCTATGCTTACTTGTCAACTTCTTTTATAATTTGACTCTATCATTTCCTTTATAGATTTCTTTCAACTTTTCCTAAAATTCATAAGCGGTGCCTAATGAAATAAATTTTGTTAGCTTAGTCTTAGATAAACTATTGGAGTTGATAAAGAACAACCCATAGAACCTAGTGAACACCTGCAAGGAATAACCTATCACAAAGAAAGAAGGATGTTCAGAACAACAAAGATGCTCTACAAGCCTCAAGCGAAAAAATGAATTAAGACAATCAATAATTACAATGAGATCAAACCCTAACAGGAAACCCTATTGTGCACACTTAATAATTAATTAATAAATAATTATTAATGTGCTTAAATTTATCTTAAGTAAATCTAAATTGATAAGTGACTTAACTAATTAACCAATATGATTAAATTAACTAAGTGAAATAACTAATTACTCTAACACCCCCCATTAAGATGAACTTAGGGAGTAGCTAAAATACTAAAGACAAGATGCATTAAAGAAAATATGGGTCTCGACAACAAAGGCATGATCAGGTACCCATGTACAAATGTAATGCAAACTAAACAAAACAAGGTAAAGGAGAAAACTCAAAGGGAACTAAACTCCTCCCCAAAATAGGATGCAAAGAAAATAATGTAATACACTAATTGAAGAAGGATAGAAGGTGGATTACATGATACCCCCATAGAATAATTATATCATATAAGTACATATACAATGGTCTCCATAGGAGAGATATAAATGGACAAGAAGATCGCCCACAATGAAGAAAATCATGTCGTAGTGGTAGATTCCTAATGTAGAATCCGAAAAGAGATCCTGAAGTGAAAAATGATATTCCTCCACTTGGGAAGAAATGGATCCAAAGAAATATTTCGAAGAAACCCTATGAAGAGTGATGAACCAATCTATCTCAAGATGTGTGGCATGATAGGATGCTGAAGAATCCCTCTATCTGAACTGAAACATATGATCTCGAATCCAAATTGATGTATAGTGATCTCTGAATTCATTAATAATCATTGGCGTATAGTGATAAAATAACTATCAAGGTAGAGGATATGTATGTCCTCAAAATAACCCTTAAGATATGCAGTGTGAGACTCAACAAACAAGAATGTGTCTGGAAGATAAGAATCCTAGGATGTAGTAGATAATCAATGACCAAGATGGTAATGATGCTGAATTGAATCCATAGGGGCCAATTTGGTGATACTGATTTCATCAAGAAAAACATATGATACATGTTTGATCTCAGTTTGAAGAGTAGGGACTGTGAGACAAGTCTTTGATCCATTGGAACATGCAAGAATGTCTAAATAATCAAACTCCTCTAAATTACCATGATCAAAGGGTACATTCCCTCTCCAAGAAATGGGTAAGAGATAATCTGAATTAGGATCCTCTAGGAATGGAGAGATATTTGACTCTCCATAGATCTCCCAAAGGCATGTCCAAAGTGGGTGGGGATGATCAATATTCGATATAGCCCACATAGTGTCATTATTAACACTAGAAAATATAAGTCCTATTATGTGATCTCTAGTGATCTCCCAAGATAATTTTCCCTCTAAAGTGGTTGGTTTAGGTATGAGATCATATAAATAAGAAATAAAAAAAGTTCCACCTACAATGTGTAAGTATGCCCTTTGCCCATGACTCATAATTATCCAATTCCAGGAATACAACTGAAGGGTGAGTAGAAAAACCCATGATAACTCTTCAAATTAATCAATATGAGAAAACTGATGTTACTGCATGTAGATCAAATGACATAGAGCCAAATGATGCAAATAGGAGGTTCCCAAGTGCCAAAACATCCAATTAATTAAGAAAACTGTTAAAACTCAAAGAGGTGAATAAAATATACCTGAGGAAAAATTTGGGAAAATAAGTCTGACATCTGTGTACATCACTAAACTAGCTTTCGAACACCTATTCATTTGCACAAAATGAAGTCCGAGCGCAAACGTTATGCCCCTTGGAGTGCAAAAAAGATATTTTAAGTTTGAATGAAAAAAAATGAATCAAAATGGAAAAACCAGAAAATAAAATTTGCACCATTAGATAGTTCACAAAACCAACTTTCCGGTGATATTTTGTTTTTGAAAAACTGAGTTTGTATGCAAAATTTATGGCCAAAATACAAAAACTTCTCCAAAAGGTTTGAGGGTTAGGCCTGGTGGTTAGGCTAGCCACTAGCATTAACCGTTAACAGTTAATTGATGGCGGCAGCCATTACCACTATATATATTTTTTTAAAATCTTGGATTGCGTGTTGTACCAGGTGTTACAACCCATAAATGAAAAAAAAATTCCTCTTGAAGTCACTCTGTCCGATTTGGACAATTTGACAGTCAATTTTTGAGGTTTTTGGGTGCTCTAAGTGCGATGGTGAGGTCCTTTTGGGCTCAAAACACTCCAAAATTGTAGGTATGCTCTGGATCAATAACCCCTAAAAACATTCAAACCCTCGCAGATTTGATGTCGTGAAGCCAACTTTGATGAAACAAAGGTCAATATTGACTGAATCAAGCATTCCAAATGCAATGGCGAGGTCCAAATTGACTCTAAATGCGCACAAAAAAATCCTTTAAGATAGGATCCCTCAAACAAAAAACAAGAAGCAACAGATATGAAGCTGTGATACCATGTTGCAGTTGATAAAGAACAACCCAAAGACCCCAGTGAACACCTACAAGAAATAGCATGTCACAAAGAAAGAAGGATGTCCAAAACAACAAAGATGCTCTACAAGCCTCAAGCAAAAAAATGCATTAAGGGAATCAATCATTACAATGAGATCGATCCTAAATAAAGGAGATCAAACCCTAAAATGAAACCCTAGTATGCACACATAATAATTAATAAATAAATATTTATTAATGTGCCTAAGTTTAGCTTAAGTAAATCTAAAGTGACAAGTGACTTAACTAATTAACCAAAATGATTAAATTAATTAAGTGAAATAACTTATTACTCCAACATAAGCCACGAAATATTGCATAGATTGCATTTTCATTCTCCTCATAGGTTGATATCTCATCTGCAATAGAAACACATTTTGTCAGCTCAACATATTTTGTCTCAACAACTTTCCAAGTTTTATAACCAAGAGAGATTAGGTAACGTCTCATCTGTACTTTCTAGAAACTGTAGTTAGATCCATCAAACACAAGAATTTTCTATTTGTACACCATTGGATCTATCCCAAGTTATTAAGATCTTCTTCGATGAACCAAAGCTCTGATACCAATTTTTGAACAGTCTGGATAACTGAGAGGGGGGTGAATTAGTTATCTTAAAATAATTTTATTTTCTTTAATTAATCTAGAAAAAACTTAAATCAATCATATATTGATGAACATGTAAGCACCCAACACCATGCACAAAGGGCACCATAATTTACATGGAAATCCAAGAAGGAAAAAACTACAAAGAATGTTAATTCTCAATTATAAAACACTGGTTAAGGTGACACCAGTTAAGGTGATTTTTTACAAGGGCTCACTACCAATTTACTCTCTACAAGGTGGCTCACTACTAGGGTATTATAGCCAAAGATACAAAAAGGTTCACTACCAAAAGAGAAATGTCCATCACCTATAGAAAATGGCTCAATACCAAAAGAGAAAGGATCACTGACTACATAAAATGGCTCACTGCTAGAAGAGTGATGAAATGGAATCCACCCCAGTTGCATGAGGTTGGTCATGAGGTCTAGTCTCCCCCACCCCCATGTTACTAGAGGGCATGTCGTGCTAGCACTGCCGGTCACATTAAATATTTTACCAGGCGCACTACAGTTTATAGGGGGTCATTCTACCCAGTTCCTGCAGTCTAAAAAAAATTAAAATTAAAATTAAAAATGAAATGGAATCCACCACTGAAAAGAACTGTCACCAACAATGACGTCAGATAGAATTTGACTATTTGTTAAATCTGAAAATACACTTTCATACACTTCATAATGTATAGATATTCATATTGGGATTCATCATGCTTACCTTCATCGAAAAAACACATCTTATACTTATACCATTCCATGCTTTCATAACCTCCCAATTCGACCAAGAAAAAATTAAAATAGGTCACCACAAAAACATTCCCATGGTGGAGAGGAATGAAATGTGGACCACACAAAACCTACTCACTCAAATCAACATGCTACATGATATCTGAAACCACAAAATAAGATATACACATTACAATGCAAGCCATGTTTTGGAGCACACTAACTAACTACCAGATTGGTCTGGACCCAAAAGAATGTATCTCATTATGTTAAAAGAGGAATGGGACCAAGAAATATACAACCCAAGATAGATCATTACAACATGACATCTAGAACCAGGCCAATTTGGATCACCAAAGCACCAAAACAAAACATTTATCACACAACCAAGATATGTTGGGATCAATGACAACCATTAATGACCACAAGCAATATTCATCATCTCAAAACATTCCATCAATAAATGTCATCCTTGAAGTACATGAATCAAAATAGGCTACTCAAAAGTTGAATCAAGCATTAATGGCATCATCCAAAAAAAATGTGAAATCTACAAGAATTTTGAGACATCAATTCTGAAAAGAAAAGTTTTGCTTATGCATTAAATGGTCCAAACCCCTGAATGAGAACATTGTTAGGAATTGGGCGTCACACTTTCCTCATACCACATTATTAGAAGAAGGGATGACTAAAAGTCAGAATCTGAAAATTGGAGGTAAGAGAGAAGGCTTACCTCAAAAAATCGGTGGTAAGAGTGAAGCCTTACCTCTGAAATTGGAAGTAAGCATGAAGCCTTACCATCGAAATTGGAAGTAAGTTTGAAGGCTTACCCCAAAATCCAAAAAATTGACATAGTCAATTTTTTAAAAGAAGCTATCAAGGATAAAGTGGTGAGAAGAAAGGTTAACCTCCTACAAAGGAAAGGAAAAATGAAGACCAAAAGCTTGAAAGAAATAAACTTTTAGAAATTGTGAGGAAGTCTTACCTCTTACCTAAAGAAGGTAAGAGGTAAGATGGAAGCCAAAATCTTGAACCCCAAAATCAGAGGTAAGGGTCAAGGCTTACCCCCGAAATTCAAAAAATTCACACTTAGTCAAATCTTTGAAAAAAAAATAGGGAAAAGGGAAGGAAGGTGAGAGGTTTAAGAGGAGAAGGAGTGGGAGGAATGAATAAGTGAAACAAAGTGATGTAGAAGTCATGTAGAAAATCAAGTAAGTAGCAACCCAAAAGCCCAAAACCTCAAGACAACCAATTTTAGGACCCTTCAAAAAGAATTCATGCAAGATGGCCCATGTAGGATCTCTCAAATCAGTTGTCAATGATGGGTCATCAAAGGGTGGCATCAAATGTCAAAACCTACTACAACAAAAAATTGAAGTAAAAGCTTGCAGTTTATACAGCCAAAAAAATCATAATCTACTCCCTTCATTCCATGAATTTTTTCCTTCCCTACCATTTCTCCTTGTGTCTTGTAGAAAAAACTAACAACAAATAATAGGGTTGTCATGACAATGATTTAAGGTAGAATAGAGAAAGACTAATTATTTCCAGCTATATACATAATATGTTAATGCTAATAAAGTGGAAAGAAAATTGAAAAATATCAAAACCATCCCACTCATTCTATGTGGTATAAATTAATAACATTGATATTAGAAGCATCAACTACAATGTAATATTGAAGTATATAAATAGTATTCTTTAAGCAGGACATAAATACTAATATCATTATTAGTACCATCAATATTAAGGAGAATTTTTATATAGATAATAGTGATATTAATATTATTGTTAATAGATTATATATTAGTATTTTGATGTTGATATTTATAGTTTGATTTTGATATTATTGTTACTAGGTTAAAATGTTAATATTCTCTATAAATATGAATTCTAAATATTAATGGTTTTGAATGTTAACATTTAATATTGTTTTTTATAATTTAATATTAATATTATTAGTAATATAATATACATGATCTCAGTATGGGTATTAATATAAATGTTAGTACTACGAAGAAAGATTAATATTAACCATGGGTGATCAAATAGATAGTAATATAATTATTAACCATATTAATAATGATAACAATATTAGTGTTAACAAGTTTTGATTCATTCTCATAATCATGTTGAACTAATTGCAATACCATCGTAGTATGCTAATAAGCATGCATAACCTTTGTGCATTGTAAATTCGACGATGTTACCCTTAGATAAACATTATATAAAAGATGATAATGTTCATAAGTGACAAAGTTATAGATGTCATATAATAGGGTGGATATTAATAACAATGCTGATTCATAGTAATATCATTATGATATGTTATTATTCAAGTGCAATCTATGTGTATCATAAATGTAATAAAGTTATCCTTAGAAATAATGTTATAAAATAGACAATAATTTAAAAAAGCAATGATAGATAGAAGATTGATACCATACATATCAAATAAAAATAAATGTTATTATACATTACATATAGAAACATTAATGATTGTGTATACAGTAATATCGTAATAATATTGTTGTCATTTCTTCACATTGATATTGTATCATAATAGACTATTTTAATTAATATGGTTACTTCTTTAGTAAGGAAAAAAAAATATAGTAGGTGTGACAGATAAATGGTGATCATGCTAATATTGATGTGAATAAATGGTTACACATAATAACTATAATATATTATCAACATTGTTCCTCTATATAGACTAACGTTTATATTATTTTCCACCTAATGATATCCATAACATCATTAATAATTTGAAATCAATGAAATGATATAGAAAAAAATGGTAAACAATAAGTGCTAGAAAAATAATCAATGGTGTTAATCTTATGAAATTCAAGTGGTTGCATTTGGGTTGCACAACGTTAAATCTATGCAGCCAATAGATACTATTCAACCACGAGATCTCTATTTGAAAAATAGGGATAGAAAAATGAGAGGGGGGGTGAATGAGTTGTCATAGAATATTCAAACTTATTAAACTTTACTCAACTTATTCTCATATCTAATGAAAGAATATTAAGCATAAATAATCACCACATTAGAAACACAAAGGGCACCAGGATTTTATATCTGGAAACCCTATTATGAGAAAAACCATAGTGGATGTTAGTCCACAATATTATACCCTGTTAAAAGTATAAAGATGAATAAGGGAATGCATATGCATTCAAGCACACTTCCCAGAGCTCACTACTCAAATACAAAGGAAGACATACTGTCCTATAGGAATATCTAGATTAAAACCATCTGAAGAATTTGAACTGAGAAAATAGCATCTACTAATTCTTGATTACGATTTCGGTTAGTCTCATGAACACTTATTCACTCTTCTTCACACTCTGATCTTCTTTTGAATGATCTAATCTTTATTCACAAATAGAACTTGTATTATTTGCATCACATCTATATCAAATGAGATAAACAATCGCTCTTATATATCAACTACATGGAATTACATCAACAAATTTGTTAGCCAAAAATAACATAATAGATGAATATAAATTGTTGGCTAAATTCATAATCAATTATCAATGCACATCAACCAAAGTCAGCCACAACATAAAATGATATCCTGGAATGCGCCAAACATTCAAAAATTAATCCACGAGGATCCAAAACACATTACAACCACCATGTCAGCCAAGAACATGAAAAAATTGAACACGCAAAGGAAAAATATTCAATCACGAGCACATCGATCAATGTGGATGTGGAAAAAAGATAGAGAATGATCTAGAAAAATCTATCAGAATCATGAATCATCAGATAAGAATCTGCAGGAACTGAACTTACTGTAATCACATCAACTTCAATCAAGAGCACTAACTAAAGCCACAAAAAAACTGTCAGAACATAATTGTTTGTAACACAATCAAATCTTCATGCGGATCTCTGAAAATTTTAGTGGATAAACTAGATACACTCAACAATAAACCCTTTAATCCACAACTTGTTATCACCAACATACTGAAATTTCCAACACACTGACCTTCACTACTTCACATACAACCTTCAACATATTTATTATAATTTTCTCAATATCCTCGACATATACAACCTTAAAGACATCAATGTTAATAGTGTTGACATCAATGACAACCATATATCAGAAACACAACCAAAAAATCCTGCAATCCCCCCCTTTGGCATTGATGGAAAAACATGATGTGAAAATCACCATCAATGCAACTCTCAATCAATACTTACTCCCCCTTAGATTTTGATTCTTCTCTCATAACTTCTTCTCCAACTCTTGCCCCCTTTTCATAATTTTTCACATTATTCTTCTCCCACTTTGACGTCAATGGAAAAGGTATAAACAAGCTTTAAACCATGTATCTGAATCATCTAACTACTCGCCCTGAGTAGCAACCACCACAACATTAATCTGAAATAAGATATGACTGTAAATGCATGGATTGATGTAAAGACTTGTATCTTAGTTTTGATTAGGAGGGGAAATCACCCCTAACTTCCCTCTGAGATACTCAAAAGTATCCTTAGGAAATGGCTTAGTAAAGATGTCTACAATTTTTCCCTTAGCAGGCACATACTCTAGTATGACTTCTTTATCACTCACCTTGTTTCTCAAAAAGTGATATTTGATAGATATATGTTTTATCTTTGAATGAAACTCTAGATTCATAGAAATGTTTATGACACTTGAATTATCATAGAATATAGCAATAGGCTCATCATACACAATTCTGATCTCTCTTAGCATCTACTTCATCCATATTACTTGAGTACAATTTTTCGCAACAATAATATATTCCACCTCAAGAGTAGATAAGGAAATGAAATTATTCTTTTTACTTAACCAAGACACCAACTTCTTCCCCAAGAAGAAGGCACCACCATTAGTAATTTTCTTGGCATCCACATCTCCTACCCAATCTACATCAGTAAAGGAACTCAAGGTAAGATCATCATCTTTAGGGTACCAAAGGCCAAAATCAAATTTCCCTTTCAAGTATTTAAAAATTATCTTTACATCAATCAATGAGATTCCTTCAGATTAGCTTGATATCTAGCAACCATACATACAACACTCATGATGCCAAGTCTAGTCTGAGTCAAATAAAGCAATCCATTGATCATTGACTTGTATTTTGTTTGATTTTCCTTAGGAGAATCATCATTTTGTGTTAACTTGCATCCAGTTACCATGGGTGTACCAATACACTTTGAGTCTTCCATGCCAAAGTTTTTCAATAATTCTCTTACATATTTGGACTAAGATATAAAAATTCCATTATCTAACTTAGTGATTTGCAATCCGCGAAAGAAATCCATCTCTCCAATCACATTTGTATCTTGAGGTCTGGTAACAAGAATCCATGTATCATTTTTCTTTGTATGCATCAGTTCTTCCTTCATTGCTTCCATCCAATGTTCATCTTTACATGCTTCATTGACATTGTTGGGATCAGTCTTGGAAATCAAACAATACTATTCTACAATTCTTCTTCTAGTGTGCACACCTTTGTTCTTATCTCCTATAATCTGATCTTCAAAATGATTTAGCTTTACATACCTCAGAAATTTAGGATTCTCTCCAACTATCCTTCCACTATAATCTTCCACTATAATGTACTTCCACTATCCTCTCCTTCTATAATCTCTTGATTCATCAAAACAATTTGAACTTAATTTTATGTCTAAGAATTCTTTCTTTTATCAATACTATCATGATGTTCATCTAAATCATATCCACAGTATCTGGATGATCGAGTAGTGTCCTCATCAACTCTGACATTTGCACTTTCAACCATTTTCCTCAATCTTCTTTTATAGCACTAGTAGGACTTTATTTTAGTAGAGTAACCAATAAATATTCCTTCATCACTCCTAGCATCAAACTTTCCTATGTCTTCATCTCTCTTGATATAACATCTACTTCCAAATATTTTGAAATATTTAATAGTAGGCTTATAATGAAACCACATCTCAAAAGGAGTCTTACCATAATTACCATTGACATTTACCCGATTAAGAGTATACACAACATTTCTTACATCTTCTCTCAAATAGATACGAGGGACATTTCCTTCCAACATCATAGTTCTAGAAACATCTAGAATTATTTTATTCTTTCTCTCTACAACTCCATTTTGTTGAGGGGTCTATGGAGAAAATAACTATCTCTTGATTCCATGCTCTTCAAAAAAGGAATGGAATTCCCAGGAAGTGAAATCACCACCTTTGTCTAACCTTAAGCATTTAATTTTCAGACATGCCTTATTCTTGGCCATAGCTTTGAAATTTTTTAACTTCTCTAATGCTTCATGTTTTTCTCTCAAGAAAGAAACCCATATCATCTTAGAGTAATCATCAATAAGCAACATAAAGTACTTCTCTCCTTCTAGAATTTTTATTCTAGAGGGGACCACATAGATCAGTATGCACCAACTCTAGTACTCAATTAAAATGATGTTGTTTTATCTGAAATTAAACTCTAGTACGCTTTCCCATATGGGATTCCTTGCATACGATGTTAGTAGGCTTCACTAGCTTAGGAAGATCTCTTACTTCTTGAGTGGAGCTTACCTTGACAATGTTATCAAAATTCACATGACACAACCCCTTATTCCATAACCAACTTTCATCAACTTGAGAAATTAAACAACTTTGACTAGCAACACTTAGGTGAAAAATATTACCTCCTCTTTTTGTACCTGAAGCAATTAGATTTCCAGAAATTCCCAGTTTCTTGCACTTTCCATCTTTGAAATGAAGATTATATCCCTTGTTGACCATTTTTCCAACACTTAACAAAATATTCTTTAAGACTTCTACATAAAGGACATAATTAGTATTATGTTTACCACCTAGAGAAATAGTTCCTTTGCCACAAATCACACTAGCATTGTTGTCTCAAAATCTTACAATACCACCTTCATATTTCTCCAAGCTTACAAATTTTATTTTGTCACCAATCATATGATGTGAGCATATGTTTTCAAGCACCCACTCATTATTTTCTTCAATCTTGGTTGCAAGAGATTTCTCAACATTCTTATTATTAGTATATTCAGTGGACACTAAACCATTTTCCTTGATAGCAATGAATACCCATTCATCCTCATTTCTATTTTCTTTATCATATTCTTCATCAATAACACCTTCTTCAACATAATAACATTTCTTTTGAAATCTAAGCTTGTTAGGTTTGGACCTAGGAACTCTTTCAAGACATCTTGAAGAAAAATGACCAATCTTTCTGCAAGAGAAACATTAAATAGGAAAAATTTATTTGTACTTACCTTGTCCTCTGACTTCTCTTTTTACAATAAATGCTTCCAACTCTTCTACCTCTCTTTCTTCATCTTCAATTTGTTTCATCTCTTGTTCATACTTGAATGTCTTTCTAGAAATTTCTCTTAGATCATATCTCTATTTGTTTCTTCCAGATACAGTAGCTTTAAATGCAGATTTTTTCTTAGGGATAGATTCACCAAATTCACCCAGCTCAAATGAAACAAGTTTACCAGTCAGCATATCTCTTGTCACATTTGTTACTGTCCTGAGCTCTTCAATAGCACGAGGTTTCAATTTTTAAGAGGGAGGAAATGATTTGAGCAATTTAACTATAATCTCTTGTTCATCCAAGGTTCCACCAGCACATCTAATACCCATCACAATTTCATTCACTCTTTGTATGAAAGTAGTAATATTCTCATCATCACTCATTTTCAGCAATTCATATTTCCCTTTCAAAATTTGTAGCTTAGTAATCTTCACATTAGCATCACCTTCATACAAGGTTTCCAACTTTTTCCAGATCTCATATGCAGTCTTCAGATCCATAACATTCATCATCTCAGAATCAGTCAAAGCACTCAACAATGCTTCCTTAGCCTTGATATTGTATTCAACTTCTTTGATCTCATCTAGAGTAGAGGGACCACTCTAAGGAATAACATATATATTCTTTGTAATCTTCCAGAAGTGCTCACCAATGCACTTCAAATGACACTCCATTCTAGCCTTCCACAAAGAGTAGTTTGTATCATCAAATCTAGGACTATCCTTCTTGTATGATGCCATCTCAGATCACCTCAATCTATTAAAATTTCTTTTGAGGAACTTGCTCTAATACCAATTGTTGGAAAAAAAAGGATAGACAACTAAGACGGGGGGTGAATCAATTTACACAAAAAAATAAAACTTATTAGACTTTACTCAACTTATTCTTAGATTTGATGAAAGAACATTAAGCATAAATAATCACCACATTAGAAACACAAAGAGAACCAATATTTTTTACATGGAAACTCTATTAGGGGAGAAACCATGGTGGATTTCAGTCCACAATATTATACCCTGTTAAAATTATAAAGATGAATAATGGGATTGCACATGCATTTAGGCACACTGCTTAGAGCTCACTTCTCAAATACAAAGGAAGACACACTGTCTTACAAGAATGTTCAGATTAAAACCATCTGAAGAATTTGAAGTGATAAAATAGCATATGCTAATACCTGATTATAGTTCTGGTTAGTCTCATGAACACTTCTTCACTCTTCTTCACACTCTGCTCTCCTTTCAAATGATTTGATCTTTATTCGCACATAGTACTTGTATTCTTCACATCACAGCTATCTCAAATGAGATAAAAAATCACTCTTATATATCCTCTGCATGGAATTACATCAACTTTGTTGACCAAAAGTAAAATAATAGATGAATACAAATTTTTGGCTCAATTCATAATCAATTCCCAATACACACCAATCGAAGTTGGCAAAAAAATAATGAAGACCTAAAATGATATCCTTGAATGTGCAAAACATTCAAAAATTAATCCACGAGAATCCACAACATGTAACAACCACCATGTCGACCAAGAACATGAAAAACTAGAACACACAAAGGAAAAATATCTAGTCACAAGCAAACCAATCAATACAGATGTACAAAAAAGATAGAGCATGATCTAGAAACATCCATGAGAATCATGAATCATTAGAGAAGCATACACAATAATTGAACTTACTAGAATCACATCAACTTCAATCAGGAACTCTAACTGAAGCCACAAAAAAACTATCAGAACATAATTGTTCATAACACGATCAAATTTTCACGCAGATCTCTAAAAATTTTAGTGGATAAACTAGATACAATAAAAAATAAACCCTTTAATCCATAACTTTTGATCAGCAACATATTGAACTTTCCAACACACTAACCTTCACTGCTTCACAAACAAGCTTCAACATATTTATTATAATTTTCTCAATATCATCAATGTATATAGCCTTAAATTCATCAATGCTAATAGTATTGACATCAATGACAACCACATATTAGAAACACAACCACAACATTGAACAATCTCTAAGTCCTTCGTTCAAGAAAAAATATTATTATATGGTAAATAGAAGAACCTCAAACCTAACCTTTGATTTAACACCTTGATAAAATTTCCTAGATTTAAATTTCGTCCAAATGGAATTTATTCCCTCACCCCACCTTCTCAGGCGACATGCAATTTTTCAACGTTTCTCATGCAAAATTGTCAATGCATGAAATTTGTGGCCATGTGCATACATGGCTGGTAGAGAACAAAGTATTATTTCATGTTGAGTCAAAAACATTTATAGGTTGTTTTCATGTCATAAGTGTAAAATTTAGGGCATGACACATGGATGAGAATGCTTGAAATCATGCTAATAGCACTATTATGTATCCCATTGTGATATACTTTAATATTGATTCAAAATATAAAATGAAAGAACAAAAAGAAGATCATATTCAATTATATCTTATGTTTAAAAAATTGATAAATATAGATGGGGGGAAACATGATGATCCTTGTTCAATGTGTGTCCCACCACATTTTTAATCTAGTTCTTATGTTTGTATTGTAGTTTCTATAGTTCCTTTAGCTTATTGTCTGCCTTTTTGATGAGAAAGATTGGAATGTAGACAATTTTCTATAGTTTGGCTCACACATGTAGTAACTTATGTGTCTTTATGTTTATGCTTGCATATAATGTGATATCCCCATTGTAGCATCAAAAATTTCCACCATTGAAAATTTCACATTAAGCTTAGCTCCCTTATGTGCATTGACCTAATTATCATTTAATTACCCATTTTATAAATATCTTCAAAAAATCAAAAAATGGGAAATGAAAATGAGCATCTAATATTCTCCCCCACCACTTTAGGAGTCAAAAAGGATGGGTTTGGTCTAGATTTCCCCACAACCTAGACCACCCCTTTTTGGCTCCATTTTTGGAATGTTGATGTTAGTATTTTATTATTTGAATTACCAAAGTCATTTTTCGACTATCAGTATTTGATTTTTGGGAAATTATAAGAATTACACATAAATAAAAGTATTTTCACCATTTTAATCTTAGCATGTTTTTATAAAGAAATTAAAATTATTATTGTGTAATCAAGAGGAGTCAAGAGAAAAAATATCAACATTATTTCAACATGTATTCCATTCAAGAATCATGTAAATTATCCATTATGTTTTTATGTAAGTTTTTTAATGTTTTATTATCATTTTTTTTGTGAGTACTATCACTTCCAAGACTTCAAGAAAGCAATTAAATTCTCTTTGAAATTGATGACTACATGAATTCAGTACATAAAGGAAAGTATATCTGAGTGATGAGTTGTAGCATTAGTCAATTCATAAAAAATTTATCATTTATCCTCTACCTAGTTGAGGGTAAGCTCTCTTCATATATCATCATAGCAATTTTCATGGTAGATATACCAAAATAGGATTTAAATTAGGAAAAACTCTATATGACATAACCTTTTTCCCTCTTTCATGTGTGCAGGTTTTCAGATTTGGAGTAAAGTGGAGAAAGATAGAAGACTAATTGCTCCTTCATGCATTCAGGCCTTACAAGTTGACAAGACACATAAGATAGATTTTTACATTAACAAATGAAGTTTTGATAGTGACTTTAAGAGAACGGGACCTATAGACCAGAGGATTCAAGCTTGTTATTTGAGATCTAAAAATGTAGGATTCTAGTTTAGGGTGCATCACACCCTTGAATAGCCATTTCAACACAAAATTTCTAGGCCAAATTTGTCTATGTCTACTCTTTGTGTTTTTGAATTATGTTTCACACTTTTTGTTGCATATTTATTAGAAATCATCATAGCTTTTTGTAGTTACATAATTAACCTAGGAACAACATTTCATCTCAAATTTTAATTAATAAAAAATTAAATTACATAACTCAAACCCCCTATAACAAGGATTAGAACTTGGATTCACTATTCTAACTCTTCTATTGAGGTTTCTTGTCATGTTGATTTGAGATCATTTATAATCCTTAATGTCCCATACTGGGAGAAGCATGATTTAGGACCTCGGTTCCTTTCCCAAATTAAACATTTTGGTGAGCCTAACTATTGAACACCTGGAATACCAAAGAGGAGAGTGAATCATTATTCACTAAAAATCATTAAATCCAACTTAAAAATCCATTCAAAGCATCACATTAAAATTTTATCAATGAAAGAAATAATCAAAGCATGCATTACAACACATAACACAAGAAATAGAAAAAAATAGAAGGGGGGCTCATTACCAAGGATTAATTACTAACAATGCATCTACTACATGCTAAAGATACAGTTCCACTTAAGCTCTGAAAGCTAACTTTGCACACTTCATACTTCACCACTATCACCTTTCACACTTCACACAGTTATTTACATCCATTGCACGTATTCGCATATCACATATATTCTACATTTGCATCACACAATTAATTAACCTTGTATATATAAAAAATCTATCACAAACACCCAAATAATCAATTAAGTCAGCCTAATTAGATGAACTATGTAACCTCATAACCTGTGAGTACAAATATCTAACACACATGCTCTGCATAATAAACCAAAATATGTACAATCACCAAAAACAGGTCAGTATGACCTATAATCACTCCTATAAATCCACTCTGTGACTAAATTTATTCCACACAACCCCAAATCCTTTAGGTTGGAACCTTATATAAAAATAGGTGAAGTAAAAAATGAATGATAAAAATATCCATCCACCACTTGAAACACAAACCACAATATCAATTACCACTTAGAGCGCACAAACATTTGAAACCTTCCAAAAATTCCTCAAAACTACACAACCTAGCATTCATCCATGTTAGAATTTGGAGCATTCCAACATGCACTCTACACCTATAACACTGCCATTACTAAGCTCAACACACTATCATTGATATCTTCAACTACAAAAGACATCAAACCTAGCAATTTTGTCTTTAGACACATGTAACACATACCATGGACACCTCAAAACTGCATGACAAGATTCTACATTGTGGACCACAAATTATTCCTTTAAACACTTAATATGCACACTATGACTTATTCAATTCTCCAAATCACTTTGTCTTCTTTGGACCAACACTTGTACATTTCTACAATGGGTTGCCATCAATGAAAACACCATATATCAACATGCACATGTTTCCAACACTAACTATTTCTTACACTTTAAATATTCTGAAATATGAATCATATCATTTTCAAATATGAATATGACCTTAGTTTGTTTACATTCATCATTTATTCTCTAATTATGTCATAAAAACTATTGAAAAAGTAAAAAATTGCATCCCATTTTTTCATTCATAAGAAAATAGGGTTAATTTTAGCAATTTCAAAGTAAATCTAGTTCATAATAGAATTGATAAATCTATATGAGGTCATGTCAAATCTGAAAACACATATAAAAGTGTTTAAATTGATCATTTAGGAATATGCATATAGTAGTGAACAATTGTATTATCTTTGTGACACAAATTTATAAAAAAATTACATTTATAGATTTTTCAAGTTAGGATTAGTAAATTTCTTTGCTTTACAATCTAAGAAAATCATTTTTAATTACATTTATTACTAGGGAATTTTGAAAGTTGCATGCATAGTTGTATTACACATAGCATATCTACAATCTGGTTCATTTCTAAAAAAATACAAACTATTAGACTTGAACGTGTACAAAATAGACTACTCAGACATTGCACCGCAACTCAAACTTTTGAATTTAAAAAAAATTAATTCACTAGTCTAGGGATTACCATGCCTCTGACCAAGCTATTTTTTCTTATATATTTGTGACAATAGCCTCTCAGGGTCATCTATCCAAATTTTATTTTTGTTTTTATGTGGATTGTGTTGTAACAGTCTTTATCTCAATGAATATATATGTTAATAATATAGTTTCATAATGTTTGAATATATTGGGAAAATGATGTCTTCTTTAAAATCTTTGGTTGATGTTTCATGCTATATTTTTGGTAATTCTTCTCCTAAAAATAATTAAACCCCTTGTCCCTTCATCTCCTAATTCATATCTTCCCAATGAAGATATCTTGATGGAAGATAAAGAAATTCTATAATACTTCCTAAACAATACAATATCTAACCTTGAAACCAAAATTATCCTTTCTTCCACCACCTATATTAACTACTTACCCTTGTCAACAATTAGCATGGCCAACCATACCTTAAATTGATATGTTTCCCTCCTCCCAAAATGACATTGATTAATATTTTATACCCCCCCCCCACCATTACACATGAATACACTTGCTAATACCAACCAAGATGAACCCATGTCTACAAGTGATCCTCCATCCTATGAAAAAGAGGTGAGTGGTACACCCATTAGACTAGAAAGATTCTATGCCTAAGGATTTAATATTCTTACTAAACAAGGTTAAATTATCTTAAATACTCTTACACCCATGATCTAGTGAGGACTGAATCATCTAAAAATAACCATTAACAATATGAGTTGATGAATCAAAAAGGTATACCTATTACTAGTCCTTGAGACACATATTGGATAAGAGGTACCCAATGTCTTTAGAAAAAAATGTATAGAGAGATGAGGTTAAAGGAAAATCCTAGTGAATAGAAGTGAAGAGCCAAAATTAATTTAGATTAGCATCCATCATTTGTCTGATGTGGGAAAAGAGACCCTCGATCTAACTACTAGATTACCTAGATCATTTCTTTCATGAATCAATATTAGAACTCAAATGACAAAGGTGTTGATACTAGCTAACAAACTTGAAGAAGAGGAAATCTACTCTAGACACTTAGTTCTTTTCTTCCAAGGAGATTGATTACAAAATTGTGTATTTATTAATCTAACTGACTATGAAAAACTAATCTAAAATACAATTCATTCACATAAACAAAATTCTAAATAGATTAAATAATTAAAAATTTGAGAAGGGTAGATATTTATGCACCTATCACACACTTTGGGTTCGAATTGGCTAATCAAGGGCATGGCCACCATTGACTAAAAAGTGATCTTCCAAAATCTACAAACCCATACAATCAACTTGTATGTATGCATTTTTTTCCTCATCCTCGGGTTTGAAACTAAAAAATCAAACAAAGAGAATGAAAGGTGTGGTTATATAGTATTTTTCCTCATTAAAATCCCTGTTTTGGTATTTCTACCTCCATAGATAGCTGATTTGTTAATGGATAAAGTATATTCTTTGAACTTTAAGTTTGTATAAGGTTGCAATGAGCTATAAAATATAAATAAATGTTAAAACCATACTCAAATGTGTTAGATAAGGATTCCTAAATGGAACAATGAAGATCAACCCAAGAGAATGTCAAATAATTGATGAAAAATCACAATACACAAATACGTTACTTAAGGAAACAACGAGATTAAAGTTTGAAGATGAGAAAACTTTCAAATAAAGTCAATAAGTTTTTTAAATAGGAAATCATATCTCCAAACCCTAAATTCCATCTTGTTCTTCCATTGGCATCAAAGTCCAATCATTGTGCTAGCTTTTATCAAACCTAAAGCTTTCTTATAATTCTACAAAAGAGGATGTCAAATTTTGGTAGAGGTTTGATGTTATAATTTCCTTATTTTTAAATAATAATTCATTTGTATATACTCGAACATAGCAATAAAATAAAGTGTCAGCCAACTCATGTAATTTTTAATTTTCAGGACTAGTTTACTCCTAAATCTTAAAATTGAATTTACGTCATAGAAATTAAAGGCTGGCATAAATTAAAGATCAAAACTATTGATAAAAAACATCTAGTTTAGGGCACCCACACCCCTATCTATATTTTTTGCATACATTAAACTTTGATCCTTAATTTTCGAGTCTAATTATTGAGGAATTATCTAGGGAATGAGTGTTTGTCAGGTAAGAATGATGAAATATTATAAAGAAGGAACTTTTAGGGTAGTATTCACACATTCTCCCATGTTGGATGGAAAATACAAAGCCAATAAGTGGACCTAAAATTAACTAATTGGAATGAACAAAAAAGTGAGCTCAATGTAACACATGAAATTTTTCTTTCACCTTTAGGGAGCATAATTTAAGATACTACATTTAGCCCCCACTTTAGTGGTTTTATGAAAATACATTCATATCCAATATATAGTATGGAAAATCAAATCTTAACTTTAAAAAATCATACCCAAAAGGAAACTATAGAGGATACATGACATTCCAGGATAAAGCCCCCAACATTGTAACTTGTAAAACCACAATGTTAGGAATAGTATCCTACAAAACCAAACTTTGTAGAAATCTGAAATTATCATGCATAGATGAATAAATGTGTTAGTTCAAGAATTATAAGAAGAATTAAGTTTGATTGTAGATGGATACCCCATATTTTTTCTCACTTTATGAATGTGGAAACAATGAGGTGATTGTTATCCATGTCAAATTTATTATAATGATGAGAGTTCCATTGGTAGGATCATATAAACATAATTCCAAGGACCAAAAATCATTTGAGGAGAATGAGAGAAGAATCAGGATTCAATTGTAACAAACAATTAAAAAATAATATTTTACAAGAACAAGTTGTGATGATTTGAAAAATATGTCTTAAAACGGTATGAATGATATATTTCTTGATTTTACTATAATTAGTATTTTTTTTCACTATTGATTTTGACTTTTTCACTTTGAGAACATTGCGAGCTAATCTAAGCATTCCTACAAGAAAAATATCCACAATGACAACCACACTAAGCACCTAGGCTAGAGTACTTGAGGGACCACATTGCACCTAGAGTGTTGATGCAATAGGTGATTCATTTTTTTCACCTTTCATTCATTTAGGAGCTAACCTTTTTTTTTTAAAAATTTTATTCATTTTGGGGCCCCCTTTACCAAAATAGGTTCCCTAGAGCTATGTGTGTTGGAACCATTAATTTTTGGAAAAATTTGAAAGTTCCATAATAAAATTCTAAATACAACACTCAAAAACTCAGTTGAAAAAGTAACCCAAAGAGCACATTGTGAAAAATCATAATTTTGAATCTGTTCATTTTCATGCAATACCATCTTATAGGTGTGTTCATCTAACATATGTGAGTGTGCACATCAGTATTCAGCTCCATACAATCAAATTTGAAAAAGTTTCAAAGCAACATGTTGAAAGGTTTTTGAGAAAATCTGTTGCCAGAACAATGAAGATTTTGTTAAAATGATCAACTTTGGGGATAAATGTTAAGCAATTGAAATGGTTTCAAGAAAAAAATATTGATGTTACAGATTCTCCCAATCTCAATGTGTATCCATGTCAATTTTTAGAGCTTTAGGACATCGTTTGATATTTTTCATAAATCAAAACCAGATGGGTTTCACTCAGTTTTGAAAACTGCACTTCCAGACAGGTAAAAAGTGGTCAAGTTTGATTTTTAATATCTTGTAAAGGAAAAAGGTTGAAGAAAACCCATTTGCCTACATATCCATGTGAGCTAAATTAACCAATCCCTAGGGTGGCAGCTTCTAAGAATCAGGTTTTATATTTTTCCAAAAAAGGGCAATGTGATGAGTTTCAAGTGATTTTTGACAATGGCAGATTTTAGAAAATGCCAAGTAAGCTACTTTGGCTGTTGACAGTTTTCAAATATGATAAGCTCATGCCAAATTTTTCTACAACCATTCTCTCCTATCATAGTTCAATGTATGGGTGCAATTTTGTGGCTTAAGGAGAAGATTTGAACAATTTTTGGCATTGATTTTGGAGGTAACTTGATCTATTTTATCATATTGCAAAATGTCAAAATCAAATGTTGATGATCAGTTACTTCAATCTAAGATGAATTCTAGAGATATAAAGGCCACACAGGGAATACATCAATAAAAAGCAATGCACAAGCGGTGAAGAATATGAGGAGGTCATTATTCTAAAGCTAAATCAGAGTGCAAGAATGAGTTAAAGGAGGATTTGTTCTTGCATATATCGACTAGTGACAGTTCAACAATAAAAACTATATGGATACATGCTTAATAATAGGAAAAATAAAAAGGTTATAATGGATTAAATACATGGGGATCAATTTTTTTTCCAAATGGAATTACATATTCAGAAGAGAGCATGCTTGATAATTCTAAAATAATGAATGTGATGATAAATCGAATGGTGTGCATATACAAATTGGTCTAGAGCCCTTCATTAATCTCCTTACAACATGATTAATGATTTTTCATGTGTTATGGGGCCCAAAATGTGTATACATGACAAAGATAAAGGGTGTCACAATGGGTTTGGAAATGAACTTAGTGATAAATATGAAATATACATTCTATATTCTTTAGATTCAAAGATAATTTTATGATACAGATTGAAAAGGAACATTTTGAATTTGTTAGGTACAACAAGGTGGCAAATGGTCAAGGAGTTGATAGCGTGGTTTCCAAATCTGGTTGGTTGCTAGTAGATGAAAATAAGGTATATGACAAGGGCATGTCACAATGAAAATCCGAGAGTTTGAAACAATAGGACTTGCAGAGTTAAGAACAAATCAAAAATTCGAGAGGGAAATAAGATGGCTTTATGATGGCTAAAGTGTTCGATTTTGAGGCATGGTCACTAAATCAAAGAGTGGCATAGATGTAAAACTCAAGGAAACTTGTAGGAAACCAGACCTTTTTGATGGTATTTTATATATCAATAACATTGGGGTTCTCCATTTTGAACAGATGATTTAGAGTTGGCTCAACAAAATTTTATGGAGGCATTAAAGAATGGAATTTGGTGTTATGAAATTTAAGCCAGAATAAAAGTAACGAAAACAACAATAAAAATAAACACAGTAAATAAAATAGACAGCAAAATAAGATATTGCAAAGAACACAAAGATTACGTGGAAAACCTCCAATGTGGAGGAAAAACCACAGGGCAAGGATCAATAGCTTTTATTATCTCAGAAAATCTCTTTACATCAAAAGCTTCGATTCAGCAATTAATTCTTCTTCTTAGAAAATTAATTATTTTTCTCAACAATACAAATGAGAGATCAATAATGACATATCTATAAAAGAGGGAAAGCTTTCGAATGAGATACTAGAAGCTTCTATTCGAACTAGATGTTTCTAAATAGGAAGTGGAAACATCTATTCGAAAAAGAAGTTTCTTAAACTTAAATTTAGACTTCAAAAAACTAACATTCTCCCACTTGAAGCTAAATTTAGCCTTCACAACTAACATTCTCCAACTTGAAGCTAAATGCAAGACTGTTGGATACCAAACTGCAATTGTAGATGATCTTAAAGCTATTGTTCCTTGCCCGAGCCTATGCATCAAGTCATCTGCAGCCCTGCCAAGCTCCTACATAACTCTTGCTTGGCTCTTGGCAGTATTTTTGTAAACATATCTACAGGGTTCTCAGCTGTATGGATTTTTTCCAAGTGTAGCTTTCCTTCCTCCAACACCTATCTAATCCAATGATATCTTAAGTCAATGTGTTTGGTTCGTGAGTGAAAGGCTAGGTTTTTCACCAAGTGAATGGCACTCTGGCTGTCACAATATAACACATACTCGTCTTGTTTTATGCCTAACTCTCCAAGGAATCGTTGTATCCACAACATCTCTTTGCATGCTTTAGTTGCAGCTATGTATTCTGCCTCTGTTGTGGACAGAGCTACAATTTTTTGTAGCCTAGATACCCAAGACACTGCTGCACCTGCAAATGTATATAGAAAACCAGTGGTAGACTTTCTAGTGTCCACATCTCCAACCATATCTGCATCTGTAAAACCTTCAAGCACCATATCAGTATGACCAAAACATAAATAGTAATGACTAGTACCCTTAAGGTATCTTAACATCCATTTCACCGCTTGCCAATGTTGTTTACCTAGATTGGCAAGGAACCTGCTGACTACTCCCACTGAATGTGCGATGTCTGGCCGTGTGCATACCATGGCATACATTAAACTACCAACTGCTGAAGCATAAGGAATCTTTTTCATTTCTTCCTTCTCTTTGTCATCACAAGGGCATGAACTGGAATTCAATTTGAAATGGGAAGCAAGAAGTGTACCAACTAGCTTGGCATCCTTCATATTAAATCTATCAAGCACCTTTTCAATATACTTTTCTTATGACAACCATAATTTTTTCTTCTTTCTATCACGAATAATCTTCATGCCCAATATTTGTTGTGTTGAACCCAAATCCTTCTTCAACCTGTTAATCATATCCTTATCCTGTCCAACAACTAAAATATAACAACAAGACCAAGAATAATTCTAATGGATGAAATTTTAACAACAGGTGAAAAAATTTCATTGAAGTCAATACCTTCTTTTTGAGCAAATCCTTTCACCACTAACCTTGCTTTGTATCTCTTCTTCTCATCACCCTTATGTTTGATCTTGTACACCCATTTATTTTGTAGAGCTTTTCTTCCTTTTGGAAGCTTTACCAACTCCCAAGTTCTATTTTCTAGCAAAGAGTCCATTTCATCCTCCATTGCTTTCTTCCATTCTTTATTATGTTCATCTGTACAAGCTTCCTGAAAACAACTAGGTTCACCTTCATCAGTTAATAAAATATAATCAGAGGGAGAATATCTTTGTGAAACCTTATGAGGCCTAGCAGATCTGTGAACCAAAATATCTTGTAATGGCTCTTTCATAGCTTCTACTTCTTGTTGTTCCTCATTTCCATTATGTTGTAATGGCTGGTCATTATTTTCAGCAGTGGCTTCTTCCAATGGTGGTAGATTTTCAAGTTGCTCCTCTTGCTGTCCTTTAATTTCAATAAATTTATGCATCTCCACACATTTGTTAATATTTTTAAACATTTTTCCTTCATTAAAAATAACATCCCTACTTCTGATATTCTTCTTTTTAGAGGATCCCACAACCGATAACCTAGCTCATTGTCAGCATATCCTAAGAAAATACATTTTAATGATTTTTCATCCAACTTGGACCTCTGTTCTTTAGGAATGTGCACATAAGCTTCACAACTGAAAACTTTCAAATGAGAATAATATAACTCCTTACCGGTCCATACCTTTTCGGAAATGCCTCCATCTAATGAAGTTGTGGGAGAGCGATTTATTAAGTAACAAGTAGTATGAACAGCCTCTGCCCAAAAATGTTTAGGCAAACCAAAATTTGAAAGCATACTTCTCACCTTCTCCATTATTGTCCGATTCATTCTCTTAGCTGTCCCATTTTGTTGTGGAGTGAGAGGAACTGTTTTGACATGCTTTATCCCATATTTACTACAATATTCTTTGAAGGCTTTGGAGCAATACTCCCCACCATTATCTGTTCTAATACATCTCAGAAGTTTGTTAGTTTCCCTTTCAACAGCCATATGAAATTTTTGAAAAACATCTAAAACTTGATCCTTACTTTTAATAGGGAAATCCCACACCTTTTTTGATGCATCATCAATAAAAGTAATGAAATAAGCAGCCCCTCCCAGTGATTTTATATTAATTGGGCCACAAACATTGGAATGCGCCAAATCTAATATTTCAGTATCCCTTTTTGAATTATTCCTTAAGAATGACACTCTTTTCTGTCTACCCATAATACAATGTTCACAAAATTTAAATTATGTACCTTTTATTCTAGGCAAAAGCTTTTGCTCAGCAAGTATTTTCAGACCTCTTTCTGTCATGTGTCCAAGTCCTTTGTGCCACAAATCTGCTGTAGGCTCCTTTGCAACAATAGAAATATCTGACTTTTGTAGCTTCGACTTTAATGTATAAAGAGTTCCTATTTTCTACCCCTTTGCAACAACCGATGAACCTTTTACAATTTTCCAGTATCCCTTATCATCAATTTTTCAAAATATAAATATATTTTTCCAATTAAATCAAATTAATAATTGGACCTTTTACATATGAATTTAAATTCCACAATTAAATTTTAAATTATGCATTATTTAATCAAATATTTAACTCCTTCAATTAAACTTTAACATGCCATTTTAAAATAAACAATAATTTCCCATACGTTTATAATTTTAATTCCACTAATCTAATATACAAATTTTATTTAAAATAATATAAATAAATATAATACTTTAGTATTATAAATTATAATATAAAATATTATTAAATAATATTTTAATATTATAATAACAATACATAAAATATTAATATTTATAAGTATTAATTTATTATTATTTTATTTTCAGAGCAGCCATGGGAAAAATAACTTAACAGCAGTCTCATGCTTCAAGCATAAGTCAAAAACTACGATCTGGGTATTTACGATTTTTGGACAAGAAAAAGAAAATTTCAAATTCCAAAAACCCTTTAAATTTCCTGACAACCTAGTTTGTGAAAGTGAAGTTATAGGTGACACAACCAGACCATTTTACCATGAAAAATATAACTATACTGCAGATTTTAAAATCCGTTTTTTAATAATAAACAGAAGGTTTCATTTTCTAAAAATATTCTAAATGCATTGTTCAATCTCTATGTTTGATTTCAATAACAACAAAATCGATTTCCCCAAATAATTTAAATTCAACTGAGATTTTCACAATTTTCACTCCAGAATTTTCACAAGCAAAGGCTGTAAATTTGTTTAATTCTTTTCTTCTAATATGAAATTTATTTTCTAAAATAGATTTAACAAACAAATCTTTAATCATTATTATTTTAAAGAAAACAATCAAGAACAATAAAACACAAAGAGGAAAACCTGGTACAAGAAGCTACAGGAAGAGATGAATTTCTGATGCAAGCCTCCTCCAAAGATTTCCTGAATTTTCTTCAATCCTCCAATGAATCCAATCCAAAGCCAAACAAATGCAAACAATATTTCCTTCAATCAATTCTACAATCAAACTTTCTTCAAACCCTTGTGCAAAATTTCTAAAATTTCTTCCCTGCTATAAAAATGTATTTTTTTCTAAATCTCTTTCTATTGCCCTAAAATTAAAACATGTATTCTTTATAAATCAAAAATACCTAATACAACCCTAATTCACATTACATGCAAATTAGATATTTCAATTTCAATTTCAATTTCAATATTTACAACCCTAATTCACATTACATGCAAATTAGATATTTCATTTTCAATTTCAATTTCAATTTAAAATGAAATTTCAAATAATAAATTAATTTCCAAAGTTGCAACTAATTTCCCAAATAAACATTTAATTATAATTTCTAGCTTAATTCCCACACGTTCTAATTAAATTCCAAATTTAATTTTAATTCTCTTATTTCCTTTCATTCTCTTGCATCACGTTTAATTAATTAATTAAATTATTTAATAACTAAATTCAACCCCCTTGGATTAAATTTAATTAATTAAATAATTTAAATTTAATTAATTAAATAATTTAAATATAATTAATTAATTTAAATATAAACTTTTATCCACATTGCATTATTTAAATTAAATAATCATCAACATGATTTAAATGCAATTATTCTAAATATCTATTTCCAAATCAAGAATTCTTCATAATTAAATAACATCAAAGCAAGACCAGACAATGACTCGACACACACAACTACCGACACACTAAGGCTAGGGTGTAAACTTGACACATGTTACCTAGCTACTATCTCCTGTTCAACTTAACCGTTGGATCAACACGCTCAAACCTGTGAAACCAGGTGGAGTCGATGTCATGTACCTACAATCCTGTAACCAAGTAAACAACATCGTACAATATATCCAACATATAATACACACCGTGAAGAAGGAATTACGGATTCGTAGGGCACTCGCAAGCGAGTGATGCGAAACCATCCTCTTCACCAATACACTCATTGACATTGGCACTTCCATCATAATTCCAATAATCTCATAATAATATCTCATGTTAACTCTCCAACATCATTAATCCATAATACATGTTAAACAATAATTAGATAACTACATCCCACAATAATATTTGTCACTCAATAGTAATGATCAAAACATTATAACAAAATATATCCAGAAGCAAAGTAATTGCAACCAAACATAACATAAAGCAACTTGAATGAGAAGCAAAATAGAGGGGTATTACATTTATTCATTTCATTCGACATCTCTTAATTTAACATATTAATTCACACCTTGATATTGCATATACAATTTATACCAAATTAGGATCATATCTTTCCACTGTCAAATTTCCATTTGTGGATAGTTAGGTCAAGTAGGAAACATAATTCAAAATTTGTGTCATTCATATAGGTGCACCCGCCTAGGTCTAGAAGAGCCTTAAGAGTAGAGGGTTCAACCATACTGGTTGGCCTTGTTTGTTGACAAATAACATAGTGAGAGTTTGGCAACCTCTCGTGGTTCATTCAAACCATCATTTTTGAAACCCAACAATGTTAGTGCCCTAGACCAACATAGCCATCCCTAACAAAGAAATATGATTTGAAACTGGTAAATTTGACTTAAGATTAGTTTAATATTAATGAAATAATTAATTAATGAATTCTTTGATGATTTAAAAGTACCATCACACATGCAAGAGCACTCGAGAGGTCACATTATAGATTTGTATGTGACCATGCCACATTACTATCACATGCAGAGTATAGGTACCTAAGAGATGTTAGATTTTTGTAGATATACACCATGCCAACCAAGAGGTACCATGATGTGATGTTAATGGTGATCATGGATCAATGGTACACATATAACTCTATCTTCCATATTTTGATGGGATAGATAACTCTTACCCTCAAGGATGTGTATTAGATTCTACAGTTACCCATACGGGGTAAGACTGTAAGCCTAGAGGAGGGTAGGACACTAGATGGTGTCCTAGCTAACCAACTATATTATATTAGTTGAGATATTTAGAGGATGTCATGTACCATATATATTTTTTATGGCTTCTACATAATGATGTAGAAATCTCCATCATACATTAGATATTGATAGCAACCATATCTCATGATAACACCTAATGGATGAGGAACAAACCTTCACAAGGGCCTTTTGTACACCATACAAATGATGGATCATCAACATACCATGTTATCCTAGGGGAAAATCAATGCTAGACTACCTTTACTATGATATTGCTTGATATATCCATTATGAGACATAGAGCTTGATGACATGTACTATTTTCCTTGTATACCCATTTGAGCACATCATGGGTATGTGTCCCATGGGATATTTAATAGAGGTAGCATGAATATATCCTCAAGAATAATCATAAAAATTGAAGAGACCATGGAAGTATGGTGACTTATTATATTGGCATATTGTATTTGATTGATTGGATGTTGTAGACATAATATAGATGCCATATAGATCACCAAAGGCCTAGGTAGGTTTTCCATAGTAGCTAGTGAGAATGCAATGAGATCAAATATTTGGTAATTGGTGAGTATATTTTTACCCCCTTTTACTATGATCAAGTCACTAGAAAATTTAGTCACCCTCAAGGAGTTCCATTGCTTTGACCGACATATCTCCTATAAACTCACAATGATGTCAGACCTTGAGACATAGCTCAATTGACCATCATGGATGTCCCCTTGAGAAACTCAAATGATGAGTCCAAAATGATGCATATCTCATGTTTGACATGAATAATTTTGGATTAAGTATTTTTTATACTACATGGTGGAGTACTGCATGATTAGATCTTGTATTTTTTCGAGATCATCCTATTGGAAATTTGAGACCATGGCAATTGTACTATGAGGATGATTTCAAGGAGGAAGAGGAGGTGGGTGAAAATGGTGGTGCATGAAGATTTTACAGTTAGTATGATATTTTTAGGGGTGGGAGGATGATGATGTCCTCAAGGAGACACCTAGGTTTAATCCTCATGTATCATAAAAACACCCTACTACACCCAAGGTTCCAATAATTTATGAGAACAAAGAGACAAGAAGAGTAGTTAATACCATGTCCCCAACCTCATGAGAAATCTGAGACATAGCTACAATTGTCTCATGCATGGATCCCCACTAGCGAGTTGGAAATCCAGGTGATACGACATGCTTTTTCAATTTGATTTCATAGTATACTATATATTGTACCTAATTTTGATTTTAATTTATATGATGATGTATCTAACTTTATTCAATTTTTTTGTCTTATAGTTTGTAAAAAGGGTTGGCTTAAATTTATGGGTCATGTTATGGTAGATATTATTCTTGATGTGTAGCTACATGATCCCATGCAAGAAAATTATCTATGATACAATAGATCGTAGGGTAACATGATATTTTTGATCCCATTGCATGGTTACTATTTTCATATGATAATCTTAGAGAAGAGAAGGGTTGAGGGATTTTTTTTCTATCAATCACACTCAAATAATCCTACAAGAATATCTAGATAGAATTCAATACAAGAGGGATTGATTTTTGTGGTAGTATATAGAGATGTGAGAGACATTTGGAGAGCTTAGATGTGAGCTTAGGTTTGTACATACATGGAGTAGCTCTATCAATTACTCATGATCTATTGTATCATGTCTAGCACAACCACAAGGCCTTGAGGGGTGTGATAGCTACATTATTTTAGGTTAATGATATGATAATGTATATTAAACCAAAATTTGTCATATGATGATATGTGGATGCATATGGAAACTGTTAGAACCAAAAATTTTGATTTAAAACCCTAAGATTTTTCCAGGAATTTCCATAAAAATCCATAAATACCCTAAGGGATTTTATTTTATTTGCCTTTCTTTTCATAAAAATTATTCATTTTATTCCTTGTCCATTTTATCATGCTTTTCAAATCCTTACTACTCCCTTAATATTCACTTCATAAGTCTTTACTGCTTTACCCACAGCCTCCCACAAAGGGGCCTGCAGTATGGCGGTAGCGGTTAGTAGGTAAGTATAAAACGTTTACCGCACCACCACGCATGGTCTAAACATAGACCGCAGTAGAGTGGTGGGCGGTCATTGAATGGTCAAGCAAGCAGGCAGGAGGCTCACCGTGGTACTGCAAGGGGTTTGAGTGGAGACCGCGATGACTATGGTAACAGTTAGCAGTTAGTGATCAGTCAGTAATGATGGTGTAATCAACGGTTAGCGATAGAGGTAATGGCTAGCAGCTACTGCGGTACCACTGGCAGTTAGGCCAGTGACTGCGATAGCATGGTAACGGAAGGAAAGTGGCTAGCGGTCACACCGTAGTACCATAGCTATTAAAATAAAGACTGCGGTAATGCGGTAACAATGAAGCAAAACGAGAAAACAATTAGCAGTTTGTAGAACGGCCACCACAGTACCGTGGGAGGGTAAGGAGGAGACCGTGGTGGTGGTGGTAAGGGGTGATAGTATGAGATGGTAGGTGGGCCCAGTCAAAGGTTGACCATTATTGAATGGTAGGAATAATAAAAGGCTACGAGAGTAAAATATTAAAGGCAAGTAAAGTATTAGATTAAAATACAAGCTCGACTATTGTAAAAATATTTAATTTGCCGAGAGGCAACATAATTAAATATTTTAAATCTTTGTTGTAGAAACTTCAAACAGATGTAACTATAATATGAAGGGTCATGACCCTTGAAGTATTATGTATAAATATTTCAAAAAAATTAGTTGCATGAGAGGAAAAAAATTCAGGGGTTAGAGGATGAAGAGTCAGATTTTTTCTGACTGGGAATGCAAACAATGAAAAATATTTTTGGAAACAAAGCAATGGAGATTAATGTTTTTAACTGGTGAAAACCTTCCTGTTTCACATGTTGATTTGCAATACCTTTTATTCTTTTATCTAGTTTTCTCGAACTTGAGATCCTTTAGTTATTTAAATCATTATATCAAGTATAATCTTTGATTTATCAGGATGAATTCTCATTTTGTGTGATTTTATTTCTTGGTGTCTATAAGTCATAATTAAATCCCTTGAAGTAAGTCACTGTAATTTTAGGATTTCTTTTGGGTGGTTAAAGAAGAACTAGGACAAGAAAATTTACAGCACCATTAATGCAAGACATAAATAAATGAAGTTGTGTGCCAATCATTAGATTTCATTTTCAGAGTGCCTAACAACTAGAGTTAAATTAGAGAGGGAAAACACATATCATTTTTGTTTATGACTCTGTTGCCCATGTGGATAGAAGGCACTGATTTGCGTCAACCCAGAGATAGAATTTACCATAAACAATTTATTCAAATCCTTTCATTTATAGGAGTAGGAGTAGTTGTAGATATTTTCATCTATCCACTACCTTTGCCTTTGTGGGTAGATTATTGCATCAAGAAACACATTTCAATCTGCATCATTCATTAGGTTCACCCGCCTTGGTCTAGCAAAACCTAAAGAGAAGAAGGTACAATTGCATCAATTGGCCTTGTACATTGACCAAAAGTGTAGTAAGATCCTGGCAAGCTCTTGAGGTTAAAACATGCATTTATGAGACCCAACAGAAACTATGATGTATATGTATGCACATTTTTATTTTTCATGTATGTGTATGTAATGTTTCTATACCATTTATGATTTAACTAGAAAAAGTATTGTTTTCTTTAAATGTAATAAATATATGCTAACATGGATTAACTTAAATATATTGAAAATTAGATACACTTGTGACTAATTAAAAAATCTAATTCAATATTATTTAATAAATACACCATTGATTTTATTGATACATGTAATGGATATGTAATTATGTAACCTAATTAAACAGCCTAGAACTTTTTTTTAATTAAATGTATGTATTTAACCTAGTGCACACATGTTGGATTAAATTAAAATATATTATAATTTGATAATTATCTTCTTGAATGATCTAATTAACATGGTACACAAACTACTTAATTGTATGCTAAAAGGTAATCATCATTATAAAAAAATTACTCTAAAATTCAAGACACAAAAATGTTTCTCATGAACAAATAAATGCCGCATCAAATAGAAAATGGACTTATCTATATCTAAATGATCTAAATTATAGCATACCATTAAAAAAAAAAATGAATTGAAGCATAAAATGTAGACAAATGCATACCTTTAATAAGTTTTTTGAGAAGCATACCTTTTTTTAATAGAGAGTTTATATGAACCCAATCCATATAGATTTGTGATGATATAGGATCCTAACCAATTTGAGATAAAATTTCTTTTTTCTCCTAGTATAGCATTCATTTTGCATTGATTTCATAAAGAACTAGGTGAAAAACCTTGAATGAATGATGAATAAAACCTTCATTTTATTTGCGTTGAAGTCCTTTGTAGTAAGTTTGCAAATGTTCAAGAGCATTATGCAATTTTTTCCAATCATCTCAAGTTGTTGAAGATGTTGTTCTGTATAAGAATTTTCATCAAAGATTCCATTGGGATAAATTTATAATGAAGGTATCTCTAACTCCAAATGCATGACCACTTTGACACCATACACAAGGTTGTGTATATTAGCTCCTATAATCATGTGACCATTTGTGTGGTAATCCCATAATGCATAAGAAAGTTGACTATGCCAATATTTACCATTTTTTGTAATAATTTTCCATAATACTTGTTCATTTTTTTTTTAAAGCTTCATCTTGGTGATTAGATTGAGGATTTTATGGTGTAGAGAAGTGATGTTGTATGATAACATTTTCAAGAAACATTTTCACTTCATTATTTTTAAATGATGTACCACTCTCCGAAACTAAAGAAAAAGGAAGACCAAATATTGAAATGATATTGTCAAGGATTAAATGAGATAAATTCAACATTCATGGATTTAAGTAGAATTGATTCAAAATATTTCATGAAATAAACTATACCTATTATAATGAAGGCCTGTCCTTGAGGAAAATGAGGAGTAATTTTACCTATAAAATCTAGCCCCCATAACAAAATGGTTAAGAAGAGACTTGGGAACATAGTGCTTGGGTAGGAGCATGGATCGAATTTTTGTGTTTGTTGGTGTTTCCAACTAATTTTCTAGGTTTTTCTAAAGGTTAGATAATTTTTATGATTATAAACCCCAGGTTAGTGGCCAACAAACAAGAGACAAATTTTATATTGCTTTCTTATCTATACTTTAGGCTCTACAAAACCAAGGTGGGTTCCCCTATAACATCTTTCAATATACAACAGTCCTTTGTAAGGATGCCCTTGATAGAAGATTCATCACACTAATCTTATAAAAGTTAAGTATAATGAGCTAAATAATGTTAAAAACTTTCTATGTTTCTTCATATTAAATAAATTTTGTAGTCTAGATTTGAGCATAAAACACAAAAATGCAGTAAAAGTAAATTTTTTATTTTGATTTTGTATCTGATTTTGTCTCAGCCTTAAACTATGTGGATAATTTTTATGAGTACCTTATCCACAATAGAGTGAATAAATTAAATAAAATCCTACAAAGAGATCAACTCTTAGATTTTTACAACTCTTCGATTCTTACAACCTCACTTACAATGAGAAACCAACAAAATAAAAATGTTATAATACTACATAAAAATCCATATTGTTCCTTGAACAAAGGCTAATAATTCAAGCATCCATAACACAAGAAATGATATGAGAACTAGAAATAATCCCTAATTATATTGACTCCAAATATAAAGTGTACAATATTGGAGAGTATGATAGATTTATACTTAAATTTGAGATAAATACGTTGATTATTCAATTCATCTATTGTTATTATAGAGAAACATTACAACATTTATTATCTATTTTTTCAAGAGACTTGACTATAAAACCTATTCCTCTAAAAAAACTTAAAAATACTAAGAATTAGAACCCCTAGAATCATGCTCAAAATTCCACTTTTATAGACACAAGGGAAGCAACAAGAAAAAATCCTCATTCAACCACCTAGTCACTAGAAGACAAAAATCCAAGCGGTGACAAATTTACATAGGACAAAAAGTTACTACAAAAGTTCATAGCCACCCAAAAGTGGTTGGATATCATTGCAAAATTGAATTCAATGAATAGGAGGTGATCTTTTCAAAATTTATTCTTGCAGGTGACAAGACACATCTGACATTCATTGCTTGACAAGCCCATGCAACAATTATACCTAGTTGTTGAAGATCGATTGAAACAAAGCTCAAATCTCCCATTTTATCCTTTTCTTTATCAATTATTGATGTCATGCACACCTGCCTTAGTAAATACCAATTGATCCAAGGAATGATTTCCTTGTATCAAAATATTCAAAATTCATCAGGCACCATTAACTAAGATTTCTCGACAACCAAAAATTGAGGCACAAGAAATAAAAATTGATACACAGAAGAAGTCATAGGTAAGGAAATTGATAACAATTTTCATCATAATCCCTAAAAATCCATTCTAAACGCTCTTCATGAGCAAGAAGAAAGTCAAAAATATAAAAATATTATGTTGAACATCCAAAATACTAAGAGGGGGGGTGAATCAGTCTTCCAGTAAACCATTTAACTACTAACCATTTAATAATTAAAAGATATCTTACAACAACTATAAATTTAAATATGAAAGGAATTATAGGATTACATGACACATGAACACCAAGATTTTTAGGTGGAAAACAAAAGGTAGAAAAAACCATAGTGAGGATTAGCTCACAATATATTATAACTGATCAAAAGATATTACATGGCACACTTCCAAGACACATTGTCCTTAGAAGGATCATAACCTAAAAATATGATTACAAAAGAGTGTTGCTCATTTCCAAGATATGAACTAGTTGAATACACCTTCTATGTGTTGAGTTCAGTTCCAATTAAGCTCTAGAAAACAAAAATCATGCACTAGTTTGCAGGTATATTGAAACTACCAATAGCTATCAACAACTTCACATAATATCACAGTATCACCTATTTTGCTTCATACTTGTATTATTTATCACATCGTTCAATACATAGATGTTTTATATATATACATGGTTACATATTCATACATCAATTAGGTCTTCCTAATTAGATGTAAGCATACTCAACTCAAAATCTCATGTCGACTTTAAAACAAAAAACATCTTTGGTGCTTAGAATAAAACATTCCAGCCATAAGTTAGGTCAGCTTGGACAAAAAAAAGAACATTAAGCATCTATGAAATGAGTACCAATTTTTTAAGTTAGCCATATGAAAACCAGCCCAAAAATTGTAAGCCGGATATTTTTCATTTATATCTCATATGAAGACCAGCCGAAAAATTGTAAGCCAAACATTTTTCATTTATATCTTTCAATTTATTCAACTAAAATTGTTGAATCCTTGACCAAGTTGTGTCCAAAAGTCCTAAATAACATATGACTAAAATAATATGAGCCAATATTCTACTAAGAGTGATTCTAGACCATATTATTGGATCATTGTACCACAAACAAAATTTACCAGATGGATAGATAATCGATCACCAACCAATGTTGGTATCAATGAAAAAACACTAGAGATCTTCTTCTTCATTCTTCCAACAATCTCCCCCTTTGTCACTGATGGGAACATGGGCCAAAAGTGAAGGTTAATAAAAAAATTGTCTTCAAACTTCACAATAAAAGTTGTGCAAAATCAACTCACTCAACTCCCCCTTTCAAATATACACAAATACAATTCTATTTTTAAAAACAAAACATCATTTAAAAAAACCCTTCTCTACATAGAACCTTCTCCCCCTTTGACATCAAGAACAAAGATTAATACATAAAAATAATTAATTAGGAACTAGGAGCTCACCTTGTAATTCATTGAGAATTGATTTACAAGCTTGTTTTCCATCATCCCAGATCCCTTTTTCTCTGGTAAGTGTTTTACTCAATGATTCTATTTCCACTAGGCATTCTTCTCCTTCTTTCATTGTGGAAGGATTGATGTTCATCTTATCCAATTTTTTTCATCCATAAAGGCACTTGATATAGAGATATGTCTAGACATTACTAGATCTCCAATTTGTCCAAACTTCCTTATTGCATCTTCTTTTTGCCTTTGTAGAAAGAAAAAAATTCTATGTTGTTTTGCAATATAAGTCCATCTAATGTAATTTCTATCATTTGCAACCTTGTAAACTCTAGAGGAATCAACAAGTTGAGATTATATTGATTCCATTAAATCTTTAATGCCTTGAGTGGAATTAGGCCACCACATAGAATATACAAATAATATCTATTCTTCCTCATTATAGTCCTTTACCTATTTTAGACTTTGCAACACTTTTTATGTGTGATTGCACATTTATCCTATAGAACTATAATAATAGAAAAAATATCCCATTTCCTTACTTCATTTTGGAATAATATTAATTTAATTAACCTAATTTTTCCAATGTTTAATGTTGTAATGTGGTGTAACACATGCACATTGATCTTGGGCCCCTTTTTAATAAAATGTACTTAATTTGTACCCCTTTTATGATGTTTTAAAGTGTTGTAACACAAATTTTCACACTTATCTAGGGTACTCTTAATTAATTATGGTTAACTAGAGTTAATTAGCCCCTTTAATTAAAATTTAAGTGTTATTTATGACACCTCTCGAAGATCTATCTTGAAACCCATAATTCAAACTACCTAGCATTTAAGTGGGCAAAATCGAGGTCCTAGAAATTGGTGCTAGGACCCATTTTCCCTAGGTGGTGAATGATTCCTCCCTCTATAGGACCCCCCTTAATTTTCATATTTCATTCCCCGAAGGAAAGGTCCTAGAAAATCGTGTCAAGACCCATTCACCCTAGGTGGTGAATGGGTCCTCCCTTAATGAGGACCCCCTTTTCAAATTTAATTTTGGTGATAATTTAATAATGTTTGTTTCTAGATCTGGTTTCAGCTTTAATTGTTTAAATTTCAAGGATAATTTCTTGATTTAGTATAAATATGGTGTTAATTCACATTTCTTCATCCTAGAACTTCATAAGAAATCAAGAGAACTTACACAAGAGTTCACAAGGGCATTATAGAAAATTTTCAAAGGCATTCCAAGGAACATTATCAAGGTTTTATTGTATAAATCCAAGACCATTTCATCATGATAAGGGTTTAGTGAATTCCTACATTTTGTTGACCTACGATAGTGGATGTAACATTGAATATCTACTTGAAATCATTGTGTACATCTTATTCAAGGATCAAGATCTACATTCTTTGTGGACACTTCATGTTAGATTGAATATTTACATTTTAAGACAACTTCCAAGGTATCAATATTACATCATTTCATGTTAATGCTTCAATTTCATTATTTCATTATTTGGTTTAATTACCTACAAGGGGTTTGACCGAGGCAAACCCCTATCCACTAACAATCAAGAAGTTTGTATTCCCTTGAATGTTTTTTTTGCATATGTACAAGTTGAATATCAAGTGGAGAAGATGTTTAAGGAAAAATTATCAAAGTTTTCAAGTTACAAGATTTACCTTTATAGTCCAATAACAAATAATTGAAGCTACAAAATTTATTACATGTTTTTGGGAGGTGACAACTGGGAATCTGAGAGTAGACATCAAGGAAAATAACCCAAATCTCAATTTTAGAAACCATAATAGGGACCCATTTGCCACTAAAGGCGAATGAGTCCTTTGTACCCTAAAAATAGGCTTTTTGCAGTAAGGTACACATCATTTTAAGCTATTAAAACTCCCCTCATAGTTGCCATAATAGTTAGGGTCAAATTTTTATTTTTATTTGCATCTTTTGGCCCTCATAATTGCATGAATTGTAGTGATGTGTGTATAAAAACTTAGTGGCTCATCACTGTGATCAATTTACTTTGATGAGCCATATTTTCCACCATCAACATTAATGGTGAACCCAACTTATTGAGCATTGCAATTTTCTAATTTTGAAGTCTTTCATTGCATCCTAGATTAGATATTGCACTCATTTTCATCTCATTTGAATATCATTTTATTGAATTAAGTTCTCATTTAGGGTTTCTTGCATTGCATTAAAAAAAAAATCATTTAGGGTTTAGATTTGTACTATTTTGCATCTTTATAAATCTAAAAAACACAAAATAAAATCAATCACTGTGCATATAATTTAGACCTCATTTATTTGCATTTGAAAATCAAAACAAAATTGCATTTCAACATAGGTCATTGCATTAATCCTTTCATTGTATTTTCATATTTGATTTATTGAAATTTTAAAACTGAAACTCACTACCTTAGACCTGAAACTAAAAGGCATTACTAAAATATTTCAAATCATTCAAAAATAGTTTAAAAATACCTAACTAGAACCCATTCAACTTTACTAGTGAATTAGTCCCTGGACAAGTCCAACTTGAAGCTTTTGGCATCTGAAAAACCATTAAAAATCACTCTAAAATCAATAGAAACATCTTAGGAAAAATCTAACCAGGACCCATTGTCCCTTACTAGTGAATACGTCCCTATTAGCTACAGATCTATATTTTCTTGAAATTAAAAAATCAGTTTTAGACTTTTGTTTGTTGTTGTTACTTTTCTATTTTAGTTTCTTGATTTGTAGTTTCATCAGATTCATTGCATTTATCTTAAATTGCTTCATTTAATTGCATTGTTAAAATACAAAATTGCATCTACAACATTTCATTTTCAGTGTATTGCATTTTCTAATCAATAAATTGCATTGATTAGAATCTAAAAAAATTCATTGCATTCTAGGTTGTTGTATTACCTCTTTCAATTTAGGGTTTGCACACTAGGTTTGTAAAAATTGCATGAGCTTTACAACTTGGTGTCCTATTTTCAATACTATTATAAGACATAGTTAGAGGCTTATTTGATCTTGCAATATCTTACTCACTATGGATCTTGGTTTTCCTAACTCTCTTTCTAATAGTGTTGATAATCAACCCTCCATGGATCATAGTTTGCATACTTCATTACCCATGACTACACCTCCTACAACCAACATGCTTGATGTTACCAACACCATCCCTACCATCCCTATTTCTACTCAAGATTTGGGGTCTACTCAAAGACAAGGTGAAACTCAAACTCCATCCTCCATGATACCAATATAAATTCCCACATACACTAGAATACAACCCAAAAAAACCTTTCAACCAACCACAACAATCATACACTCTAGCACTATGTACACTTCCCTAGGTATTCCTATAGGAAACCCTTCTCGTTTTGTCAAAATAAGCACAATAATTCCTCAACAATCAACCTCCACAAACCTACAATTCAATAGCCCTATGCATACATACAACACTCCATCTTATTCCCATCAACCTTACAACCAAAATGATCCCCTCATTAGCTCATTTTTTCAAACTATGGCATCCCTCCAACAACAAGCAACAAAATTACAACAAAACAACAAGATTTAACCTTTGAAATACATCAAATATAACCCATTCTCCTTTGAAATACTAAGAGAAAAAATTCCACAAGGTATATAAGTCCCTCTCTTTGAGAAATATTGTGAAAACAATATCTTGTTAGCCATGTTTCCACTTTTACAACCTTGTGTAGTTATTTCATATTTGAAGATAAACTTTTGGCTAAGATCTTTCCTAGGTCCTTGAAGGATACTACCTTAGAGTGGTTCTCCTCTTTTCTAAAAAAATCAATTATTTCATTCAATGAACCCATTGATGCCTTTTACAACCACTTCCATATTCACATGGGTCCCAAGATGACCCTTATTGATTTATTGAAATGCAAACAAAAAGAGGATGAAAAAGTGTCTGATTTCATAGCAAGATACCAAACAATTTATTCACAAGTAAACATTAAGATTCCCAACTCCGACCTTGAATGAATGTTTATTACCAACTTATAAGATAAACTACAAATAAAAGTTGAAATGTTGAGATTTCCATCCTTCACACAGTTATGTACAACCCTTCGTGATTATCAAAATTCAGCTTCCGGTCGTGATATGAAAAATCCCCCTATTCGTACCAAAAAATCCAAATCTACAACTCAAAATGGCTATCAACCTTTCAAGAGATATAATAATGTATTTTTACAAATAAGTTCACCACAAACAAGTCAACAAGCTAATAATCAAGTGACTATTGTCAAGATGACAACTCCTTTCAAGGAATGGGAGAGAGAGTTCACTCCTTTTCCTGATACCCTTCATAATATCATGTTGCATCTTATTTAAAATAATATGATTAATTTACCTCATTTTAGAGAGTGTGATCCTAATACACCATTTCCTAAAGGCTTTCAAAAAATGGTTATTGTCATTACAATGAATGAAATGGCATGGTGCAAAATAATGTAAGCATCTGGAACATCTTGTGCAAGACCTTATTGACAATAACCAACTTCAAATTTGAGGTGTTAATAATCAAGGTAATAATTTTGTAGCCCCTCCTAATCGAAATTTGCAAATACTCACAAATCCCATGCCTAAGCACACTATTTTGTTTGTCAAAGCTAGTGAAACTAAGAATGATGTGAAGAGTGTTGACATGAATGATAACAATACATGGATACTATTAAACAACATGTTGTAGTTGAAGTGATAGAATTTATCAAAGCTATACCTTGTAAGGGTTCACCTAAAAATCCTCTTGATATTGCTTTCTAACAAAATGACATAGTTAAATGTGCACCTGATGGTCCTCTTTACATAGATGGCTGAATCAATGATAAGCCCACAAATGGGATATTAATTGGTCCCATCTGTGGAGAGAATTTGATCATTGAAGAATTCTTATATGTGCATGAATTATATAAATAAATATATGAAAAAAAAAAGCATGGATGAAGATGCATAATGGGTTTTCTTTCCCTACGATAGGCTCGATAGATCTCCCTTTAAAAGTGGGACCAAAAACATTACCTGTATCATTTTCCATCATCCCTCAATCAAACCAATTTCATGTGAAGCTAGGGTATCAATGGATTCACTCCCTAAATGTTTTCCCTTTGGTTGTGCGTAAATGTCTAAATTTTCCATTTGGAAATCATATCTTTACTATGCATCATAGTGGATTTAATCCTGCCTCGGCCTGAGGGAATTTTTCACTAGATTTCTTTTGGCTCGATCCCATGGAACATATCAAGGCTCATGAGGATTTATTTTTCAAATCATATCAAAATTTCAAGGCAAAGAAAATATCAGAATTATCTCTTCCAAACATGCCTCAACCTATAAATGAAACACCTATCCTTGAAAAATAAATGATCGAACCAAAATTTCTTTTGAACATACAAGAGAAACCTATAGAAAAACCTCCCACAATTTCCTACAAGAGACCATGAGATAAGACAAACAATCTCGTTGTCCCTCCTAGAGTCAAACAAGTCTACAAAGTTAAAGAGAAAGTGGTTGAAAAACTTACTGTCATTTCTGCTATTCCTCCCAAGGAAAGAAGGAACCTATAATTGACAAACCCACTCTTAAACAAACACAAATTGACAATAGATTGAAATGGAATTGAAGTGTTAGAGAGCATAGGTGTAGATTGTGTGCTATTGCTCACAAATTACAAACTCAAGAAAAGGAGAACATCATAGAAAATCAAAATCTAAACCTTCCTAAAGCAATGTATGCTGACTCTATACCCTCACCACAACATAAACAAGAACATTCCATGGAAATTGTCATTCGACCTCCCATTGTGATAAATTTGGATAATGTCATTGACATTGTAAACATTGATGAAGAAATGCATGATGATTTGAATACATTGTTTTCATCTTCTATGAGATTAAATAAAAAATATCCTAAAAAGAGTGTTGAACCTAGTGCTTCCCCTAGTTTGATACTTGCTCTTGTCCCTTTAGCTATTCTTTCACATTATGTTTATATCAACTGAGATTTGGATGTAGATGACTTGATTTAGGTTAACTCACATGTGCCTAACTAATCTTTTCGCATTTTCATTTTTTATTTATGTGATTGCATGTATGTAATGTGATCCACCGTGTTGTTTTTTTTGACGCATCTCTCTCTCTTTGTGCATTCCTCTATATGTACCATTCATTTTTCTATATGTCATGATCATTTCATTTATCTTATGTTTTCCTTTTTGGGATGATGCAAGGCATCGAGATATTTATGTCTCTTTGATATTGACCCAAAATATATATTTTTTATTTCTCTAGTATTTTCCTTTTGGGGATGATGCAAGGCATCAAGAAATTTAGGTCTCTTCCATGTTAACCTGAAAGGATTTTTCTTTTTTTTTGCTCTCTTTGTGTCATTCTTCTTGTTCTATGAGTATTTGGGGAATGATGACAATTCCATGCTCTATGACAACATTGTAGAATAGACATATAGGCCTCGAATCCATAGATCCCATATGTATTTCTGGGGGCAGCCCTTCCATCTTCATGTCACAACATTTTTTCAAAAACATATGACTTGGCATAGGGTTTTCTAAGGAAATATCTCATGTATTAGGGAAAATATTTGGCTACTTTAAATAAATTTCTCATAATCATGGTGTAGAAATCTCGTTAAAGTGGGGGTATACATCGATGATATCTTTTCACATATTTCATGCAATGATTTTTCCCTTTCCTTGTGATGTGTCATTGGGTTTGATGTCCTCCAAGAGTGTAAGATCTACCTTAATGGAATGATGTGAATGAGACATCCCATGAGTGACAATATGACACCCTTTATTTTTCATCTCTTGGAGACATCTGACACAATTCTCCCTAAGAAGAAGACCTTACATGAACAAAGAAAAATCCCCTTTAACAAAATTTTACATGACATTTCAAAAGAATTTAAAAAATCATTACATTGTGGTGCCCTATCGAAGTTGTCAGAAGGATAAATTTGGTATGGTATGAGAGGCTAATATGATTATCTCATTTTCCACCTCATTGGGATAACTCACCTAGTGGACAAACTGAGGTTCCACTACCCCAAAGTCAGCACACATATTTTGGGACAACTCACCTAGTGGAAAAACTAAGGTTCCACTAGCCTAGAGTGAGCAACATATGTTACAAACAAACAAAACTATTCCACATTGCATTGGAATGGTTGTCCTTGATCCTTTATTTCTCTCTTTTTGTCCTTTGATAGGGTATGATTATGTATATGTGTTATTTCTACATACTTAAGTGTCTTGAATGTCTAACTTAGTGTGAATTTGACATGGGATCATCCTCTCACTAAAGTGGAGGAAATATATAGTAACAAAAAAAATATCCCTCTTCGTTACTTGATTTGGAAAAAAATGTCATTGAATTAACCTAATTTTTGCTAGGTTTAATCTTGTAATGTGTTCTAAAACATCCACATTGATCTTGGCCCCTTTTTAATAAAATATAATTAATTTGTAGCCTATTTATGGTGTTGTAAAGTGTTGTAACACACTTTCACACTTATGTAGGGTCATCTTAATTAATTATGGTTAATTAGAGCTAATGAGCTCCTTTAATTCAAATTTAAGCCTTATTTATGACACCTCTTGAAGATCTATCCCAAAAACCATGATTCATCTACATAAAATTTAATTGGAAAAACTTGAGGTCCTAGAAATTGGTGTGAGGACCCATTCACCCTGGATGGTGAATGGGTTCTCCCTTTATAGGTCCCCCCTTTATTTTCATATTTCCCATTGATTTTTGATGTTTTTTCATTTTCCTAAAGGCAAGGTCCTGTAAACTAGTGGCAGGACCCATTCTCTCTAGGTGGCGAATGGGTCCTCCAGGACCCCCTTTTTGAGTTTCATTCTGGTGGGAATTTAATAATGTTTGTTTCCAGATCTTGTGTCAGCTTAAATTTTTTGAATTTTGGGGTTAATCTCTTCATTTAATATAAATATGGGCTTAATTCAAAAAAATTCATCCTAGAACTTCATAAGAAATCAAGAGAACTTACACAAGAGTTCACAAGGGCATTATAGAGCATTTTTAAAGGCATTCCAAGGCAGATTATGAAGTTTTCATTGTAAAAATCCAAGAAGATTTCATCATTACAAGGGTTTAGTTCATTCCTACATGTTGAGCTAAGACAGTGGATTTAGCATTGAAGATCTACTTGCAAACATTGTTTACATCTTATTCAAGTATCATGATCTACATTCTTCATGGCCACTTCATGTTAGATTGCAAATTTACATTTGAAGAGAAATTCCAAGGTATCAAAATTACATCATTTCATGTTCATGCTTCAATTTACTTATTTCATCATTTGGTTTAATTACCTACAAGGGTGTTTGACCGAGGCAAACCCCTATCCACTAACAATCAACAAGTTTTTCTTCCCTTGAATGTGTGTTTGCAAATTTATAGGTTGAAGATCAAGTGGAGAAGAATTTTAGAGGAAAAATGTGAAAGTTGTCAAGTTGCAAGATTGGCCTTTATAGTGCAAGAACAAATAATTGAAGCTAAAAAATTTATTACAGGTTTATCAAGATGTGACAACCATGAATCTGAGAGTGCATACATCAACGAAAATAATGGAGATCTCAGTTTAAGAAACCTTAACAGGGACCCATTTTCCACTAAAGGCGAATGAGTCCTTTGTGCCCTAAAAATAGGCTTCTTGTAGAAAGGTACACATCATTTTAAGCTCTAGAAATCCCCCTCATAGTTTCCATAACATTTAGGGTCAATTAATGATTGTTATTTATATCTTCTTTCCCTCATGATTACATGAATTGTAGTTTCTAGTGTGGAAAAACTTAGTGGTTCATTATCTTGATTCACATCATTTTGGTGGAACCCTATTTTTCACTTAAATATGAACCAATAATATTTTATCTAGAAGAATTGAATCAAACTCTTTCTCAGTTTGTATCTTAAGGATAGAGGTATACTCCCTGACAAAATCAACCATGAAATTCAAGTTTTCAATAGGTGCTAAGGAATCATCAATTGTGACACTAGGGGTTGTCTCCTATAAAGCCCTAATAACTTCATTTATCAATTAAATCCATTTTTGATATGTTTCAATGGCTTCCTATGTAAAATAATCATGAAAAGTACCACACATCTTTATTCTTTCACCTGGTGCAATCTTAGTCAAATCTACATAGCCTGGATGTGATGGTAAGTTAATCAACTGAGCTAGTAGCACAGGCTTAAGTCTTATTTTCCTTACCAGTAGACCCTTAAGAGAATTTATAGATGATTCTTTGGATGGCTTTGATGGCTCAGTAGTTTTGGGGTTCTCTTCTTCACTTATTCCAACCCATTTTTCTTTCTTATCTTTCGCTACCTTCTCCTCTTCTTTTTCTTCTTCTTTTCTTGTTCCTCTTTAGACGATTTTCCATATGATTTTTTTTGGTTGTCTTTCCCCCTCTTATACTCATCATCTTTTTCATCATTATTCCTGATGGGACATTTAAATTTTTTCAAAATTTTGTTTGCTTTTGGGCATATTTGTTCATCTTTGGTAAATGGGGGGTCTAATGTTTAGGATTTAGGGTTTTGTTACCTAGAATAAAATTTATTTTACTATTTTAAACCCTTACATTATATTTTTGAATTGACCTGTTATTGGGGGTTACCAGCCTCTTATGTCATCTGACTAAGGCTTGTCTTTCATACTATTACCGGCCCCTTCACCCAACCTATCGTTCATTTCTTTCCATTCGGGTGTTATTATTATTTTGCCTAGGTAGGTGGTTTTTCCCTATGTTTTGACTTAGGCCTAGAAATTTGTGCCTCCAAGGTTTTTATTTTCCTGTTTCTCCTAGCCAACCCCACTATCATATATCACTTTTCCATATGCAGTGTGGCAGGTCGTCAGATCACGAGGTTCAAATCTAGACCACTCCTTGCAAACCTCACAAGGTTTTCTACTGACATCACTAAAGTGGTGTGAGGTATACGAGATGTCATCATCTATCAAGTACAGTGGGGTGGGGTCTATCTCAGTGTGCCAATAGTGAAAAGTGGATGTCATTTCAATGGTGGATGTTTAATGACATGGATTAATGGTGACCATCCCTCGTAGGCCTCGCACGATCGGATTGATTTTCTCGAAAATGCCACGAGGTGTGTGAGCTGATGACACATTTCTTGGCTCCATGGTACGAGGTGGCTAGATGGGGCCTACTATTGGGTTGCAAGTTTTTGATTGCGACAGGAGTGATTATTTGTTGGGTTTCCTAAGTGGTGGTGTGGATTATTCAACAATCTTTGAATCAATCTGATTCGTCCAACATGCCAAGTGTTCTCACATCGACAGTTTGAAATAAAAAATTACAATTCACTGATGTGAGGATTATTTGTGCACTCCAAGTTATTCTCATTAATGGTGCAAGTCTTTCAATTGATCTCATCTTGATTTCCTTGCATACGAGTTCTATCCACCTGATAATGCAATGATGGGCTATATGCCATTTTCCATGAGATTGGAATTATTCTGTCATTGCAACATCAACCACTAATCGCTCACTTCCTCATGCTACAATTTGAGAAATTAATGTTCCCCACACCAACTTGCTTGATAAATTTCTCACTAGTATCATTCCATTTTGAGTTTTTTTTTTGCAGGTGATTGATTTTATTTTTGAGTTTGAGCTCAAGAATTAAATGGATAAGTCAATAGTATGACAAAGCGCTAGGATGGGTGTGGCTAATTTACGACAGAAGGAGAAAACAATTGTTCCTGGTACTTCTAGAGTAGTTGCAGAAAGGTTGGAAAGGAGGTCTGGAAGTTGCATGTCACTTGTTGAGCTCTCTTTTGGCTCTAGTGGTGAAGGGTCCAAAACTGATTTGAATTACTATAGCTACCTCGTAGCCTTGAATGAGCTCGTGGGAGTGGATGAGGAGGTCCTCACAGTTTCTCTTATTTTTGAGGTGGCACCGTGTGATGTTGTCGTGTTGGTATTGGTACAAGCAAGGGTAAGAAAATGGTCTCACTTCATACTGAAGTGAGAACAAGGAGCAGTCACTTGTATCGGGGCCGTGTGGTTACTCAGGGTGTGGGGAAATGATTGGTGTTGTTGGGCTGGTTCCTTTTTTCCTCTTGGTGCTATTTCAGTATTTGGGTTTTGATGCAAATGTGTGCATGGGTGGCATAGTGTTTTTTTTTTCCTTTTTGGCTGGTTACAGGGGTGTAACCATTTTTTGATTTCCTCTATGCATATTATAGTCATTTAAGATGATGAGGAGTTTTTGAAATAAATCTGAATTTCATTTGGTTAGAATGAAATTAATTTTGAAATGAACAATGGAGACCAATGCTTGTTGCTCTCATGTTCTATAAAGGATATTTTATGGCTCATTGGTGGGGTCATATTTTTTGTATCCTAAGGCTTAGTCGGTGTACAATAAATTATACTGTGGTATCTGGAGGTTTCTAACTGGGAAATCATTCAAATTCAAGTGTTGTATAAAATAAGCATGCTATGGTTTTGTAATGATTGATATCAGTAAATTTAAGGAAAAGTAATTAAGACAATTGCTCTCCTATTTACATATCATGGATTGTGAATGGATTTATCAATAGTTTCTTCATTCAGCTTCAATGGTATATTTGGATGTGTAATTCATTTTCCTACTTTAACTTAATGAGTTAATCAAATTCTTGAAAAGGAGTTACAAGTCTCCGATAATTTTCTTAGTATTTACTAAGGAATATTGTTTCAAATACTAGAAAATCTTATAATGTAAAGCATTATATTGATGTTTTCCATAATATGAAGGCTATGTTTTATGTGACTCCCACCCGGTTGGATGAGGAATTGGGTAGTTCATTCAGAATCCTTTTCAGAAGTACAAGAAGGTAGCTCTAAGTGTAAAGGTTCAGGATCTAAACATTTAAAATCAAATTCTATCTCTTTTGAGATACAAATCCTATACTAAATCTTCTTTCCTAGCTTTAGATAGTTTTTATTATTCTTTGGTTTTCTAGAACCATGGGAGATTCTATCTAGTTGCATTAATGGGAATGTATCTGTGTATAGAAGTATTATTGAGGAATGAAGCATTTTTATGAACATGTTCAAGAAAACCCTCATTGGTTTCACAAAGCCAAAAGTGTAGATCTCAGTCTTTCACTGAATCTTGTCAAATGGCCACTAACTTTGAAAATTCTTAAATATGGAGGTTGGCTACCTCTTAGAGATTTTCAAATCTTATTTAAAAAATTAAAACACCAATAGAATGGCAAATCTACTAGGGAAACACTCAGAAGTTTTGTTTGTAGATAGTACTGTTATAGTATCATTTTTGTAACCAAAGGTTGAAAATGATTGAATTATTTTTCTGCCTAATTCACTAGCTGAATGGTGATTTCATTGGGGAGAACTTCTGAGAATTTAGAAAAGAAATAGAGAGAAACCACATAAGTAGGTGGTGGCATTCCAGATTCATTTGTTTGGTGGATCTAAACTTTAAGTTTGGATGGTAAAAGGTTATGGGTTTGGAAAATATTGGTAGCATTATGATTTTAGAGCATCTGAGTGTGACTCTATTGTGGACGAAGACCCAAAACGTGATTGGTTTTTGAAAACTAATTTCATATTCTTTTGAAATTTAGTCCTTTGTTGAAGAGGTGGGGACTCTGTCTAAAGAACCAGTTGATATACAAGGAAAAGTCCTAGATCTGTAACATTTATAGTCAGAGAGAGAGGGTTAACAAGTGTTTCTTAATTTCTAGGTATTCTCATTAATCTAAATAGATCAATAATTTGATATTGGAGGAGTTCATAACTAGGGATGATTAATGGTTCCTAATTAGATGTTCTAAGCATTAAGAAAGGAACAATGGTTATATTTTACATAATTTTAATAGTGCAATATGTAATATCATCTGAGAAGTATGTTTATGTTGTATTATGCCTCTAAATCACTCAGGCATGAGTATTTCAGTCAAATTTAAAAATCATGGTTAAATTAGTAAATGATGTATTTGATAACCATGTATAAAATTGTTAGTGATTGAATGTGTATAGGAAAGTTTCCATGTGAGATGTCAAAAAAAAATATGCAAAGGGAAAAAGTTTCAATAAGCCCTTTAGGGGATCTTGTAATTCAAAGATATATGCCATTTATTTTTAGTGGTATTATGGGTTTCCCTTATCTAATTCCTAAGAACATTAGGAAATATTTTCCTAAATACATTGGGCAAAGTGTGGAATCTGCCTCTAAGCATCTACAAAATTTTAAAGATGTGATGGTGGATTATGAAGTCAGCCATGAGGATGTTGTTATGAAGCTTTTTGTGCAATCCTTGAAGAATGATATCGAGGATTGGTTCTCATATTTTCTTGCATGTTCTATCATCTCAAGGAATCAGTTGGTGATAGTTTTTATTGAACAATTTGGTGAAAGATTAAACCCAAGAATAACATGAAAGGGTTTAATGGGAATCCACATAAGAAAATATGAGCTAGTTCCATATTTTAATCTCAGGTTTTCAAGAGCTATAAGAGAAATTCCTGAAGAAATAAGACCAAATGAGGTTGAATGCCTAGTTGTATATCTTGGTGCTTTTGACAAAAATATGGGTTACTTATTAAGAGATAAGGAACATACTACCTTATATTAGGCATATCTAATGGCTATGGACAATGAGAACAACATGAAATATTCAATGATGAAAGGGTATCTACCTGCAAGTGTTGGTTGCTTGGCACAACTCATACTAGTATAATTCTAGAGTTGGCAGTAAGGAACACTTGTTATGATAAGAATGCTTTGAAAAAATAATAATATATCCATCATTACAGTATGAAGATGATGATGAAACCCAAGTTGAAAACCAATTTGATTTGAGTAGTGATAATCAAAACTCTTTTGTGCAAGAATTGTATGAGATGAAGAGACAAAATGGAGAAACACCATATAAGCTTTTTTTGAGGTTTTTCGATGCTTTGATAGAAGTTCCTAGAGATTTCAGACCTAATTATTTTGTATGCATTAATTCTTTTTGTGAAATTTATGATCTTGGGTTTAGTGCTTTGCTAGAAGAATTAAAACCTGCTAACCTTGCCCAAGTCCTTAAATGGATAGAGATTACAAAATCAGCCAAGAGCATATATGCATAAAATGAAGATGAAGTGTTGGAAAAATATACTAAAGCTTGAGGAGCAAGGTGATGGAGGATTAAACAAGACACCAAGTTATTTTCTATGTTATGATTACAATACACATGTTGTCGAGGTTTTTCTACAGGCTAGTGATTGTGAATTTAGTAGTGATGATTGTTTTTCTGAGGATGAAGTGAAAACCTTACCAGAGTTTTATGGTAATACAAAGCGTCATGATGTTATTTTCTTACAGGTGAGGGGATAAATTTAAAATGTTAAATATTTGGAGTATACTTCAGATGTACTAGTAGTGCAACATGTTTTTTGTGTAAATGATGAGGAATTGGAATACAATGAGGTGTGTGTTGAATATTGTGATCTACAAAAAAATATTGAAGGTAGCCACCACATTAATGAATGTATTGGCATAATTAATGATATTGATTGCTTGAATGAAGCTGAGAAGGAATTGCTGTCACCTTTTGAGATGATCTTTTATGAATCTTATAATAAAAGTGTCATTGATATTATTGGTGAAAAGTTTTCAGCTTGTACTGAAATTTTCACTTATAAATTAATACATACAACAGGTGGTGTTGAACATAAGGAGGCTAGTGCACACAACTGATTATCTATTTCCCTTATTGAAGTTAGTTTTCTAGAGCTTTCCTTTGAGGTTTTTCATTTGGAATTGGATGATGGGATGCAGGAGGAAGTACATTGTGAGAAGCCTGAGATAAATGTATTCACACATTTCCTAGATCAAGATGTAACTTATATTTCCCACCTTTATAATATCAGGAAGTGTTCTAGGACATCTTAACATAGATGTTGGAAATTAGGCTTATATTGTAATCATCAGGGTGAGGATACCCCAAAATGTGCATCTTCTATTTTATGCAACAATGGTTTGTACAATGTGCACAAATTTTTATATGAGAGATTTCAGTTCGATATGAAAACTAATTTGGATGCCATGTCTTTTGATGCCAAGTTGTGTGATGCCAAAGATCAGATAGATTATGAATGTTTATGTTTCTCAGTGCAAATCAATAAGCATTCAATGAAGCATGACTAGGAGCATCCCAAGGTAAGGTGTCATTGTGGTCATAAGTTGTAGTTATTGTTTGGATATAGAATGTTGACTGACCGAATGCACATGGATATTAGAAATTATTATGATTCTTTCAAGCATATTGATTACTTAAATAACATATGGGCACTAAGAGGCAAAATTTTCAGATTTGGTCTACTCCAAGTAGCAGAGGATTTTGTTTTTGATAGGGGTAAATTCTTGTTTCCCTTGTTTGGGGGCTTGGGACCACCAATTTGGATGTAGAAAAGATTTCTAATGGTAACATGGTAGAGCAGTCATCAGGGTGCGTATTTGATTCAATATTTTGTCTGCTCCCTAGAGATCTAGTTTCTTGCTATACACACATGGGGGCATATATCCCTAGTTATCGCCACTGATGGGACTTTTAATATTTGTCCAAAAAAAAATTGGTTTTGGGCATATCTATTCATCTTTGGTAAATCAGAGGTCTAATGTTCAAGGTTTAGGGTCTTTTTACCCATATTAAAACTGATTTTACTATTTTAAACCCTTATGATATATTTTTGAATTGACCTATTATTGGGGGTTACCGACCTCTTATGTCATCTGACTGAGCCTTGTCTTTCCTACTACTACCGACCCCTTCACCCGACCTATCGGTCCTTTCTTTCCATTTGGGTGTTATTATTATTTTGCTTAGGTGGGTGGTTTTTCCCTATGTTTTGACTTAGGCCTAAAAATTTAAGCCTCTGGGGTTTTTTTTTCCCGGTTTCTCCTAGATGGCCTCACTATCATAAATCACATTTCCATATGTAGTGTAGCAGGCCATCAGATCATGAGGTTATGATCTAGACCGTTCCTCACAGACCTCATAAGGTTTTCTACTAATGTCACTAAAGTAGTGTGAGGTATGCGAGATGATGCCATCTGTCAAGTACAGTGGGGTAGGGCTTGTCCCGGTGTGCCAGTAGTGACAAGTGGATGTCATTTCAATGGTGGATGTTTAATGACAAGGATTAATGATGACCACCCCTTGCAAGCCTCACACGATTAGATTAATGTTCTCAAAAATTCTGTGAGGTATGTGAGTTGATAACACATTGCTTGGCTCCATCGTACAAGGTGGTTGGATGGGACCTACTATTAGGTCATGGGTTTCTGACTGCAATAGGTGTGATTGGCTACTGGGTTTCCCAGGTGTTGATGTGGATTATTCAACGATCGTTGAATCAATCTTAGTCATCCGACATGCCAAGTATTTTCACATCAATAATTTAAAATAAAAAATTACAAATCATGCATTTGAGGATTATTTGTGCTCTATAAGTTTTTCTCATTAATGGAACAGGTCTTTTAGTGGATCTCATCCTAATTTCCTTGCGTATGATCGATATCCACCTGATAATGTAATGATGGGTTGTACATCATTTTCCATGAGGTAGGATTTATTCTATGGTGGCAACATCAACCACTAATCACTCACTTGCTCATCCTGCAATTTGAGGAATTAATGTTCCCTTCACCGACTTTCTCCATAAATGCTCACTAATTTTCTCATTAGTATCATTTAATTTTGAGTTTGTTTGTTTGCAAGTGATTTATTTTCTTGTTGAGTTTGAGCTCAAGAGTTCAATGGATAAGTCATTAGTACAATGAAGCGTCGGGATGGGTGCGTTAAATTTATGACAGAGGGAGATACAAATTGTTCTTGGTACTTCTAGAATAGTTGCAGAAAGGGTGGGAAGGAGGTCTAGAAGTTGCATGTCACCTATTGAGATCTCTTTAGGCTCTGGTGGTGAAGGTTCCAAAACCGATTTGGACTACTGTAGCTATCTCATAGCCTTGACTGATCTCATGGGAGTGGATGAGGAGGTCCTCACAGTTTCTCTAATTTCTGCAGTGGCACCATGTGATGTTGTCGGATCTGGTATTGGTACAAGAAAGGGTAATAAAATGGTATCGCTTCATATTGAAGTGAGAAATAGGATCACTCACCTATATCAGGGCCATGTGGTTACTCAGGGTGCAAGGAAATGATTTGTATTTCTGGGGTGGCGCTTTTTTCCTTTTGGTGTTATTTCAATTGTTTGGATCTGATGCAAACATGTGTATGGGTGGAATGGTGTGTTTTTTGTCCTTTTCAGATGGTTACAGGGGTGTAACCATTTTTTGATTTCCTATGTGCATATTATAGTCATTTATGATGATGAGGAGTTTTTGAAATGAATCTGAACTTCATTTGGTTAGAATGAAATTCATTTTAAAATGAACAGTGGAGCTTGATGCTTGTTTCTCTCATGTTCTATAAAGTATTTTTTACAGCTCATTGTTGGGGTCAGATATTTTGTATCCTAAGGCTTAGGTTGTGTACAGTAAAATTATATTCTGGTATCTAGAGGTTTCTATCTAGGAAATCATTCTAGGTTGGGTATTGTATAAAATAAGCATGCTATGCTTTTGTAATTACTAATATTAGTAAATTTTAAGGAAAAGCAATTAAGACAATTTCTCTCCTTTGTACATATCATGGATGGTGAATGGATTTATCAATGCTTTCTTCATTCATCTTCAATAGTATATTTGGATGCATAATTCATTTTCCTTCTTTGACTTAATGAGTTAATCAAATGCTTGGAAAGGAGTTAGAGGTCTGTGATAATGTGCTTAGGATTTACTATGGAGTATTATTTTAAATACTGGAAAATATTATTGTGTAAAGCATTATAATGATAAGTTCCATAGTATTAGGGTTATGATTTATGTGACTCCTACCCGATTGGATGAGGCACTAGGTAGTTCATTCAGAATCTTGTTTATAAGTACAAGAAGGTAGCTCTAAGTGTAAAGGTTCAAGATCTGAATATTTAAATATAAAATTCTATCTCTTTTGAGATACAAATCTTATACTAAATTTTATTTCCTAGCTTTAGATAGTTGTTATTATTCTTTATTTTTCCAAGACCATGAGAGATGCTATCTAGTTGCATTAATAGGAATATATTTTTATATAGAAGTGTTCTTGAGGCATGAAGCATTTTTATGAACACGTCAAGGAAAACCCTCATTGGTTTGACAGAGCCAAAAGTGTAGGAGATCTCAGTCTTTGACTAAATCTTGTCAGTTGGCCACTAACTTTGAAAATTCTTAAACATAGAGGCTAGCTACCTCTTAGAGAGTTTCAAAGCTTAGATAGAAAATTAAAACACTAAAAATTCCTTTTATCCTTGCTTATTTCACCTTAATCCTTGTCTTTTTCTCCATTGTCTCTGGTATTCTCATGTTATTTTTTTGGTTCATTAATGGTATAATCTTTATGTTGAGATTTAGGTTTTTTACTGGTTGTCTCCTCTGTGTCATTTGGAGGGGAACATGTCTTCAAAGTAGCATGTATTTTCTCAACATTTTCCAAAACAAAATGGCCCATTACTTATGTGATATTAATAGGATCTTGTGCTTGATTTGTATTAGATGAAGAAGTAGATCTCATCCCATAATTCTTTTTCAGTTTCCTAACTATTTCAAGTGTTTCTTGCCTTACATTTTTTGTATTGTCTTTCTCTTTATTCATTAGAATATTGACTCTCTATTTAACTTTGAATAATTGAGAACATTATTTTAACAGATTAGAACCATCTTCCTTAGATAAGGAGGATAAAAATGTGTTCAAGGCATCAATTTTTATTTTATCATCAACTGATACAGCTTCATGCCTTCTTTATATTAAAACTTCCAATACATTATCAGACACCACCTTCCTTATTGATTCCATGTTCTCATTATAACTAACTATATACTGAATGAAAGCATTTATGATTGTTTCCTTATCTTCTTCATTAACTTCATCAAACAACTTAGCAGTAGGAAAAATATTCTTATAATCTATCATATTATTTACTAAGTCTTCCAAATTTTATATAAGGATGATGACATATCAGAGGAGAGCTGAGAATGTTCTCCATAGGATTGTATGTGCCTTCTGCACCCTTCTTCTCATGCATATTAATTTTGAAAGGATTATCTTCTTCCTTGGTTCCTTCATTTTTTGAGATGTAAACATTGATTATGATTTCAACATCTTCAATACTTGTGGAAGTATTTTTCCTTCTATTTATTTTAAATTTTTTCTCTTCTTGCAAGAAAATATCAATTTCTTCATGTACAACATTGCTTATACTCCTTTTCCTGATTTCCTTTTTGTTTATTCTTTTTTTGGGAGTGTCAGATGGTGCAATAGGGGGTATTTCCTTTCTTTTAGAAGAATAGGCATAGGGTCTGGTTGAATTAGTTACATTAGTTACTATAGGATTCATATGTTTGTTCTTCTTTCCTTTCACTATTGCAGCTATACTAGGAGTGGGGGCAGTAGGAGAGGATATTATTCCTAATTTCCTGGTTCTAGAGGACTATTCAACTGATTTTTTCCTCCTCTCATCAAGAGCTTGCCTTAGTAGATCAACATCATCCTTAGAGATTGAATGCATAAGGAAGAATTCTTCAACATTGTTATTTACTCTCTTTGTTCTTTGAGGTGCTAAAGTTTCCAAATACAGTTTGTTATATTTTTCTTCATATGTACCATGTTGGGGTAGAGAGGGATCCCTAGGACTTCTTAAAAAAATTTCAGCGAACCTCCCAGCCATTTTTTCATCAAACTCATATCCTAGAGGCTCTATCCATATATTTCTAGGTTCTACTGCCTATATGATGCATTCATTGTGGACATAGGAAAATTTATTTCCTTTGCATATTTATTTACTAGGCTCCTTGGAAACCTATCTCTTTTATACATATAATTTTAGAAAACTGCAAAGAATGTAGTTAAAGCATGATTCTATGCCTTGAAATATCCAATAATTTTTAAATATTGAAAGATCTAATGTGCAACCGACCTATTGTGATTCCATATTATGTTTTTCCTTCTAGGTAGCTTCCTTAAAAGTAGAAAAATAGAAAAAATACGAATATACCAAACTTGAATGGATAATTCTTTGTTTTAGTTTGGTCCAAGCTATACATAAGCTGCTACTAGAGCAACTCACATAGATCATAATCCCATCCATGAACTACCATCTCATGTGCAACATAAATTGTAGTTGCGAACACTAAATTTCCTTTTTTTGTGAAATAAATATTCTAACCAATCATAACTGTAGCATATTTCACAACAGGGTTTATAATAGGCCTGGTTGTCAATGCACTTCCATCATATTTCGTGACAGTTAGCTTCATAACCACATCATACTTTATAGCCCTCAACACTAGAACAAGTCCAGTGTCACAAAGATCAGTTATGAATTTGATCACTTCCTTAGTAATTACTCCAAGTACACTTTTCTATACAAATGATCATATACCCTACTCAATGTCATCCTAACAAATTTTGCATCCACCTCACAAAAAAATCTAGCCATCAGTTCTAGACATCTAGGTTATTTCATACAAGATTTTTTTGTATTCAGGTTTCATTGAGAAATTATCTCCAACCAACTCCTTCTCCCATATTTTTGAAAGTTCTCGATGGTCAAATTGTTAAAAAAAAAATTGAATGTAGGTTCTAGTATCCTCAGCAAGTAGAACACTAGTCGTTGTAGAAACCCAAATTTGATCACTTCTATATGGTCAAATTCACCCTCATATTCCTCTATCCCATATCCTTAAGCCATATTAATTAACTATTTATTTGATTAATATTTCCCTTTATCTTAATGTTCCCTAAGGTATTTAATTAATCAATCAAATTCCTTACCTTTTCCATCTCTAAATTAAATAAATAGACCAATTTATTTAACGTTGTCACTAGCCCATGCAAATTAAGTCAATTTTTAATTCAACCCTTTTCTCTCTCCTCATGTCACATCCTCCATAACCTCTCACATGCCTCTAATCCCTCATTAACTTGCCTAACCCCACATTTGCATAACCTTAATTACCTACTTAGGATAACCTAATATTCATGCCATTTATGCCATGTGTCCTTAGTCAGCCTACATTAAATTTTTTCTCCTTTTGGAGAAGGCATCCCCTTCCCTATGTGAATTTTTAATTCACATTTATTCCTCCAGGGCATTTAAAAGAATTTTTAATTCCTCACATGTCCTCTCAAGGCACATGTTTACAAGAACTTGCTTTATGAGGAGATCTTGTTCATTCCCAAGGTACAACAAAGTACCTCCACATCATCTCCATCTCACCCCTTCCTTTCCATTTCACTCGCCATATTTCCACTTGTGAGTTCTCAAATCACCCTAGCCCTTGATCTTCTCCACCATGGATCAGTCCTAACCATCCATTCATTAAAGGAACTTCCCCTAAAAATGGTGGAATTTCCTTCATTTGGATAACTCTCAACACTGAATCTAGCAATCAAACATTCAAGCACTTAGCCATTTTTCAAGTCATCAAACATCCACCATTGTTGCAACAACTTTAGAGCCAAAATATTGCGTCCCATCCAATACCCACATCAATCATTGCAATCCTCATCCCATTAGCTTCATTTTCAACTAGGTTACATGCCATTTTGTCCAAGAAAGAGCACACAATTGAGAATCAACAAGGGCCAACCAAACCATCAATTCAAACAACGTAAAACTTTCCATTTTCTTGTGCTTTGTTTGAATTCAACTTGGCTTAATATTGAGTGTTTGTTTTATGTTTTTCCTTGTTGAATTTTTTTTAGTTTCACATCTTAGTGTAGAAAAATAACTTGCACACATTATTGAATCAATAAACAATAAAGAATCAATAAATGAATGAATTTGTCTAATATGTGAAAAATAATCTATAGCCTATGCCTCATACACCTGTCTACTCTACACCTGTTAAAATATGAATCATGTCCCCCTCCCCCTCTATCCACTTCTACCTGCATCTGATCTCTTTTGGGAATCTCCCCCTAATCCTTAGCCATGCGGAGGGGTATCTCTTTACCAGTTGTACTTTGCATCTAATCTCTATGTGAACTCTCCCCCTGATCCTTGACCATGTTAAGAGATATCTTTGTACTAGCTATACCTAATGTCTAATCTCTGAGGAGACTCTCCACCTAGTCCTCAGCCATGTAGAGGGGTCTCTTTATACCGTTTGCATCCTTGAGTGTTTGTTTGGGCTTATCGAGATGGCATTCAATCCTATGATACTGCCCTCACATATGGAGGCATCCTCTATGCAAGATCTGGTATGACCTGATAATAAGAGAGCATGTAATATGATGCCTTTGTCCTGGGATCAAAATCCCCTGCTACATGTGCTCTCCCCACATCCCTCTCTATGTGGTATTTATCCCTCTATTAGGTGATACTCTACCTCTCCTCCTCATAGGCCTCTTGTGCGAGCCTCATCTGCTCAACCTATGTTTTCATTTGGGATATCATCTTTGCAATCTCATCTCTCTCCCTCTGCAGGCTCTATATCTACCCATCTATTTCCTTAGCCCTCTCCATCAATTCCCTAACCTCTCAAAGTGCAGCCTCCACACACTTCACTCTTGCCAAATCCTCATCCCTATCCCCTCAAACCCTCTCTAGCTATCTCTTGGTCTCATCCCTTTCAGCTTGCATCTCTACTATAGTCCTCCCTACATTATCCACTAGAGCCAAATAATCCCTATCCCCCTCTCTCTAAAACTATTGCAGTTGCTCCACCTCAGCCTATAATCTCACCACCTCTATCTTCAACCTATCCCTATCCTCCTCTAACTCCCATAGTCTATTCTTTGCTATCCCTATCCTAGATAGGGCTCTATTCAATAGTATTGTGGGGTCCTCTAGTGGTGGTGGTGAAAATGGTACCATGACGAGGGGCTCCGCTACTATGGAATTCACATCCACGACCAACCCCTCCCTCCCCATCTCCTCCATCTCTACATCCTAATCTCACCTCTTCCTGCCACCTCTCCACCTCTTTTTCCCCACCAGCACCCTCTCATCATCTGATCCAAATCCCAAGGCCCCCCTAATGGGCTCCACTAGGGTCATCCTCCTAGGCCTATGATTGGCCCACCATGTTGCATATCACACCGTAGTTCCTGCATCTACCTCTCCCCCTCTCCATGGACACACTATGATTAGGGTGACCTCTCACATCAGGTGATCATAGTCTACTATGATCTACTACCCCCATATGGCCCTCAACTCTTAGTTTATCCACCTAAAATGTTGTGGACCTATTGGGATGTCCTAATCAATATCTTATTGTTGTATCACCTTGTCAAGCTTGTGCAACTCAATGATGTATGGGTCTCAGCCTATCAAATAATATCATGAAAACAAGGAACCTCTCCATCTCCTATCATCCTCCCTCCACCCTAAAAGCCACTGCCCCATATATGACCTTCGACTATTATCCCCAAGGAATAACCCATCCAATCTATTTCACCAATCCACCAAGCTCCCTACATCCTAATAGTGCAACCTCCATTCATACTCCATCCCCCACTAGTATGCCACTAGTAGTGTCTCATCCTACACTCCAACAATCAAAATATCTATCTTGGCCACCCCGATAAGGTCGTAGGCACATACCTAAATTAGTGTAACATGTGTGATGCTCAATGCATATTTCTAACAAACCACATGCATGTCTTTATACAAATAGGCTTATACACATGCCCCAATGCAAACTCTCCCTCCCTCCTCTTTAAAATATGTATAAAAAACTCAATCATCTTGAGGTTGAAGAACCATGCACTCCTGTCAGGCATGAGGATCCCACCAATGAAACCACAAAGATATAGGGGCAGTGTTGCCATCTCTATCCCCAAACAAGCATCAATATCTAACTCCTTCCATCAGATAGGAAGGTCTACCGGTCCAAAAACTACTTGCACACTCTTGTCAATTGATCACCTAGGTGTGGCACTAGTAATGTGCCCTCTAATATGTAATCTCAATATCCTTCATACATCCTCTAATGTTATTGTAATATCCCTTGTTGGGAGATGGGAATTCAATGTCTCAGAGCTCCATCGCTCCATCAATGTTATGAATAGAGGCCTATGTGTTCTTATTTTGGGATATCCCAATATGTGTAGTAGGCCTACTTGGGCTAGCGCCATATGGTCCTTTTGGGTCATCACCCTCAAGGTCACCTCTAGCACAACTAAGTGCCTACCCTATGCAACTCACGCATTCACCCCTATGTATTTCTTTGTGGGTTCACCTTTTTTCCAAGCGCACCCACCCCTTTTTGGTTTGGGTGTGGCTTCGCTATTTTATCCGTAGAGGAAAAATCACATTCACCCCTTTCCCCCATGAGAAATTTTGGTTCTCCCTTTTTTCATTTTCCTAATTTCACAATCGCTTATCTTGGTTCCTTCTTGCCCTTGCATTATGCAGGTTCACCCTTTTTGGAGAGAGCCAATTTCCAAATCTCCCCTCTCTCTCGCACACCCACCCCTTTCCTTGTCGATCCACCTGATAGGTGAAAGCGTTTGATCAAATGGGAGAATCTTCCCTTTCGTGGTGATTTTTCTTGACCTAACTACCCATCCCGACATTCAAAACATGTGCTGAAATTCAAATCAAAATCACAAATTCAATATTTAGGACCTACCTGGTGGGGTACCTTACGCACAGGGTAGAAGGATCGAATCTCCTCGCCTTGTCATTTCTCATCTTGTTAGCTATCCTCGTCACTATAACTCTCTCTCTCTCATCAAATTGTTGGATGACACATGTACAAATGAGATTTAGGTGAATAGTGAATTTTCAAATTTACTATCTATAATTTTCATTTTTTGAACCTTTTTAGCCTTTTAATTATTGGGAATTTTTTTCCCTTTAATTAACCCTTTATTAATTCATTTCTGCCTTTTCTTCAAAGGTCTTCCATTTGCACCCCATTTTTTCTGTTTTCCTTCATTCAAAATCAATTCTTCATGGTTTTTCACACTCTATCACGTGGTTCCCTTTGTTTCTCCATATTGAGAAGTCACCTGGGGCCCCTTTTTCCTCCCCATCCACCCTCTCGAAGGGGCATACCCTATGATATTCATGCATTTTTCCTTCCTGTCTATTTTCCTTCAATACTAGGGCATCATCTAACATTATTTTCTTCTATCGATTCATCTATGTTTTATTTTTCTTCGAAACACTATTATTTTAACATTATTTCAAAGAGGGGAAAAATGTAGACACTTGAATTTGATCAATTGTATATGGTCAAACTCATCCTCATATTCCTCTATCTTGCATCCTTAAGTCATATTAATTAAGTAACTATTTATTTGATTAATATTTCCCTTTATCTTAATGTCCTCTAAGGTATTTAAATAATCAATCAAATACCTTCTCTTGTCCATCTATAAATTAAATAAATAGACAAATTTATTTAATTTAGTCACTAGCCTATGTGAATTAAATAGATTTTTAATTCAACCCTTTTCTCTCTCCTCATGTCACATCCTCCATAATCCTCTTTCATCTAGATTAATCTAATTAATCTCTGATTAGGATGTGCACACTCCTAATCATCATTAGGGTCACATTCTCCAAAATATTCCACTTGCCTCTAATCCCTAATTAACCTGCCTAACCCCACATTTGTACAACCTTAATTAACTAATTAGGATAACCTACTATTCATGTCATTTATGCCATGTGTCCTTAGTCAACCTACATTGAATACTTTTTCCTTTTGGAGAAGGAATCCCCTTCCCTATGTGAACTTTTAATTCACATTTATTTATCCAAGGCATTTTAAGGATTTTTAAATTCCTTATCCCATCCCCATGAGGATTTGTGTGGAATTTTTAATTCCTCACATGTCCTCTCAAGGCACATGTGGACAAGGAACTCCTTTATGAGGAGATATTGTCCATTCCCAAGGTACAACATAGTACCTCCACATCATCTTCATCTCACCCCTTCCTTTCCATGTCACTCACCACATGTTTGCTTGTGAGGGATTGTGAGTTCTCAAATCACACTAGCCATTTATATTCTCCACTATGGATCAATCCTAGACATCCATTCATTTAAAGGCAGTTCTCCTAAAAATGGTGGAATTTCCCTCATTTGGATAAATATTGACACTCAATCTAAAACTCAAGCATTCAAGAACTTATCCAATTTCCAATCTACCAAGCATCAAACATTGTTTTAGCCACTTTATAGCAACAATCTTACATCCCATCCAATGCCCATATCCCATTGCAATCCTCATCCCATTAGCTTCATTTTTCACTAGGTTACATGGAATTTTGTCCAATAAAGATCACATAATTTAGCATCAAAAAGAGCCAACCAAACCATCAATTCAAACAAAGTAAAAAGTTCCATTTTCTTGTGCTTTGTTGGAATTCAACTAGGCCTAATATTGAGTGTTTGTTTTGTGTTTTTCCTTGTTGCATTTCATTTAGTTTTGCATCTTAGGGTAGAAAAATCACTTGCACACATTTTTTTCCCTACCCTAAGATGCAAAAATAAATGAAATGCAACAAGGGAAAACACAATACAAACACAATATTATAGGCCTAGTTGAATTTGAACAAATAATAATAATGCAAGTGATTTTCCTAGCCTAAGATACAAAACTAAATGAAATGCATCAAGGAAAAATACAAAATAAACACTCAATATTAGGCCTATTTGAATTCCAACAAAGCACAAGAAAATGGAAATTTTTACTTTGTTTGAATTGATGGTTTGGTTGGCCCTTTTCAATTCTCAATTGTGTGCTCTTTCTTGGAAAAAATGAGATGTAACCTAGTGCAAAATGAAGCTAATTGGATGAGGATTGAAATGGTGGATGTTGGTATTAGATGGGATGTAATATTGTGGCTCTAAAGTGGCTGCAATAATGGTGGATGCTTGATGGCTTAAAAAATGGCTAAGTGCTTGAATGATTGTTGAGAGTTAGCCAAATGAGGGAAATTGCACCATTTTTAGGGGAAGTTCCTTTAAACGAATGGAGGGCTATGGTGAGTTCAGAACTCACAAGCCCTCACAAGTAGACATGTGGCGATTGACATGGAAAGGAAGGGGTGAGATGGATATGATGTGGAGGTACTATATTGTACCTTCGGAATGGACAAGATCTCCCTGTAAAGGGGGTCCTTTTCCTCATGTGCCTTGAGAGGACATGTGAGGAATTAAAAATTCATCACAAATCCTCATTGGAATGGGAGAAGGAATTAAAAATTCCTTAAAATTCCTTGGAGGAATAAATGTGAATTAAAATTTTACATAGGGAATGGGATGCCTTCTCCAAAAGGAGAAAGAATTTAATGTAGGTTAACTAATGACACATGTCATGCCTAAAGATTAGGTTCATCTAATTAGGTAATTAAGGTTGTAAAAATTTGGTATTAGGCAAGCTAATGACAGATTAGAGGCAAGTGGGAGGTTATGGAGGATGTGAATATAATGATGATTAGGTGTGTGCGCATCCTAATCACAAATTAATTAGATTAATATAGATTAAAGAGGATAATGGAGGATGTGACATGAGGAGAGAGAAAAAGGGTGAATTAAAAATTGATTTAATTTACATGGGCTAATGTCTAAGTTAAATAAATTGGTCTATTTATTTAATTAAGAGTTGGATAAGGTAAGGTATTTCATTGATTAATTAAATACCTTAGGGGACATTAACATAAAGGGAAATACTAATCAAATAAATAGTTAATTAATATCGCTTAAGGATGTGGGATAGAGGAATATGAGGGTGAATTTGACCATATCGAAGTGGTCAAATTTAGGTGTATATAGTTTTTCCCTCTTCAAAATACTGTTAAAATAACAATGTTCTAAAGAAAAAGAAAACATACATGATTCAATAGAGTAAAATCATGCTAGATGATGTGTTGGTATCATGGGAAAATATATAGGAAAGAAAAATGCAAGAATATGGTAGGGTATGCCCCCTTGAGAGGGTGGATGGGGAAGAAAAAGGGGCTCCGAGTGACTTATCGATATGAAGAAATAGAGGGAGCCACATGATATAGCACAAAAGAAATGAAGAATGAATTTTGAACAAAGAAAAATGGACAAACAAGGTGCAAATGGCCGCCCTCATAAGAAAATGAGAAAATGAATTAATAAAGGGTTATTAAAGGGCAAAAATTACCCAAAAATTAAAAAGGCTAAATAGGGTCAAAAAATGAAAATTATAAATAGTAAATTTGAAAATTTACTATTCACCTAATTCTCATTTGCACAGGTGTCATCTAGTGATTCGATGAGAGAGAGAGAGAGTGAGAGTGACAAGGATGGATGAGTGGATGATTGATGATGAGGCGATGGGGGATTAGGAGTTGATCCATCAAGGTGAGGAGGTTTGAGCCTTCTACCACGAGCATGAAGTACCCTTCCAAGTAGGTCTTGAATCTCGACTTTGTGAATTTGATTCAAATTTTAGCATGTGTTTTGAATGTCAAGATGGGTAGTTAGGTCAAGAAAAATTTCCACAGAAGGGCTGATTTTCCCTTCCAATCAAGAACATTCATGTGTTGAGTGGATCAATAAGGAAAGGGGTGGACACAAACATCACACATGTGGGTGTGTGGGGGAGAGGGATGATTGTAAAATCATCTCTCTCCAAAAAATGATGAACTTGCACAACACAGGGGCAGCAGGGAACTAGGATAGGTGATTGTGAAATAGCCAAAATAGAAAAAGGGTGAATGCCAATTCACTTGAGATGGAAACAGGCAAATTTGAATTTGACCAAATGGGGAATAGGCAGATGTGAATTTGCCCATAGGGGAGACAAGACACAAGGGAAATTGCTAAATTTCCCATGGAGGAAAGGGGAAAACATGAGTTCACCTATAGGGATAAAATGGGTGAAGCCACGCCAAGACAAGAAAGGGGTGGGTGTGCTTGGAAAAAAATGAAACCCACAAAAGCAAGACATAAGGGAAAATGCACAAGTTGGATAGGTGAATGCACTAGGAAAGGGAATGGGTGAGCCTACCTCACAAAGATGCAAACTCACCAAACTGAAGCAGGGATGAAAAGGATAGAAACAAGTAATTAAAGATTAAAAAATCAAACAGAATGGTGGGTATCGATGCTGAGTTTTGACACTTTGAGGACACGAGAGATGCACTTAGCTATGCTATAGGTGACTTTGAGGGTGATGGCTCAAGAGGACCATGCAATGTTAGCCCAAGTAGTCTGACTACACATATTAGGATATCCCAACATAAGAGCACACAAACCCTCTACTCACAACATTGATGGAGCGATGCAGCTCTGAGACCTCAACTTTCCATCTACTGATAGGGGAGATGATAGTGACATTAGAGGATGTATGGAGGATCTTGAAACTTCCTATTATAGGGCACGTGATTAGTGCTACACCCAGGCGACCAGTTGGTAGGAGTGTGCGAGCATTTTTTGGACCCGTAGAACTCCCTATCCAAAGGAAGGAGTTGTACATTGATTCTTGTTTGGGGATAGAGATGGTTGTGTTGCCCCTATACCTTTGTGGAATCATTAGTGGTATCCTCCTACTTGATAGGATTGGATGGTTCTTCAACCTCAAGATGATTGAGGTTGTTAGACATATCGTAGAGAGAAAGAAGGGAGAGTTTGCATGGGGGGCATGCATATTGGCCCAATTGTATAGAGACATACATTTGGTATGTTACAGATGTGCATTGAGTATCACACATGTGACATTGCTTCAAGTTTTGGCCTAGGAGCATATTAGGGTGGCCAGACCAGATATTTTGATTGCTAGAAAATAGGATGAGACACTACTAGTGGCATATTTGAGGGGGACAGAGTACGGATGGAGGTTTCACTATCAAGATGTAGGGATCTTAGATGAGTGGTGACAAAGACTAGATGGGTTCCTACCTAGGGATACACTTGGAGGATGTATATGGGGAGGTGGTTTTCAGGGTGGCGAGAGGATGATAGGAGATGGAGGGATTACTTATTTTTAGGATGTTATTTGATAGGGTGACACCCATACATCATTGAGATACATAGGCCTACATGGGTGACATGATAGTATGGGATTGAACAGGACATCCTAGTAGGGACACAACATTTCAAGTGGCTCAGTCGGTAATCAAAGACCATATGGGAGGAGCACATAACAATAGACTATTCCTGTCAAATGTGGGAGGTCACTCTAATCATAGTGTGGCCATGGATGGGGGGAGAGGTAGACATAGACACTACGGTGTGATATGTGACATTGTGGGCCCATCACAGGCCTAGGAGGATCACCCCAGTGGAGCCAATCAGGGCGCCCTTGGAATTTGTATTGGACGATGAGAGGGAGTTGGTAGGGTGAAAAAAGAGGAGAGGTGGTAGGTAGAGGATAGATGGGCATGTGAAGATGGAGGAGGGAGGGAGGGAGGGGGATTCCATGGATGTGGATTTCATAATAGTGGATCCCCTCGCCATGGTACCATTTGTGCCACCACCACAAGAGCTCTAGACAAGATAGGGATAGAAAAGCACAAAATTTTGGAGTCAGAGGAGCATAGGGATAGGATACAGATAGAGGTGGTCAAAGTATAGGCTAAGGTGGAGTGATTTTAGGGGTTGCAAAGATAGTGGGATAGGGATTATGCAACTCTGAAAGATGATACAAGGAGTAGTGTGGTAGAGATGTAGGCCAAGAGGGATGAGGCTAGGAGACAGCTAGAGGAGGTTCAAGGGGAGAGGGATGAGGCTCTGGAGAGAGAAAATTTTGTAGAGGCTACACTTGGAGAGAGTGGGGGATTGATTGAGAGGTCTGAGGTAGAAGAGGGGTAGGTATAGAGCCTATAGATGGAGAGGGATGAGGTTGCATAGAGGATATCTCTGCTAACAACATAGGTTGAGCAGATGATTCTCATATAGGAAGTTTGGGAGTAGGAGAGGTGGAGTATCACCCAACAAAGGGATATATACCACATAGAGAGGGATGTGGGGAGAGAACATGTAGCAGGGGATTCTGATGCCAGACAGAGGCATCACATTACATGCTTGTTTATTATCAAGCCATCCCAGATCCTGTACAAAGGGTGTCTCCTTATGTCAGGGCAGTAGCATAGGCTCTAGCACCATTCCAATTATTCCAAACACACATCCAAGAATATAGCCAATACAAAGAGATGCCTTTGCATGCTCGGGGATTAGGTGGATAGTCTCCATAGAGATCAGACATAGGATACAACTGGTATAGAGAGACCCCTCCGCATGGCTAAGGATCAGGGGGAGAGTCCCCATGGAGATCAAATGTAGCTTGAAGTGGATAGAGGGGGAAGGGGAGAAGATTCAAATTTTGATAAGTGCAAAGTTGATAGGTGTATAGGTCAGAGGCTATGGATTATTTTGCATAGATTGGAGAGATTCATTTATTCATTCATTCATTTTTTATTGTTTATTGCTTCAGGACACTATGATGTGTCAGATGTAGTCATTTGTATTTGATTAGAGCTATGCACTAGTAACTTTATTTGATGGATGTGATGGAAACTTATGGACTTTATGATGTACTTTTTATTATGTGTTTTCATGGACTTTGATGGATTTTTATGATAGACAATTATTATCTTTTATTATGGACTATGATGGACTCGATGGACATTATATTTTTTGATATATATACACTATGTGATGGAATTTGATGTGATATGGATGACTCTTATATGGTTCTATGGATATTTATTATGTGCATATGTATGTTTATGATTATGATGTATGTATGTTATGATTATAGTTTATTTCTATGTCTATGTGGATGATATGGAATATATACATTATGTCTAACATCTTTTGATGCATGATATGATTTGAAATTATTCATGATTTTATGATGTATTCTATTGACATGTTACTAATGGTGTGTGATTCAGGTGGTGATGTTATTGTGATTTGTGGTGTATGCATATGAAATATGATATTAGAATTGATTATGTATGGATGATGCATTGTAATGATTAATTATGTATGGATGACATGAAATTTCATTGAAATGTAATGAATGAAAATATATGATGTATGCATATCTGAGCATGAAATTGAGAGATGTAATGAATGTGATGTAATGAAATGTATGTAATGAAATAAATGAATATGTTTAGAATAACAACTCTAAACAACCTAAAATGATAATGCAAGTGGACTTAAGATTCTTAGAATAACAAATCAATATTAATCCAAATAACTTAAGATGAATATGAAAACGATAATGCAATGGATAATGAAATGAACTTAAGATTATTATAATAATAAATATATATTAATCTAAACAACTTAAGATGAATATGAAAATAATAATGCAAATAAAATGATATGAAATGAATTGAACTTAAGATGCTTGGACTAATAGATCTATATTAGTTTAAACAACTAAAGAATATAATGATAATGATAATGAAATTAAATTGAACTTAAGATGCTTAGCCTAATAGATCTATATTAATCTAAACAACTTAAGAAGATAATGAAAATGATAATGCAATGAAATGATATGATATGATAGAAACAAACTTAAGATGCTTAGACTAAGAGATCTATGTTAATCTGAACAAATTAAGAGGATAATAAAAATGATAATGCAATAAAATTATATGTTATGAAATGAACTTAAGATGCTTAGAATAATAGATCTATATTAGGGGTATGTGCAGGATCATCATGGAAAAAATAGGTCCTTAAGTGGCAATGAAAATTCAGATAATCAGAGTTGGGAAACTTGACATAAAAATTTGAATAAGTTATCTATATTATTTCAAAAATATGTAAGAATAGAATTTATGGAAATTTGAATGTAGTTTGTAAACTACTAGGTTAATTTTTGTAAAAAAAAATTCTATTTGGTGAAAATTTGAAATTTCAATGCAATAGTACTAAAATTTCAGGTAAAAAATAAAAACTAGATGTCTGTCTGACCACCTTAATCATAATAAAATCATAATATTTTTTTACAAAATTTTATATATAAGTAGAAGACTCATGTCCAGATGTGATGCATATTTGTTTGTAATTTTTTTTCAAATAAATAATTAATTATGAATTTTTTATTACAACTTTTAAAAAATATAAAAACTCGTATATCTGACCACTTTAACTAGGTCAAAACTTAATGGATTTCATTTTTTTTTTTAATCCTATAGTATGCAAAGCATAGAATGTGATGTATGTTTTGGATTCAAAAAATGTGATACCGTTTTAAAGCTATAAATGTTTTACTATCAGACTATCAATCGGGACTTTAGTTGTAATTCTAATAAAAAATAAATAATAATTATTTATTAGATTCTAAAAAATATATAATTTATATTGGTAGAAAGCTGAGAACCTCCTTTACAAACCCTTTTTGTTTTATCAATTTTAGGTAAAATAAAAGTCGTCAGCCACATGGGCGAAGTCTGGAAAAACAAGGTAAGTTGTTAAACATGTTTTACGTGTTGACTTTTAGGATTGGCAAGTCCGAACCAAATCCCAAGCCTAATATTGAGCCTAATACCAAGGCATTGAATTTTGTGTCAGAATATCGGATATCGGATTCAAATCAGATATCCGATTTGGATCTGATATCGGATATTTGATTTGAATCGGATATCAAATATGCGATTTGAATCCGAGATCGGATTTGAATTCAATATATGATATCTTTTAGATCAGTTTTAAAATAATTTATACAATCTTTAATATATTATTTAAAAATGCAATTAAGTTTATCATTTAATATATATAATATCCAATAAATTTTATAATGTAATATATTTAATATACAATTTATGGTAATCTCTTACCGAATTATGTATTTAATATATAATATATTATTAAATGTATAATATTTAAATATTATTTCAATATTTTAGTTAATCCATAAATATTTAAATATATATATATATATATTACCAATTTATAAAATATTTAAATATTATCTCTTTCCCTCTCGCTCTCTCCACCTCTATATCCCTCAAGTCTCTCACTCAATCACTCCTCTCTCTCTCTCTCTTACACACACACACACACACACACTCTGCCCTCTCCTTCTCACTCTCTCACTCTCTCCCTCCCTTTATCTTCATCGCTCACTCTCCCTTTCTCCCTCTCCCTATCCCTATCTCCCTCCCACTCTCCCTCCCTTTATCTCCCTCTCTCCCTCTCCCTCTCCCTCTCCCTCTACCTCTCCCTTACCATCTCCCTATCCCTATCCCTATCTCCCTTCAACTCTCCTTCTCCCCCTCTCCCTCTCCCTATCCCTACCCCTATCCCTATCTCCCTCCCATTCTCCCTCTCCCTCTCCCTCTCCCTCTCCTCTCCTATCCCTTTCTCCCTCCTCTCCCTCCTCTCCCTCTCCCTCTCCCTCTCCCTCTCCCTCTCTCCCTCTCCCTCTCCCTCTCCCTCTCCCTCCCTCTCCCTCTCCCTCTCCCTCTGTCTCTCCCACTCTCTATCTCCCTTTGGTCTATGTGTGTACAAATCGGATATATGATTTGTGAAACTCCATTGTGTAGAGGTGAAATTTTACCATTGCAAAGCATGTTTTACAAATCAGATATCCGATTTGTGGGCCATTTTTGTGCATTCCAATGGACCCTACATTCTGTTTGCAGCACTTTACAGGCGACAAACATGCAGTTTCAGACAAGAAGAGATAGAGATAAACTTTTTAGAGATTCTTGTACTCAAATTTTTCATACATAATGATTTTTTAGCATCTTTTATTTGGTATAATGGGGAGCAGCAGTCGTCAGAAGCAAAAACATAAGAGAAAGCTAACAAAAGAACAAATTGACGGATCTAGACAAAGAGATAGAGAAGGTCATAGAAAGAAAAGACAAGGTGTGTTAAATATTGGTGAACCTGAGCCCTATGGTCTTTCAAGTGAAGAGGAAATCGAATATGTTCAAGGTGAAAATGTAGAACATGATATTAAAATTGGGAATGAAAATGTTCAAATTGATATTGAAAATTTTCAAGGTGAAAATGTTGGAATTGAAGATGTTGAACATGATATTGAAAGTGGGAATGAAATTTTTGAAATTGATAATGAAAATGTTGGAATTGAAGATGTTGAACATGATATTGAAATTGGGAATGAAAATATTGAAATTGATAATGAAAATGTTGGAATTGAAGATGTTGAACATGATATTGAAAATGTTCAAGGTGAAAATGTTGGAAATGAAGATGTTGAACACAATATTGAGGCAAGTGTAAATTATGTTTCACCAGATTACATGAGAAATGAATAACCTTGTGTGGAAGAAAGAGGTATTCCAAATTCAAGACCTTCAAGGACCCCTAAATGGTTAGTTGAAATTGATGATAACATTATAAACAATTTTGAAGGAAAGAGGTCAAAATGAACTATTCGGTTGTGGGCTAGAATACTTTTCAACCAATATTTTAGTGATAAGACATTGACCGAGCAATGCCAACTTTTTGTACAATTGCTAAAGATGCAAAAATGAGACCTTTGCTAGCCAAATTGAAGATTCGTTTGAACAAGAGGACCAAAAAAAATTCTATTATTGTCAAAAAACTTTTTAATGCTCTCAAGTCTATTGGAAAAAATAACAAGGAAAAAGATAAGAGAGCTACTCGAAGAGTCATTATGACCACCCTAGTAAGCCATCAATTGAAAAAGGCTCACTTTATGAGACAAATTTGTATTTATTTTGACTTAAATCATACAATTTTGGATAGAGCACTTGCAAGAAGAGAAAGAATAGATGATCCTCTTCAAAATGATACATGGGATTTTTCCATAAGGCTTACACATGTCGATAAGAAGCTAACCGATAATGTAAAGCAGACAATTCATAAATTTTGGCATGATAACTCTAGAGTATCACCCAATGCAAAGGATGTTTTAAAGTTAAGAATTGGCAGTCGAGACCGTACACCACATCCTAAAAATTTCTTGGAATCAAGCCAAAAAATTTTGTTCAACAAATTTAATGAAACACATCCAAATATGGAAATCTCGCAAAGAACTTTTGAAGTTTTGAAGCCATTTTATTGTGTGCCTCTTACTTGTTGTAAGGGACTTGCTAGATCCACATGGTATTTGCAACAACAAGAATTGCAAATACCATGTGGATTCGTAAGGGACTTGCTAGATCTATTTTTATGTTCTAGGGATGATGGTTTGTTTTTGTATAGAAATGATTGTTTAAATGTGAAGTGCTCACAATGTGGTGGCTTGCCAAAGTTTGTTCAATGTTTTCATGAGGGTTAAAAATATGAATTTGGAAAGAATATTGTTGAGAAAAAGAGATATGAGATAGTCCAATATACTTTACAAAGTGGAGGTGAAGTTTCTAGATGCGAGTTGGTTACAAAAGAATGCAGTGTTGCTGATTTTATTTCAGATTTTAAGGACAATATTTTCTACAAATATGCAAGGCATAGTCATAGGTCTCAGTGGTTGGATCAACAATTCAGGATATGTAAGGACTCTTTTTTGATTGGCACTATTGTATCAATGGTTGATTTTTCTGAAAACTACACATTGCAACCACAAAACAAGTTATAATCTCAGTATTAGAATTCCATTCAAATTGCTGTTTTTTTCCACATAATGTTTAGACATGCACTTGATAGAACAGAGGAGGATCGAAAGATAATCAGAGAGTATCATTTTTATATGAGTGATGATAGATCTCACTCATCTGAGTATGTCCAACATTGTTTCAAATTTTTTTTGAGTTCTTGTAGGAGCATGATATAGCACTGGGCCGACATCTCATTTGGTCAGATAACTATACAGGTCAATTCAAGAATGCTCGTATGTTTTATTGGTTGAGTAGAATGCATGTAGAGAGGGGTGTACCTAATATTTAGAGTTTTTTTTAAAGTTGGGAATGGGAAAGGGGAGTGTGATGGAGCAGGCGCATGTGTAAAAAGAGCTCTAGTTAAGGAGCAATTGAAGATTTCAAGAGCAAAATTCAGTGATGCATGTTCTATTGTTGATTGGTGTAGCTCAACATTGTCAAAGGGAGGGACACTTGATTTAACATTTCACAGATTCTTTTGGTTGGTTGAGGAGGGTAAAATGGGAGGCAGATTGGATTGTCATACAATCAAAGATTCTTCAAAGATGCATTCGTTTCGAAGCTCAAATGCAAGCACATGGACCATTTGGACATGATAGTTGGCTTGTTTTTGTCGGAGTTGTATTCAGTGTGAGTGGGATCAATGCGAGTCAAGTGAGTGAGTGGATACATGGGTTCCACAGTATCTAACTCCTTTATCTCAAACTATATCCTTGACAAATTACACAATGGAAATTTCACTTGATTACGACCAACTTTAAGATCTACTACATCCAAGACATGTTTTTTCAGTTGTTGCACTGCAGGGAAATGAAGAGAGATCAAAATATTGGTTGGCTCGATGTGTGCAGGAAAATCACAAGCTAACACAATCAATGGAAGACGATGATGGGTTCGTGTATCCTACAGGTTTAGTTGTGGTTGCAGGAACTTGGTTGCAAACATACATGATTAGAAAGAATGGCATACCTGCATTTGAAGGCTACGAGAAACATAAAGCCATTCTCATGTATTCACACCTTGTTATATCAACAAATGTTAAGTTGTTGAAGAATCATGCCAAACCAAAGACAAAACAACTATGGACACTTAGTAATGCTGATTATGAAGCAATATTGGATACTCTTAAACAAAGAGATGACCCTTCAGGCACACTTGAATAGCATATTCAAGAATGGAAAGTATAATGCTTAAGCCTCCTTTTTGTTGTGACAATATAGATATATCATTTGACAAATTTTGTGATATTCTGGGCATGATTGATCATGGACCTACTGCAACAATAGCCAACTTTGATCCTTTCAAAGAGGTGTGCGACATATTACTTTAATATAGATTGGTCATTCAAAGCACCTTTTATAGTTTGCATTACCAATTCATCATCATTTAGTATGTTTAGATTAATATGGATTTGTCAATCTAAGCATATTTTTTGTTGTTACAATATAGATTTATCATTTGAAATTTTTTTTGATATTCCTGGCATGATTGCTCATGGACCTACTTTAACAATAGGCAACTCTGATCCTTTCAGAGAGGTATGTGAAAAATTACAATAATATTGATTGGTTATTCTAAGCATATTTTCTATTGTATGTAGTTTAACTGCTACCTTGATCATTTGTACAAGTGCTTGTCATTTGAAAACTGCAACATACTACTCTTGTGGAAGACTATGCCTTAAATGCCTCAAATAGGTAAATTTTGTAAAAATTGAATTTTGAAATGTTAAACAATGTAAAAAGGTCATAAGTATGTATAGGCATAATCTATATCCAATGATGGTTTTTGAAATACAATTCAAATGTCTACCATTGTACTTAATCGAGCTACAACCGGAGGTTTTCTTCCTAGTTCTTTCCTATCAGTATGCTCGTTTGAACAAGGTTTTGTAATATCTCCTATTTATATATAACAAATTACAATGGCTTGCCACTTTTTCGAAAAACAAAAAAATAAAAATTTCGTTGTTAATTTCATTTTCCATGTAATTGATTCAAGTTGATTGGGCAAGAGCTAGGACTTGAAAAATCTTGATCCAACCTTAAATATTTATGCCCCCACATTTCATTGACATTAGCACTTTGGATTCTTAAGGGAAAATGCCGCTCCAATGCAGCCCAGAGCGATTCGATGTATTTGGGTGCAACAAAGAACCATACCTAGTGTAAACATACCCATCCAGACATGTTGGAATAGTTTGTTGGGTCGTACGAGTTTGAGAATGGAATTTGCATCACTTTGCAACTTTATACTGCTTGCATCTGGCAACTTTTCCCTCAACTGAAAACTCGTCACCATGGGAAAATGACTTCGAGATAGCAAAAACTGAGAGAGGTTATTGTATATGGTCTCAACACGATCCCATATCCTTAGATGAAGAGTCTGTAAGAATCATGGTTTCTGAGAAATAGTCCGTCAAAGTTTACTGTCTTTTAGCACTTTGGACTGTTAAGGGAAAACATCGCTCTGATGCAGTTCGGAGCGATTCGATGTATCTCGGTGTAAGAGATAACCATACCTAGCATAAACGTACCCATCTGGATGTGTTGGAATAGTTCGTTGGGTCGTATGAGTTTGAGAATGAAAGTTGCACCACTTTGCAACTTTACACTGCTTGCATTTGGCAACTTTTCCCTCAACTGAAAACTCATCACCACGGGAAAACACCTTCGAGATAGCGAAAAACGAGAGAGGTTATTGTAGATGGTCTCAAAAAAATCCCATATCCTAAGATGAAGAGTCTGTAAGCATCAATTTTTGCAAGAAATAGTCCATCAAAGTTTACTACTTTTTAGCATTTTGGACTCTTAAGGAAAAACATCGCTCTGATGCAGCACGGAGCGATTCGACGTATCTAGGTGCAAGAGAGAACCATACCTAGGTTAAATGTACCCATCGGGACGTGTTCGAATAGTCTATTGGGTCGTACGAGTTTGAGAATGAAAGTTGCACCACTTTGCAACTTTACACTGCGTGCATTTGGCAACTTTTCCCTCAACTAAAAACTCATCACGACGGAAAAATGCCTTCGAGATAGCAAAAACTGAGAGAGGTTATTCTAGATTATCTCAACACAATCTGATATCCTCAAATGAAGAGTCTGTAAGTATCATGGTTTCTAAGAAATAGTCCGTCAAAGTTTGCTGCTTTTTAGCACTTTGGACTCTTAAGGGAAAATGTCGCTCTGATGCATCTCAGAGCGATTCGGCGTATTTGGGTGCAAGAGAGAACCATACCTAGCATAAAAATACCCATCTAGATGTTTTGGAATAGTTTGTTGGGTCGTATGAGTTCGATAATGAAAGTTGCACCACTTTGCAACTTTACATTGCTTACATTTGGCAACTTTTCCCTCAACTGAAAACTCATCACCATAGGAAAAAGCCTTCAAGATAGAAAAAACTGAGAGAGGTTATTGTATATGGTCTCAACATGATCCCATATCCTCAAACAAAGAGTCTATAAGTATCATGGTTTCTGATCAATAGTCTATCAAATTTTTCTGCCTTTTAGCACTTTGGACTCTTAAGGGAAAACGTCGCTCTAATGCAACTCAGAGCGATTTGACATATTTGGGTGCAAGAGAGAACCATACCTAGCATAAATGTACCCATCCAGATGTTTTGGAACAGTCTCATGGGTCGTACGAGTTTAAGAATAAAAGTTGCACCACTTTGCAACTTTACACTGCTTGCATTTGGCAACTTTTCCCTCAACTAAAAACTCATCACCACGGGAAAACGCCTTTGAGATAGAAAAAACTAAGAGAGGTTATTGTAGATGGTCTCAACACAATCCCATATCCTCAAACGAAGAGTCTATAAGCATCATGGTTTCTAAGAAATTGTTCATCAAAATTTTCTGCCTTTTAGCACTTTGGACTCTTAAGGGAAAACGCCTCTCCAATGCAACTTGGGGCGATTCGACATATTTGGGTGCAAGAGAGAACCATAACTAGTGTAAACATACCCATCCAGACATGTTGGAATAGTTCATTGGGTCGTACGAGCTGCAAGATGAAGCGTTGCTACTCAAGTGCAAACTTTTGCTTGGATTGCAAATTATGCTGAATGAACTTGATTGAGGAAAAGATCAAAAATCACCTCATATTTATAAAAAATAAGGTGACTCTTCAAGGAGGTCGGCCTCTCTTGAAAATAATAAATTACAAAATAATATCAAGGAAGGTCGGCCTCATCCATTTAAATAAAATGAGTATAAATTAAATAACCATAGGCTATCATTTAATTTATTACAACTTAATGTGATCACTATCATGTATGAAAAATGTGGTAGCATAGACAAGGCAGTGGACTATTTGAAAAAAAGCTTCAAATAAATGTGGTCTCGTAGAATTCAATGACAAACAAATGCAATTGACAACTGCTCATAATTTTTAGTTATGCAATGTGAAGTAATTGCATAACTGCTTAGGTTGACTTTGTAAGAACTATATTGTAATTGAAAATTTTTCATCTATAAACATCTAGTTGTTAGTTATGCAATGTGAATTAATGATTTGAGTTTGAAAGATGTGTAATGCAATGTAATCAGTGATATAAATATAAACTACATAATATAACCATTCAGTTTTAAGCTATTGTACATTGATATTTAACCATTGCTCAAGATAAAATTTTCAAAGAGTTTAATCATGCACATGAGGAAAAAATTAAATTTTTATTGTCAACTTCTATATATCAAATTATCCAATAATAAAGTGTATTTCCATATACGAAAATGGCATCGACACCAACTCAAACAAAGTTTTACAAAATGTGGCATATGCCATCTCAATATGTATTCAAAATTTACATGCCAAAATGTCTATCTCATCCTAAACTACTGGTGGATCATCAAAATGGAGCCTCTTTGAAGCACTCGTTAGCTCTAAAGGTAGCTACACAAGAAAAATTCAAACCACAATTGAGATTAGTTATACTATATAATTTAAAATCGAATAATTAACATCAAAATCAATATACATTGAATTTTGATTGAACTCTAAAATTGAAATCTTGATTACCTGAAATATACGTCTCTTCAAAGCGTTAGGAGTCCTAGAATATACCAAATCAACTTTTGAAATGCCAATCTATATATGTGAATAAAAACATAAAATTGATCCAAGTTAGCATATGATTATTGGTAATAAGAACTTATTTACCAAACACAAAATAAAATAAGCACTTGTACCTCTTTAGGTTGATCTTTTTCTTTATCTTCTTCAGGTGTTTCGACACCTCCTCTTTGAGGTGTTTCAACACCTCCTCTTTGATTGTTTCAACACCTACTCTTTGAGGTGTTCCAATAACTACTCCTTTAGGCAGTGTGTCCCTTGTCAACATATCTGTAAAGCTCATAATTCCCTATAAATAAAATTGATAAGTACATATGAAACTACCAATCTATGTCAACGTATGTATAATCAATATAAGATCTTAAAAATCTTAATTCAATCCAATTTGAGTTCAATTACCTTCCCCTTATCTATATTTGCACCTCCATAGTCTAGACGAGGCTTCACCTCACTCACACTGGGTATTTCCTATAGGAGGAAAACAAGATAAACATATAAGTTATTATATAATTTCATTAATGACAATTCAAATGACAAGCAAGTATATAATATAAAATGTAAACGAGTGAGTGCAATAATATATACTACATGTGTGTCCAAGCCAAATGAAATGGCCCTAAGGGTGCTATCAGTCACCCATGTGAGCTCCTCCTCAGACATCAACTATTAAATAGACCATGTAAATAAATATTAGTACTTGATACTATCTCTTATTAATATTCATTAAAAAACAAATTCAAGTTATGAAATTACAACTTAAATCTTACCTGTGGCACTATTCTAGCATCTCCCTCTCTAGCAGAAGACGACTCTGTAGGGTTCGCTCCACTCCCCTACGACTGATCTATAATGTTCACATCATGGAGTTCATAATCAGAAGTGTCCAAGGGATGCTCAGTGGGTTGTACAAGAGAACCCAAGCATATCTAGAAGCACATAGTGCAAGTATATGGCACAAAAATATATGAACCTGAGGATGATGATGCAGTAGCACTCGAGCTTTCGCCAACATAACCAAAATGTGGTTGAGCTACTATAGAAGCATGCAAAATCAAATGACCACTCAAAGAGTGAATAGCCTGAATAGTCTGTGTGGATGCATCCTGGATAATCTCTGGATGATATATTGGAGGTGGTGGAGGAAGGGGAGGAAGGGGAGGAAGGGGAACATTTGGGTGCGGGACTACTCTAACTCCCCCTGGTCTATCCTGGGGCATACCTCCACCGACGCCCTGGAAGGGTTTAATGTCAAAGTAATTGACATGATGCCCTAACACAAACTGAACATATATTTTTTTAATAAAGTAAAATGGTATGTCGGAATTATTGTTCGGTGGTTTATCAAAAACAATACACAAATGATCCCAAAATTTAGCTACAATGTCCCTATGCATGCATCATTTTATGGAAAGTTTTGTTTTATTAACATTCACTGGCAAACCAGTGCAGGGGTCAATGAATAAACAGGCTATTTGGGCTTTGGTTATTTGGAGATCTTTCACATCATCGTAAGACAATCCACATCGATAATATTCCCTCATGTCTTCTTGCCATGAATAAAAGGAATTATGTTGGGTGGAGAGGGTTTCTATATTTTTAATTATTTCCTTCAATGTGTTTGTCATATCTCTCAATCGAGGCATTGTCTGATAAATTTCACAAATGCCCCTCAATTGCCCTAATTTTTCACAAATTAAGTCTTCAATTGGTGGCTGCGGAGGTGGTGGAGCATTTGGCATTTGTGGATTTACATTCTCAGCTATAATACCTGATTAAAGTTAAAAACTAATTAAACTAATTGAAATTATACAATATAAATGAAATTATTGTAAAAAAACCCTAGTTTTTAATAAAAATCCAAAAAAAACCATACTTTTTCACAAAAATCAATAACAAACTCTTATTTTTGATAAAAATACATCAACAACACTAATTTTTAATCAAGATCCATTTCAAAACATTAAGTTTTAATAAAAAATCAATGTGAACTCTAGTTTTAAAAAAAAATCAATATAAAATTATATTTTTGATTTTTTTTTTAATAAAGCCTAGTTAAACTTAAGAGAATCTATTGAAAAATCGATTACAAGATTGAAAAAACCAAATACATACCTTTCAAATCAGATATCAGATCAGAGCGGATATCAGATTTGGGTTTTTCCTTTTGTGCCCGCATCAAACTATGAGAAATGAAGTTAAAGAGTCAGCTATTTTTTTATATATAGTTTCCAGAAATCGGATATCCGATTTGTGGAAACTAGCTTTGGTTTTTGGTTCTGGTAGAAGTACTGACACTGGAACCTAGAAAAGTCAACTCAGCCATTTCTGCATTTTTGAGCCGATTCAAAACGTGATTTTTCTCATTGCCACTTTTTGGCCCATCATGATCCTGCACATACCCTTAGTATAAATAGCTTAAGATGATAATGCAATGGATAATGAACCTAAGTGGATAATGATAGGTGTGAAAATGTAATGCATAGTGTGATGAATGATGATGGGAGTAATAGTGCACCCACCAAAACCATCAAAATCTTGATAGGAAGAATAGGTGGGGGGAAGAAAATTTGCACAACCAAAATCAGTAACCATAGGTCAGGGAAAGGAATTGGATGGAGGGAATGCAATGCAATAGGGTGGTAGATGAAATGGAGAACTAATGCCATATTGCCATATTAGGAGCACTAATTTTTTCTATAGCATAGGAAACGATATGCAAGGGTATAAAGAACCTAAGTTTACTAGTGTCCAATGAGAAGGAGAAACACAACAAACATTAAGGCTACCCCAACACCCCAAAACTATAGGGATTTTAGTTGGGCCTAATGTTGGGATAACCAAAAACACAAAGGATGCCCCAATGTAACACAAGACCACAAGGATCTTGGTGGGTACTACGTGAGACAACGAAAAAGACAAGAACACGTAGAAGACTAAAATATGCCCCTATGTTTACCTATCAAAAGAACATCATGATATGATGGATCATGGTGACCTTGACAAGGTATAATAGGAAGGTCAAATGATAATAAAAAAATGCCAAAAGCATCGAAACATCACAATAAATTTTAAATTTCCTTTGTCATAGGATCAGTGGGTGGATGGGATTGATGGAGTTTGATTTAGGAAGGATGCATCATTTTAATACCAAGAATGGAGGACAATTTAGATGATTGACATGACTTAAGATACTCCAACCAGATTGACCTCATGATACTAATGAACTTTGTAAGAACCAATTGAATAGGGAATTACTTGATGACACAACATGACACCAAGACATGCCCTAAGGATAGACCTAGTGTCTCTGGGGTTGATTGATTGACGAAATTTCCTATTTGAAAGCACATAGACCTCATAGTTTGATAACAAGACTGTCGAGTGACAATGGATAAAAGTGGAAAGAGGACAATGGAGACCTCGATGGATGAAAAATACTGAATGGACAAATGCCCTAAGGGTTGATCAAATGATTATCCTTGCCTACGTGAAAGTGCAGGGGAAATTTAGTTTGAAAAAAGGGACCAAAGATGACATGAGACCTAATTATGATCAACACAATGAAGGATCTTAAATAGGGACACGAAACCAACAAAGCAACATGGATATACAAATGAAAAAAAACTTAGATTCGGGATAGAAGCTCGGGATTTTAGGATAGTCAATCTAAATTTTCCAATGCTCAATCATAATATATGAAGCAACGAATGATAGAATGTCAAGGGGAGGATGGGTTTGATAGGATATGTGGATAGGATAGGATGGGAGAATAAAGTAAAATAGGATGCAAGGTAGATAATGATTAAGTCCTCTACAAATGGCACATGTTGCCCGGTTTTCACCATGCGTACTTATCTAAGGTTCCACCAATGGTGGTTTTCACCATAGGACATGTTATTTCTCTTTACTATTTTTTTATTTTTGTATTTTTGATGATTTTTTAACTTTTTTTGTATTTTTGAAGGTAGGACAACCCAACTGACCTAGGTGTAATTTTTTTTTAGATGCATGATGTTGATAGGCTCCTCCAAGGGTTTCCCATTAGGTGTTACAATTTGATATGCCCAAGAACCATATTTTTCAATGAAAACATATGGACCCAACCAATCTACTTCAAATTTTCCCTTATTTTCTCTATCCTATTGGGTGCATTGATTTTCTTTCAAGATAATATCACAAATGTTGAATTAGCGAGGATAGAAATTTTTGTTTTTAGTTCCTTTTGAGTTGATGTTGATATTCTTTCAAATGATTGTAGGCCTTGATGTTTTTTTTGTATAGGAGTTCTAGTTGACTTAACCGTGTGACTCAAGCATCTTCATCACTAATCAGATTCTTTAGAGAGATTCAAAGTGATGGGAACTCAAACTTAATCAACAAGATGGCTTCAGTTCCATAAACAAGAGAGTATGGACTAGCACCATTGGGGGTGCATATGGATGTACGATAGGCCCAAATGGAAAGGTTAAGGTGGAGGTTTCAATCTTGACCACCATTGTTCACAACCTTTTTGAGGATTTTTATGAGTTTTGTTGGTCGCTTTTGCTTGGCCATTACCCTAGGGGTAATAAGGAGTTGACCAATGATGTTGGATGTGATAGGTCTTGCAAAGATGCTTCATATACTAGTTTTTGAAGGGCTTACCATTGTTAGTAATGATAGTGGATGGGATACCAGATCTGTAGAGGATATGGAAAGGGATGAATTTAGAGATTTGAATACCAATTATTTGAGAGAGTGGAATGGCTTCCACCCACATGGTAAAGTATTCAATTGTGGTGATGATGAATGTATGACCATCAGATGAGGGAGGGCATATCTTTCCAATTTAGTCGAAACCCCATTATGAAAAGGGCCACAGTACAATGATAGGTTGTAAATCCTATGTTGGAGCATGGATTAGATCTATATGCTCCTGACATAGTATACATTTCTTCATGAACTCATACATGTCATGTTCCATGGTGGGTGAGTAGTACTTGTAACATAGGGTAAGTATTCAAGTTAGTTTCATTAAAACAAACAAAATCAAACCTAAGTAGACAATAAAGAACAAAGGAAATATAAAAATGAAAACTAGGAAAGATCTCACCCAATCTTCAAATCTCCATGATTCACCTTCATTGTACCTTCTCTATTTACTGCAATATGGAATGTGTCCTCAGATTTCTTTGTGATAAACTATGATTATGACAAGACCTAGCAAGTGTTGAAGGATTTGATCAAAAATGTATGTAAGAAACTAATCTCTACATGCAATGTAAAAAATCTGCAAAAGACTTCTTTAGACAAAAGGAATGAAGTGAAGGAGAAGAAGAATTCAGAGATAATAAGAGATGTCAAAATGAAGACAAAATTAATATTTTATAGAAAATGCAATTTTGGATAGATGGATGAGATGAGAGATTGAGAAATGCCCTAGAATCAACGGTTAATATTCAAAATGACAACTCTCAATTAGGGTTAGGGTAAAAATCCCCAAATGTGTGGACAAGATTTAATTTAGGAAATTAAATCAATGATGGAAAATGAACGTGATATTAAGATGAAATTAGTAAAATCAACTTATTTTAGAAATAACTTAATTTGTGGAGAGAAATGCTATTTTGAAACTAATCTTTTAAATTAATTCCAAAATGGTGAATTCATGTGACAGTAAATAATAATAATTTAAAATTATTTACTTGGAAAGAGGGAAGTTGCCAATTTAAATAAAATTCTTTTATTTAAATTTAGAAAGAAAAACAATAAGGAAATTTAATAATTAAGATTATTCAATTTTGGAGGAAAATTAGAAAGTGGGTAATTTTAAATATGATTCTATTTAAAATTAGAAAGAAAGTTGGAGAGGATACTAATTAAATAAATAATAAGAATTTATTTAATTATGAGAAGACATAAATAATTAATGACATATTAAATAAATAAATAAATTTTATTTATTTAAATAATCATGAGGAAGTAATAATTAAATAAATTTAGGAATTTACTTAATTATAGAGTGACATAAGAAATTAGCGACGTATTTAAATAATAAATGTAATTTATTTATTTAAATAGGTAGGAGGAATAAAATATGTGAATTAATTAAATAATTAAGAATTATTTAATTAATAGTTGGGATTGCACTGTAGGACATAATTAAATATTTTAATTATTTTGATATGAAGCATGATATAGAAGAATGTGTTTTGCGGGTCTAGGCCATTTTTATGTGTCTGCAGTATTGTGCTCTGAGAATCCTCTTTGCCAAGGCCATTCCATTAGAATGGGACCTAAAGACACCACTATGAACATTATTTAATGCAATATGACATTCTAATGTCTCATATAATTCATTGATACATCAAAGGAGAGTACCATCATAACCTCAATGATAAAAGGTATCTCCCATAATTGTATATTAGGAAGTGCATTTGATAAATTATTTACATTGGTTATGGGTACGGTCATGTGGAAGGATGTTGTTGTGAAGATAGGTATAAATATCATGATACTAGGGTTATTTATGACCTACAATAGTGCACACCATCTCCTTATCCAGAATATCATACGTTGGGATTAAAATTTTCTCAACGAGGAACTCACAATCCATTCGGTCTTTGGGCATGTTAATGAGGGAGCCAATTGTAGCCATTGCATCTTCTGCCTTATTTTACACTTGAGGGATCTACTCAAACTAGATATAGGTGAAATATTTCTTGAATTCATCCACCATGCGTTTGTAAGGAAAAATATTATCATTTGTTGTTTGAAACTCATCATTGACCTGTTTGATTATCAGTTGTGAATCACCAAAGATACAAAGACAAGTGATGTTCCACTGGACAATGATTTTTAGGTGAGTGATTAGAGCTTCATATTTAGAAATATTGTTTGTGCATTGGAATGATATTATGAATGAATTCAAAATGTAATCACCTTGAGGGGTGACAAAGAGGACATCTACACCAAATTCATTGTGTGTATAAGACCCATGAAAATAGAGCATCCATGTATCTGATTCTAAAACTACAAGGAACCCTTTATCAAGAAACTCAACTACTAATGGATATGAATCCACCAAAGGAGTATTGACCAACTCATCTGCTATCACTTGTCCCTTGATTTATTTTTGGTCCACATACTCTATGTCAAATTCATTCAGTAGCATAACCCACTTGGCCATGCAACCAATTAATGACATTTTTGATAGCATGTACTTAAGTGGGTCAACCTTCAATTTTAGCTTGATGGGATGACAAAGCATTTAGTGGCGCAACTTATTCAAACTGAAAATGATTGCTAAATAGGATTTTTCCATAGGGGAGTAATATAGCTCATAACCCACAAGTGTTTAGATAATCTAGTAGATGGCATGTTCCTTTGAGAGCTCATCATGTTGTGCTAGTAATTACCCTAGTGCAACTAATTTAGCTGATATATATAGAAGGAGTGGCTTACCTGGAATTGGAGGCATTAAAATAGGTGGATTAGCTAAGTACTCTTTGATCTTGTCAAAACATTGTACAAGAGGAGTGTGAATGATTGACATTTATCAGCTAGTTGAGCTATGAACTATCAAATAGATTGTAGCTTTCCTTGCATACTTCTCAATTGTTTCAGATTATGAGGCAGGCGCATGTGCATTAATTCCTTGTGTAACATTAGAATAAATCTATGATAAGATCTACAGCTAGAACAAACAATTGTTAATCCTAATCTAAATCAAAACTAATCTAAAAATCTAACAATAAAGAATGAATATGAAAACATGATAAAAACTAAACAAACTGAATTGATCTCACCAAATATACATTCACTCCTTCAAATTATATCCATTGCTCTTCTCCATTTTTCCTTTTTAGTATTCTTGCCCTCAGATTTCTATGTTTGAATGCAAGTATAGCCATGTTGAATGTCTAAGAAAAATATCGAAGATTGTTTCTTCTCAAAAGTATGCGATTTCGGGAGGAGGAATAATGATAATGATAGGCCATTTTATAGATTTTGTGTTTTCGAACGATCAGCTCAGATTGAAAGAGAGATTGATGGATGAGATTGATGAATGTCATGCGATGTGATTTTTTGTCTCAGATAGAACATGAGTTAGAACATGAGTCAGCAAAGACTAAAAATAGAAGAAGATCTCAATCTTCAATTAAGAATCTTCAAAAATAGAAGAAATAGACTTTGAGTGTCAAAGACAAAGTCAGAACTTGAAGCTAAGGAATTCAAATGCATAATTAAATTAATTAATTAAATAAAAGATATTTAATTAATATATGCATACATGCATATAAGTTAGAACTATTAATCGGCTAGTTGTGACAGAGAGTCTTCCTGCAGAGATGATCAGTAGTTAAATTTAGAGATAACTGGAGAACTAAAAATAGATCTCAAGTCAGAAGGTGAGTAGATGATTAGATAACTAATTAACAGAAGAATGTGACATAAATGAATTAAATGTGAATTAAATGTTAATTTAATTCAACATTCAAAGATAGAAGATTTAATTAAATAAATAAAGATAATTTATTTAATTTGACTTTCGAAAAGGGTGGAATTGAATAATTAAATAATAAATATTTAATTATAGTTGAAAAGGGTGTTAAATGAATAATTAAATAAAGATATTTAATTATAGTTGAAAAGTATGATAAAGGGGTAATTAAATAATAAATTATTTAATTGATAGATAAAGGGGGAAAAATTAATTAGTTCACAACATAATTAAATAAATATGATTTATTTAATTAATCAAGTTGAATAAAGGTCATTTATGAATTAATGAATTAATTAAAAAGGGATATTTAATTAATAGAGGAAATATGTGTTAGAAAGTTTAATTAAATAATTGACATTATTTAATCATGACCATGGATGAATATAAAATCATGTCAAATGTGGTGTTCGCAGGCCTAGACCAATTTTAGGTATCTACAATTTGCCCCTCTTTGATACAATGTTGGTATGACGTTATGTCAAAGAAAATATTCCCCGGTCGTGCCTCACCATGAAACAGGTTAGGGTATGCCCCAGTGAAAGGGAGAATGACGAGGAGGTAGTAGTATGCCCCCTTGAGAGGATAGGTGGATTTGAAGAACATGAGTGTGCTCTCAAAATGGATAGATAATGGTGGTGAAGATGCAGAAAAGAAGAAATGTTAGCATGAATGATTTTAGAATGTTAGTAAGAAACAATTAAGTTTGATTGATTGAGAAAAAGACATAATCTTCGATATATTGCCAAATACACTATACTTTCTTGTTATCATCATTGGGTGGGACATGACAGAGATGGATAGTACACACTATGATATGAGATAGACCATAGTGTACAAAGTCATTTATCTATGAAAAATAGACAGTCGTAGACAAGGAGTGTCTTAACTCAGACTAAGGACAATATGCCCTAGTCGTTTGGTCAAGACAAACCACAGACAACAAACAAATAAAAGACAGGTCATGAGACATCATTGCTCCTCTAAATCCTTGATAGGACATCCTTGAGGAAACTAGTAACATGACTAAAAAACCAATGTTAAAAAGACAGTTGACAAATAGAAGCCAAGGAAAAAGAATCCTGAGACATCGTTGCTTCTCTAAATCCTTCAAGGGACATCCTTGAGAAAGCTAGTAACAGGATCTTGCACAAATAAATAAAAAGATAAGACAAAATAAGATATAAAGTCATAAAGCCAAGTAAATGTATTTGCCAAAACTTGATCTCCTGGGATTGTTTGATGTTGATGTTTGACATAGCGTAATGTGAGAGAAGGACACATACCGCATAAGACGTTGAGTCTCGTTTTGACTTGGTGACTTCTGTATAAGGCATGACAAAGCCTAGTTTCAGTAAGATACGTGTCGTATAAGACATTGGAGTCTAATGATGTTGAGATGACAAGCCACATGAGACTATGACAATTTGATGACGTCTGTTGACAAGAAAGACATATCTTGCTAAGACATAGGTTGATCGCTTTGACAATGTGTTTGATATTGACTTGATGACTATTGAGAAATTTTGCTTTGTTAATGCATAACTTATTTTGATTCTTTGACTGATAAACTGTGTGTGTGTAGACAATGTTTGACATGAGACGATACCCTAAACTATGATATGCAATGTGTATGATAGTGATTGTGAATGAACCCTATTGGACTGACCTAGTGTGGTCTCAGGAGCTCATCAATTGATTAGCCTTGCCTACGTTGTACATGTAGAGACCTCGTAGGTCAACACGACCAATGACTTTGAATATACAAAGTGTCATGATTTAATGTGTGTGATACATGACAAACCTAGACTGACTAACCTAATGCCTCGAGGGCACATCGATTGATGGCCTTGCCTATGTCCCAATCGTAGAGGCAACATAGTTCGACTATGTCTACAACTGACTTAACATGACCGACGTGACATGATTGACTATACATGACTGGCTTGACATGATTGACTTGACATGACTGACCTGACATGATTGACTTGACACTATTTTTGGGATTTTTTGACACTTTTTGGATTTATTTTTTTGGATTTTTGGAGTTTTCTAATTTGTTTGGGATTTTTCAGGACATTTTCGATGGTGTGAAAAATGCATGTAAATGATGCCTACACACAAGAATCCAAGGACAACCATGATCTTGCTCCTATTCAAGCTGAATATCAATTGACAGCTGATGATGACAACAATGTTGTTTGACGTGGGAAGGACATATCCTGAAACAACGTGAAGATGACAATGATATGACAAGAAGATAATAGTCTATAGCATGGCCAGGGTCAAAGTCAAGGAATGTTTTGGATAATGCGTTAGGTTGCCATATTGTTGCATTTGGAATGACTTGATGAGGACTGGATGGGATGACGAGGGATCTTTAGAGCATAGACAAGGAAAACCAAGATGGATGATAGGTATAAAAGGACAATGGATGACTTTGGTAAAAGATAGGAGACATGGATGGCTTAGACTAGAGAATTATCATATGGTCTCCAAGGATGATGTTGCATAGTAAAAAGGAGGCTATGAAGGTAATGACATGATTTTTAATGAGTAAGGTATGACCAAAAGATAGACATGTCAAAAGTTTTTCCAAAGCATGACCTTTTTTTGCATTGTAGTCCTTATCAAGATCAAAGTCGGTGGGAAAATGGATGGAAAGTGATAGGGTTTAGATGGATAGATGGAAATGTCAAAGGAAATTTCATGTGAAGGGAATGGGAGATGAGACGACTTTCCCTCAAGTGTAATGATCCCCATAGGTAATTTATTTTACACATGATGCCTATTTTCCAAGTTTTCATCATGGTACTTATCCAAAGCGCCTGTTTGCCAGGTTTTCATCGTTGGACAAATTTTTTTCTCTTTACTATTTTTGTCATTTTTTAAATTTTTGTGGTGTCACCATAATGCCTATTTGCCAATTTTTCATCAAGGTAACAATTTTTTCAATATTTTCTCGATACTTTAGATGATCATTGATTGTGTTGAATCCATTGATGGTGCTGATGTAGAGACTGGAGCCATGATATGACAGTAATGACCTTTATGAAGTAGTTGTCTTGTTAGGATCATAGAACTTGCATACAACTGATCGATGTCATTGTGACCCTTGTTGATACTAGAGTTGGCCTTATCAAAATATGCACATCGTGATAGAGTGCCATGAGAGTCCTTACAATAAAGAGTTGCTGCCAAGATGCGATGGATTTGTGACATGGGATATTTGGACTTTAGACGAGATGTTGGATTATGACAAATGATGGTAGATGTGGGGGGATTGTTCAGAAGTTTAGATGAATCACTTTTTATTTTTCAAACTTGAGATGTTGGATGACAGAGTTTGGAATTTTGATTGGGATAGCGTTTGGAACCAACACTTTTATATGCCTTGTTTGATGACCATTTTGAAGGATGTGGACATTTATTATATGTGGGAGTCCTCTTTTCTTGTGGCCCCATATTTTGATTGATTCTTGGATTTGAAATGTTTTCTTTGCTTGATCCATTTTTCTTTGGGATGCATTTTAACTTCATTTGTCCACTTAGATTTTTGATTGCTTTGATGGTCTTTGATATTTGATTTTGAACTTTTGATTTGTAATAATTTTTTTCTTTTTGTTGGTTCCAAATGGAAGGGGTATTCATGTTGGAATGACGGTTTATGGTGTGGATGGAAGGAGTGTTGGCATAAATCTTATGGTAAGAACTACTCATGACCCCCATTTTGATGTTTATATTAGATAAAGTTGCCCCCAATATCGAGGAGGTATCACTAACATCATTAGATTCTATGACTGATGAATAACCAAGACCCTGATGTCTAGGATTTTCTTGAAGTTGTACTAGTTCTCGAATTCCTTGCTCGTGTAGTCCTAGTCCTTTGCCTTGATATTGCATGTTCTGATAGATTTTGTTTGCAATGGGGTATTTTTTGTTTTGAAAACAAGATTTTAGCCCATCATTGTGTATGTAGACATTGTTACTTGGAATCTTCTCTTCTGCAAGAAATCCAGCTCTGACAAATATAGATGATCCTATCTGATAAGATGTTATAGCTTCATTAACAAGTTGGATATATTTATGATTAACATCTTTGGTTTGAATTTGTGAAACATTAGATTCTGACTATTCTTGAAAAGATATCGGTGCTTCCATGTCGATGTAGAAATTGTCCTTATGGTCATTATCATGGAGTCCAGTGAATTTAGCTATAGCTTGATCATTTGAAAATATGTCCATCCTAGAAGACTCTTGTTTTAGTGGTAGTTCATCTATGTGTCCCATGGAGGCAAGCGTCTCACTTTTGGAAGTGTCAATACTTGAAGTTTAGATGGAATCAACTTCAAGTGTTTCATCATGAAAGGCATAGAGGTCAAGGATTGGATCGTTTTGGACTTCTGGATCAATGGTAGGGTCTTGATCAAAGATGGGGTTGTCCTGGATGACATGGTTGTGGATGGACTCTTGAACAAATAGGTGTATTTGGAATGCCATGATTTTCTAGGATAACTTCTGGAATAGACCTAAAGATAGGGTCATGGGATGGACTTCGTTGATCTCTACATGAAGGTGAAGCCATGATGTCATGCTTTGGACTTTCTTTTTGACATGTATCCTCAAGTGTAGGCAATGTAATGTGATTATGGAGACCATGAATAAATGCATTCTCATGACTAAATGTAGGTTGGGATGGAGTGAGTAGGAATGGATTTGTGGATGATGGACTAGGATATGACGTGGATGGAGGACTAGGATATGACGTGAATGGAGGATTAGGATGAGATGAAGGACTAATGAAAGTTTGTTGTGACTTAGTGTCATGAATGGTGTTAGGGGAATCTTGATAATGAGGATGGATGGATGGAAGACTAGAGTTTATGGGTTGTTGATAAGATGGATATGTGGGTAGTTGACCATGGGTTGAGGTTGATTGGAATTTGGATTGGATAAATTTTCTTTTGAAGTCTATGGCTTGTTGGTATTAACCCATGCGAAGTAATTGGTATTCAACTTGACTAGCAAGTATATCAAGGTCAATGGAAGACATGGTGATGGATGGTAATGCAAATGATATAGAATTATGTCTCTAAATGATATGATTTCTAGTCTATGTTTTTTTGGATTTTTTGAATATGACAAATGTTACGACAATGACGTATACTAGAATGACATGCTCTAGGATGTATGATATGAAAAATGTCTAGCAGACTAAGATGATAAATGACTCTAAGACAGGTATAACCTACCACCTATGGAATAAATGCATGCAAGGATTTGTGTTTAACCAAGGAACTTGATTGTAGGACAAGGATAGTTGACAAGGTGAATTTTCCAAACTAGATTGTTGAGCTGGAAAGATTCACAAAAGGACTAAAGTGACTAGGTTCAATGATTGTGACAAACCAGAACATGAATGTATCCAATGATGAGGAAAGTTACCTATTCAATGATATGCAATTTCCTAGGAAGTATCTATATGCATGCAACTTAGGATGACTATGACTAAGACATATATGACACGTAATGATGCAAGGTTTTTGAGAAAATTCTTCTAGTTTCTGTCCAAGGTTGATCTTAAGAAATAGAAAATAGAATGACAGTTATGCTTCAAACTCAATTTGTGGTTATTGAAGTTTTCTATTGACAGGCAAATGTGGTTCACCTAACAGTTGCAGTTCATATTTTGACAGATGCGGCTTTTGACAGTGCATGCAGTGTTTCTGATAGTTGTGGTTTGCATGCACACATGCGACTCAAAATATGACAGTTGCATCTCGTAATATCCAGACTGTGGAAAATGAATGTTTTTGACAAACATATGCAACTTTTCCTCTAACAGATGCGACTCGCTATGACACATGTGGCGATTTAATTGACAAATGCGACTTGGTTTTTTGATAGTTGCATTTTTTCCAAAATTTGTTGACTGACTTTGTTTGTTTGATCAAGTTTTTGATGAATACATGCAAAGAGAAAACACAACAATCAATATATTTCAGGTTTTTTGTGATGAAAGGACTGTTAAGACTCAAAAAATAATTACAACCTAGGATTTTTGGACGGTATTTGCTGAATTCTTACTTGGATTTCTCTAGCTATGCACATTCAAGGTGGATGACTAGTAGCTTGACCCCACTGGCTCCCCTCCATGACACTCACTTATACGGGGCAGCCAAGCTAATGTACCCATGAAACTCCCATGGCACACATGTCACCTCAACACAAGAACCATAAATTTGTAAGATGACTTCACAGGTTATGCACCTGCTGCGCCAACAAATAGATAGGATTTTGTTAATGCTACAACAAGGTGTTTAATAATGGCATTCCATTTGTGGGACACTGTCCGACATCGGCGAGAGTCCATTTTTGTCCATCGCGTTGGAATAGTGTGCGTGATTCTTGGGTTTTCCCTAAGAATCCACTTTTATATACTGGCTAGAAGTTGCTTGGGTTTAGCGTGCTATCAGCCTGAGTTGTCTTGGGGTGAGCTCTTTTTCCCACCAAGACAGGCCCAAGTTCTAGAGTCAGAAACTGTTTCTCTTACACCTAGGATTGCATGATTGCACAAGGGGAGGGGATACTTCAGTGTACTGAATCGTAAGGGTTACAGATACTTGCAAAGCACCAAACAAAGAAGATAATGGTTCTTTTTAATCCAAATGACAATTTTCTATCTATCAATTAAAAAATTCATTTTAATCCCACACGATGATTATCAATCTACCAAACAAAAGCTTGCTTAAATAAATAAATCAACACAAAGGCATTAAGTACTGCATGCAAATTTATCAGTAGTTCATTGTTCTTCAGCTTTTGTCCTGTAGAAAATTGTGTTTGATTTTAATTGTCTTCAAAGCTTCATCCTGCAAACACTATGTTATTCCTTTAGACTTTACTTAGCTCCAAGTTTTTTTTATCCACTTGATCCAATGTGTGCTTTGAAGTGTTTTTTTTTTTTTTCTGCACATGCACAAACCGAACAAAGCCAAAACCCTAATAGCTAGTCAAGACAAATCTGATTTTTGTAAATATTTTTTACAGTCAAAATAAATTTATAGAGAATAGACCCATACTAAAATTTCAAGAGCTTTCCAAAAATGTAAATAAATCTGAAAGATTGTCTGTTTTGCACCTGAAATTAATTTTTTATGAAAAATCATAAACAAATTATTTAAAATTTAAAACAAATCAAAAAAATCTTATTTTTTCACTCAAGGTGCCTAACATAATTCCAAATCTTCATAAAAATTTTTTTGAATAGATCTACAACTGTTTGTGAGATTAAAGAAAATATCTGTGAAACCATAATTTTCAAAGATCTATTGTTTGACTAATAATTTTTCATCCAAATTTAAAACCTAAAGAATAGACCCCTATTGAAACTCAAATTTCTTTCCATAAATTTAAACATATCCATAATATTCAACAATTTTCTCTCAAAGTTGATTTTTTATGAAAAATAACAAACAAATTATAAAAAATTCAAACCATCTCTTAAAAATCTGATTTTTTTTGTGGAAGCTCTCGATAATGTTGTGTACTTGCAAACAAATTTTTGTGAAAAAATATATAGCCGTTTGAAAGTTCTTGTTGAATATGTCGGGTTCACCAAATGTAACATTAGAATAAATCTGTGATAAGATCTGCAGCTAGAACAAACAATTGTTAATCCTAATCTAGATCAAAACTAATCTAAAAATCTAACAATAAAGAATTAATATGAAAACATGATAAACACTAAACAAACTAAATTGATCTTATCGAATATGCATTCATTCCTTCGAATTATCTCCATTTCTCTTCTCCATTTTGCCTTTTTAGTATTCTTGCCCTCAGATTTCTGTGTTTGAATGCAAGTATAGCCATGTTGAATGTCTAAGAAAAATATCAAAGATTTTTTCTTCTCAAAATATGGGATTTTGGGAGGAGGAATTGTAGATACCTAAAATTGGTCTAGGCCTGCGAACACCACTTTCGACATAATTTTCTATAGTCCATGGTCATGATTAAATAATTTCAATTATTTAATTAACCTTTCTAACACATATTTCCTCTATTAATTAAATATCCCTTTTTAATTAATTCATTAATTCATAAATGACCTTTATTCACCTTGAGTAATTAAATAAATCATATTTGTTTAATTATGTCCCTAACTAATTAATTCTTCCTTCTTAATTAAATAATTTATTATTTAATTACCCCTTTTATCATATTTCAACTATAATTAAATATCTTTATTTAATTATTCATTTAGCACCCTTTTCAACTCTAATTAAATATTTATTATTTAATTATTCAATTCCACCTTTTTCAAAAGTCAAATTAAATAAATTACTTTATTTATTTAATTAAATCTTCTATGCTCGAATGTTGAATTAAATTAACATTTAATTCATATTTAATTATTTATGTCACATTCCTCTATCATTCAGTTATTTGAATCATTCACTCACCTTCTGACTCGAGATCTATTTTTAGTTCTCCAGTTATCTCTACGAGAAGACTCTCTGTCACAACTAGTCATTTAACTAGTTCTAACTCATATGCATGTATGCATTTATTAATTAGATATCTTTATTTAATTAATTAACTCAAGTTTGCATTCGAATGCATTATTCTTCAACTTCTAACTTTGTCTTTTGCATACAAAGTCTATTTCTTTTATTTTTGAAGATGAAGATTGGAACTCATGTTCTAACTCACGTTCTATTTGTCACATAACTCATCGCACGGCATTCATCAATCTCATCCATCGATCTCTCTTTCAATCTGAGTTGATCGTTCAAAAAAACAAAATCTATAAAATGGCCTGTCATAATCATTATTCCTCCTCTCTCCCGAAATCATTATACATTTTTGAGAAGAAAAAATCTTCGATATTTTGTTAAGACACTCGACGAAGTTATTCTTGCATTCAAATACACAAATATCTGAGGGCAAGAATAACAATACAGCAAGATGGAGAAGGGCAATTGAGATAAATCGAGGAAGTATTTGCATATTTGGTGAGATCATTCTAGTTTTATTAGTTTAGATTAATCATGCTTACTTATCATTCTTTGTTGTTTTATTTAGAGTAGAATTGATGTTTAATCTTGTGCAGCTTTAGCATCTTCCACAATTCTGAAAAATCTGAGTTACATTTGGTGAACCTGACATATTCGACCATAAATTTTACAAGGATACATATTTTTTCATGAAAATTTGTTTGCAAGTAGAAAACATTCTCAAGAGATCTCACGAAAAAAATCAGATTTTTTGGTGATGTTTTGAATTTTTTATAATTTTGTTGTTATTTTTCATAAAATATCAACTTTGAGAGAAATTTGTCGAAATTTTTGGATATGTTTACATTTATGGAAAGAGATTTAAATTTGAATAAGGGTCTGTTCTTTAGGTTTTAAATTTGGATAATTTTTTTTTTATTCAAACAATAGATCTTTGAAACTTATGGTTTCACAGATATTTGCTCGAATCTCACAAACAATTGAAGATCTATTCACAAAATTTTTTATGAAGATTTGAAATTATGTCAGGCACCTTTAGTGAAAAAAATAGATTTTTTGGATCTGTTTTAAATTTTTAATAATTTGTTTATTATTTTTTCATAAAAAATTAATTTTAGGTGCAAAACAGACAATCTTTCATATTTATTTACATTTTTGGAAAGCTCTTGAAATTTAAGTATGGGTCTATTCTCTGTAGTTTTATTTTTACTATCAAAAATATTTTCAAAAATCAGATTTGTCTTGACTAGCTATTAGGGTTTTGGCTTTGTTCGGTTTGTGCATGTGCAGAAAAAAAACAAAAAAACACTTTAAAGCACACATTGGATCAAGTGGACAAAAAAAACTTGGAGATAAATTAAGTCTAAAGGAATAACATAGTGTTTGAGGGACGAAGCTTTGAAGACAATTAAAACCCAAGATAATTTTTCTACAGGACGAAAGTTGAAGACTATGAACTACTGATAAATTGCATGCAGGACCTAATGCCTTTGTGTTAATTTATTTAAATAAGCTTTTGTTTGGTAGATAGATAATCATAGTGTGGGATTAAAATGAATTTTCTATTTGATAGATAGAAAATTTTCATTTGGAATAAAAAGAACCACTGTCTTCTTTGTTTGGTGCTTTGCACATATTTGTAAACCCTTACGATTCAATACACCGAAGTATCCTCACCCCTTGCGCAGTCATGCGATCTTGGGTCTAAGAGAAATGGTTGCTGACTCTAGAACTTGGGCCTATCTTGGTGGGAAAAAATACTCACCCCAAGACGACTCAGACCGGTAGCACGCTAAAGCCAAGCGACTTCCAGCTGGTATATAAAAGTGGATTCTTGGGGAAAACCCAAGAATCACGTGCACTATTCCGATGAGATGGACAGAAATGGAATCTCATCGATGTTGGATAGTGTCCCACAAATGGAATTCCCTTATTAAACACCTTGTTGTAGAGTTACAAAAATCCTACCTACTTGTGGGCACAGTAGGGTCAGCCCTATGAAGCCGTCTTACATTCTTACGGTTTATGTGTGGAAATGAAATGTATGCCATGGGAGTTTCAGGGGTATAGTAGCTTGGATGCCTCATATAAATGAGTGCCATGGAGGGGAGCCAGTGGGGTCAAGCTACTAGTCATTCACCATAAATATGCGTAGCTGGAGAAATCCAAGTAAGAACTCAACAAGTATTGTCCTAAAAGCCTAGGTTGTACATGTTTTTGAGTCTTAACAGTCCTTACATCTCAAAATTGGAAGATACATTGATTGTTGTGTTTTCTCTTTGCTGTATTCATCAAAATCTTGATCAAAAAAATAAGTCAGTCAAACAACTTTCAGGAAAATTTTCAATTTTTAAAAATCAGAGTCACATTTTTCAGTCCAATCACCGCATGTGTCATAGTGAGTCGCATCTGATAGGGGAAACACCGCATCTGGCTATCAAAATAGTCATTTTACACAGTCTATATATAACGAGTCGCAACTGTTACATTTTGAGTCACATGTGTGCATGCAAACTGCATGTGTCCTGTTAAGTCGCATCTGTCAGTTGAAAAATCGCATCTGTTAGAAAAACCGCATCTGTTAGAGGAAAAACTGCAACTGTTAGGTGAACCGCATTTGCCTGTCAATAGAAAAATTTCAAAAACACCCATGAGCTGAGTCTGAAATATCTTTGTCACTATTTGCTTTAGATTTTTAGGATCAACCCTGGATTATAAATTGGTTAAATTTTCTCAAAAACCTTGCATCATTAAGTGTCATATACGTCTTAGTTTACCATCATTAGGAGTCATATACATCTTAGCTACCATCATTAGGTGTCATATATGTCTTGGTCATAGTAAACGTTTTGGTCATAATCATCCTAATTTGCATGCATATAGGTACTCCCTAGGAAACTGCATATCATAGTTAGATAACTTTCCTTGTCTTTGGAAAATTCACATTGTCATACTGTCCTGGTTGTACGTTTAGGTCCCATCATTAGGAACAAAATTTTGCATGCATTTATTCCATTAGGTGGTAGGTTATACCCATCTTAGACTCATTTGTCATCATTAGTCCACTTAGAATTTTTGCATATTGTCCATCTAGCCATACGTCATTTTAGATCTTCAGCAACATCCTTATTGTCAAAAAAAAAAAATCCAAAAACATAGACATAGGTCATATCGGTTTTTAGGCATAGTCTGCATTACCCATTTTGAGCAAACTTTTTCATGGTCGAAACAAGGTCCAAAAAGAAACATAAAGCAATGACAAACCCCAACAAATTCATCAATCCATTCAGAAACCAACCGTCAGGAAGCAAATGTCCACACAAGCCTTTACTTGAAAAATATGTCACTAGGGACACACATGGGCAGATTTACATAGAAGACGTAGATGCAACAGTTCAAGATCCTGAGTTTGCATCCTTCATGGATGAGTGTTTGCTTAATGATCCACAATGCTACTTAGCAAAATTGCTAGTAGAAGGTGCCACTCTACCTCTAGGATTTGATGTCCATTCTTTGACAACACAGTCAACTCAACCAACACAAACTGTGACATCTACTATTTCTATTCCTCAAATAGCCACAACAATACCAATAGGTATACCAACACAAACAATGTCAATTTTAAACACAACTCCTTTTAACATAACACAAGGTTTACAATTCACTGCGGGAGCAACTTCCTCCAACCCCTTTGGCACCAAAACGATTGGTAAGAGAACCAAGGTTGGCAGAAATATACCTATACCAAGTCAGAAAATTTAGACAGGAAGCATTCCTATTCCAAACCAGAAAATTCAGACAGAAAGCATTCCTATACCGAATCAAACAATTTAGACAGGGAATATCCCTATCCCGAATCAGAATATTTTGACAAGATATATCCCCTCACCCAATCATAACCCATCACAGAACATGGCATATCAGAACATCTACATTGATCCACATAACATGAACACCATGTCCTTGACACAAGTCGACATCTTTCAAAACCAAATGCAGACTCTACAACAAAAGATGGACGATATGTCTATAGTAGGCAAACAAACTATATCAGGACAAGACCTATGTCCATGCCCATTTGACAAAGCACTCTATATGACACCTTTCCCCTATGGATACATTATAGCAAATTTGCCTAAGTATAATGGGAGGAAGAATCCTATATAACATATTAGAGAATTTTCAATGGCATGCATGGACATATCGTATGACCCTACTTACTTGATGCGCCTATTTCCACGAACCCTCAAAGGGATATCGTTGGAATGGTTTTCCAAATTGCCATACAATATACAATCCTGGGTGGAATTGGCTGAAAATTTTGTTGAACATTTTGCCTTTAACATAGACAATGAAGTAACCATAGCAACCTTTTGCCACATGACACAAGAATATGGTGAGACATTTATCACTTTCTTCCAGAGATGGAGGAGTCTAGCTAGCCGTTGTCCCATCGAAATACCTGAAAAACAAAAGGTCACTATCTTCCTCAAAAACATCAACCCCAAACTAAGAGGTGACTTACGGGTACACTGTTGCACTTCATTCATTGACTTGGTACAAAACGGGATCATCCTTGAAAAGGGCCTTATTGACAAAGGCGAAATCAAAGTACCAAGCAAGAGCTCGATTTTCCAACAACAAAATGTGTCGAATGATAGAAACAAGTTCTAGTCTAGGAACAAGAATGTCACAAATGATGGCATAGTTGATGCTAAGCACATACATACTTGACCGGTTATCACACTTAGAGGATACAATCAACAAGCAGACATGATGAATAGTCCTGATCAAATAGCTAACTATGTCCAAAATTCACCACAACAAAGACCTCAACAACGAAGATTTCCAACACAGGAATTTACACCTTTAGGGCAACCAATTGAGATAGTCTTCAAAGAATTGGTCAAACATAATCTTATCAAAACATTGGAACCAAGAGAGTATGATCCTGGACAATTCAAACCATCATGGTGGGTCGATGACACTTTTTGTGACTATCATCGAACGAAAGGGCACAACCTCCAACAATGTTGCCAATTAAAGAACATCATACAAGACTTTGTTGAAAACAGAACTATAGAGGTTGGTGGGCAGAAAAACACTAAGAATAGTGATCATAAAGTCTTCATGGACCCCTTAAATGACCACACAAAAGGAAAAGCCTCTAGTTCGGGACCCTAGAATCATCCATCGGCCAACTATAACAATACCAAGTATGACTATGGTAAAGGAAAGATCATAAACCACCTTCGAGCCGCAAACGAGAATGTCAATACTTTCTCCATCAAGAAGCATCCAGAATGTAATATAACCACATGCATAACTAAGATTACTATTCCTGGTCCTTCTTCTAATCCATCTATGCAAAGTTCCAAGTTCAAGTACAACCTCCTCGATCAATTGAGTAAAACCCCTGCACACATATCTGTCTTGGAATTGTCGACCTTATCACGTCATCATCGGTCCATTCTTAACAAAGCTCTACAAAATACAACTATTCCTACAGATTTAGATGTCAAACGTTTCAAAGAGATGGTGGGATACTTGACCAGCTCGCATCATGCTACATTTTCACAACAAGACTACTCAACTGAAAATTCAGATCACAATGACCCCTTACATCTTGAAGTCTTAGTCCATCAAAACAAAGTTCGACGAGTCTTGGTAGACAAAGGAGCAGGTTTGAACCTATGTACCCTTAAATTGGTTAAGGCATTAGGATTCTTGAAAGACTGTGTAGATACAACTAAGAGTATAGTCATCAAGGCTTACGATGATGAGGAAAGATCATCCAAAGGAGTTGTCACACTCCCAATTCGAATTGGCCCAACAATTATGAACACTAGCTTCCAAGTCTTGGATCTCAACCTTCCATACAATTTTTTGTTAGGTAGACCTTGGATACACGCAATGAAAGCGGTACCTTCAACATACCACCAGTGTCTCAAGTTCCCCTATAATGGCACAGAGATCACCATTGATGGTGATCCAAATCCTTTCCAGTATTGCACAAGCCTAAGGGATCTTCCACACCGACAAGTGCCTGTTAATCAATAGGCTTCATCATCCACTCTATCCCAGTACGTTGACCCATCATGTCTCACTAAGTCCATTTCATTCAAATCACCATCATCCACTCTGAAACTCGAGATCCAAGACAAGGGTTGTGAATATAATATAAAGGCATCATACTATGTTACTGAACTGATTCCACCTAAGGCATATGGCCTACCTATGGCGGATAGAAGATAGTCACTGGTCACATTTCATGTTCCCCCTACAACGACATTGACAAAATGGGGAGAGTTAAGTGAAGAGATTGTGGATCAAGCTGATTCTTGGTTGTATCAAGAAGAACATGAATACCCCTCCCCGTCTATTCAAATAGCCAAGGACCAATATGGAAAAGGATTTAAGATAATGCAAAATGAAGGCTATGACGGGCATAGTGGGCTAGGACTATATCAAAATGGAAGGACATAACCAATTACTGTCTACCCACGATCGAAGTATCTAGGGCTAGGGTGTGAACCACTTAGAATTGGATTTCCTAGTACCTCATCAATGTTTCAAGAGGAAGTGAATGATTACCCAAACATCGAGACATCTCATGAACCACTTCTCCTAGTTTGTGACCAACCCCGAGTTTATGACAAACCCCAAGTTTTCGATACACCTCTAGTCTATGATGAATCCCCTTACTCAAGTGATGGTTAATGGGAGTCTCTCTCATCTACTAGTACCATGAACATAAACACATTATTTGGAGAGTTGGACCTCAATGTCAAACCTGTATCAAAACAGTCTAGTCCTTATCCTAAGAAACACTTCTCTAAAGAAGAATGGAAAAAGAACTATTATTGGGAAACCCTTGATCATGCATCTTGGTCACCTAACAAGCCATCCTCTGATGAATCTACCCTCACCATTGTCCCACAATAGAATATACCTATCCCTAGGAAGAAAAACAAGAAGGAGTTAGTCCAAAACTTCTACGACCATGTCAACCAGTCCATATTCACCTTGTCAGCGGTTACCTATATAAACTCCGATGATGACATGCCCCTTGTATATCCCGAACTTATCGACTGGGATCAACAAGGTACACCTATCATAGATACATTCATGAACGACGAAGCAATTGCTGAGTTCATGGGACTTAGAGAAGGTATACCTAGAGGGGATCATAAGGTAGGTTTTACCATAGACTTGGATGATAAAGCATATTTCAGAGAGTCTATTTATAGCTCTAGTCGCAAAAATGAACATGAAAATGAAAATAAAAATGATGAGTCCCTAGGTAAAAACCGAAAGGCTCCTTTGGACCAAGAAAAAGTAAAAATAAAGGATGTATCTGAGGGAAAAAACCTCTCTGAGGCACCCGAGGATAGAGGTTTAAATAGTCTCCCCATTGCACAAGAAAAGTCACCCATGCTAGTGGAAGAAGCTGTTGCAGTCAACATAGGTACAAAAGAGAATCCTCGAATAGTATATTTTGCAGCTTCTTTGACAGAAACAAAACAACATGAATTCAAGGACTTCTTCAAAAAGAGACAAGTAAATTTTGCATGGTCATATGCTGACATGCCTGGGCTAGATCCAGACCTGATATTGCATCATTTACCACTCTAGCTAGGTATCAAACCAGTCAAACAAAAACTAAGGAAGATGCATCCGCAAATTGCTCTATTGGTCAAGGTAGAGCTTAAGAAATTGTTGGACGTGGGATTCATAAGGACAATAGACTATGCGGATAAGATATCAAATCTGGTACCAGTTACTAAGCCAACTGGGGGCATTCAAATTTCCATTGACTTTAGAGACATCAACAAGGCATGTCCTAAACATGACTTCCCGTTGCCAAATATCAACATGATAGTAGACCTTACTGCAGGGTATGAGATGCTATCCCTTATGGATGGTTTCTCTAGATATAACGAGATAAAGATAGCACTTGAAGATCAACATAAGACAACTTTCATGTGTCCTTGGGGCACATATTGTTGGAATGTTATGCCGTTTGGCCTTAAGAATGTAGGAGACACTTACCAACAAGAAATGACAATGATTTTTCATGATTTTGTACATACATTCATGGAAGATTATGTTGATGATATAATAGCCAAGTTAGAAACAAGGGAAGATCATTTGAAAGTGTTATACAAGATATTCTAGAGGTTAGAAAACTACAATGTCAGGCTAAATCTGAAGAAGTGTGTCTTTGGAGTGAAATCAGGGAAGCTGTTAGGGTATATCATCTCTTGTAGAGGCATTGAAGTAGATCCAGAGAAGGTACAAGCAATCATAGAAATGCCTCCTCCAACTAGCATCGGTCAAATCAAAACCCTACAAGGAAGATTACAGTCCATTAGGCGTTTCATAGTACAATCGGTGGATAAAATACATCCATTTCAGCATTTACTTAAGAAAGGAGTGCCATTTGTGTGGACACCTAAATTTCAAGCGGCCTTCCAACAAATCAAGGACTATTTTCTTACTCCACTGGTCCTAATGCCACCTACAGAAGGAAAACCATTGATACTTTACATCTCAGCAACCCAATCGGCATTAGGGGCTCTTCTCACACAACAAGATGATCAAGGTCACAAGAGAGTGGTTTATTATATCAGTCGAACCTTAGTGGGCTATGAATTGAATTACAGCAACATAGAATGTTCCTGTCTTGTAGTAGTCTTTGCTACCCAAAAACTTAGGCACTATATGCTCAATCGACAAACCATGTTGATTGCAAAAATTGATCCACTTAAATACCTCCTAAGTAAGGCAGCTTTAACAGGCCAATTGGCTAAATGAGTTATGATACTTAGCGAGTATGATATTCAGTATTTCAAAAAGAAGGCAATAAAAGGATAGGTCATTGCAGATCAACTGGCAGACGGACCTATAAAGGCAGATCATCCATTAGCTGCAGATTTTCTAGATGAATTTCTCTTCAACCTTGAGGTTAAAACTGGGTGGAAACTGTACTTTGATGGATCACATACAAATCGTGGTTCAGGGGCTGGTATCTTATTTGTCACACCTCAAGGTGATACCATTCCTAAATCATTCAGGATTGCATTTCCTTGTACAAACAATATAGCAGAATATGAAGCCTTAGTGACAGGTTTAACAATATCAATTCAATGGAACATTAAGAGCCTACATGTCTTTGGCAACTCTCAACTGGTAATCTAACAGGTGAACAATGATTATGAGACTAAGGATGAGAAGCTTGCACCTTACAAGAGAATGGATGACAATTTCAAACAGTATTTCAATGACATAACTTTTCAACAAATACCACGTATCCAGAATAGAGCTATAGATGCAATGGCAACTGTGGGTTCTTTGTTGGATATCCCAAGTAATGTGCCTAAGTTTGAGTTTTTGGTTGAACAACTTTTTATCCTCGCTTATGATGTCCCTGATACTATGATAGTGTGTACCATTGTTGGTCCTATGTCTCCTTGGTATAAAGACATATTCGATTATTTCACTGACCAGACCCTACCTCAAGACTTATCAAATAACAAACGTCGAACCTTCATCCGAAAGTCAGCTAAGTACACCATCATCAGAGAAACCCTGTATAGACGCACCTTAGATAACGCCCTTATGAGATGTCTCGATGCTAAGGAAGCACAAACAACTTTACGAGCAGTACACATGGGTATTTGCGGATCTCCTTTGAGTGGTCCTACTCTAGCCCGTAAGATTATGAGATTAGGGTACTATTGGCCTATGATGGAGAAAGACTCATATGTCTTTGTAACGAAATGTAGACAATGTCAAATACATGGAGACTTGATAAGAGCACCAACACAGGAACTTCATCTGATTACTTCACCATGGCCCTTCACCCAATGGGGACTCAACCTCATAGGTAAGATACACCCTTGATCCTCCAATGGCCATAAATTCATCATCACCGCCACCGAATACTTCACTAAATGAATCAAAGCCATCCCCATGACATATATAACCGGCACACAAATATGAAAGTTTATTCTAAACTATATCATTTGTCGGTATGGTGTGCCTCAATCCATAATCACAAGCAATGGCCGCACATTCAAGAACCAATAAGTATGCCATTTATGTGAAGAATTCCACATCAAACACCATTTTTCCACCCCATATTACCCACAAGGTAATGGCCAAGCTGAGGCATCTAATAAGACAATTGTTAGAATCCTTAAGAAGACTGTCAATGACGCTGGTTGTGACTGGCACCTACAGCTTAATCCTACCTTATGGGCTTATCGCACAAGCATCTGTACTCCCACTGGTGCCACTCCATATTCAATCGTATTTGGGTTCAAAGCTATCTCACCTATTGAGGTTGAAATACCTTCTCTACGGGTATCCTTGAAGGGTCATATCGATGATGAAGAATACCGTGTCTCTAGGTTACAAGAGCTAGAATTGTTGGATGAACACATAGAAAGCATTAGATCATTTACAAGCATATCATAATTGTCTTCATCATAGCTACAATAGAAAGGTTCTTAATAGACACTTTGACATTGGTGACTTGGTATTAATGGAGAATCCTAAGAATCAAGCTGAATGCGAGAAACTAGGAAAGTTTGAACCTAACTGGTTGGGGCCATACATTGTCATAGAAGCCTTTGGATCAGGAGCGTACCAAATCTCTACTCCTGAAGGAGGGCCGCTTTTGTCCCCTATCAACAGTCTACATCTAATGAGGTTCTATGCTTAAGTCTCCAAGAATCTATGTCTTAATCTGGAAAAATACAAAAAAATGAAAAAACAAAAAAAGGTTACCTTGATGAAAACCTGGCAAACAGGCATTTTGTAACACAAAAAAAATTGAGAAAATCAAAAAAGTAAAGAGAAATAAATCCATCCACTAGTGAAAACCACTTTGGAGGTGCTATGGATAAGTACCATGGTGAAAACCTGGCAAACAGGCGCCATGTGTAGCTAAGCTCGCTCTTCCGTCTACCATCATTCTAATACGACTTTTTCACCATCACTCATAATAAATGGTTGTCCTATCCATCATTTGGAATGATTGACATGAAGTCCATTCCATCATATGTTCCATTCCATCTTCCAAATCCTATTCCCGACTGGGGGCAAATCATTTTTCTATGCCCTAACACTTTGTACATAACGTCATGCCATCGAAAATGTCCTGAAAAATCCCAAAAACATTGGAAAACATCAAAAATTCAAAAAAATCAGAAAAATGTTAGAAAATCCCCAAAATAGAGTCAAGTCAATCATGTCTAGTCCATCATGTGTCGGTCATGTCTAGTCAATAATGTCAAGTCGGTCATGTTAAGTCAGTCGTAGACATAGTCGAACTACATTGCCTCTACGATTGGGACATAGGCAAGGCCATCAATCGATGTGCCCCTAAGGCATTAGGTCATTCAGTCTAGGTTTGTCATATATCACACACATTAAAACCAGGACTCTTTCTATATTCAAAGTCATTGGTCATGTCGAACTACGAGGTCTCTGCTTGTACAACGTAGGCAAGGCTAATCAATTGATGAGCTCCCAAGACCACACTAGGTCAGCCCAATAGGGTTGATTCACAATCACTATCACACAAGTTGAATATCATAGTTTAAGGTATCATTTCATATCAAACACTATCTACATGCACACACTTTTATCAGTTAACGAATCCAAACAAGTCATGCAACAACAAGGTAAAACATCTCAACAAGTCATCAAGTCAATATCAAACACATTGTCAAAGCAATCAACCTATGTCTTACGCAAGATATGTCTTTCTTGTCAACAGACATCATCAAATTTTCATAGTCTCATGTGGCTTGTCCATTCAACGTCATCAGACTCCAACGTCTTATACGGCACATGTCTTATTGAAACCAGGCTTTGTCATGCCTTATACAGAAGTCGCCAACTTGAAACCAGACTCGATGTCTTATGTGGTCTGTGTCATTCTCTCACATTACGCTATGTCAAACATTAACATCAAACAATCCCATAAGATTAAGTTTTGGTGAATACATTTATTTGGCTTTATGACTTTACATCTTATTTTGTCTTATCTTTTTATCGATTTGTGCAAGATCCTATTACTAGCTTTCTCAAGGATGTCCCTTGAAGGATATAGAGAAGCAACAATGTCTCAGGATTTTTTTCTTTGGTTGCTGTCTGTGAACTATCTTTTTAACATTGGTTTTTGGGTCATGTTATTAGTTTCCTCAAGGATGTCCTATCAAGGATTTAGAGGAGCAATGACGTCTCATGACCCATCTTTTATTTGTCTATTGTCTGTGGTTTGTCTTGACCAAATGACTGGGGCATCATGTCCTTCGTCTGAGTTAAGATACTCCTTATCTATGACTATCTGTTTTTAGTAGGTGGATAACTTTGCACACTATGGTCTATCTCATATCATAGTGTGTACCATCCATCTGTGTGATGTCCCACCCAATGATGATAACAAACAAGTATAGCATATTTGGCAATATATTGAAGATTATGTCTTTTTCTCAATCAATCAACCTTTATTATTTCTTACAAACATTCTAAAATCATCCATGCTAACATTTCTTCTTTTCTACATCTTCACCACCATTATCTATCCATTTCAAGAGAACACTCATGTTCTTCAAACCTGCATATCCTCTTGAGGGGGCATACCACTACCTCCTCTTCATTCTCCCTTTGACTCGGGCATACCCTAACCTATTTCATGTTGGGGCATGATCGGGGCATATTTTCCTTGACACAACGCCGTACCAACATTGTATCAAAGAGGGGCAAATTGTAGATACCTAAAATTGGTCTAGGCCTGTGAACACCACTTTCAACATAATTTTCTATAGTCCATGGTCATGATTAAATGATTTCAATTATTTAATTAACCTTTCTAACACATATTTCCTCTATTAATTAAATATCCCTTTTTAATTAATTCATTAATTCATAAATGACCTTTATTCACCTTGAGTAATTAAATAAATCATATTTGTTCAATTATGTCCCTAACTAATTAATTCTTCCTTCTTAATTAAATAATTTATTATTTAATTACCCCTTTTATCATATTTCAACTATAATTAAATATCTTTATTTAATTATTCATTTAACACCCTTTTCAACTATAATTAAATATTTATTATTTAATTATTCAATTCCACCTTTTTCGAAAGTCAAATTAAATAAATTACTTTATTTATTTAATTAAATCTTCTATGCTCGAATGTTGAATTAAATTAACATTTAATTCATATTTAATTATTTATGTCACATTCCTCTATCATTCAGTTATGTGAATCATTCACTCACCTTCTGACTCGAGATCTATTTTTAGTTCTCCAGTTATCTCTGAATTCAACACCAATTTATCTCTACAAGAAGACTCTCTATCACAACTAGTCATTTAACTAGTTCTAACTCATATGCATGTATGTATTTATTAATTAAATATCTTTATTTAATTAATTAACTCAAGTTTGCATTCAAATGCATAATTCTTCAACTTCTAACTTTGTCTTTTGCATACAAAGTCTATTTCTTTTATTTTTGAAGATGAAGATTGGAACTCATGTTCTAACTCATGTTCTAAAATTAGTCTTTATCCTGCAGTTGAACTCATGTTCTAACTCACGTTCTATCTGTCACATAAATCATCATATGGCATTCATCAATCTCACCCGTCGATCTCTCTTTCAATTTGAGCCGATCGTTTAAAAACAAAAAATCTATAAAATGGCCTGTTATAATCATTATTCCTCCTCTCTCCCGAAATCATTATACACTTTTGAGAAGAAACAATCTTCAATATTTTGCTGAGACACTCAACGAAGTTATGCTTGCATTCAAATAAAAAAATATTTGAGGGCAAGAATAACAATACAACAAGATGGAGAAGGGCAATTGAGATAAATCGAGGAAGTATTTGCATATTCGGTGAGATCGTTCTAGGTTTATTAGTTTAGATTAATCATGCTTACTTATCATTCTTTGTTGTTTTATTTAGATTAGAATTGATGTTTAATCTTGTGCAGCTTTAGCATCTTCCACAATTCTGAAAAATATGAGTTACAGGAATAATGATAATGATAGGCCAGTTTATAGATTTTGTGTTTTCAAACGATTGGCTCAGATTGAAAGAGAGATCGATGGATGAGATTGATGAATGTCATGCGATGTGAGTTATGTCTCAAATAGAACATGAGTCAGGAAAGACTAAAACTAGAAGATCTTAATCATCAGCTAAGAATATTCGAAAAATAGAAGAAATAGACTTTGAATGTCAAAGAACAAGTCAAAACTCGAAGATGAGGAATTCAAATGCATAATTAAATAAAAGATATTTAATTAATATATGCATACATGCATATAAGTTAGAACTAGTTAACCAACTAGTTGTGACAGAGAGTCTTCCTACAGAGATGATCAGTAGTTAAATTCAGAGATAACTGAAGAAGTAAAAATAGATCTCAAGTTAGAAGGTGAGTAGATGATTAGATAACTAATTAATAGAAGAATGTGACATAAATGAATTAAATGTGAATTAAATGTTAATTTTATTCAACATTCAAAGATAGAAGATTTAATTAAATAAATAAAGATAATTTATTTAATTTGACTTTCGAAAAGGGTGGAATTGAATAATTAAATAATAAATATTTAATTATAGTTGAAAAGTATGATAAAGGGGTAATTAAATAATAAATTATTTAATTGATAGATAAAGGGGGAAGAATTAATTAGTTCACAACATAATTAAATAAATATGATTTATTTAATTAATCAAGTTGAATAAAGGTCATTTATGAATTAATGAATTAATTAAAAAGGGATATTTAATTAATAGAGGAAATATGTGTTAGGAAGGTTAGTTAAATAGTTGACATTATTTAATCATGACCATGGATGAATATAAAATTATGTCAAATGTGGTCTTCACGGGCCTAGACCAATTTTCGGTATCTACACCTTGAATTTTGTGGGATCCACTTCTATGCCCCTTCTGGATACTATGAATCCTAGCAATTTACTAGATGTGATTCCAAACACATACTTCTTTGGATTTAGGTGTAGCTTGTAATGTTCTAGCCACTCAATTATTTTCCTCAAGATTGTGGGATGCTCTTCTCTTGTCTTGGATTTCCCTAGTAGGTCATCAACATAATATTTCATTATAATATGGATGAGGTCATGGAAGATGACAGTGATTACATTTTGGTAAGTTTCCCCCTAATTTTTGATACCAAAGGGCATAAAATTATAGCAGAAGGTACCCAGGGGGTGGTAAAAGTAGTCTTATTTTTATTTTCATATGTGATTCTAATTTTATTGTAGCTAAAAACGCCATCCATGAGGGATAGAATTGCATGTTCTATTCTAAGATATACCAACATGTGAATTATTGGAAGCATGAAATAATCCTTCAGGAAATATTTGTTAAGATCTAATAAATCTATACAAATTTTGTTGTTCCCATTTGGCTTAGCCACCGACACTATGGTGGATATCCAATCAAATTAGTGAATTGGTCTGATGAGTTCAAACTCTAACAACTTTTCCAACTCTTTATTGACAAGTAAGGCCACTTGAGGATGCATTTTTTTTAGATTTTTTTTAACTGTTTTTTCATTCGAGTGAACATCAAGGTGGTGTACAACTAGTGCTGGATCTAATCTTGGAATGTCTAAATAGGACCATGCAAAGTTAATGATCCCTTCCTTGAGCACATTGATGATCATTGGTATATTCTTCCTTTGATAATGACTTGGCAATATAAGTTATTTTAGGGTCTTCTACTATTTGAATATTAACTTCTTATGTTTCCTTAATCAATATTGAAGACCATTGAAATAGATGAGATCCAATGAGGGGAATATGAACATCCTCATCTTCTAGCACCTCATCGAGCTTTTCACTAGAAGATACACCATTTTTTTTTACTTTTGATGAGTTAAAAAGTGCCTTAGAGAGGTTTTCACCAAGCGACTCTTTTTTGTTTTCTTCTTTTTACTTTTCTGGTTAGGGTGTTTAGCTTCCCCCAATCCCATGAGATGTACATAAGCATCCTTTGAAGGATATATCTATAGGTGTTCTCCCTCATAAGTCCCAATCAATTAGGTCAAGGTGATGAAGGGAAAGGATGATGGTAAATATTGATGTGGAGTCAAAGAGGGAATGTAGATCTACATCATAATATAAGAGTATGATGGCTTCTTCTTCAGGTATGTCATCGAGGAAATCGTTATCTAAATTGAAATTATTCAAGGTGCTCATGGATAGTGTGGGACCCTTTTACTTTTTTTCATAGCCTAAGCCCAAGTGTTTGGGTCGCAACGGTGTACCAATAGGTTGTTGTCTTCCATGCTCTCCTACGCCAAGACCTCCCCCTTAATACTTTTAATTTTGTGCCAGCTTTGAAGCATGGGGATAAACCTCTTGAAAATACTCAATGAGGGGAGGTGATAGCTCAAGTTCTTCTTTGTAGACCCATTGACTAATATCATCATCCATATCATCTTGTAGCATTCCTAGGGATTGGAAATTGGTTGAACCTATATTCTATGAATTGAGAGTTTTAGTCTTCACTTCTTCCTTTGGTGTGGAATGAGAAGGTTGTCCATATGTCTAAGGAGATGTTGGCATTGTTGCCACATTAAGAGAAATCTACATCTCATATTCTCCATAACCTTTACCAATGATTTGGGACCTGGTAATGGTGAGTTCAAATTTAGTGGATGGAGTAGATGAATGGTTGGATGATGGATTGGATGATGGATTGGAGGATGGATTGGAAGGTGAAGCTTGAGGTCCCCCAAATTCTACTCCTAAACAATATCAGGAGTGGGAAAAAGAAGCCTCTAGAGCATGGCCACACTCAAAAGGCTAAGGATCTTCATGAATGGTTACTTCAACCAACATTGTATGGGAACTTCAAGCATTTATGGTAAGTGGATGAAATTGCTTGGATGGAATGGATCCATGGTTAGCTAGGGAGAAGGTTGTAGGGTAGATCCAGATCCAAGACATGGCATGTACAATATTGCATGACTGTGTCAATGTGAATAGGAAGACAAATGATACCTTTTGAATCCCTTTATGCCTTGTCATAAGATTTGATGGTGATATTTTGATTATATAGGTCATCATTGGTATCTCATACCTACTTTATAAAATTTAAGGTACAAAGATTGAGGGCAGAGCTATTATCCACCAGAACCCTTTTCAATTTATCGATAGCTAGAATGACAATGTGCAAGGCACGATTATGGGATGAGTCAATTAGTGGCATGTCATTTTGGCTAAATCCCAACTAGTATGTGGATGACAAATGTTCTAATAAGTCTTGAAACTAAGTAGGATCTATATCATTCTGTACATGGGTATCTTGAAGAGCATTCATGAGGATTTATTGATCTATAGGGGAAGACTTAAGAAAATATGGAATAAATATTTGGGTTGGAGTCTTACTGAGATGGTCAAGAATATTATACTATGAGATCATAGGGGCTTGTTGAGATAATGTGGAAGGCCCAAGAATGGATATACAGGTGTGAAGTGTAGTAACAACCTATTGAGGATCTTTCACTTTGACAAAAATAATAGATAAGTGTGGCTCTGCTTGACTAATTCACATGAAAAATCCATCATAGTTATAGGGAGTAGCCTTGTAATTGATATTGTTGGTGCTTTTATTCTAGTTTTTATTATTTGACCTAAGATTTGGATTTGATGTACTGGTACCTTGATTGTGCTTTGGGAAAGAATTTTGATATATCTGTAATTGAGCTTTGGATGACAAAGCTTGATTTTCATCCACTACAATATCACCTCAATCTATAAGATCTTGGATAAATGTTTTAAGTCCTTGACATTTATTAGTGGAATGACCTTTAATCCTGTGGTAATCACAATACTCATTTTCCCTATACCAGGTGGGTTTAAGTTTTGACTCATCAAAAGGTTTCCTCATAGGATAAGTGATAGAATAATTAGCTTGTAGCAGCCTCTTGAAGAAAACATCAAAATATTCTCCCAAAGGAGTGAAGGTATACTTATTATTCCCTTGATTGTATTGATTGGACTATGGAGGAGGGTGAGGCACACCTTGTGGTATAGTTATGATGTTGGATACCGATTATGGATTAGGCATGTAGCGTGATTTTTGTTAAGTGTTAGCTACTTAGAGATGTGTTTAGTGTCAGTGACACCATTGTTTCCAACAATTTTTTTCTTGTTCCAGTAGGGGGATTTATCCCTAGATGACTTATCCTTATATTTATTGAAAATTTTGATTTTTCCTTTAGCAATAAGCACCCTCTCGATGGTAGTACCCTTCTTGTTGACTTTCACAAAGGTGGTGACAGAATGGAGGTATAGGTTATGGGCTAGTTCAGGATGGTCATTCACAATAGATATGGTGTACCAAATCCTTCTAATGGATATTAGATTTTATCCAACTAGCCAAGGATCACCACCTTTGTAGGTAGCTTACAAAATTTTATTCTTCACATTGCTTATCTCTTAGGAGATCTACTGTGTCTAAGTCCTTTTTCATGTTGATGGAGAAGTGCACAATGATCCTTTCTGACAACTCCACAAAGAAATAAATTGACCATTTTTTCAAGACCCATGAACCAGTCTAGAGCTTTCCCCATCAAGATTCTAGGAAATAATTGCAAGAGATAGTTTTCATTATGCATAACTTCATAGCAATGTGTGTAAAATTATTGCAAGTGGTTCCTTGGGTGACCCCTTCTCTTGTATTTATCGAATTTTAGCATTTAAAAAATCTTAGGGAAAGGGATAAGTGAGATGCATAGAATGAACGGGTAAGGGAAAATCTCCTCAAACTTAAAATACTTCTTAGAGGTCCCTGCTTGTAATTATTTAAGGGAAACTTTCATCTCTTTCCACTCCTTATTGACCTGTACTAATAAGGAAGGGCAAGCTTGATTAGACTAATCATAAATTATATTTTTTTGATGTGATCAAGATGGAAGTGAAATAGACCGATCATTTGATGGTTGAGGTGGATATGAAGGGACTTTTTGATATTGGTCAACATATGTGGATTGAGTATTGGCATAAGCTTGTTGATATGATGGCGGGGCTTGGTAATATGATGAAGAGGTTCCCTACTAATATGATGGTGGCTGCTAGAAGTAATATGAATTGGATTGGTTGTTGTAGGAAAACTATTGTTGAGAAGAATATGAGAGTTGTTAAGCGTTGGATTGGTCATTGTACAAAGTTTTTTGTTGTGAAGCATATTGAGGTTGTTGTGGATTGGATTGTTGATAATAAGTGTGTTGTTGCGACTACTAGGGATTAGTCTAGGATGGTTGTTGCTCAGATTGTTGTGGATTGTAATCATAATAACTGGGACTAGGGTTGGATGTAGTGGCTTTTAGACGATAGGTTCTTTGAGGATCATATAAGTACTGGGTAGCAGGGTTACTTGGGATTTGTTGGGAGGATTTTTGTGATTATATCATAATTTGGGTATGTTGAGGGAGTTATTGGTAGAATGGTGGTTTTTGTTGAGGAGGTTGAGAGGGGATTTGATTTTTTTGAGGGAGGACTCTTGATTGATGGAGAGGTTGTGAGGGATTTCCATGAGGTTGGTGTGGAAGTGGTTGTTAATGTTGTTTCAAGATTTGAGTGTGTTGTAGATGACCTTACAGTCGATGTGGGGCCTATGATGGATTACCCTATGCTTGATGCAAGGGTGGTTGTTGAGGCTACGATGGGATATGAGTGTGAGGTGGAGGATGTGATAAGGTTTTTTGTGGTTGTAGATTTCCTTGAGGAAGATGTTGGGAGGTAAATGGAGGTGGAGATAGGTTTTATGTGTGTGTGAGACCAAGAGGTGGAGGTGGCATAGTGAAAGGGTTATAATAATTTCCCCTAGTATTCCTAGGTAACTGACCTAATTGATTTGTTGGGAGAGGTGGTGTAGATGGTATGGGTATTGAAGCTTGTAGGAGGTTCATGCCCTATAGATTGGAAGGACCTTGTGGCATACCAAGACCATGAGGATTATTAGGATCAAGGCCTTGGGGATTATTAGGATGGGGTGTGACACCCATTACTAAAACCAGGACATCATTGGGAAAAGGGTGATAGACCAAACCATTGCCAAATCTCGGTTTGTACCATGTATCCTATGGCATGACTAAGGGGGTTGGAGAATTGATGAAATGAGACTCTAATCTTGTGGTAGATTAGGAGGTGTAATATTGAAATATTTTGATAAATCAAACTCTGGTAGTGGCTCAATACCCTTCATGATTAAATTTGTGATAATCTTGTCTCCACGTTGATCTAGAAGACGATCTGTCATTTGGAGATTAGTAGGATTTCTATGTTATTCATCAACTATAAGCTTAGGTTGGTTAACCATGCTTTCTTCACGAGTGGATTGTATGGGGACTTCAGTATTGGATTCCGATGAGGTGATGTTAGTGGATTGATCCTAAGGAGGCTGAGACTGAGCACCTTGGGATTTTTGTTATTTCATGAGTTTCTTTTCCTGCAATCACATAATGGACATGAAAATACAAAATGGCTAGGTGACTAAGATGACACTAAACCTTAAGATGCACTTAGATGATGTTGTAGATGATGACTAAAAGGATTTCTAAGATGATATATCATTAGATTGGATGATAGATGGGATGATTTGGATAATTGATTAGATTGGATTTGATTGGGTTGATTGATTGTATTAGATGACTCATAGGATCAAATGATTAATATGATTGGATCTGTAGGATTAGATGATTGATCAAACTGGATGGATATGACTAATTATAAACTAATTTTAGGGGCTTTACTTGATGATGCATAGTTTCGATGATTGGATTTAATTATAAAAAGATGATCATGATACAAAATATACCTCATGATGAGAGGAGATTGATAAGGCCATGAAGGATTACTAACTCAGAATGGATAACAATCCTAAGTGAGCATGGATGATGACGATTAGGGTTAGTTACCTAGCCCAATTGGATAAAAATCATCTAAAACAAAGTCTAAAGGATTTGAATTGATAAATTTATGATGGATATTCAATATAGGGATGTCCTAAGATGTACCTATGTGATTGGATTCAGGATTCGAAAACTTTTGGAAAATGCAAACAAACTAAAATGATGATTACAAATAGATGAATGATGATAAAAAAAAATTATCATAAGAATGGACTCATAAAACAATAGAATTTCAGTGGTTAAGAGGATTAACTCTTGGGATTTTTGTATGGGATGTAGATACACCTCTATGTATTTTAGGATCACCCCTCCTAGTAGCAGGATCACCTATCTAAGGAACAACAATCATCTCTACAGGTGACGGGATTGCCGCTATGGGTGATTTGATCGCTTATATTTTTAGATGCTAAAAAGAAACAGGGGGGCATGGGACATGAGATTTCCTATCTAGGGATCATGATTGCCACTTTTTTTAGATGTACAAATTCTAGTGGAAACACCTATAAGGTAAATAGGTTCACTTATTTCCTTTGATGTATGGAAGAAGGACAAAAATTTCTACTATAGGATCGCCTATAGGTTGAATGAAACTTCCTATGTATTGAACTATATGGATAGGGATGGTATGGATGGGCATTAGATCACCCTTGTGGACAATAGTTTCACCTATTATAAGGGATGTATGGATGAGGGATACTCAGACGAGACACTAGATTGGCCTTATCAGTAGCAAGATCACCTATTCAGGGAACATGCACACGGGGATGAAAAAGACAAAACTTTGACTCGCCTATGGATTGAGTAGGATCACATATTCAATGAATAGGTAGACACAAGGTCACCTAACTATGAGACCCATGGAAAATTCACCCTTGACAAGGACAAGTTCACCTAAAAGGATGACTCGACTACACTCTAGATGTGGAATCACCCCTATGCAAGTCAAGATCACTTGTCCACAATGTAAGTTCAACCCTATGAGAAGAAAAATCACCATTGAGGGTAGGGGGAGACTACGGAAAATGAAAAAAACCAAGGAAAACAACTAGAAAAGGGTTGGACTCAGTCAGGCTAATGAAAAGAATTTGTATAGCACAAGAAATCACTCTAGACAATGCAAGCCTAAAATTAGTGATAAGTGTTTACAAACTTGATGTATGCCCACCACCTTGAGAGAACACCCCAAGGTTAATACTCTGTGATAATGGAGTTGTTCTAAGGATCACCCTTTCTCACAAAGGCAGATAGCTAGAGATCTAGTGGCATAGGGTCATCAACAGATACCACAAGCTCAACGTTTGTCTCTCACTTAAGGACTATCATAATCCATCGTGAGGATTTATATCTCAACCCAAGGAAGTACATGGTGAGTAAATTTTTGGTACAGTGCACATCCCCTACACTACACCAAGCTATGACTAAAACATGGGTCTCTCTCTAGGCTAAACAAGGCTATCTCGTGTGTCCTCAATACACCCAAAGGGTGCATGAGGCACAACTGTGAACAACAACCCATCACAAGAATGGATTAGGAGCCTCAACAAGTACCAGTATTGCACATCTTATCTAGGTATCACCCTAGATTTGACACTTCGCTAAACATGACTTGATTGGATTGAGGTACAACTATGGCTCTCCCCCCTTTATACACCTCATCGTTAATACGTGGTCAAGATCATCCCCTGAGTGATCAAATCCTAGTAAGTTCTCACTAAGGCAATGAAATACTAGATTCTTTGACTAGTCCCTAGGCTCACATGTAGCACAAGAGGAGATCTTAGATGCACTAGCACCTCCTAGGTAGACTAGAATAGATTAGAATGAATTGTGATTTCTCATCACCCAGGATCACCAAAAGGTACAAGAGGAGTGGATACATCAGCAACCTATTCTCAAACATAGAAAACAATTTAATTGACCCTTTAATTCATCCACGTGTGCTTAAATTAGTATGGAAAAATAAACAGAGACAATGCTAAGCTAAGGATATTTGACTGATCATCTACTAGAAAATGAATTAGTAGTTTTCACCATGGGTCTTTGTAAGACCTATGAGAAAAGTTGCATACATCATTAATTAAACACCACAATCCCTGAAAAACAAGTTAGCTAATTAGTATGCAAAACCAAAATCAACTTAAAGCACAAATTGAAAATTTTAACATTTTCGAATACCTTAGCTTTGTCCATGTGTAGAGTGAATTCACCTTTTTGTATGGTTCAGGATCACCTATCTTCTAAAGAGGCGGGATCGTGTTGACCTGTGGAATGGAGATGTAGATATGATTTCTCCTTTGTGACTCAAGAAGGTTCACCTCTTTGTCAAAAAAGTTCACCCATCCAAGTTATCCTATGCATATTCCCCTCTGAATCATTTGGTCTACATTAGTGGATGAAAATTTGCCCCTTTTTTGGAAGGGAGGGAGCATGTTTTCCTTTGTTCGGTGTAGGTATTCCCCTACATCAAGCAATTTTTCTCATTTGGGGTAGATTCTCCCTTGCGTATAAAACCTGAACCTCTTAAATATGAAACAAAAAACAAATGTGAACTAGACCCACGATGTGGGTTCCAACGGGCATGCCAAAAATGTCTACAAGTGATTTTCCTACCCTAAGATGCAAAAATAAACAAAATTCAACAAGGTAAAACATAAAACAAACACAAAATATTAGGCCTAGTTGAATTCAAAGAATGAACAATAAAATGGAACTTTTTAGCTTGTTTGAATTGATGGTTTGGTTGGCCCTTTTTGATGCTTGATTGTGTGCTCTTTCTTGGAAAAAAATGGCCTGCAACCTAATGAAAATTGAAGCTAATGGGATGATGATTGAAATGGTGGATTTGGGTATTGGATGGGATGCAATATTGTGGCTCTAAAGTGGCTACAACAATGGTGGATACTTGATGGCTTGAAAAATTTCTAAGTTCTTGAATTATTGAGTGCTAGATTGAGTGTTGAGAGTTAGACAAATGAGAGAAATTCCACCATTTTTAGGGGAAATTCCTTTAAATGAATGGAGGGCTAAGATTGATCCATGGTGGAGAATATCAAGGGATAGGGTTAGTTGAGAACTCACAATCCCTCATAAGTGAACATGTGGCTAGTGACATGGAAAGGAAGGGGTGAGATGGAGATGATGTGGAGGTACTATGTTGTACCTTGTAAATGGACAAGATATCCTCATAAAGGAGGTCCTTATCCACATGTTCCTTGAGAGGGTATGTGAGGAATTAAAAATTCCTCAAAAATCCTGATGGGGATGGGAAAAGGAATTTAAAATTCCTTAAAATGCCTTGGAGGAATAAATGTGAATTAAAATTTCAGATAGGGAAGGGGATGCCTTCTCCAAAAGGAGAAATAATTTAATGTAGGTTGACTAAAGACACATACCATAAATGGCATGAATAGAGGAAAGTGGGAGGTTATGGAGGATGTGACCTTGATGATGATTAGGGGTGTACACATATGAATCAAAGATTAATTAGATTAATCTGAATTAAAGAGGATTATGGAGGATGTGACATGATGAGAGAGAAAAGGGGTGAATTAAAAATTGATTTAATTCACATGGGCTAATGACTAAATTAAAAATATTTTTATTTATTTAATTTAGAGATGGACAAGGTAAGGTACTTAACTGATTAATTAAATACCTTAGGGGACATTAACATAAAGGGAAATATTAATCAAAAAAATAGTTACTTAAATAATATTCCTTAAGGATGCGAGATAGAGGAATACAAGGGTGTATTTGACCATATGGAAGTGGTCCAATTAAGGTGTCTACATTTTTCCCCTCTTCAAAATATTGTTAAAATAATAGTGTTTCAAAGAGAAATAAAACATATACAACTTGGTAGAAGAAAATAATGTTAGATGATGCCCTAGTGTCATGGGAAAATTGATAGGAAGGAAGAATGCAGAAATATGGTAGGGTATTCCCTCTCGAGAGGGTGGGTTGGGAAGAAAAATGAGCCCAAACGACTTCTCAATATGAAGAAATGGAGGGCACCATGCAATAAAGCACGAAAAACCATGAAGAATGGAATTTGAATGAAGAAATTGGAAGTACTCAGATGAAAATGAGAAAATGAATTAATAAAAGGTTAATTAAAGGGAAACAATTATCCAAAAATTACAAGGCGAAATAGGGTCAAAAAGTGAAAATTATAAATTGTAAATTTCAATACTCACTATTCACCTAATTCTCATTTGTACACGTCATCCAACAATTTGATGAGAGAGAGAGTGAGAGTGACGAGGATGAGTGACAAGATGAACGACGATGAAGCGATGGGGGATGACAAGTTGATCCACTGAGGTGAGGAGGTTTGATACTTCTCCCACGAGCACATGGTACCCTGCTAGGTTGGTCCTAAGTCTTGACTTTGTGATTTTGATTTTAATTTCAGCACATTTTTTAAATTTTAGGTTGGGTAGTTAGGTTAGGAAAACTCACCATGAAAGGGTGGATTCACCCTTATGATTAAGCACATTCACCTATCAAGTGGATCAATAAGGAAAGGTGTGGATGCACACATCATAGGGGCAGGTGTGTCGGGGAGAGGGGGGATTGCAAAATTGACTCTCTCCAAAAATGGCGAACCTCCACAACACAAGGGTGGGAGGGAATCAAGATAGGCAATTGTGAAATCGCTAATATGAAAAAAGGGAGAATGTGAGTTCTCCTTAGAGGAAAAAAAGTGGATGTGAATCCATCCAAATGGGGAATAGGTAGATGTGAATCAGCTCATTAGGGAGACAATACATAGGGAAATTGTGAAATTTCCCATGGGGGAAAGGGGTGAATGCAAGTTCGCCTCTGGGGATAAAGTAAGAAAAGTCGCACCTAGACAAGAAAGGGGTGGGTGTGCTTGCAAAATAGGAAAACCCACAAAAGAAAGAAATGGGAAAACACGTGAGCTAGATAGGAATTTTTTTGAGAAAGGGAGTGGGCGATTCCACCTCACAAAGAGGAAAACTTTCCAAATCAGGGTAGGGATTAAAAGGATAAGAAAAATAAATGAAGAAATAGAAAACCTGGCAGAATAGTGGGCATGGATGCAAATTTTTGACTCTCTAAGGACATCAGAGTGGCACTCAAATATGCTAGAGGTGACCTTGAGAGTGATGACCCAAGAGGACCATGCAACACTAGGCTAGGTAGGCCTACTACACATGTTGGGATATCCCAACATTAGATCACACAAGCCTCTATTCACAACATTGATGGAGGGATGGAGCTACGAGAACTCAAATTTCCATATCATGATAGGGGAGATGAAAGTGACATTAGATGATTTGTGGAGGATATTGAGACAAACTATCAAAGGGCATGTGATTAGTTCCACACCCATGTGATCATTTGATAGGAGTGTGCATGCAATTTTTTTCTTGGTAGACCTTCCTATTCGAGGGAAGGAGTTGGATATTGATGCTTGTTTGGGGATAGACATGGTAGTGTATCCCTTGTACCTCTGTGGAATCATTAGTGGGATCCTCCTACTTGACATGAGTGGATGGTTCTTTAGCCTCAAGATGATTGAGGTTGTTAGGCATATTATAGAGAGGAGGGAGGGAGAGTTTGTATGGGTGGTGTGTGTATTAGCCCAATTTTATAGAGACATGCACATGGTCTGTTATAGATGGGGATTGAGCATCACACATGTGACACTAATTTAGGTTTGGTCTTATGAGAATATCAGGGTGGTGAGGCCATATATTTTGATTTCTGGAGTGCATGATGAGACACTACTAGTGGCATAATAGTGGGGGATAGAGAACGGATGGAGGTTGCACTATCAGGATGTAGGGAGATTGGAGGGGTGGCGACAAAGACTAGATGGGTTGCATCTTGGGGATATCACCTAGAGGGTGTATATAGGGCAGCGGTTTTCATTGTGAAAGGAGGATGATAGGAGATGGATGGGTTACTTGTTTTCACGATGTTATTTGATAGGTCAAGACCCATACATCATTGAGTTGCACAGGCCTGGCAGGGTGACACGGTAGTACGAGATTTAGCAAGACATCCTAATAGGGCCACAACATGTTAGGTGGATCAGTCAGGAGTCAAGGGCCATATGGGGGGAGTAGATCACAATAGGCTATGATATCCAAGTGTGGGAGGTCATCCCAATCATAGTGTGGCCATGGAGAGGGGGAGAGGTAGATGTAGTCACTATGATGTGATATGCGACATGGTGGGACTATCTTAGACCTAAGAGGATGACCCCACTAGATCCTATTAGGGGGGCCTTTTGATTTGGATTCACGAATGAGAGGGACTTGGTGCGGTGATAGAGGAGGAGGAGATGCTATAGGAAGAGGAGAGATGGGTATGTGGAGATGGAGGAGGTAGGGAGGGAGGGGAAGGCCATGGATGTAGATGCCATAGAAGTGGAGCCCCTCGCCATGGTACCTTTTGTACAACCACCACTAGAGGACCCTTCAGTACTACTGATAGGAGCCCTAGCCATGATAGAGATAGTAGAGAATAGACTTGGGGGAGTCATAGCTAGATAGGGATAGGCTATAGAAAGAAGTGGTGAGATTACAGGCTGAGGTGGATTGACTGTAGGGGTTGTAGAGAGGGGGATATGGATTATGTGGCTCTGAAGGATGATGTAGGGAGGAGTGTGGTAGAGATGTAGGTCGAGAGGGATGAGGCTAGGAGATAGATGGAGGAGGTATGAGGGGAGAGGGATGAGGCTCTAGATAGAGTAGCCTGTGAGGAGGTTGCACTTGGAGAAGGTGGGGGATTGATGGGCAGAATTGAGGCAAGAGAGGGGAAGGTAAAAATCCTATAGAGGGAGAGGGATGAGGCTACACAAAGGATATCCTAGCTAACAACATAGGTTGAGAAGATGAGGATCATATAGGAGGCCTAGGAGCAAGAGAGGTAAAATATCACCCAATAGAGGGATATATACCACATAGAGAGGGACATCAGGAGAGCACATTTATTAGGGGAGGTTGATGCCAAGATAGAGGCATCATATTATATGCTCGTTTATTATCAGGCCATCCCTACTCCTACATAGAGGGTGCATCCATATGTGAGGGTAGTAGGATAGTCTCAAACACCATCCCATTCAGCCTAAACACACACTTGAGGATACAGGGCCAATACAAAGAGACCCCTCCCCATGGCCGAGGATTAGGTGGAGATTCTCTAGAGAGATCAAATGGAAGATAGAACTAGTACAAAGTGACCCCTTTACATGGCTCGGGATTAGGGGGAGAGTCCCCACAAAGATAAGACATAGGTAGTAGTGGATAGAAGGGTATGGGGACAAGATTCAATTTTGACAGGTGTAGAGTGGATAGGTATATAGGGCATAGGCTACATATTATTTTGCATATATTGGATAGATTCATTCATTTATTCATTCTATATTGTTTATTGATTTAGGACACCATGATGTGTCAAATATAGTCATCTATATTTGATTAGAACTCTGCACTAGTACATTTATTTTAAGGATGTGATGAACACTTATGGAATTTGTGATGGACTTGTTATTATGTTTTTTCATGGACTTTGATGGAATTTTATGATAGATAGTTATTATCTTTTATTATGGACTATGATGGACTCGATGAACATTATATTTTTGATAAATACATAATGTGATGGGCTTTTATGCAATATGGATGACTCTTATATGATGTTATAGATATTTATTATGCTCATATGTATGGTTATGATTATGATGTATGCATGTGATGATGATACTTTATTTCTATTTCTATGTAGATGATATGGACTATATGCATTATGTCTAACATCTTTTGATGTAGAATGGAATATGACATTATTCATGATTTTATGATCTATGCTATGGAAATTTTACTAACATGGTGTGTGATGCAAATGGTGATGATATTGTGATCTGAAATGTATGCATATGAAATATGATATGAGGATTGATTATGTACAGATAATGAGTAATGTATGGATGAAGCATTGTAATGATTAATTATTTATGGATGGATGACATGAAAGTGCAATGAAATGTAATGAATAAAAATATATGATGTATTCATATGTGAGCATTAAATGGAGAGATGTAATGAATGTGATGTAATGTAATGTATGTAATGAAATCAATGAATATGTTTCGAATAGAAAATCTAAACAACAGAAAATGATAATGCAAGTGGAATTAAGATCCTTATAATAACAAATCAATATTAATCTACACAACTTAAGATGAATATGAAAATGATAGTGAACTGGATAATGAAATGATATGAAATTAACTTTAGATGATTAGAATAACAAATCTATATTAATTTAAACAACTTAAGATGAATATGGAAATGAAAATGCAAATTAAATGATATGAACTTAAGATGCTTAGACTAATGGATCTATATTAATCTAAATAACTTAAGAGGATAATGAAAATGATAATGCAACAAAATGATATGAAATGAAATTAAGATTCTTAGACTAATATATATATATTAATCTAAACAACTTAAGAGAATAATGAAAATGATAATGCAACAAAATAGTATGACATAAAATGAACTTAAGATGCTTAGACTGCTAGATCTATATTAATCTAAAAAACTTAAGAGGATAATGAAAATGATAATGCAACAAAATGATATGATATGAAATGAATTTAAGATGCTTAGACTAACTAATCTACATTAATCTAAAAAACTTAAGATGATAATGCTACGGATAATGAACCTAGGTGGATAATGATAGGTGTGACAATGTAGTGCATGCTGTGATGAATGATGGGTGTAATAGTGCTCCTATCAAAACCATAGGAATCCATATAGGAAGAATAGGTGGGGGGAAGAACATTTGTACAAAAAACATCACTAACCATAGGCTAGGGAAAGTTTTGAGAATAGGCACCTCAAATTTTGGATTGAACCTCTAAAAAGAGTTGGAAAATTTCTCACCATTCTTAGCCTTTACCACTCTAATATTATGACACTTTCATAGAGGCATGGTCTAGTGGTTTACCACTTTACCATAGGCCTATGTCAGTCTATTTGTGGTTGGGTGGTGTCACTGCCATATCGCGGGGTCTCCTTCCTAGCTTGGTGGTAGCGCAGTTGATGAGCGCTAAAAATTAAGTGAAGGTCACTTACCTCCTCACAGTGGTGTAGTAATCCATGGTGGCTAGAGATAATGGTTACCTCCTTGCTGGAAAGGTATTACAGTTGGGGCCCAGTGGCATGGTGGAGCTCTATGGTCGACACATGCAGTCACTGCCAAACTGCATGAGGATTTTCTTAGCCTCATGGTTGGGTGCTAGCACTACCATACAATGGGAGATCATTCTAAACTTAGCAGTGATGAAGTGTTAAGCGATGGGTTGGTAGACATGCCACCACCTTGGTACCATGATAGTGTTAGAAGGGACCTACGATTGGGCGGTGGGACCACCATACTGCAGGAGGTCTCGTAGGGCTTGACAATGGTGCGGTGAAGGTTGCTAATGGTTTGGAAAGGGCTTACTACCATACCATGGTGGTTGATTTGACTCGGTGGGGTAGTGCATTCAGAAATTTTGGTCACTTGGGTTGACTGGCCTGACTTGACTGGAAGTGGTGAAAAAGTAAAGAGGTGACACATGGAAAGTAATCAATACTTGATTGGTCTATGTATGGAGTGGTGAAAGAAGTAAATGCAACATGTTTCAGCTGGTGATAGAACATGATTAAGGCAAAGAAGTTAATGCTTGGGTGGCCCGATGCAGAGAAGATCAGTTAGAAGATCAAATTACTTGATTGGGTGATCAATGCATCATTAAGACTTGTGATTGGTTGCAATTTTTAATGTGATGTAAGACTTGTATAGTTGATTATATTGATATAATTCAATCAAGGGGTGATGGTGAAGACAAGATGAGAATAGAGACTGAGAGGTTAGATCTAATTTATTGTATACTTGTAGAAGTATTGTAATAGTGAGTGTATGCATAGCTCATGTTTGTTGTTGTGATCTAACTATTAGAGAGTGAGGACTGTGAGATTTGTATGTAATTTATTTTACTCTAATACAAATTTTCTTCTCTTGGTGTGGTGGGTTTTTTCTTGAAAGGGTTTTCCCATGTAAATATGTTGTTATCTATGATTTCTTATGTTTGTTATCCTTTCTACTTTGTATGTGTTTATCACAGTTGTTTTAAGAAGCTTAAAAACTAGTCTTTTCACTTGTCCTCTATTTTATTAGTGTTAGGAAAGAGATTCCACACCTCTATTTTCCTTTTAAGTGGTATTGGATCTTGGCCCGTTGTGTTATGCTTGTTAGTAAGGTTGGCCTTTTGTGCTAATACTATTCTAGTGGGAGTATTGTAAAGTTAGAACTTATTTCTGTTTGAGATGGCGAGTACACCAGGTAGAGTAGAGATTGAAAAATTCAATGGTGGAAAATTTGAGTTATGGAAACTCAAAATGAAATACTTTCTTGTGGATAGAGACCTCTAGGTTGCTATGTCCGGAATTATGCCACAAAGTATGAATCAAGAAGATTGGTACCTTGGAGACATAAAAGTGAGAGGTCTGATATGACTTAGTCTTGCCGATTTTGTACTCTTGAACATCCATGAGGAGAATTATATAGATTCATTATGGAAGAAGCTTGGTGATATTTATGAGGGAAAGTCTCCGGTAAATAAGTTATTCCTGAGGAAGAAGTTAAAATCCATGAAGATGGAAGAAGGTGCATTTGTTGTAGACCGTCTAAACTCATTTAATATGAGTGTTGGTCAGTTGGTATCTGTGGGTGTAAAGATTGAGGAGGAGGATTTTTGCATGCTTTTGTTATGTTTGTTACCTGACACTTGGGATTATGTTGTAATGGCTTTTGGAAGTACGACCACTACTTTCAAGATGGAAGACATTGTTGCCTCACTGTTGTCTGAAGAGATTAGGAGGAAGACTTCAGAGATGGCCAAAGAGGCCCTTGCTGTTTGAGGTAGATCAAAGGAGAAAGGAAAGAAGAATGATAAGAAGTCCAAATCTAAATTTTTAGGGAGATCAAAATATCCTATTAAAAATTCTAAGATGAAATGATGGAAATATGAGTAATCTAGTCATATTCGAAAGGATTGTAAGGAGAAGAGGAAGAAGAAGAGAAATGCTTCTATGAACTCCAATCCTATACCTACACAAACACATCAAAAAAACACATAGTTAGGTTCATATGCAAGGTAAAACAAGGATTCCCCATGAAATCCATTTACAATACTCAAAATGGGAAAATGAAGAAACAAAACATAAAAAGCAATGAAATCCTAATTAAGCAATACAACTCTTGATCCCATGGGGAAATCGTGCCAATTGGTGTGTCAAAATTGGCCCTTTCCCAACTCCTTTGTTGCAATATTGATGATTTATGGATGATTGAATCTCTTTGATGAGATTTTGGCATAAAATTGCTATGAAATCATGAAAATGATGAACAAGTGCTATGAAATAGGCAAAATTAGCTCTCAATGTGAAGAGAGTAACTTTTCTCAAATTTTAGATGATAGAATGAGAGGAAGTTTCTCTCATTTATCTATTTAAAAATTGGAAGAAAGAGTGAAATTGAGAAATGTGGGATCATTCAACATACAATAGCCAAGTGCCACTTGTCAACATGTGAATGGGTGAAGGTTGTGCATATTTTGATCAAAGTTCCAATAAATGATATTAGGTGGAATTTGAAATTGAGGAAATGACATGTTAGAGGGAAAAAATAATGAAATAAATGCCACTTTGCTCAATGCACAAGGACATGTAAGAGGAGTGAATGTTTTTTTGGAAGGAAAAATCCACCTAGATTTTGAATTCAAATTTGAAGGAATATTCCTCTTTTATTCCATGTTGAGAGAAAATAGGCAATTTAATAAATAAAAGTAATTGATTTATTGTCCAAGTTGCATTCTCTAGAGGATGTAGCAAGGATTAAGATTAAATTAATCATGGTTTAATTAATTTAATGAGGAATTAGGAGATGTGACAATTTAGACTTAAATTTGATTTAAATCAAAATTGAGAGGAAAGGTTTAATTAAATAAATCTTTTTGATTTATTTAATCCAAGGGGATAATGTTTAATTAAATAAAATAATGTTTAATTTATTGAAATTAATTATAGGACTTAAGGGATTTAATCAAATAAGATGAATTATTTAACTATAGAAGGATTGAGGATTAATTAAATTAAAATAATTAATTTAATCAACAAGGGACAAAGACCTAATTAAATAAATAATGATTTATCGAATCAAGAGATGAAAAAGTGATGATAGCCTAGGAATATGATTTAGGAAGAAATGACATTAGTAATTAGGAGCAAGTGTGTCAGTATATTTTCCATGTCTACATTTCGCCCCTCTTTGAAGCAATGTACTTGTTGCATTGGTTCAAAGAATAAAGTGTTGTGATCAAATTTCAATATTTCTTGATTTTTTCAAATGCCCCACTACTGCCTCAATGGAAGGATTATGCTAGTATATTTCCCCCTTGTGAGGTCAAAATAAAATTTTGATTTTTTAAATGATATCGTGAAAAAAAGAGAGGAGAAGGTGCCCAACGGGTCGAAAAATGCCCCAAGATGTCAAAAAACACATTAAAATGCCAAAAAGGATGCAACATGGTCCCTGGTTGGACAAAAATGAGATCAAGAGAACAAAACCCTAGTTGGATGGCAAAATTAGGTCAAAAAACCCTAATTTGTAAGCTTAAATAGGCCTTGAGGGGCTATTTTCAATTTATTTTCACACTAGGCCTTCAAAATTTTCTGCACCTTGACCTCTGAGTTCTGGTGAAGATGGTGCAATGAAAACTACCCAGGCACATGTCAGAGACAGTACGCGTGCACCAATGGTCGGTCAGCACAGGACCCTTGGTATATACCCTTATCCTAACTTTTGATTTTATCATTTTGTGTGTATTTAATAGGGTTTAATTCTAAAAATGCTCAATCAACATCGTGTGGCCTCAAATTATGCCGTATATGAGAATAGTGTCACTACAAGCCAATTAGGAGATTAGGGTTTCTTTGTCAAACTCAACCGCATATGAAAATTCGACTGTGTGGCATAGTTTGAAAATATGGTTTTGGAACAAAGTCAGCTGCATCCTCAAATTATATCATGAGGTGCACTTTGGAGTGTAGAAATTGGAAAAATCCACCGCAGTGACACAGTTTGGAAATTTTCAAACTAGGCCTCATTTTTTGTTTCAAATGCAACAAACTGACTTGGGAGGAAAATTTCTTTATGAGACCTAATGTGATGGATTCTCTTGTTTAGGAGGACCTCGACATACTTCATTCGAGGGAGCATGTATGGACACTGCTCAGGAGATTATAGGGTATGCACATATTCCTCGAGGAGTAGCTTGGTATGCTTGACCTTTGGTTTGTTCATATGTTCCTCTTGTTCAGACCCACTTGGGGATGATGATCACTTTGGCCGAGCAGTGGCATAATGGGACCTCCTCATTCCATCTTCCTACCAGTGAGGCCACCATCACACTTGAGGATCTTTCATGCGTCCTCCGACTGGCCATCCATAGAGCCAAAGTGATTTATGATCTAGATGCTGGTAGGGATGCCTACTATGATGTGATGGGTTTTCATGAGATTCATTTCTCCGATGGATAGATTGACTTGGAGAGATACCGGGATATATTTCCCACCTACAAGTTGATAATTGTAGCTATTATTTCAGGTCTTGTGGCACCAAATCAGTAGGGCCAATACTTTAGTCTAGGCTAGGGACTAGCATGGGAGTGGATGGTCATCCATAGGAAGTGCTTTGCTTAGGGGCCAGTGATGTTGGCTTCCCTTTAAAGGGATCTACATGAGTTTTAATTACTGGACAGTTGAACTCTCAGGGTTGGAGTTACTTTGTTACATATCTTGGCATGGGAGTGGATTTCAGTGCTCCACCCAGATGTCACACCGATTGTTCTTGATATTGATGACCATGCTATCTGGTGGGATGGTAGGGCACATATACACTTCACTCATACTGGCATAGGTGGCAGCACCCATTGGCGACAGGCTCTTGATGATATGAGAAATTTCATTTAGAGGCCTTGGATGGGCATAGGCCCATCATACAATGATACAGAGTAGTTGTTTTCTCGACGGGATAGATGGATGTAGAGCTAAGAGCATACCATGATAGAGTGCTACCTTCTAGAAAAGGTGGCACAAAAGTTTTGTGTGGTCTTGGATAGGTCGGGTGATCAGTATGTGGCAATCTTCACCCATAGCACAAGAGAGACAACCTGAGGCTGACCCATCTCGATAGTTGAGGCAGTTTCCTCATTCATACATATAGTGGCCAAGCCATGGCCATATGATCAAGGGACAATAGATGTAGGAGTGACCCAGGACTACAGGGCTTGTTTTAGGCCTTCAGTGAGATTGGCAGTTCTAGGTCCAACACTCCCACAATGGAGGTAGACCAGCTGGCAGGGGTAAGGGATAGGGAGGTAGAGGTGAGGGGTATAGCAGAGGAGGTGGACCACCTCCTCATTAGACACCTCCTAAATTTTAGGTGCAATGCAAACCTCCACGGGTGTAGACACCATCACGGGTAGTTACACCGCCACAGGTAGGTATATAGGATGACCAAGCTAGAGATAGGGATAGAGTGGTCCCTCAATAGTAGCCACTAGGGTAGATAGATCACAAAGATGCACTGATCCAGTAGTTGCATGGTCAAATCTAGATATTGACTGCAGAGAGAGATCGGGCTCGACAACAGGTTCTGAAAGTCATTGCTAAGAGGGACCAAGCTCGATCTGAGAGGGATCAAGAGGTTGATCAGAGGAAAAAAATAGAGTGCAACGTCATCTATCGAGGGTCAGTCAATATCACTGAGAGCATACATATAGGTGGTGAGAGAGGTTGAGTACTATTGGAAGCATTAAAGATAGGTGGTGGCAATAGTAGGCAACGTGCAAAACTTCTCTCAAAAGATAGGGATGAGGCTGCTAGAGGATCATGGTGATAGGCTAGAGGGTGAGGGACACAGCTAGTACGGCTAGCCCTTTGATCATAGGCAGCATTCTATTTTTGACTAATGGGCTCTAATTATTGCCCCTATTGTATCATATATTTTTATGTACACTTGATCTAATTTTGTACCATGAAAATCATACAGATTTTATGATATATATGAGATGGTTCAATTTATGATATGTTATGAAATGTTTATGATTTTATGCAATATGGTGTATGCTTCTACATGATGATTATAGATGCATTTCTTTTTATACTTTTCTATGAATTTTGATGACAATCGTATGGATGAAATGCATGCTAATGATTTAAATGAAATGCAAATGACTATGTAATAATAATAGATGATAATGATTTCTATTATGTTCTTAATGATTCATGTAATTTATGAATGTAATGCAATGATTTATTAAGATACTTAGAATAAAATATCTATATTATTCCTCATAACTTAAGATGATGATAATGCGGGATGATATGATGTGGTATGATCTATATGATATGATATGTAATTATGTTGATGATTTTATGGATGCAAGGTAGATGCATTAATTATGTTCTGATTAAGTGTCACGATACCATGTTAGTATGAAAAGAAGATAGAAGAAATGAAATCCAATTAAGTTGTTATTATGATGATGATTTTCTAACTAGGAGTCAGGATTTTAAAAGGGCCAATTACTTTATGTTAGATAACACATGTAGGTACGATGCATCAAGATATGAAGAAGCAAGATAGCGTTGTACCTAGTGTGATGTAATTTGACTTGAAAATTAGATAGGATTATTATTTTTCACATTTAGCATACAAAACCTTATTCAAGATGTAGTTCAGATATTCTAAAAATCTCAAGTCAAAACATAGGAAAGAAAGCCTTCCTATGTGGTGAACAAGATACCTAAAACACCCTTCCTACAAACCAAAAAAAGCATGCATGACTAAGTTATTTTACAAGAGTATCCCACAAGCACAATAGATAAATAATATAATTATCATTGCCCCATTCCTTTCTCTATAAACTATTTTTTTTAGGAATCATCAAGAGGTCCTTGGAATGAGCACAAAATAAGATAACTCAAAAAGACAAGATAAAGTAAATAACAAGCTAATGTTCTTCATACCACTAGCCAAGGCTAAAATACTGTGAGATACTTGATGCTTATGTCCATTGTGGGAAGGATTCATCCCAAGACATGTTGTGATAAGGGTCTTGATGAGATTGATTGGATGATAAGATATTGATACTCTGAGTTGACCAACTTCCTTGCTAACTGACCTAGCCTTGACACTTTGACAATTGGGGTGTTCAATTTTTGAACCTGTTAGACTTTCTTCTGATTGAATTACTGAAGGATGGAGATAATGATTTATTTATTATGAGCAACATTTATTGTGAGTGAAAGTGAGATGAGATGGGTCCACCATTTTGGGTTTTTTCAAATATTTGGATATTTTTCATGTTTTGAGGTTGTTTTTTAAATTTTGAGATGTTTTACAATTTTTTTTGGTATTTTTGAGATTTTGACCAAGAGACTAACATAAATACCCATCATAGGGGTCTCAGAATCTGGTCCATAGATTATCCTTTCCTACATTATACATGCAAATACCACGTAGTTTGACTAATGATAGACTTGACTCAATGACAAGAAAATATGGGCAAATGGATTTCCGGATCACGATAGATGCCTAAAGGACCAACCTAAAATGTCTTAGAGGATGATCAAAGCTCAAAGATTACCTAGGTCAATCGATGAGTTTGTTTTTTGATTTTTTGGATTTGCGACATGATTTTGGATATTGAATGATTTGGATGTTTTTGGATTTTGAAGGATTTTTTGAATGTTTTTGGATTTTTTTTTTTTTATGTTTTTGGACTTTTGATGTTAAGGAAGATGATAATAATATACACAAATCTGATCTGGTTCAAGTATAGGAACATGCCACTAGTGTAATGTGATAGACTACTTCGATAAAGGTAGGACAAACTTACCTTGGGAATATGCCAAATAGTATTATGGTGGAACATAAGATCAAGGTACAGTATGGATGCGAACGACTGGTGGAAGGATAGATGGAGTGTAATGGATAAGTGAGTGTGTTGAAAAGGTCATGAATATCCTAGTGGATGGAGAGTGCTTTATTTACGCTTGGTGCCTATTGCAAGGTTTTCACCACGGTACTCTCCCAAAGCGCCACCGAAGTGGTTTTCACTAGAGCACACTTTTTTTCTTTACTGTTTTTAATCCTTTTTTTGACTTTGTTTGATTTTTTGATATTTCAATTTTTTTGTTGTCACCAAGTTTCTTGTTTACTAGGTTTTCATCAAGGTGACCATTTTTGTTAGGACATTTTCTTTTTTTTTTCTATATTTTGGTTCTATCCCTTGCAAGATTTTAGCCATAAATCTTTTTGAGATGACAACTATTTATGGGCTCTTGCAAGGGTTCACATTCTAGTTTTGAAAACTGATATGCCCCTAATTTATAGCTTGCTATGATGACAAAATGTCCCAACCAGTGGGGTTCAAATTTTCCTTTTCTTTCTGGATTTTGTACATTCTTTTGATTTTATTTTAGCACAATCTCACCGAATTGAAAGGTGTGTCTCCTGATCTTCTTTTTGTAGCTCCACTTTAGCTAGTTCTGATAGACCTACAGATGGTTGAGGGCCTCCATGCACCATTTATCTAATAACTCTAGCTCATTTAACCTTGAAACTCGACATTCATCATATGTAATGATGTTTTTCAATGATATTCTTAATTATGGGAGCTCAATCTTTATTGGAAGTAAGGCTTCTGATCCATAGAATAGGGAGAATGTGTTGGAACCTATTGTCATGTGAATGTTGGTGTGGTAGGCCTATAAGGCAGTGTTTAGATGTAGATTCCAATCACAACCTGAGTCATTGACTGTTTTCATAAGTATTTTCAAGATATTTTTATTAGTGGCTTCTGCTTGGCCATCGCCTTTGGGATAGTATGTAGTAGAGGAGCAATGCTAGATATTGAATTTGTGGAAAAGGTCATACACATCCTGATTCTTGAAAGGTGTCCCATTATCAAAGATAATACATTGAGGGACACCATATCAGCAAATGAGATAGTTCAGGTTGAACTTGGATATATTCTTTTCAATTATGTATGTCATGGGAATCACTTCGACCCACTTTGTAAAATACTCTGTAGTGGTGATGATGAATTTGTGGTCATTGGATGAGGTGGGTGTCATTTTTCCAATGAGATTGAGCCCCCATTGTGAAAAGGGACGAGGTCTAAAAAAAGGGTGAAGCTCTTGATCTAGTGCATGAATAAGGTCTCCATGCTACTAGAACTGTAAACACTTTCTGATAAATTCTTATGCCTCTCTTTTCAATGTTGGCCAATAGTACCTGATTCTTAGTAACTTCTTGGCCAAGGTCATACCACTTGAGTGCAAACAACAAGTTCCATTATGAACCTTAGTTAGAGAATTCAGGGCTTCCTTACGATTTAAGAAATGTAATAGGGTTTCGTTAATGATCTTACGATAGAGGGTTTCTCCTAGGATGACAAAACATAAGGAACTTTTGAAAAAAGGCTCGTTTAAGGTTTGGGGTTATGTCAATTGGGAGGACTCCTATTCTTAGGTAGGTATAGATGTCATGATACCAGGGATCACTAGGACCAACAAGTTCACACACAAATTCTGACTCTGGTACCTTGAATTTGGGTACGAGAAGCTTCTCTACCAAGAATTCATGTTTTGAGATGTTGCAAGGGATATCCAGTAAGGATCCAATTGTTGCCATGGCGTTAGATGCTCTATTGTTAGACCTTGCTATCTACTCAAAGGTGATACCAATGAATGATTCCTTGAGGCTCTCTACTAACTTATTTTATGGTGTCATCTTATCATCCTTAGTTTGGTACTCACCATTGACTTGGTTGATAATACGTTGTGAATCCCCATAACCCTCTAGTTCTATGATCTTCAACTATTTTAAAATATTGAGACCTATGGTTAAAGCCTCATACTTTGCAATTTGTTAGTGCAGGGGAATGCCAATTTGTAGGATCTAGGAATACAATCCCCTTGTGGAGTGATGGAGAAAACACTGGCTCATGATCCATTTTGTGTTTATGATCCATCGAAGTAGAGTTTCCAGTGATCGATTGTGCTGAGATGAAAGATGGATTCATCTGGAGACTCTGATATGAGTGGATTCTCTGAATAGATTAGAGATTTTGTTAGTTGCAGTCACTTGCCCCTTGATAGGCTTGCATTATAAATATTCAATTTTTTGTTCTCTCAATATCATGACCCACTTGGTTGTTCGTCCTATGAGAGTGGCCTTAGAGAATAGGTATTTTAGTGGATCTATCTTTGAAATCACTTTGATTTGATGAGCTAGCATGTAGTGTCTAAATTTCTAGGCTGCAAACACAACTGTCAGGCAAGATTTTTCTATTAGTGTGTAATTAAGCTCATTCCCTACCATTGTCCTGTTGATATAGTATATCACTCTCTCTCTTCCATTTTCATCATTTTGAGCTAGTAAAGCACTAAGAGTTGCCATGGTTGTTGAAATGTACACGATTAACAGTTCTCCTGGAGTAGGTGACATTGACACTGGTGGCGTGAGTAGATATTATTTGATTTTACTAAATCCTTGATCACACTTGTCATCCAACTTGTATGCTACTCGCTTGTGGAGTATATGTGAATACGGGATTTGTTTATCCGCCAGCTATGTTATGAATATATGGATGGATTATAGCCTACCTTGTAGTCCTTTGAGTTGTTTTAGTATCCTAGGGGCTTCCATGTCGAGGATCACCTTGAATTTGGAAAGATCCACCTCTATTCCACTTATTGACACTATGTATCCCACGATTTTCCTAATTGCACCCCAAACATGCATTTATTGGGGTTAAGTCTAACATTGTATTTATCCAATCTATCAAAGATGGCACTTAGAGCTGATATGTGATCCTATTTTTTCCTTGACTTGGCCAATATATCATCCACGTAATCTTCCACAACTTGTTGGATCATGTCATGAAAAATTAGTGTCATGGCCCTTTGATACATTGCTCCTGCATTCTTTATCCCAAATGGTATCATGTTCTAGTAGTAGGTGCCCCATGGACATGTAAACATTGTCTTATGATGTCCTTCCTTTTCTATCATAATTTGGTTGTACCCTAAGAATCCATCCATCAATGATAGCATCTTGTGTTTGACCATCATGTCCACTATCATATCAATTTTAGGTAGCAGAAAATCATCCTTGGGACATGCTTTGTTGAGGTTTATGAACTCAGTGTAGATATAGATGCCCCCATTTGATTTTGAAACTGGCACAATATTGGATACCCATTTTGAATAATAAATTGGGTGTATAAAGCCAACATCCATGAGTTTTTCTAATTCTACCCTTACTAGCAAGGCTATCTGAGGGTGCATCTTTCTCAATTTTTGTCTCACTGGCTTTTCCCCTGGGTAGATAGCTTAATGATGAACAATGGCTTATGGATTGAGACCTAACATGTCGGCATAGGTCCATGTGAAGTTCAACTTTCTTTCTCTTAGAAATGAAGCCAACAATTCTTTTTCTTCTGTCAGAAGTGATTCAGCATTAAAGGTGATATGTGGTGTTTCTTTTGTTCCTAGATTGACAGTATTGCCCTATTCCGCTAGGACTGCTGATTTCTCTTGATGAAATGTTGTAGGGGAGATACTAAATCCTTCATCCTCCAATGCATGATAGACATTTTCACCATTGGATGTTTCCTTTATTTTTACTATTCTATAGTTAGAGAGTGCCATATTGTGGTTTTCACTCAATGACCCTGAGTTTATTCTCATTCTTTTTCTTTTGCAACAAAAGGGGTCAATCATCTCCCGATAATAAGCTTGTGTGTCTAGAGTGATGTCAAACCTATCCTTGTGATCTCTATATGGTATTGTATCCCTTAGTCTCATGGATTTGGAGAGAGGTTCATTTTTTACGAATGTGTTTAGAATTGGTGGTCCGCGTTGGTCGTAATCGATGAGTTGAGCATAAACTAGGTTTACCTTGTGGGGCTGGTGGTCTGACTCGAAAGATGATGCACTAATCATGAGTAAGTAGGAGTCCTCAAAAATCATGGGAAGGCCTATTATAGTATTGTAGACATGGAAATTGTACAAGTTCGTTTTGGCACACCTGATCCTGATTACTAACAACATTTCCTCTTGGATCAAATTCTCAACATTTCATCACTTTCTATCCTTCAATTCAATAAATCACTGTTTATTGGATTAAGTCTATCACCTCCTTTGATTAAATTAATCAGTTTAATTTAATTAACCCTACATTGTTGTTTAATTAAATAAATCATTTTATTTGATTAAAATCCCTAAAGTCTTCTCATTAAATTAAATAAATTAAACCTTATTTGATTTAATCTAACACTTTCCTTATTTATTAAATAAATCAAATCATTTATTTAATTAATCATTTCCTCTCAATTTTGGACTTAAATCAATTCATAAATCTAAGTCTAAATTGTCACATCACCTAATTCCTCATTAAATTAATCAAATCCATGATTAACTTAATCCTTCTCACTAAAATCTTCTAGAGAATGCAAGTTGCACAATAAATCAATTTATTTGATTTACTAAATTCTCTATTTTCCCTCACAAACCATCAAAAAGGGAATATTCCTCTTTTGAATTCAAAAAGTCCAGGTGGACTTGGTCCTTCCAACAAGCCATTAAAAGCCTCTTACATGTCCTTGACCTTGAGCCAAGTGACATTAAATTCATTTCTTTTCCCTCTTCAACATGTCATTTCTCAAGTTTGAAATGCCACCTAATTGCATTTATTGGCACATTGGCCAAAACTTGCTCATTCCTCATCCAATCACATTTGGACAAGTGGAACAATGCCATTGAACTATCTTTTATCCCACATTGCTTATTTTCATTCATTCTTCCAAGATTGAAATCTATAAATTGGAGACTCTTCTCCTCAATCTTCATCCACAATCACATGCAAAGTTACTCTCTCCACATTGAGAACTAATTTTACCAATTTCATCCAATCATCCACCTCATTTGAGATTTTGCAACAAGGTTATGCTCAAATCTCTTTGAAGATTTGACCATGTCTATCATTCAATCAAGTATTTGCAATTAGGAATTGGGAAAGGGCCAATTGCAACATATCATTGGCACCAATTCCCCCATAAGATCTTTAACTCATTTGCTTAATTATGATTTCATTCAAGTTCTTGTTTCATGTTCTTCATTTTCCTAATTTTAGCTTAATAGGTGGATTTTATGGGGAATTCCTCGAGTCTTTACATGCATTCTTGAACTAACACTAACAATGTTTGACTTCTTTGTGCATTTGCAGGTTTAGGGGTTCACATTTTGGTGCTAGAAGGAGGGCAGCAAGCTTTTTGACACATTTTTCTTCAATTTTTTTTGGTTTTCTTCACATTTTTCTTCATACACAGGAAACTGCACCATGTACTAGACACATGGTGCTATATTGCACCATGGCCTCATATGCAGTGCTATATTGCACTGCACCTTCTGAAGCCCATGGCACCACATAGCACCACAATTGCTTCCCACTCATCAAATTTCAAATTTTGCCAAACACCACCACTTCCAAACTCCGCCGCATGTGATGCTCCGCCACACCTGCGGTCCCTGTTTCCACAGAGCACCACAGCCAATCGACTGCGCGGCACTGTATAGCACCACGTCTATTTTTAAGAAGCACCGCACCCATTAAGGAGCACCACATTTGCTAAACTCCACCGTGGATTAGTCTGGTTTTTTAAAAATTTGAATATTTTTTTTAATATTAACCTGATTTGCTTTTTTTCCTTTTTTCACTCTCTATTTTTCTGTTATTTTGCAGGATGGAGGCAAAAAGAGAAGTTGATAATCATGTTGTCTTCACAAACCCAAAGTGTTTCTAGACACTAAAAGTGTTCTTTAAGACTTCTTGAGAAATTTTTTTAAGTCTTTGGCCTTAGGAAAAAATAACTTTACTTTGGGTTTTAAAAAATGTTTAAATTTTCATGTTCATCTTGTGCAAAGTGTTTCTAAACACTTAAGTATTCTTCAACACTTCTTGAAAATTTATTAAAATCTTTGACCTTAGGCTACTAAATTTTCATTGGGATCTAAAAATAACAAACAAACTTTGTTTTTTAAAGTTGCCAAGGGGCTAAAAGGAATTTTAGATACTTACTAGTTTTCAATTTGGATTTAAAATTGGACAAGGCAAACCTCACATTTCATTTTGGTGCTTTTAAAATGACCTCATCATTGCTTTGAAGGATAAAATTGGACATGTGTCTTTTGTGTTTTACAAAATTTTTAACAAATTAATATCATTAAAATGCGTATGCACTTCTCTCGCGCTTTATAGCGATCTTGAGAATCAAAAGCATTTTAGTGATATTAACTTGTCGAAAAGATTGCCTCCATATTTGATTTGGGAACTTAAAATTGAACAAACATGCGAGTGTGAGCATGATATATTATGGAGGTTCTCCCCTTTGTTTTTCAACAAGGGTTGTGTGAATGATGGGATATGTTAGCTCACTTTTGTTAATTTAGAGGGCCTGCCTTGTGGGAAAAAGTAATCACCCAAGGGAACGACCCAACCGGGAACACGCTAAAGCCAAGCGACTTCCACCCGGGATACAAGTGTGGATATTGGAACAAAGGCCAATATCACGAGGATTATTCTAACGAGATGGACAACAATGGACTCTCACCGATGTTGGATAATCCCCCACGAACGGAATGCCTGAATTAGAACCCTTTGTTTAGAAAAAGGCCAAAACCTTGTCTATCTTGTTGGTGCAAAAGGTTATGTCCTTTGAAGCCACCCCACATAACATGTGGTCTTGTTGTGGAAATGGAAGGTATTCCATGGGAGATTCATGGGTACTAATGCTTGGCTCACCCGAATTAGTGAGTGTCGTGGAGGGGAGCTAGTGTGGTCAAGCATTTAGCCATTTGCACAAGATATGCGCAGCTGGATTTATCCAAGTGGGAACCCAACAAGGTATTGCCTCATCAACCTAGGAGTGTAAAATTTCTTGGGAAAAACACATTATTTGATCTTGAGAAAATTTTGAAAACCAAACATACACAAAAACCTTGAAATTTCAAACACCTTGTGGGAAACAAATACCTATTGATGAACTTGTCCACTCTTTCTTTCCCTAGGAATCACATTCCTAGAGGTTTCTAAGTGTACAATTTCTACCATCATTTGTTTCCAATAAGGATAAACATAGGGAACTTTTGCCTTATTTTCCTTGATTTCCACACAAAGGACCTTGTGGGATGAGAAATAAAATGGGACACTAGACATATAGTTTGAAAACCTAAGCAAGCAAGTGTCTTGGGTAAAAAGAACCTCATCTAACCAAGATAAAAAGACAAATTGAATTTCACATGTGTTGTTTCCAATGATTTCCCACAAGATTAAAATCCCAAAGCCAAAGTTCAAGAAGCTTAGTCTGAAAGCTCGTGAGGAGCGTCTTGAGAGACTTTTCGAATTCACGGAAAGATTGGTTTATAACTTTTACAGAAAAGCTTCAAGGAACAACCTCGCATTGTATGCATTTTATTGTCAACAAAATCCTGAACTTTTTCAAAGGTTTTCATTTCTCCCATAGGAAGTCTAGCATGTTCTTGAATACCGAGGTTTTGTAGAGAGAGTCACATCTAGGTTAAGGTTCAATATCAAAGTTGTCATTCTCATCCATTCCTCCATCAACCAAATCTCATTTCATCATCAAACCTTTTTTGAGAACTCTAGAATCAATCATCACGCTAAACTTAGAGGGATAAATCAACATCATCATATCTTGGCTTAACACACTTAGCCAACATAATCTCAATCATTGGACAAATTTTATTTGAGATAACACAACTTCTCAAAGTCTATTAGTTCTCCAAAGCATTGTCATAGCACACCTTTTCAATTCATCCACTTTGTGCAAGTTCCCTTAGGAACACAACTTCCTAGGGAAAACAACTTCACAACGATCTTGTTTGACTTAACGCATCTAGTCAAATTATCACAATCAATCAAATAAAAAGGCCCTTACAAGTGTAGCACATACCTTCAAAAGTTCTCCAAAGGTTTCACTCACTCATCCCATCCATTTAACCCATCACCATTATCACCATCTTTGATCTTTTAACTTCCATAGTTCTTCTCTTTTGGAGCTAAAGCATTAGGATCGAACAAATCCCTATTTTTTATGGTCCAAACAAGATCTCAATAAAAGAAGGACATGGAGAATATCAGAGAAATATCAACTTCTATGGACATGAATCATCTAAACACTGAAGTGAACCTAGCAGAATCAAGCAATCCCCCAAGCAACTCTCCGTTATCATCACAAAATCCTCAAGAGGAGAGTCATCAAGAGGACATCACAAATGAAGACATGGGGATGACACCAAATGAAATCATGGAAATGGTTCAAAATCCAGAGAACCACAAAGTTGCTAGTGCTATGTTCAAGTACCTAAAATGATAGCAAGAGGAGGGGTCCTGCCCCCTCCCGACCTTAACATAAGCACTAATACATATATATCCCCATCATCAAAAATCAATCAAGAAGTTCCTTGCACCACATCAATCATCACACCAACCTCCCCGAATGTGAACACAGGGAGTGCCATGTTCCAGGAATGGCAAAAACATCGCCTTGTGGCTAATAAAGAAGAAATCGTCATCCCCACACTAGCTAAATTTATTCCAGAAAACCCATCTCACCCATACGTCCCACTCACATTTCATGATCCCATTCGTTCATCCTCATTTCATGCCACACCAACCTATCAATTAAACATACCAACTGCCCCACCACATGAGGAAGTTGGCTTGTTTGGAATGACAGAAGCTATCCATCTGTTGTCTTTCCAAAGTGGTGCATCATCCCTTCCCCCACTACCTTTCGCATCCACATCTCCTCTTGGAATAGGTCTTCCACCTTTCCCCATCGAACATTTTTCCAATCCAAGCAATCCGACCACCATTTTGAATCCACTTCTTTTGACCATATCCTCACAACAAATCGCAACCATTCCTATCACCATGGTTAATGCATCTATTGGTCCTCAAGTCTCCCAAAGCATGCCTCCTCAAGGACCAATCATCTCAAACACACCTCCAACAACCCAAATCACAATCACTACCACAACCCCTCCACCCACGATGACAATTGGCATGATTCCTGCTCCACCACCAATCCCACCAAAAGCCAGGACAACAAATTCATTCACCACTCTAATCCAAACCTTCCAAAAGGAAAGCCAACAAAGAGTACTCTAGCAAAAGCAGCAAGCACAAGCTCAAGCCCAAGCACAAGCCCAAGCGCAAGCACAAGTGCAAGCACAAGCGCAAGATCAAGCCCAAGCGCAAGCCCAAGCTCAAGCACAAGCTCAAGCCCAAGCGCAAGCTCAAGCTCAAGCCCAAGCTCAAGCTCAAGCCCAAGTGCAAGCTCAAGCCCAACAACAAGCGCAAGCTCAATACCAAGCGCAATTGCAAGCGATCCAACTACAAGCTTACTAGCAAGCCCTACAAGATTTTCAGGCACAACATCAAGCTAAACAACAAGCTTTATTAGCACAACAGTAGCTCGACCAACAACAAGCATTATTGGTGCAACAAAAGCTAGACCAACAAAAAACGTTGCTAGCTCAATAGCAACTTGACCAATAGCAGGCTTCATGGGAACAATAGCAGATGGACCAATAGCAAGCGCTATTGGAACAACAACAGCAAGATCAACAACAAGCGTTGTTGGCACAAATGCAAGCTTACCAACAAGCCTTAAAAACACAGCCAAGCTTGTAGAAAATGCCCACCAGTACTCCTCCCACCACGTGCACTCCCCAAACGCCTTATAACTCATTCATCCCACCCCCCGATCCAAGCAAAGACGTTGCAACACAAATCAAGCTGCTCTCACAGCAGGTGTTGGACTTGCAAGTAGGAAAAACCACAAGGAAACTAGGCAACTTGTGCCCTTATCCATTTGATAGAAGTCTCACCATGGTACCATTTCCAAAGGGATTCAAGATCCCCAAATTTGATAAATACAATGGAACAGGCAACCCTAAAAACCATATCAGGGAATTCAGGTACACTACATGGAAGTCACATATGATGACACGTATCTAATGTGGCTCTTCCCCTGAAGCTTTACTAGACCAGCTATGGAATGGTTTTCTCGCCTACCCACGGGCATTAAAACATTCGAGGAAATAGTGGAGGCTTTCCTTAAAAATTACGCTTTTAATATGGGTGCAGATGTCAATTTAGAAGAACTATCTACACTCAAACAAGAGGAGATTTATTCACATCCTTCTTGCGAAGATGGCGATCCAAGGCCAATCAGAGCAAGTGGAATATGCCAGAAGAACAACAAGTCTGCACCATCATAGCCAACCTTGATAAAAACTTGGCGTTCTACTTGAAAATGCAGTGCATCACATCATATGACCAACTAATTCCAAAGGCGCTCAAAATTGAAAGAGCCCTTATGACGCGAGAAGGTGCACCAACATTCAATCCACCACAGGATAACCGCCCGTCTAACAACTACAATGATAAACCTCGAACATTTTCAAGGAACAAAAATATCACGAACGACGGTGTGGTCGACGCTAAGGTAGTCATCAGTGCTCCTAAGCAGAATACCCACAACCATCATCAACCACAAAATCATAATCATAATAATGTGCAGACTAATGCGGTAGTGGCACAACCACCTTCCACCAGCCAAGTCAACAATGTGGGTAATTAAGGAGGACCACCTCCCCATAATAAGTTTCCCCCCGAGAGGAAGTTCATAGCCCTTGGTGATTCAATTGAGTCTGTCATGAAAAAACTGGTCAAAGAGAACTTAATCAAGATCTCTAACTCTGAACAATACACAGAGCCCATGACCAAACCGCCGTGGTACAATGAGAATCTCCTATGTGACTTCCATAAATTCAAAGGGCACACCACCGCCAACTACATGAGACTCAAGAATATCATCCAAAACCTCATCGAGGATAAGGTCATCAACATCGAGCAGCTAGCTGGAAACCAAGACCTGAAAATCTACATGAATCTGATGCCAAATCATAACCAAGGGAACAATCAGGGAAATAACCAAGGGAATAATAAGGGTAAGCAAAAGTACTCTAGTTCTAATCTAGTATACGAAGAAATAGTCGGATGTGTCGATGAGATGGTTACTGTCATAAATGTCAAGGGAGCCAACAATGACTATGGAGTCACCACACAAGGCGGAAAAGTTACCATTGTCGAGGCACCTGCTAAGACCCCCATTACCAACACAAAGGCAGTCCCTTATGACTACAATGTAATTGACCAATTGAAAATAACACCCACACAAATTTCCATCATGGAATTACTAAAAATCTCCACCACCCATAGATAGATCCTAGATGAAGTACTAGCTGCATCAACCGTTGCTGCCACCCTTGACACAGAACAATTTCAGGCTATGGTGGGTAACATTGTTACTCCAAATCTTATCATATTTTCTGACCAAGATTTCCCCTCGTAGCCATCTCATAATCATGCACTCCACCTCCAAGTCCTAATCCATAAAAGGAAAGTCAAAAGAGTCCTGGTAGATGGTGGTGTAGGTCTTAATATTTGCTCGCTCAAACTCATAAAAAAATTGGGATTTGTCAAGGATTCCATCAATAAAAACAAAAGCATCACGATAAGAGCATATGATGACCGGGAAAGAGTGTCTCAGGGCACTATCAAGATCCCCATCCAAGTGGGGCCAGCAACCATGGAAACAACCTGCCAAGTTCTTGACCTTGATCTACCCTACAACATCCTTTTGGGATGCCCATGGATACATGGAATGAAGGCAGTGGCCTCAACCTATCATCAATGCATTAAGTTCTCATATCAAAATGAAGAGGTTACTATACATGGGGATCCTGAACCTTTCACCTACTACAAAAACTTGGAAGCCAAGTTTTACAAGATCCCTCAAGTACCTAAAAATGATGAAGGACCCTCCTCGTCATACATAGACCCAGCTAATCTCGCCTCCACTTCTGTGACAAAGACACCCGCCATCCTCGACATATCTAAGATCAAGAACATGATACAGCACAATGGATGCGGTGATTATAGAATGAAGAGAAACGTTTTTGTTGTAGGAGAGTTACAACAATCTCCTAGGTCACATGGGCAACCACAATTGATTCAAACACCTATTAGCACTAGAGCGGAACCTGCTGGATTCCACCATTGGGGGGATCTCAATTGGGAGAAGGTGGAAAAGGAGGACATCACAAACACTCTATACCAAGATGAAAGACCCACTCCCACCCTACCCATGGAGGAAACAAATAGAGGATTACAAATGATGTTCGGCATCGGCTATAATAGGAATGAAAGCCTAGGAAGAAACAGTGATGGACGGTTGGAACCCATCATGGTGGAAAGAAGGATGCAAAACATTGGCCTCGGCTATACCCCTCTGAGTATAACTATCCATGGCACAGGTACACCCAAAAGAGCAATTTGGTCCTCCCCTTAGGTAATGAAAACAGTCCCTACACCACTCGTTTGCTTAGGGATCCCACTTGACAATTACACCTTTGACGTTACCAATGTGTGTGCTAGTAGTGATGATGAGAATACCATAGCAAGTCTCCCTAGGCTTTTCAAGGAGTCCACCTTGTTAATGATTAGTGCCTCACCCACTGAGCCAATCCAACGAACCCACCAAATCCACTTAGTCTACCCCCAACTCATCGATCATGACCAACGAGGACTGCCAATTCTAGACTCGTTCAAAAACGATGAGGCTCTCTCAGAATTTATGGGACTAAGGGATACAATCCCGTGCAGAGATCACAAGGCTGGATTCAACATCACACTAGATACACAAGCATAATATGGGGAGATGATTGAGTCCTTCAGTCACAAAAGAAAAAGATCAAGAATAAGCTCAGAGTTATTGAGTGAAAACCACACTGTGGCACACTCTAACCATAAAATAGTAAAAATAAAGGATGCATCTGATGGTGAAAACCTCATCTAGGCACTAGAGGATGAAGGATTCAATCTCCCCCTTACTACTTTACATCAAGAAAAGTCAAGAGTATTGGTAGAATAGTGTAACCTGGTGAACCTAGGAATGGAAATAGAGCTGCAAATCACCTTCTACGCAAAATCCCTCCTAGAAGAAGAGCAAGAACTATTGGCAGCATTCCTAAAGGAAAGAAAGGTGAATTTTGCATGGACCTATGTAGATATGCCAAACTTGGACCCTGAAGTAGTAGTTCATCAATTGGCTGTTTACCTCGAAGCAAAACCAATCAGACAAAAGCTAAGAAAAATGCACCCACAAATAGCCTTGCTTGTAAATATTGAGCTACAGAAACTTCTAGATGTTGGCTTCATACTCCCGATTGACTATCCAGAATGGGTATCTAATCTTGTGCCAGTCTCAAAACCAAAAGGGGGCATCCGCATCTGCACTAATTTCAGAGACCTAAACAAAGCATGTCCCAAGGATGACTTTCCACTACCTAACATTGACATGATAGTGGATATGATGACCAGACATGAGATGCTCTCCCTAGTGGATGGTGTTTTAGGGTACAATCAGATAATGATCACAAAAGAAGACCAACACAAGATAGCATTCACATGTCCTTGGGGCACCTACTGCTGGAACATAGTGCCATTTGGGTTAAAGAATGCAGGAGCTACATATCAGAGAGCCATGGCACTAATCTTCCATGACATGATCCATAAAATAGTCGAAGATTATGTAGACAACATATTTGCTAAATCAAAGAAGAGACAAGACCATATAGCAACCCTAAGTGCTATCTATGACAAGCTCGAACAATATAAGGTTAGACTCAACCCAAAGATGTGTGTCTTTGGGGTACAATCGGGAAAGCTACTAGGATACATAGCTTCAATGAGAGGAATAGAGGTGGACCCTGCAAAGGTAAAAGCAATCCTTGAAATGGAAGCACCAAGGACATTGAAACAGCTAAGAGGATTGCAAGGCAGACTCCAGTCCATCCGAAGATTCATAGCACAACTGGCAAACAAGCAAATTTCCTATTCACACCTACTTCACAAGGGAGTAGCTTTCAGATGGGATGAAAAATGTGAGTAGGCATTCAAAAAAATAAAAAAATATCTACTTACACCACCTATGTTGATGCCACCAATTGTGGGGAAATCATTAATCCTATATATATCTGCAACAACAACTGCCCTAGGGGCCCTTTTAGCCCAACATGATGAAAAGGGAACCGAGCGAGCTATCTACTACATCAGCAGAACAATGGTGGGACATGAGCTCAATTACATGTCAATAAAAAAAGCTTGCCTAGCACTGGTATTTGCAGCTCAAAAATTTAGACACTACATGCTGGCGCTCCAAATCAAGTTGATCACCAAAATAGACCCTCTAAAATACCTATTGTCAAAAGCAGCGCTTACAGGCAGAATGGCTAAGTGGGTAATGATATTATCTGAACATGATATCGAGTATGTAGAGTGAAAAGCCATAAAAGGACAAGTCATTGCAGATTAGCAGGCAGAAGCTCCCCTCTACATAGATAACCCACTCATATCAGAATTCCTAGATGAGTCCCTTTTTAACCTTAGTGCAGTAGACCACTGGAAGTTATACTTTGATGGCTCTCACATGCAACATGGATCAGGAGGTGGTGTATTCTTCATCACGCCACAAGGAGACTGCATACCTAGATCATACAAATTGGAATTCCCTTGCACTAACAATATTGCAGAATATGAAGCTTTGACCATAGGCCTCAAAATTGCAACACAATGGTGAATCATGGCATTAAAAGTCTATGGGGACTCACAACTTATCATCAACCAAGTCAATGGTGAATACCAAACGAAGGATGATAAGCTTGCACCATACAAGAAGGTCATAGAAAGTCTCAAGGAATCTTTCATTGACATTACCTTTGAGCAAATACCAAGGACAAACAATAGAGCGACAGATGCAATGGGGACAATTGGATCCTTACTGGACATCCCTCGCAACGTCTCAAAACACAAATTCCTTGTAGAACAGCTTCTCGTACCCACATTCGAGGTACTAGAGTTAGAATATGCATGTGAACTCATTGGTTCCCGTGATATTTGGTATCATGATATATACACCTACCTAAAGTTAGGAATCCTCCCCATTAACATCACCTCGAACCTAAAACGTACTTTTGTCAAAAGGACTTCACGATTCATCATCCTAGGAGAGACCCTCTTCCGAAGAAGTACTGACAGAACCTTGCTACATTGTTTAAAACCTGAGGAAGCCTTGACTGCTCTAACGGAGGTACACAATGGCACATGTGGGTCACACTCAAGTGGTATGACCTTGGCTAAAAAGTTGCTGAGAACAGGGTATTACTGGTCGATGATGGAAAGAGAGGCACACAACTTTATTAGTAAATGCTTACAATGTCAACAGCATGGAGACCTTATTCATGCACCAGCTCAAGAACTACATCCCATTGTCACACCATGGCCCTTTTCACAATGGGGGCTCGATCTCATTGGTAAAATATCACCCACCTCATCCAATGGCCACAAGTTCATCATCACCGCCATCGAATATTTCACAAAGTGGGTCGAAGCAATTCCCATGACCTACATCACTGGAAAGCAGATATCTAGGTTCATCCTGAATTACCTCATTTGCCGATATGGTGTTCCCCAATCCATTATCTCTAATAATGGGATGCCCTTCAAAAATCAGGATGTCCGTGATTTGTGTAAAAAATTCAAAATCTAACACCGTTTTTCCACTCCATATTACCCACAAGGCAATGGCCAAGTAGAAGCTATCAATAAAACCATTTTGAAAATCCTCAAGAAAATAGTCAATGACTCTGGTCATGACTGGCATCTGTAGCTAAATCCTGCCTTATGGGCCTATCGCACCAGCATCCATATGCCAACAAGCACCACCCCATTCTCTTTGGTCTACGGATCAGAAGCCATCCTCCCCATTGGGATCGCGCTCCCGTCGCTGAGGATATTACTGCAAAACTCATCACAGATGAGGAATACAGGGTCACAAGACTCAATGAGATGGAATTACTAGATGAAAGGTGCATGGATTCCCTTAATCATCTACAAGTGTAACAGAATCGCCTAAAAAGGAGCTACAATTAGAAGATTAGACAATGCACTTTCCAAGTTGGTGACCTCATGCTGAAAGAAAACCAAAAGAATGTGCCAAATCTGGATACAAAGGGAAAGTTTGAGCTCAACTGGCTGGGACCCTTTATCATCACTGCAAGCTACAAATCGGGGGCATATCAATTATCGACACTAGAAGGCGAGCCCCTGCAAGAGCCCATGAATAGTTCACACCTCAAAAAGTTTTATGCCTAAATCTTGCAAGGTATAGAACCGAAAACACAAAAACAATTAGAAAAAGTCCTGAAAAAATGGTCACGTTGATGAAAACCTGGCAAACAGGCGTCTTGGCGACAACAAAAAAAAAAAATCCAAACAGAAAAGGATTGAAAATAGCAAAGAGAAAAATTTCATCCTCTAGTGAAAACCACTTTGGTGGCGCTTTGGGCAAGTACCTTGGTGAAAACCTGGAAAACAGGCACCGAGTGTAAATAAAACACCTTCCCCATCTACCAAGATCTACATGACCCATTCCATCACTCATTCATCCACTCATCTGCTCACATCCGTACCGTAGCCTGCATTGGTGTCTACACCATGGAACTACTTGGCATTGCTAAGGTCAATCTGTCCTGCCTTTATCGAAGTAGTCTGTCACACCACACTGGGGGCACATTCTCACAACATCGGTTCGGATTCATGTATATTCTCATGATATTCTTCATAAATTCATCAGAAAATCCAAAAACATCCAAATCAATTCATCAGAAAATAAAAAAAACATGTCAAAATATCAGAAAAATCTTCAAAATTTCATCATTTGGTCTTGTCAGTCTTCCACCTTGTCGAAATACATCATCTCTAAGCTTGAAAATAGGCAAGGTTGATCTTTGATCATCCCCTGAGACAGTTAGAGTCAGTCCTTAGACATCCATCGCATCGACAATCCATTTGCCCATTTAGTCTACATCTTAGTCAATCTTTTAAGCAATAAAAAGGGGGGCAATCCGTTTGCCCATCCATCTCTTCATTAAGTCAAATGTGTCGTCAGTCGAACTACATGGTCTCTACATGTATAACATAGGCAAGGATTATCTATGGATCAACTCCCGAGACCCCTAGGATAAGTCTTTAGGTTAATTTATTTGTCGTAAAATATGAAAATTCTAAAAAACAGCCTCAAAACATTTGAAAAAACCCAAAATGGTGCATCCATTCCATCTCGCTTTCAACCATGATTTTCATTGCTCATAATAAAGTCAATCATCACTTTCACCCTTTGGTGAGTCAGTTAGAAGCAAGTCTAGCAGGTTCCAAAGTGAACACCTAATCGTCAAAGTCTCAAGTCTAGAGTAGTAAGCAAGCAAGTTAGTCACCTTGGAGTATCAATAGCTTATCACCCAATTAGTCTCATCAAAACCCTAATCAGTACATGTCCTAGGATGAAGCTTTCCTACAATGGACATAAGCATCAGGTAACCCTCATAGTAGTTAGTCTTGGCTAGCGGTATGAAGAACATTAGCCTGTTTGTTTACTCTTTTTGGTCTTTGTTGACTTATCTTAGTTTTCACTCATTCCAAGGACCTCTCGATGATGCCTAAACAGAACAGGTTTAGAGAGAAAGGAATGGGGCAACGATCATTATCTTTTCATCTTCTATGCTTGTGGGATACACTTGTAAAATAATTTCATTATGCATGTTTTGTTTAGTTTGTAGGAAGGATATTTTAAGTATCTTGTTGACCACATAGGAAAGCTTGCTTTTCTGTGTTTTGGTCTGAGATGCTTATAATGTCTGAACTACATCTTGAATAAAGTATGAATGCTAAGTGTGAACAAGAATACTCCTATCTAATTTTCAAGTCAAAGTCCATCACACTAGGTACCATGCCATCCTGGTTCTTGATACCTCGATGCGTCGTACCTATGTGTATTATCAAACATAATGCAATTGACCCTTTGAAAATCTCAACTCCTATATGCAAGTGTAAAATCACCATTATCATCCTCATGAATTCATTAATTCTACTGTTCTTCTACCTTCTTTCCACACTAATATGGTATTATAACAGTAATCAAAACATCGCCCATGCATACATCCTACATCCACTAGATAGTTAACATCAGAGAAGCATTGCATCATATCAATATCTTAAGTTATGAGGAATAATATAAATTTGTTATTCTAAGCATCTTAAGACATCATTACATCATACATTATCATCTGCAACAAGTACCATTATCATTTGCATTCATTACCATCATTAATATGCATTACATCATTAAAACATGGAAAATACAAAAAACAAAAGCATTCATTACATACACTGCATCACATGAACAATAAAAATAGGAAACATCTCATAACATCACATATTTGCATGTACATCATAAAAGGGCAAATCATCTCATATATATGATAAAAAAATCACTATTATAATACAGAATCAGATTAGGTGTCCATCAGATACATAATACAATAAGGCCAAAATACTGTAGCCCGCATATAAAAAATGAAGCAAAATTGTAAGTGATCAAAAGGCGGGCGTGCCCTACTAGCTGCTGCCCTCCCCATCCTGTCTCTCACCATGTGCATCTACTAGGCACCTCGCTATCTATTGTGAGAAGTCTCACAATCTACGGTCTGGTGGTACTACCTGCTGATAATGAAACCGATAGTACTTGGCCTCTCTGATAGCCTCTCTATAATCCTGAATGTCAATCGATCGGGCCTAGGATGAGGATGCTACACTCTCTAACTGTCGCTACCCACCTATCTCCTGATCCCTCTCAGATCGTGCCTAGTCTCTCTCCACAGTCAGAACCTGTATCTGCCCTTGTAGCTGTTGAATCATCACATCTCGATGGTCAAGCTGCCCTGCTGGCTGCCCTGTCGGCTATCCTGCTGGCTGCCCTGCCGACTGTCCTGCTAGCTGCCCTACTAGCTGCCCTGTCGGCTACCCTATTGGCTGCCCTGCCAGCTATCTTGCTGGTTGCTACTGAGGATCTGCCCTCAATTGATCATCCTAATCTCCTACTTGGATAGGTGACTATTGGGCCCTATCCCTGGGAGGTATCTAATAAGGAGGTGCCTTGCCTCATGCTCTGCCTTGCCCCCTACAACTTGACCGACCCCTGCACCTACGTCATGGGACAATGGCACCTAGAACTATCAGTCTAGGAGGAGGTCTGAACCATGCTCTGTAAGTTGCGGTAACTCCTGATCATATGGCCATGGCCTAGCCACAAGCTGCGTAAATGAGGACACTGCCTCGTCTGCTGGGATGGGCTAGCCCCATGCTGTCCTCTTAGTAGTGCAGGCAAAGATGGCCACATACTGGTCATCTGGCCTTTCCTGTACCTCCCCAAACTAATGAGCAACCTTGTCTAGAAGATACCTCTCAATCATGGTATACTCTCGCCCCTACTTCGATCTATCTTGTCAGGTGAAGAAGAGCTACTAATCATCATCTATCTATGGACCAATACCCATCCACGATCTCCAGATGAACTCTCTCATCTCATCGAGAACTCACTACCAGTGCAGAATACCACTCATGCTAGTAAATGAAAAATACATCAATGCCCTGCCATACTGCCAAACGAGGGGATCATCTATCTCTAGGGGAACTAGGGTAATGTCTGGATGAAGCACTAGGAGCCTCTCCCATCCCCACACATGCATCAAGGTGCCTCCTACCCCAATGGACCTACTGTCCATATAAACATACTCATGAAGATCTCTGTAAAGGGACGCCAATAGTACTGGTCCCTAGGCGAAGCACTCCCTCTGATGAACCATCTGATCCCATGCAAGTCCCCATCTTGGAAAGAAATGTCGGCCCCACCGATCAAGTACCACAAGGCCTGAGATAATCACAACAATGATCTATTGATACGTATGCACTCGGTCATGATACAGCTCCAAGTCAATCTGACCATCACAAAACTCAATAACATATATCTACATCACTTTGTAGCAAGCCTCTCTACCAGCATCTGGATCGTAGATGACTCGGGTCTCATGAATGGGTAATCGAAGAATGCGCCATACATCCACAAGTGTGATGGTGGCCTCGCCGGTAGGAAGATGAAATGAAGAGGTCTCACTGTGCCATCGCTTTGCCAAAGCTGTAAGCATGCCTAGGTGAGCCCGAACAAGAGGGGCGTATGCAATATACTAGAGGCCAATAGCACCAAGGTGCTCCTAGACTAACTTGGGCATAGCCACTAATCTACCAAGTACTAGCCATCGGTGCTCCCATGAGTAGAGCACACCAAGAAACTCCTGCACAGGAAAAGCAGTTGCATAAAAAAAAATTAACTTTAAAGTCAAAATCTGCCTCAAACTGGCAAGTGCGATGCAGTTTGGAAAGTTCCAAACTACACCGCCGCAATGGTGTTTTCCATTTTACCAATCACAAAGTGACCTGCGTGGTGTACTTTTCATATGCGGTCCTGTTTGATGCAAACCCTAATTTTCTAACTGACCCACGCGGTGAAGAATGGAAGGCGGTGGACTTTTGGCTAACCAAATGACAAAATGCAAACTGCCTCATGTGGTGCAGTTTGCATATGTGGTGCAATATAGCACCATGTGGTTGCAATAAAGGACTTTCAGTGGTGCCATATGGCACCCTGCATTTTGAACCAAACCTTAACCCTATTTAATGCACATAAAAGGACAGAATTAGAAGACGGATAGGAGTACATGCCACAGGTCCTGCACCTACTGGTTGCTAATGTGTTCGAACCCTCTCCATCACATGCTTGGGAAGCTATCATTGCGCCATTTCCACTCAAACTCAAAGCTAAAATTTGAAAGTTTCTAAAGGCTAAGATTGCAAAATGAATTGAAAATGACCCCTCGCGGTCTATCTAAGCCTAAAAATTAGGGTTTTTTGACCTAATTTGACCTTCTAGCTTGGGTTTAGGTCCCCTGAGCTTGTTTTCATCCAACTAAGAGTCGTTTTGCATCCCTTTTGATTGTTTTAAGCAGTTTTCTGGCATTCTGGGGCATTTCTGGCTTGTCGAGCACCTTGTCATCTTTTTTTGTGAGACCATCCAAAAATTCAAAATTTTCATCCAATCTCTTGAGGGGGCAGTATCTAGCAATATCCTTCCGCTGAGGCAGTAGTGGGGCGTTTGAAAATTGAGAAAAAATTGAACTTTGATCACAACAGTTATTCTTTGAATCAATGCAACGAGTACATTGCTTCAAAAAGGGGCAAAATGTAGACATGGAAAATGTACAAGTTCGTTTTGGCACACCTGATCCCGATTACTAACAACATTTCCTCTCAGATCAAATTCTTAGCATTTCATCACTTTCTATCCTTTAATTCAATAAATCACTATTTATTGGATTAAGTCTATCACCTCCTTTGATTAAATTAATCTGTTTAATTTAATTAACCCTACATTGTTGTTTAATTAAATAAATCATTTTATTTGATTAAAATCCCTAAAGTCTTTTCATTAAATTAAATAAATTAAACCTTATTTTATTTAATCTAACACTTTCCTTCTTTATTAAATAAATCAAATCATTTATTTAATTAATCATTTCCTCTCAATTTTGGACTTAAATCAATTCATAAATCTAAGTCTACATTGTCACATCACCTAATTCCTCATTAAATTAATCAAATCCATGATTAACTTAATCCTTCTCACTAAAATCTTCTAGAGAATGCAAGTTGCACAATAAATCAATTTATTTTATTTACTAAATTCTCTATTTTCCCTCACAAACCATCAAAAAGGGAATATTCCTCTTTTGAATTCAAAAAGTCCAAGTGGACTTGGTCCTTCCAACAAGCCATTAAAAGCCTCTTACATGTCCTTGACCTTGAGCCAAGTGACATTAAATTCATTTCTTTTCCCTCTTCAACATGTCATTTCTCAAGTTTGAAATGCCACCTAATTGCATTTATTGGCACATTGGCCAAAACTTGCTCATTACTCATACAATCACATTTGGACAAGTGGCACAATGCCATTGAACTATCTTTTATCCCACATTGCTTACTTTCATTCACTCTTCCAAGATTGAAATCTATAAATTGGAGACTCTTCTCCTCAATCTTCATCCACAATCACATGCAAAGTTACTCTCTCCACATTGAGAACTAATTTTACCAATTTCATCCAATCATCCACCTCGTTTGAGATTTTTCAACAAGGTTATGCTCAAATCTCTTTGGAGATTTGACCATTTCTATCATTCAATCAAGCATTTGCAATTAGGAATTGGGAAAGGGCCAATTGCAACATATCATTGGCATCACTTCCCCCATAAGATCTTTATCTCATTTGCTTAATTAGGATTTCATTCAAGTTCTTGTTTCATGTTCTTCATTTTCCTAATTTTAGCTTAATAGGTGGATTTTATGGGGAATTCCTCGAATCTTTACATGCATTCTTGAACTAACACTAACAATGTTTGACTTCTTTGTGCATTTGCAAGTTTAGGGGTTCACAAGTATCCTCATCATCACTACTACTACCAACCTCAATTATGTCGAAGGTGAAATTATCTAGGGGCAGACCTATTGATATGGGTAGTTGAAGGGTGGCTACCAATGACTAAGGAGGAGACCTAAATTCTCTACTAGGGGTACCTCTTCCACGTATGGTTATACTTGAAGGGGTACATCCAGGGCCAAGTTTTCTCATTCGTCTTTCTACAATGATGGGCTCCACTCGTTCATCACCATTCCTTCCACGGATTTCATTGTTGTTGTAGCCCATACCAAGCATCATTTATAGTCCTCTGCTAGCTTCATCCATGGGTAGGGTTGGTGTGGGCCTCTCATCTTGGTATAGTTTTCTTGAAATATCTCTTTTGTCCACATTTTCTTGACTTAGATCCCCCAACAATGGAATCTAGAAGGGTCTTCCCTAAAAGTGTAGGTAGGTGTTTCAACTAATTGAGGTCATCCATGTGACCTAGGAGATTTAGGTAACTCTCCTATAATAATTTTTTTTTCTCATTTTGTAATCTCCACACCCATTATCTTGGATCATGAGCTTGATGTCAAATATATTGCAGATGGAAGGTGTCTCTATCATAGAAAGTGAGGCAAAGTTAGATGGATCCACATAGGGAGTGGAGGGGCCTTCATCATTCTTTGGTACTTGGGGAAATTTGTAAAACTTGGCTTCCAAGTTTTTGCAATAGGAAAATGGCTTTCGATCACAATGTATTGTGACCTCCTCATCTTGGTATGAGGATTTTACACATTGATGAAATTTTTAGGCAATTGCCTTCATTCCATGGACCCATGGGCTTCCTAGGACGATGTTGTAGGGAAAATCAAGGTTGAGAACCTGACATATGGTTTCCAGAGTAGTTGAACCTACTTGGATTGGGATCTTAATAGTCCCTTGAGACATTCTTTCCTGATCATCATATGCTCTGATGCTAATGTCTTTATTTTTGTTTATGGATTATTTTGAGATTCCCAAGATCTTTATGAGTTTAAGAAAACAAATATTGTGGCCCGCACCTTCGTCCACCAAGACCCTTTTGACCTTTTTCTTATGAACAAAAACTTGAAGGTGGAGTGCACGGTTGTGAGATGGTTGGGCGAGAAAGTCTTGATCATAGAAGGTGAGGAGATTTGGAGTGATGATGTTACCAACCATAACCTAAAATTATTTTGTATCTAGGGTAGAAGAGATAGTGGATGCAACTAATGCTTCGTCAAGGAATTTCATGTGGGCAGCGCAATTTTTTTATAATTCCATGATGGAGATTTGAGCGAGGGTTATTTTTAGCTAGTCAATGACACTATAATCATAAGGAACGACTTTCGGATTTGAAATGGGGCTCTTAGATGGGTCCGATGTCCCTATAATAGTAACCTTTCCACCATGTGTGGTGACTTCACAATCAGTGTTGGCTCCTTTGATGCTAATGATAGTGATCATTCCATCTATGCATGCAATGACACCTTCGTATACAAGGTTTGCACTGACACTTTTTTTTCCCTTTATTGTTTCCTTGATTATTTCCTTGATTGTTTCCTTGATTATGATTGGGCATCAAATTCATGTATATTTTGAGATCTCTATTTTTAGCGAGTTGTTTGATATTTATGAATTTTTCCTCAATGACATCCTAGATGATTTTTTTCAATCACATGCAATTTGTGGTTGTGTTCCCTTTGATTTTATGAAAATCACAATGGAGATTTTCGTTGTACCATGGTGGTTTTTTCATGAGTTCTGCATATTGCTCCAAATTGGAAATTTTTATTAGGTTCTCTTTAACCTATTTCTTCATTATAGATTTGATTGGCTCTGCAAGGGTCGTGAACTTCCACTTGGGAGAATACTTGTTTTGGGGAGGTGGTCCTCCTTGATTGTTTAGATTATTTATTTGATTGTTCAAAACTAGTTTTTGTTGTGCCACCATATTAGTTTGTAGATTGTTAAGGTTGTGATTCTATGGTTGATGATGGTTTTGAGTATTTTTCTTGGGAGCATTAATGAAAACCTTAGTGTCAATCACTCTATCTTTTGTTAAATTTTTGTTCCTTGACCATGTGCAAGGTTTTTAGTTATAATTGGTGGATGTGTGATTATCCTCTTGTGCAAGAAATGTTGATGCACTCCCTCACATAGTGAGGGCTCTTTCGATATTTGAGTGTCTTTGGGATCAATTTCTCATATGTTGTGACGCTTTGTATTTTAGATAGAACACCAAGTCTTTGTCTAGATTGGCTATGATTGTGCAAACCTGTTGCTCTTGTGCCATGGTCCACTTACTCTGATTGGCCTTGGATCACCATCTTTGCAAGAAGGAGGTGAATAGCTCTCATTTTCTTTGTTTCAACGTTGATAGTTCCTCTAGACTAGCATCCTTACCCATGTTGAATGGATAGTTTTTGATAAATGTGTCCAAAATTTATTGGGATGTTTTAATGCCTGTGGATACGTGAGAGAACCATTCCATGGAAAAACTAGTCAGACTCTGAGGGAATAGTCCCATTAGATACATGTCATCATATGCAACTTCCATGAAATTCACTTGAAACTCCTTGACGTGATTTTCAGAGTTTCTTGTTCCATTATATTTATCAAATTTGGGGATTTCAAATCCCTTTGGGAATCATATCATTGTAATAATTTTATGAAAAGGATAGGGGTAAAAATTTCTTAGCATTTTGGTCAATTTTCCTGACTGAAGGTCCAACACTTGCTACGATATCAATTTGATGTGTTTTGCAACATATTTTTGTAGATTAAGAGGTGGGATGAATGTGTTTTGAGGGATTTGTGGTGTTTGATTGACGCGTGGGGTAGTGATGGGGTTCCTGCAAACTCTACTCTGCTTTTGAGGCCTGTTGATATGTTTGCATTTGTTCCAACAACGCTTATTTTTGGTCATGTTGTTTTTGTTCCAACAAAGCTTGTTCTTTGTCATCCTCTTGTTGTTGCTGGTCTAGCTGCTATTGTGCCAATAAAATTTGTTGTTGGTTTAGCTACTATTGCACCAACAAGGCTTGTTGTTGGTCTAGTTATTGTTGCACCAACAAAGCTTCTTGTTTAGCTTGTTGTTGTGCCTGAAAGTCTTACAGGGCTTGTTTGTATGCTTGTTGGTGGATTGCTTTTAGGTGTGTACGGTACTGTGCTTGCACTTTTTATTCCTATTGCTGGGCTTGAGCTTGAGCTTGTGCAACTTGTGTGGCTTGTTGAGAGGCCAATTTTGTTTGTGCTTGTTGAGAAGCCAGTTGTCCAACTTGTTGATTTTGTTGATGTAACCTTTGGTGAGTGGATTTTTGAACTGCCTGAATCATGGTGATGAATGAATTAGTCAAGTTAACTTTTGGTAGAATCGGCAGTGGATTGGTAATAGTGTTAACCATTGTGGTGATTAGAACAGTTGTGTTGGTGATTGGGCTTTGAGTTGTGGATGGTGCGATCAGGATACTTGGTCCCTGGGAAACCATAATTTGAGAGATTTGTGGAATGGAGGATGTGTTGACTATTGTAGTGGATTGAATGGTTTCCATATGTTGTTGCGATACTGATGGGAAAAGGAGGGGTTTTGATGTGATTTTTAGATTGCTTTGGTTTGAAACATTGTCAATGGGTAGGGGGGAAGAACCAACCCAAGAGGTGATACATATATGAGTGCTAATAGAGAGAATAGGAGTGTGTTACTTTGGAAAACTAATAATGAAGAAGGATCAATGACTCCCTCTATCCCAAATAATCCACCCTCTCCCTATGAAACCATGGGAAGAGAAGTTTGTATACTCAATGGATAGATTGGTGTTGCATGAAATTAGGATGAGTCTGCATGATTATGTAAAGTAAGTGAAACATATAGGTGCAATGAATTTAGTAGGAAAAAGTTGTCTAGTCTGGTTTTTATGTTTACCTCTCTAGTTTTTACAAGGCAATTCTTTTGTAATTCGTGAAACATGGCACTTCCCTTGTTAACAATTGGTAGGGTTCAATCAATTGTTGATATGACTTGGGGAATATCTTGAGTGAGGTTTGAGAGTGATATTAGAGGTATGCTCAGAAGAGGCCTTTCCATATTGGTACACATTTCAATGTTAGAAGGGATCTTGGCCCCTTTTAACACATGTTTATATAGAGAGGGATTAACTTTCAACATGGCATTGACAATTCTATGATTCTTTGGATTTTGAACCATTTCAGTTATTTCCTCTTCCATCATTCCCAATTCATCACTCATGATTTCCTTTATATGACCCTCCTCTAGAGGGTTTTTTGATGGTAGAGAGGACTTGTTTGGAGGGTTGCTTGTTTCCAATGGATTATTCTTAGAGGCCATTTGACTTAGGTCACTTGAATTTGATGTTTCTTTTGTGATTTCCATGTTCTTCTTGTATTGGGATCTCGTTTGAACCATAAAATAGATCATTTTAGGCCGAAAAGAAAAGAACTAGGAAAATCTAAGGATCAAAAAGTGATGATGGGGAAGAAAGATGGGTGATACGAGTGAGTGAAAATCTTGGAGAAAATTGGAGGGAGGATATGCTAAATTTATTAGGGCTTGAATTGATTTGATTTTGGTACTTTGACTAGGTGTGTTAATCCAAACAAGATGATAATGAACTTGTAAACCTTAGGAAGTTGTGTTATCTTAGAGGTAAATTCACTCAAGAGGGTTGCAAATTTGACTAGGTGTATTAAGTCAAACAAGGTGATGATGATTTTGCCTATAAGTTTAACATGAATGATGTTTCAAAGTTCTCAAGAGTTTCTTGGTGAAATGGAATTTAATTTTGATGATTGAGAGATGGATGGGAGTGATCTATTTTGATCCTAAACTTAACCTAGACAAGACTCTTTCTTATAAGACCTTGGTATTGAAGAACATGCCATACTTCTAAGTGAGAAAAGAAAACCTTTGAAAAAGAGTTGGATTTTGTTGATAATAGAACTCATACAAACTTGGGTTGTTCTTTGAGGCCTTCTTGTAGAAATTAGATACAAATCTTTCTCTAACTTCAAGCATCCTTTCAAGATGCTCCTCACGAGCTTTTGGGCTAATCTTTTTCAACCTTGGTTTTTGATTTTTGATTTTATGGGAAATAATTTGAGAGAACACATGCATGAGGTCTAATCGTCTTTATATTTGTTTAATGAGTTACTTTTATCAAAAAAAATCTTGATTATGATTTCAAAATAAATCTCTATGTCTCCATTCCTTTTCATTCCACAAGGTCCATTATGTGAAAATCAAGGTTTCAAGAGCACAGTTTCCTAGGTTGAATTTAGTGAAAACAAATGATGATTAAACCCAAGCACTTAGAAACCTCTAAGGATATAATCCCTAGGGCAAGCAAGAGAACTTAGATTCATCAAAGGATATTTGTTTTCCCCAAAAGGGTTTGAAAATTGAACCTCCTTGTGAATGTTTGTTTTCAAATGTTTTGAGGACCAACAAATGTATTTTTTGATTCCAAGCACATGTACAACCATACAATGAAGAGAAAATATTTTTTTGGGTTCCCACTTGGATAAATCTAGCTATGCATATTTAGTGTGGATGATTATATGCTTGACCACACAGGGTCCCCCTTATAGTACACTTTCTTCTTGGGTCAATCAAGCATCACTACCTATGAATCTCCCATGGCATACTTTTCATCTTTATAATATAACCACATGTATATGTGAGGAGGCTTAAAAGGACATGACCTTTTGCACCAAACAAATGGTTAAGGATTTGGCCTTTGCTAAAAAAGGGTTTTAGTTTGGAATTTTCATGTGTAGGAGTTGACCCATGCGGTGAGAGATAATTTTTTCCCTTCTCATCAGAGCGAACCGTGTGATACTGGCTTTTGTTCCAGTACCCACTTTTATATCCTGGCTGGAAATACACTTGTCCTTAGTGTGTTACTAGTGTTGGGGATATGAGATGGATCTGTCATCATAGAATGGATGTCTAAGACAACAGTGCCTTAGTGATTTTGATTTCTTCAAATCAAATAAAAAACACAAACTATGCCATAAAACAAAAATAGCCACAATGGATCCCCCATTGATCTTTCTGAGAAAAGTAAATGCTTAACAGATAATAGATTCAACACAAGCATAAATTCAAATAGCAGAATTAGACAACCATGAAAGAAAAACATGTTGACACATAGGTTTACGTGGGGAAAACCTTTTTAGGTAAAAAAACCCATAGTTATAATACAATATCAAATCTATGCTCTTTAGAAGATCACTTCTTGTCCATCTAAAGAAATGCAGGCATGAACTTAATCAGGATCTTCACACTGTTCCAACATCCTCATAGCACACAATGAAGATTCATCTCAAATAGTTGACTCTCTCAGCCAGCCATATGGCCAACCCAGCCACTAGGCCTCCATAGCTTCACATATTTTCAGCTATAAGAGTCTAAGTGTTCATGGTTACAACAATATGCAAAATCGGTCGAACAATCTAAGCCTCTCTCTTTTTTCTCATCATCCTTTGTTGTGCATACAAGATTATTTAAAAATATCTTATTGTGTACCTACCTATTTTTCCTATTCAAGCAATCAATGGTCATCTAGATATTCATTATCCCACTTGCAAGCCACCAACACTCTTTGATAATGTGCACTGTGTTCTGCAAACATTGAGCCACCAAACATTAAAATAATGTAGCCTATCGCAATCAAAAAATAATATTTCGGCCAATAAGATTTTGAAGATCTTTCCGTGTGTCACCTTTGCATTTATTTGCTGCATTGACCTCTGGTCAAACCTATTCAATCTCGATTGATCGAGGTTCGAGGTCATCTCTGTCTTCCCGTGCTACCACTGACCTCATCCTACCCAGCCATGGTCTTGCAGTGACCTCACCCGAGCTCACCCAAACTTCCCTGTGCTACCACTGAGCTGACTTCCACCTACCATGATATAGCAGTGAGCTTATATGAGTTCACCTTGACTTTACCCATGCTACCACCGAGCTCACAAAGTCACCCCACGGTGACGTGATGAGCTCACCCAAGCTCTGTCCTCGACCTCCAACTGCACTACCATTGGGCTTGGATTTTCTCACTGTGGTATGGTGATAACCATCAGATAGACCAACATAATCACACCTACGCTACCATAGATGCTACTAGGCCACCCTATGGCAAGGGGGTGAGAACCCTAGTAGAACGCAACCGATCATACCGTATCACCACACCTTGATCGAGCACCACCCGTGGTATGGTGCTAACAGTCAGCAGACTGTCACCCTTCAACTACGCCCCCATGCCACCAATGAGAAACCACCATGGTAAGGTGGTAAGGCCTTGCTCCACCAATGTGCTGCCAACCGCACTACCTCACAACCTCTGAGCAAACCCTATGGTATGTCACCGCTAGTCCAGGAGAAGCCCACCACGGTAGGGTGGTAACACCACCCAACTACCAGACCAAGCAAGGTAGCCCATTGTAAAGCAGTAAACCGCACAACCATTCCACAAAAGTAAGCATGAGGCGGTATGGTAGTAAAGGCCAGAAATAGGGCTCCAAGGAAAAATAAAAGTCCAAGCCACGAAGATGAGGCATAAATTTCCAACAATCTCCCACTTGACAAAGTCTTACTATCTTCCTCCAAGACACGAAAAAGGACCACCACCATGATTTTATGCTCCAACCAATACACCTACAACGACATTCAAAAAATTTCCACCATCTAGAGCTATAGCTCCAAACATCCAACATATAACAAAGGAATAAGCCAAGGCGTATGTGCATCAGTCTCTAAAACACAAGCATCAGATCCTTCAAGCAGAAAATGCACCCTAGTAGCAATAATGAAGCACTCTATGTGAATACAGAATGAGAAACCATTCTCTAGTACAAGATAAACTATCATCTAGAAAGAAAACCATGAAACTTACTAGCCCTATCCAACTAATCGAATCCACATAGCTGAAAACCAGCACCCACAACTCATGCTAATTCATCCAACCACCCATACCTCAAAAGGTATGCAGATCAATAAAATCATGCCAACAACACAACCAACCCATCAATAGTAGAATAGGAGCACCATGTGCCAACTAGTCAAAAGACAAAACACATATAGGTATTCCCATTGCAAGGGTAATGCCAGATCTGAAAGATTGAGGGCATAACAAATTTACCAACTTTTGTACATAGAAAAAAGTAACCACATAGTTCCAAGGAACATCCACGCTGATATGCACAACCTACAACCACCTACTGCAAGAAAAATTTCTCTCAAAAGTCTTCCACATTCCTCCAAGGTTCCATATTTGACTGAAGAAGGAAAAACCACAGTTCCAAATACATCTAAAGTCATATGAACATTCAAGAAGAAAAGACCAGAATAGAGAGAAACAACACATCATAACATGTAGCATCCTCCTACATACACATCTAAATGGTAGTTGTGTCAAGAATTATCTTCTTCACACCCCAAGGGAAAATCCTTAACAACATCCAACAAATTCCATCAATGTAAGCATCTCATAAAGAAGATCAAACTAACCAATATAAACATCTCGTATCAATCCTCAAAAGCACAAGGAGATACACTATGTTGTCCACTTTCCATTATGAATCCTCATGAATTTTAAAACATAAACTCAAGATTCATATCCATGAAAGATAAAGCATATCACATATCTGAATGATATAATGGGAAAATACCTTTCAAACAAACTTCACTTTCGAGTAGACCAGGAAGAAAAAGATGCTCATCCAAGATATACAAGTCACCATGATGTACTCAAGAGAATTATTCTCATTGGTCTCTATTGAACTCACATTCAACCAACGTGTTGGCTACTCAAACTTTCAACTATAACCAACAACATTCTTAAATAATTTCAGCCTCACCTTATTCTCCATGCATCCATGAGCACCTACAAATTTTTATCTCATGCTAACTCCAATTTGCATTACTGTACTTAACATGAAGTCCTCTTGCATATGACTAGAGTACTCAAAACATAGAGAAACACCAAACCACTGCCAAAGCTCCAAAACGTAGGAATGAGAACTTATCATGACATCATTATCTTACACATTTCCTTTAGGAGATACCATGCCTCAAGTGAACTATCCATGGTCTCAAGAGGAAAGAAACATGCCAAAAATCTAATGCACAAGAAAGAGTATACATGGCATCAAGCAAACACAACTCTAAACCAACATCACTTTTCAACCACCACTAGCATCTCATCCAAAGAATACCAACATCCTCCATGGCTCTAAGATATTGCACACCTTCAAATAGTGATCATGTAGATGCATAAGAACTCTTCTACAACAATAGGATCTAAGAGTCCCACCAGAAGCATCTACAACACCAAAGAAGATCATTCATGACCAAATGGTGAATCCATAGTCACTACGAAAGATCCCACTGAACCGTGATACCGAGCTTTGCAAGCACCATGACTGGCCATCTGTTGATCCAAAAATCTCCAGGTAAAATGACAACATTTCCATCAGACAACAATGTTGAACAACACCAAGATTACCAGATCACGTAGACCACACCATCACCGTTAAAAGTTTACATAGGCTAGTGTACCAATCTCTCCATGACATCATGATTCACATGCTACAGGTCCCCATAACTAACTATTTAGGTACTCAAACTCCATTCATCCTCTCATCTCAAAGCAACCACGCCAATGCAGAAGTGACCATAGAAGAGGCCAGCTAACAGATTTGCACCACACTGTTACAACCTCATGGATACTGATAGTCCACTTCTGATTTATCTCACAGCAAACATGTAGGTAAGGAAAACCCACAAAATTGCACAACTTGTGGATACAACCAATGAAACCTAAAAGTCTATCATCATACTAGAAACTGCAAAACTGAGATCGTCATAGAGAACAACCAAAGCAGACAAACATTACTCAAACACCAGATCAATGACAAAATTGATTTGCTAATCACATCCACAACTCAAGAACCATAGTCTAGGAAACCAACAAGAAACACTTCAAGAATGTTGAGTGAAAAGCACATATCAACACTCCCTTTCAGAGAAGACATCACACCTCCTCAAAATATGTCAAACTGCAACTATCTCATCCAGTCACAGCCCAGACACCAAGGTGTATAATAATAGCTAAACAAAAACTTTAAAAACCATAAGTTTTCCTTGACCGTGTAAAACCTGCAAAATCATAGTGTTTATAAAACACTCACTCACATCCATATTCACTGCTCATCTGGATGACCCAAGAGTCTGCACATAACCAACATGGTTAACTAGAACAATGAATAACATGAATAGGCATCATAGAATTTTTAGGAAAATCTACAAAAAACCTTCAGAGCCAAAGACATGAATCTGAAACATGTGAGTGCAAGATACAAGTAAGAAAGAACAACAGGTCCATTTCAAACAAGGTTCCAAAACCACAACCATGCATAAGAATACAAGAGAGCTAGGCTATATAGAAGTTATAGACCAGCCAAATTAACTTCATAGCCTTCATGCAACCAAAGCAATAGAGAAACTACCTCTAGTGCTAAGTCAAAACACCCAGCACAGGAACAATGCTCCATGGCTGAACAACAACACAAGAAACTCCATACCACCAGGGAGCCTCTCACACAGACACCCAGTATGAACCACAGTTCTTTTGCAACACAACCATGAGGATACCCCACACCCTCTCCATCAGGATCATTTGCTTCTATTCAAGAGCCTCAAACCACATTGCCACAATATGACCAACTCCAGTATCTCCAACGTCTTTCAAGCTGCTTGTTGAATCAAGAAGTAGGAACTTCCACTCATCGAAGGATCAAACAACAATAGATTTCTCTAGATTTCCTCAAGTTTTCCAGGCTAAGAAATCTTCACATGAGAAATTCCCAAAACTTCAGTAACCAAGAGAAGGCTTTGACACCACATGTTGGTATCATCAAGCCTTGACCTCCCTTAATCGGCTCTGATACCACTTGTTAGGGATACAAGATGGATCTATCATCAAAGAACAAATGTCTAAGAAAGCAGTGCCTTAGTGATTTTCATTTCTTCAAATCACATCAAAAACACAAACTATTCTAATAAGCAAAAATAGGCACAGTGGAACCCCTATTGATCATTCTGAGAAAAGTACATGCTTAACAAATAACAAATTCAACACAAGCATAGATTTAGATAGAAAAATTAGACAACCATGAAAGTCAAACATGTGGACACACAAATTTACGTGGGGAAAAAATTTTCAGGTAAAAAACCCCGCCCTCCAAAACACTCAGCTCAAATCGTATTATTCAGCAACAACAATTACAATACAATATCAGAGTTATGCTCTTCAGAAGATTACATCTTGTCCATTTGGAGAAATGCAGGGAATAACTTAATCAAAATCTTCACACTATTTGAGCACCCTCCCAACATACAGTGAAGATTCATTTCACCAAGATAGTCAACTCTCTCAGGCAGCCATATAGCCAGCCCAACCACTAGGCCTCCATAGGTTCACATATTTTAAAACCTTAGATTCTAAGTGTTCACGGCTACAACAATATGCAAAAACCATCGATCACTCTCAACCTCTCTCTTTTCACTCATCATCCTCTACCATGCACATGATATTACTTTATAATATCTTACCATATGCCTACCTATTCTACCTGTTCAAGTAATCAACAGTCATTAGGATATTCATTAACCCACCTACAAGCTTCCAACACTCTATGATAACATGCACTATCTTCTGTAGACATCGAGCTGCCCAACATTAAAATAATGCACCCTATCACAATCAGAAAATAATCTTTCGACCAACTATATCTTAAAGATCTTGCCATGTGTCACCTTCACATTCATTTGATGTGTTGACCTCTGGTCAAACCCAATCAAGCTTGGTTGACCGAGGTCCGAGCTCATCTTTGTCTTCTTGTGCTACCGCCAAGCTCATCCTACCAAGTCGTAGTCTTGCAATGAGATCACCTAACCTCACACAGATTTCCATATGCTACCAATGAGATGACTTCCACCTGCCATGGTATAGCAGTGAGCTTATCCGAGCTCACCCTGACTTTACCCATGCTACCATCCAGCTCACAAAGTCACCCCATAGTTAGGTGGTCAACTCGCCTGAGCTCTGTCCTCAGCCTCTAACTACACTACTATTGGGCTTGTCTTTACCCACTGTGGTATGGCAGTAACCACCAGACAGACTGCCATGGTCACACCCACGCTACCACAGAGGTTGCTAGGCCACTCCGCGGTAGGGCGGTGACCACCCTAGCAGACCCCCAATGGTCATACCTCATCACGACAGCTGCCTTGAGCACCGCCCATGGGAACCATCACTAGACCGCCGCCCTTCAACTGCATCACCATGCCACCAATGAGCAACCACCATGGTAAGGTGGTAAGGCCTTGCTCCACCAACACGACACCAACCATCCTATCTCGCCACCTCCAAGCAAACCCTACAGTATGGCGGTAACCGTCACACCGACTATCACCGCTCACCATGATAGGGTGGTAACACTGCCCAACCACCAAACCAAGCAAGGTGGACAATGGTAAAGAGGTAAACCACACAACCACACCATCAAGGTAAGCGTGCAACAGTATGTCGGTAAAGGCCAAAAATAGGGTTCCAAGGAAAAATAGAAGTCCAAGCTGGGAAGACGAGGCATAAATTTCCAACAACCGATTGGGTCATTCCCTTGGGTGAGTTTTTTCTCCCACAAGGTGAGAAAAAATATTCATAGTTTGATCGACCTTCATTTAGAAACAAAGGGAGAACACACACAATAAGCTTACTCATAGTCGAAAGATGTTTTGTTTAATTTCAAACCCAAAATTAAATGTGGAGGTAATTTTTTTGCTCAACTTAAGATCACCAAAAGAGATTTTGATTCTCAATATCTCCATGAGGCACATGAGAAGCACATAGGTCCTTTTGATGATATTATTTTGAGTAAACAATTACAAAACAAAACAACACTTGTTCATTTTAAGTGCACAAATAAAAACTGACCTCTTTTTATAGCACCAAATCAAATGTGGAATTTTCCTTGTTCAATTGTTAAACCTTAAACCAAATCTAGTAAATTATTTCTAAGGTTCTTTTTAAGCCTTTTGTTTGCAAAATTTGAAAGAAAATTTGTATTGTTCCTTTTTTAGAGCCCAAAAGGAAATTTATTGTTCCCTAAAGCATAAAAGATGACAAATTTCTTAGGAGAGATTGAGAAGTCTCTAAGAGTGTCTAAACAACATGGAATAGGATAAAAATGGTGTCATAATGTAGCACTAAATTTTTCTTTGCTCCTTGCCCTAACCTAAAAAATGATTAAAACCAAAAAATACAGAGACAACAAATGAGTTAATGACTCAAAAATCTGATGAAAAATTTGAGCTTTTCTCTATTACCCAATGATGCAATCAGCAAATAAGGTGCAGTTCAGAAATTCAAGGACACAATATAGTGCCACATGTTGATTGAGTGTGACACTCTGCAGTAGAAAGAGAGCCCAAAGGAGGCACTATATTGAAATGTGATGCATTTTGGAGAGTGGCACAGTTTGCAATTTTGAAATTTGTAGGCGGGAAAGCTGATGTTACAGAGTTTGGAGTTTGGCATGGTGCAATATATTGTCATTTGTCTAACAACAATGCTATATAGCACCATTGGAATGTGAGCGGTGCAATTTCCTGTAGGCACAAAAAAATGTCAAAAACCATGGATTTTTAGAAAAATGTGATGAATTTCTCCAATTAGGCCCTCCTTCTAGTGTTAAAATGTGAACCCCGATCCTATACCTGCACAAACACAACAAACAAACACAAAGTTAGGTTCATATGCAAGATAAAACAAGGATTCCCTATGAAATCCATTTACAATTCTCAAAATAGGAAAATGAAGAAACAAAACATAAAAAGCAATGAAATCCTAATTAAGCAAGAAAACTCTTGATCCCATGGGGGAATTGGTGCTAATTGGTGTGTCAAAATTGGATCTTTCCCAACTCCTTTATTGCAATGTTGATGATTTGTGGATGATTGAATATCCTTGATGAGATTTTGGCATAACCTTGCAATGAAATCATGAAAATGATGAACAATTGCTATGAAGTAGGTAAAATTAGCTCTCAATGTGAAGAGAGTTACTTTGCTCAAATTGTGGATGATAGAATGAGATGAAGAGTCTCTAATTTATAGATTTCAAAATTGGAAGAAAGAGTTAAATTGAGAAATGTGGGATCATTCAACATCCAATGGCCATGTGCCACTTGTCAACATGGGAATGGGTAAAGGTTGTGCACATTTAGATCAAAGTGCCAATAAATGATATTAGGTGGAATTCAAAATTGAGGAAATAACATGTGAGAGGGAAAAAAGAAAGAAATAAATTCCACTTGGCTCAATGAACAAGGACATGTAAGAGGAGTGAATGATTTGTTGGAAGGACAAATCCACTTGGATTTTGAATTCAAATTTGAAGGACTATTCCTCTTTTATTCCATGTTGAGAAAAAATAGGCAATTTAATAAATCAAAGTAATTGATTTATTGTGCAAGTTGCATTATCTAGAGGATGTGACATGGATTAAGATTAAATTAATCATGGTTTAATTAATTTAATGAGGAATTAGGAGATGTGACAATTTAGACTTAAATTTGATTTAAATCAGAATTGAGAGGAAAGGTTTAATTAAATAAATGTTCTGATTTATTTAACCCAAGGGGATAATTTAATATTAAATCAAATAATGTTTAATTTATTCAATTTAATTAGAGGACTTTGGGGATTTAATCAAATAAGATGAATTATTTAATTAAAGACGAATTGAGGATTAATGAAATTAAATTGATTAATTTTATCAACAAGGGAGAAAGACCTAATTAAATAAATAATGATTTATCTAATCAAGAGATGAAAAAGTGATGATAAGATGGGAGTATGATTCAGGAAGAAATGAAGTTAGTAATCAGGATCAAGTGTGTCGGTATATTTTCCCTATCTACAACTTCAGATAATGACTCTTCTCAGAGTGATGCAAATGCCTTCATTGCAGCCCTAGTGATTCAGGCATGGGATGATGTTTGGCTGGTTGACTCAGGTGCATCCTTTCACATGATGTCTCATAGAGAATGGTTCAATAACTATGAGAAGTATGATGGTGTAGATGTGTACTTGGTGAGTGATTCAACATTGGAGATTGTTGGCCATGGAAAATTCAAAATATAGTTCCCTGAGTGTAGAATCAAAGGGATTGGTGGCATACTGCACATTTCAGGTTTGGGTCATAACTTAATTTATGTTAGTAAGTTGAATGATGCTGGTGTAGAAGTTTCTTTCTCGAGTAAAGAATGTAAGATGGCTAGAGGTACAATGGTGTTGCCTAAGGGTGTATGTACTAGCACTCTGTACAAGTTGGATTCACATCATGTTCAATGAAACAATGCCTCTATACAATCAAGCAAAGTTGTTCCTATAGAGGAAGATGAAGATGCTTCTCTGGCTATAAATTATTTGGAGGTAAAACTCCCAGTAGAGAAGACCATGTTGTGGCATCATGGACCCGTTCACATAGGTGATAAAGGTTTAAAAACCTTGAAAAATAAAAATCTTGTTGAAGGGCTTGATGATTGTAACCTTGAGTTTGATTTTTGTGAACACTGTATTTATGGAAAAGAACATCATGTTTAATTTTATTTGAGTCCTCATGAATCTTCTACTATACTGGATTATGTCCATTCTGATGTGTTTGGTCCAGTTAATGTTACTTCATTATCGAAGCTTATATATTATGTTTCATTTATTGATCACTATTCGAGAAGGGCGTTTATATACTTTATTAAGAGTAAATCAGAAGTGTTCAGTTGGTTTAAAGAATTTGAAACTTTGATAGAGAGTCAGATTGGAAAAAAAATTAAATGCTTGAGGATGGATGATGGCGGTGATTTTTTTCTACAGAATTTGAAAGGTATTGCATAGAGCATGGAATTAAAAGGCATAAAACTACACCTTATACTCCACAACATAATGGAGTTGCTGAAAGGTTGAATAAAAAATTAATGGAGAAAGTGAGAAGTAGTGTGAACAGTGTTGTTCTGGAGCATAAGTTTTGGGTTGAGGTTGTGGATACCGCATGTTACCTAGTAAATCATTCACCTTTTTCTGCTCTTGTTGACAGGACGCCTTTGGAAGCGTGGTCTTTTAAGAAGCCCTATCTTAGACATATTCATGTTTTTGGTTGTGAGGCATATGTATATGTGCCCGATGAGAAAAGATCAATGTTGGAGAACAAGTTTGTTAAATGTATCTTCATTGGATATGGCACTGGTGCGAAGGGATACGAGCTTTTGAATCCTAATACTAAGAAGGTTTTGTATATCAAAAGTGTAATATTTTGTGAGTTGAAACCTTCAGTAGTTGATCCACATCTAGAGATAGATAAAAGAGAAAAGAAGAATGATGTAGTTCAGATTCCTCAAACTCCAAAATAAGAGGAACTACATGGTGTACCTAAAAATAAGGAGAGTTAAAGTAGCTCTAAGAGTTCTAAAGATGAAGAACCACAACCTAAACTAGTAAGAAGGTCTACACATGAAAAATGACAGCCTGATAGGTATGGTTTCTTTATGTTAGATTTGAACTATGCCTATGCTTTGATTACTAGCACTGATGATCTTAGGACTATAAAATAATAAATTAGCATGTCTGATTAAAACTCTCGGCTGCAAGCCATGATTGAAGAAATGGAATCATTGAAGAAAAATGAAACCTGGGATTTGGTACCTTTTCCTAAAGGGAAAAAGACTGTTTTTTTTTAAATGGGTATTCAAGAAGAAGACTGGTCTAGATGGAAATGTTTAAAAGTATAATTCAAGGTTGGTTGCAAAGGGATTTTCATAGATAGAGGGAATTTATTATGGAAAAATATTTTCCCCTTTAGCAACGCTGAAATCTATCAAATTTTTATCGTCATTGGCAAAAACATATGACATAGAGATTGAGCAGATCAATGTGAAGATAACATTTCTGCATGTAGAGCTGGAAGAGAGATTTATATCCCCCAACCTGAGCACTTCATTGAAAAAGTTAAAAAAATTATGTTTTGTAAATTAAAGAAACCTGTGTATGGTTTGACGTTGTCTCCTAGAATGTGGTACTAGAAATTTGACACTTTTATGTTGTCTATGGGATTTGTGAGATCAAAATCTTATCATTGTATTTTTTATAAATCTGAAAATGATCATGTGCTTATTATTACCCTATACGTGGATGATATACTATTCATACGAAATAGTAAGTCTATGTTTTCGGATCTCAAATATCATTTGTCTACAAAGTTCAAAATGAAAGATCTGGGTGCAACAAGGTATATTCTAGGGGTGGAGATAACTAGGGACAAAACGAGCAGAAAGATCTAGGTAAGTTAGAGTAAATATGTCAATATAGTTCTATAAATATTTGGTATGGATGATTGCAAAAAGCTAGTTATTCCAGTTATGAAGGGAATGATTCTATCTATTAAAGACTATCCAAAATCTACCACTAAGATGGAGGAAATGACCAAGGTACCTTATGTAAGTTTTATTGGAATTTTAATGTACGCAATGGGAGTTCTCAACCAGTTTATGGAAAACCCAAGAAGATCACATTGGGATGCTGTGAAAAGAGAGTTCAAATATTTGAAGGGGAATTCAAAATATGCTTTATGTTACCATGACAGTTTGGTTGCATCACAAAGAACACTCAACATTTGTGGATATGCAGATTTTGATTGGGGAAGGGACATAAACAACAGAAAATCCACCAGTGTATACACTTTCATTCTAAATGGTGGTTAAGTCAGTTGGATGAGTAAGCAACAAGTTGTATTCACTTTATCCACTATAGAGGTTGAATACATGGTAGCAACACATGATTGCAAAGAAGCAGTTTGGCTAAGGAAATTGTACTAAGATATTGGTTTCAATGTAGGGAAGATCACAATTTGCAGTGATAGTCAGAGTGCCATTTTTTTGGTAAAGAACCCAACTTTCCATGCCAAGACAAAGCACATTGATGTGTAGTATCAATTTGTGAGGGACACGGTGGAAGATGGAAAGATCTATTTCGAAAAGGTTTACACCTTGAAGAATGTTGCAGATGTGTTACCAAATCCAGTGAGCACAGACAAGTTTAGATAGTGCACACACTCAATGGGCCTTGGGGCCTATGATCGTCAGTAATTTTTTAAAGTCTAGAGGAAGCTAGGAAGTATTCTTCAAGTGGGATCTTGTTGGTAATAGGTGCCTCAAATTTTGGCTTGAACCTCTAAAAGAACTTGGCTAATTTATCACCATTCTCAACCTTTACAGTCTACCGTTGTGAAACTGTCTTAGAGGTGCGGTCTAGAGGTTTATCGCTTTATCGCAGGCCTCTATCGGTCTGTCTATGGTTGGGTGGTGTCAATACCATACCATTGGGTCTCATTTCTAGGCTAGTGGTAGCATGGTTGATAGGCACTGACAGTTAAGTGAAGGCTGCTTACTACCTCACCACGATGGTGTGGTAAGTTGTGGTGGTGAGAGATTATGGTTACCTCCTTGCTGCAGAGGTCTTGGGGTTAGGGCCTGGTAGCATGATGGAGCTTGATGGTCAGCACAAGTGGTTATCGCAAGACCACGAGAGGCTTTTCTTAACCTTGCGGTTGGGCGGTGGCACTACCATATCATTGGATATCATTTCAAGCTTAGAAGTGATGCGGTGTTAGGCGATGAGCTGGAAGACATGCCACCACCTCGGTACTGCAACAGTGTTAGAAGGAACCTTTGGTTGGGCTATGGGACCATCATACTATGGGAGGTCTTGTGGGGCTCAGTAGTGGCACGGTGAAGGTTTCTGATGGTTTGAAAATGGCTTACAATCATATTGTGGTGGCTTCTTTGACTTGGCAAGGTAGCACAGTAAGAAATGTTTGTAACTTGGGTTGACTGGTCGGACTTGACTGGAAGCACTGAACAAGTAAAGAGGCAATGCATGGAAAGTAATCAATACTTGATTGATTGATGTCTGGAGTGGTGAAAGAAGTAAATGAAAGACGTGTTTCATATGGTGACAAAATATGATTAAGGCAAGGAAGTTAATGCATGGGTGGCTCGATACACAAAAGATCGGTCAAAAGATCAAATTACTTGATTGGGTAATCGATGCATCATTAAGACTTGTATAGTTGATTATATTGATATAATTCAATCAAGGGGTGATGGTGAAGACAAGGTGAGAATAGAGATTGAGAAGTTAGATGTAATTCATTGTATACTTGTAGAAGTATTGTAATAGTGAGTATATAAAAAAATCAAATCTATTTTTGTGAGCTAACTATTAGAGAGTCAGGATTGTGAAATTTTTATGTAATTTATTTTATTATAATACAAAGTGTCTTCTCTTGGTGTGGTGGGTTTTTTCCCAAAAGGGTTTTCCCACGTAAATCTAGTGTTATCTTTGATTGCTTATTTTTGTTATCCTTTCTACTATGTATGTGTTTATCTCAGTTGTTTTAAGAATATTTAAAACTGGTCTTTTCACTTCACCTTTGTTGTATTAGCGTTAGGAAAGTGATTCCGCACCTCTATTTTCCTTTCAAAAATAAATTGGATGGGGGAAATGCAATTCAATATGGTGGTAGATGAAATGTAAACCTAATTCCATTTTTCCATATTAGGAGCATTGATTTTTTTTATAGCATAGGACACGATATGCCAAGGTATAAATAACCAAATTTGATTAGTGTCCAATGAAAAAGGCAAAAAAAAAAACAATAAGGCACCCCAACACCCCAAAACTACATGGGTTTTGGTCGGGCCTGATGTTGGGATAACCACAAACACAAAGGATGCCCAAACGTAACACAAGACCACAAGGATCTTTGTGGGTACTACGTGAGACAACCAAAAAGACAAGGAAATTTAGAAGACCAATATATGAGCCTATGTTTACCTGTCAAAAGTGCACCATGATATTATAGATCATTGCGACCCAGACAAGGTATAATAGGAAGCTCAAATGATAAATGAAATTCCAAAAGAATCAAAAGATCACAATAAATTTCAAACATCCTTTTCCATAGGATCAATAGGTTGATGGGATTGATGTGATCTGATTTAGGAAGGATGCTTCCTATTAAGACCAAGGATGGAGGAGAGATTAGGTGATCGACATGACTTAGGATACTCAAAGCAGATTGAGCCTCATGATACTAATGACCTTTTTTTGTAAGCACCAACTGAATATGGACATACTTGATGACACGACACAACACCAAGAAACACCCTAAGGATAGACCTAGGTTTTTAGGGGCTCATCGATTGATGGCCTTTCCTACGTGAAAGTACAAAAACCTCATAGTTCGACAAAAAGAATGACAACTGACTATGGATAAAATTGGAAAGAGGACAATCGAGACCTTGATGGATAGAAATATGCCTCAGGGGCTGATCAAATTATTAGCGTTTCCTACGTGAAAGCATAGGGGCAACATAGTTTAACAAAAGGGACCAAAGACAACATGAGACCTAATGATGACCAGCGTGATGAAGGATCCTGAATGGGAACACGAAACCTACCAAGTGACACAAATATACAAATGAAAAAAAGCTCAAATTTAGGATAGAAGTTTAGGATTTTAGGATAGTTGATCTGAATTGTCCAATGCTCAATCAAAATATACCAAGCGATAGATGATGGGATGTCTAGGGTAGGATGGGTTTGATAATATGTGAGGATAAGATGCGAGCATAAAGTAAAATAGGATATAAGATAGATAATGATTAAACCATCTACGAATGACACCTGTTACTAGGTTTTCACCAAAATTACTTATCCAAGGTGCCACCAAGGGTAGTTTTCACCATAAGACAGATTATTTGACTTTACTATTTTTTGGTTTTTTTATTTTTTATTTTATTTTTTTATATTTTTGATAATTTTTTTAACTTTTTTTTCTATTTTTGAAGGTAGGACAAGCCAACTAACCTAGGTGTAAAACATCTTTAGATGCATGATGTTGATAGGATCCTCCAAGGTTTCCTCCTCACGTGATGCAAACTGGTATGCCCTGAAACCATATTTTTCTATGACAACATATGGACCCAACTAATTTTCTTCACACTTTCCCTTCTTTTCTCTATCTTGTCGAGTGCACTGATTTTTTTTCAAGACTAGATCACTAATGTTGAATTGGTGGGGACATAAGTTTTGTTGTAGTTCCTTTTGAGCTAATGTTGATATGCTTGGAGATGATTGTAGGTGTAGACACGAAACAAATACATTTTTTGATCCTACAAATATGATCCTGAGCTTCCTAACATTGTTTCTTCCTAAATCATCTATTTTCTAATCATCACATTTCATCTATTAATTAAATAAATCAAATTTTTTTGATTAATTCATTATCCTCTATTAATTAAATTAATCATTTTGTTTAATTAGTCCTATAGTCTCTCTTTTAATTAATTAATTCACTTTATTTAATTAAATCTCTTAAGTCATCTTTTTAAATTAAATAAATTAATCTTTATTTGATTTAATCTAGCATCATCCCCTTCAATTAAATAAATCAATATTTATGTAATTAAATCTAAATCCATTATTCATCTCAACTTTGATTTATTTAAATCCAAAATATAAGTCAAAATTGTGAAATCATCTAATTTATGCTTAAATTAATCAAATCATGATTAATCCTAATCCTAATCACTCCAATCCTCTAGATTTTGCAACTTGCACAATAAATCAATTTATTTGATTTATAAATTCATCAATTTCCATTCAAAAGGGCATCTATTGTGGAATATTCTTCCAATTCAAAAATCCCTCTAAGTAGATTTATCCTTCTAACAAAGAATTTATCTCCTCTTACATGTCCTTGTGCATTGAGCCAAGTGGCATTTAATTCATTTTCTTTCCCTCTCTAACAAGTTATTTCAAGATTCTCAAAATCCACCTAATATCTCTTATTGGCTCATTCATTAAAATTTGCTCAAGCTTCCTCCATTCACATATTGACAAGTGGCACTTGGCCATTGGATGTTGAATGATCCCACATTGCTTCATTTTTCTCATTCCTCCAAATTTTCTCTATAAATGGAAGACTCTTCTTCTCATTTTATCATCCACAACTTAGAGCAAAGTTACTATCTTCACATTTAGAAAAATTTCATCCATTTCCATAAGAATTTTCCCTTATCATAGTTAGGTTATTGCATATTTTTATTAAGGAATCACATTGTTCTTCCTCACCAAGTGGATCAATCTTCATCAAAATCATCAAACCACACAAAAGAGTTGGGAAAGAGCCAATTTATACACCAAATTGGCACCAATTCCCCCATGGGCTTGAGATTTTTTATGATTAAATAGGATTTAACTACTTTTCTCATTTTTTTCTTCACTTCTTTCCTATTTTGAGCATTTTAGATGAATTTCATGGGGAATCTTAGTTTTAACTTGGATTTGGATCTAATAGTGTGTTTTTTTCTCTATGTTTGTGTAGATCTAAGATTGGGGTTCACATTTTGGTGCTAGGAGGGCTAATATTAAGGATTTCATCACGTTTTTTGAAAAATAATGTGCTTTTTTGTATTCTTTTATAGCTTTCAAGAAACTCTGCCGCTAATAGTCAAGCAAAACTATATTTTGCTGCTCCAAATTTCAAAGTCCGCTATTGGAGTCCTCCCACCCAAAAAATTCAAATTCCAAACTCAATTGTGGGCTTTCCTAATTCCAAGCAGTGTCGCTAGCAGAATAGAGTTGTAATCGTGGTCTCTTTTTCAGTGCAGAGCATCGCTCTTAGTAATTAGTGGTACTATATAGAGTTGTTGAGATTTTCAAATTCTGTCACACCTTCGAACTGCACCACTGGGGTGGAGTAAAAAGCTCAAATTCAATTAATTTATACATGTGATTTTTTTTTGGACATTTTGAACTCCTAACCTTTTTTTTGTCTCTGTATTTCTTCATTTTAATCAGTTTCCAAGTTGAGGCAAGGAGGGAACAAAGAGGATTCTTTCACTATGACATCATCATCTTATTGTATTAAGTTTTTTTAAACACTTTTGGAGAACATAAAATCCCTTTCTAACGATGTGATTACCTTCATGCTTTTAGGAGACACTAAAATTATTTTGGGCTCTAAAAAGAACACTACAAAAAGCTTTCATTTTTCTACAAAGGGTGAAAAAGAACTCTAGAAAAACTTACTAGATTTTGTTTAAGGGTAAAAATTGAACAGAAAAACTTTCATTTTTCCTTTTGGTGCCTTAAAAATAATCTAATCATTGATTTGAGGAGTTAAAATGATCATGTGCATATTTGTTTTGTAATCAATTTCCCAAAATATTATTATCTAAAAGACATATGCACTTCTCTCGCACCTCACGGTGATCTTGAGAATCAAAAGAATTTTGATGATCTTAAGTTGTGAAAGTGATTGCCTCCACATTTCAATTTGGTTGCCTAAAAATTGAACAAAACATGAAAGTGTGAAGAAAAGGAATTGTGTGTGCTCCCACCTAAATGTGGTAGGTGGTTGAACTACAAATACACTCCTTTGTTATTATCCACCTTTAGAGAGCCTGCGTTGGTGGGAAAAAGTGCTCACCCCCAGGGAATGACTCAAACTGGTAATGAGCTAAACACCAAGCTACTCCCAACCAGTATACAAATTTGAATGCTTAGGAAATTTCATCGTTACAGGATCTCCTACAAATAAGAAAGTGATAATCTTTATATGATTTGATCTTGCCTCTCTTGTGGCCTTCTGAACAGGTGCCCTTATTACGAACCAATTTGTGTAGAAGCCAAAATCCTTAATTATTTTTTGGTGCAAGAACTGTCATTCTGAAGCCACCCCACATTGTTACAAATTTTAGTAGAGATGATAAGAAAGCCATGGGAGATTCATGGGTACTGATGCTTGGCTAACCCGAGAAGCGAGTGCACTATAAGGGGGAGCATAGGTGGTCAAGCATCTAGTAATCCGCTAATAGTAAGCGTAGATGGATTTATCCAAGTGGGAACCTAACAAATATTGTCTTTTCATCCCATGATCATGCATATTCTTGAAATCAAAAAACTTTGCTTAGATTCAAAAATATTGAAAAAAAGCATTCACAAAGCTCTTCAAAATTTTAAACCATTTGGAGAGAACAAATACCTTTGACAAATCCAAGTGCTCTTGATGTTCCTAGAGATTTCATCCTTAGATATTTCTAAATTATTTGGGTGTAATCATCATTTTTTTCACTAAAGTCAACATTAGGAAACATTTGCCTTAAATTACTTGATTCTCCACATAATGGACTTTGTGGGATGCGAAGAAGTTAGGATGTATTGGACATATAGTTTTAAACTATAATCAAGAATTGTTTGTGGTAAAAAGAACTCGTTAAGAAAAGATTAAAAAAATCAAACCCCACACGTGTGTTCTTCCAAATGATTTCCCGCAAAATCAAAATCCGAAAACCAAAGTTCAAAACTCTTAGTCCAAACTCTCATGAAGAATGTCTTTCAAGGCTTCACGAGGTAAGAGAAAGGTTGGTTTAAAATTTTTACAAGAAAGATTCAAAGAAAAATCTTGACTTGTATGAATTTTATTAGGAGCAAAATCCCAATCTCTTTCAAAAAATTTCTTTTCTCACATAGAAAGTGTCAAGTGTGTTCTTCAATACCGAGTTCTAGTAGAAAAGAGTTCTATCTAGGTTTGGTCTAGGATCAAAATAATCACTCTCGCCCACCCCTGAAATTCAAAAATCATGTCATCCACAACTCTTGAAAATATTGAAAATATCATCTATTCTAGACTTTTGGAAAATCAAAATCATCTTGTTTGGTTAGATATGTGGGGATGAATCCTTCTCCACATATTTGATCAAATTATCAAATCCTTGTGAATAAATTTACCTCTTGATAAAAATCCAACATCTTAGGGTCTAGGAGTTCATTATCCAAAATCATCTTGTCTGATTAGGGGTGTCTTGATGAATCCTTCTTTACACCTTTAGTCAAACTATCATCTAATGTATGAGCCTACTCTAAGACAACATCCAACCTATTAGATTTTACAAGTTCACTATCTAAATCAAATCAAATCAAATCCTAAAGTCTATTATTCTCCTTCAAGGTTTCTCAAGAGTTCAATCATCCCCATCAACCATTTTTTGTTTATATCATCCCCATCTTTTGATCTTTAATCATCCTAGATTTTCTCTTTTTTGTGCATAAAGTTAAGATCAATCTAAAGGACTACAAATTATTTAAAATTGATCCCTATTTTATGGTGCAAATTAGATCACAACACAAGAAGAATATGGAAATCAACAAAGAAACATCAAGTTCAATTGACCTAAGTCAAACTACTCTTGAAATGAATCCTGTGGGATCAAGAAATCATGTAGGAAATCTCCCCCTGCCATCAAAAAAACCTCAAGAGGAGGGTCAAGTAGAGGATATTACCAAAAATTCCTTAGGGATGACACAAGATGAAATCCTTGAGATGGTGCAAAATCCTTAAATCATAGAATTGTTAATGCAATGATGAGGTTATAGCCCTTCCAATACATGCTTGAATTGGAAAAAGAAGGGGTAAACTCCCTTCTGAATATGACATAAGCACGCTTGTGGAGAAAACTTTCAAGATCATGCCTCCAATCCCACCCATACCTCCATGTAAAATCATCACTCAAAGCATCCCACAAATAACATCATATATTGCTCCAATTTTTTGAATTGTTTAACGAGGGAAGTTAATTGCTTCATGCACTTCAAGCACATCCACTTGTAAATAACCAAGAGTTGGATGCAAAAATTATATTTGACCAATCCATCCTAGTGAATCCATTACACCCATACATTTTTTTTACATTTCATAATTCTACAAATTCATCCTCCTTCATTAAACATCGATTTATCCTATTGGCACACAAGCCTCTCTCCCTATGACCTCACAAGGAGAAGGAATTTTTTTTGGAGAAGGGGGATTCTTTGATCCCTCCTCATCATCACTTTTTCAAGGGAGTACACCACCATTCCCACCAATACAATTGACATCCGCATCACCCCTTGGGTTAGGCCTTCCACCTTCACCGATCATCAATCAACCAAATCAAAGCAACCCCCTATCATGAATTAGAGCATCATACCAAATCCTCATGTCTTGCCATCGAAATCACAACAATAGATAGAAGCCATCCAAAAAAACACAACAATCAATACATCCACCATCTCTCAAATATATCAAAGAATTATTTCCCAAGGACCAAGCATCTCAATCACACCATACACTACTCAAAATACAATCATCAATATGACCATTCCTCTCATTACAATGGTCAATGCTATTCTTAATCCACCACCACCACTACCAAAACCGAACATGGAAAATTTATTCAACATCACGTTGCAAGCATATCGACAAGCTGCCTATCAAAAGGCACTTCAACAAATCCCAAATCAATAAGATGCATAACTAGCTTCCTAGAAAGCACAAACACAATTACCAACACAACAAGGAAAATAGGTTGCCTAAGCCCAAGCTTTACTACAAAAAAAATAAAAATTTCCAAGTTGCACAAGAAACTCAATCCGCACAGGCCACACAAGCTTCTCAAGATACACAAGTAGCCCAATGGGTACATGATCAAGCTCAAGCCCACTATCAAACTCAACAAGTGCAAGAACAAGTTCAATACCAATCACAATTGCAAGTAGTCCAATAGAAAGCATATCAACAAGCCTTGCAAGCATATCAAGCATAAAAATAAGTGACTCAATAACAAGCCCAACAAAAAGGCTTTGTTGGCACAACAACAACATGACCAACAATAAGCATTGTTGGCTCAATAGAAAATGCACACATTACTCACTTAGTAAATCCTGTAGAAAAATCCCACTAACCCTCCACCCATCAATCAAATACCTCAACCCCCTAAAAACATGTTCACTCCACCTCTTGATCCATAAGATGATGTGACAACACAAATCAAAATTCTCTCACAGTAAGTTCTTATTATTCAGTCAGGAAAACAACAAGGACACTTGATAATCTATGCCCTTATCCTTTTGACAAGAGCCTTGCAATGATACCATTCCCAAAGGGATTCAAAATCCCCAAATTTTACAAATATCATGGATTTGGAAACCTTGAAGATCACATCAGGGAATTCCAAGTACATTGCATGGAAGTCATGTACAATGATACATATTGGATGCAGTTGTTTCCTTAGAGCTTGGTTGGTCCTGCCATGGAGTGGTTTTCTCGTCTACCTACATGCATCAAAAAATTCCAAGAAATCCTACACACATTCCTCAAGAATTATTCATTTAACATCGACACATATGTTAGTCTAGAGGAATTATCGATGTTCAAATAGGGAAAGGGGGAATCATACACCTGCTTCCTACAATGATGGTGATCCATGGACAATCAGAGCAAGTGGACCATGCCAAAAGAGGAACAAATTTACACTATCATTGCCAATCTAGAAAAGAACCTTGTATTTTATCTAAAGATGTAGTGCATCACCACATATGACCAATTGATCCCCAAGGCACTCAACATCAAAAGGGCCCTTATTACACAAGGGGGTACACCTACATCTCCTGAACATAAAGATAGTCACCCATCCACCAATTATAATGAGAAAACTTGCACATGGGTGAAAAATAAGAATTTCACCAATGATGGAGTGGTCAATGCCAAGTTCATCACCAGTGCTCCAAAGCAGAATACCTAAACACATCATCAACCATAGAAAAAAAGATGCAATAAAACACAATACAATGCGGTAACCCAGAAACCATCCCACAATCAAGTCAAAAACCTCAATAATCAAGGAGGACCACCTCTGCAAAATAGATACCCCCCAAGATGAAATTCACATCCCTTGGGGAATCAATTGAATCTATCATAAATAAGTTGGTCAATGAGAACCTCATCAAAATCCTTATGATAATTACCAAGAGCCCCAAGTGAAACCACCTTGGTACAATGAAAATTTACTTTGTAATTATCATAAGCTCAAGGGGAATACAACCACCAATTTCATGAAATTGATAAATATCATCCAAGATCTCATCAATGACAAAGTCATAAATGTTGAGCAACCGGCTGGTAATCAAGATCTGAAAATATACATGAATTTGATGCCCGATCACAACCAATGAAAAAACAAATGGAAGAAAAAATATGGCAATATGAGTCATGTTTATGAAGGGGTTATCACATGCCTTGATGAAATGGTCATAGTTGTTAGCATCAAGGGAGCTAAAGTTGATTGTGGAATCACCACACACGGCGGAAAGGTCACCATTGTCGGGGCATCACAACCACCTAGGACCTCTACCTCAAAGTAGAAATTTGTCCCTAATGGTTACAACATCCTTGATGAGTTAAAAATAACCCCTGCTTAGATATCCATCATGGAGTTAGTAAATATTTCATCCAGCCATAGAGAAATCCCTGCCAAAGCACAAGCTTTTTCTACCATCTTCACCAACCATAATACAGAGAAATTCACAACTATGGTCGGTAACATCACCACTCTGAATCTCCTCACGTTTACCAATTAGGAATTTACTACCCATCCATGTCACAACAATTCACTCCACCTTGAAGTCCTAGCTCACAAAAATAAGGTCAAAAGGGTCTTGGTGGATGGGGTTGCAGGACTCAATTTTTTTTCACTCAACCTTATAAATAATCTGGGAATCTTTAAATATTCCATTGAAAAAGGTAAGGGTATCACAATCAAGGCTTAGGAGAATCAAGAAAGAATGTCTTAGGGAACTATCCAACTCCCTATTCGAGTAGGGCCAGTTGTTATGAAAACCACCTGTCAGGTGCTTTACCTTGACCTATAATATAACATCCTCCTATGACACCCATGGATCCATGGGATGCAAGCAGTTGCATCGACCTTCCACCAATGTGTCAAGTTTTCATACCAAAACCAAGAGGTCACAATCTATGGTGGTCTTGAACCCTTCACCTATTGCAAGATCCTAGAAGCCAATTATTATAAGGTTCCCCAAGTCCCAAAGAATGATGAGGGCCCCTGAACTCCATATATAGATCCATCTAACATAGCCTCTAATTATGGGAAAAAGACACAAGCCATCCTTGACATATCTGACATCAAGCTTATAATCCAAGATAATGGGTGTGGGGAATACAAAATGAAGAAGGGAGCCTTTATGATCAAGGAGTTACCTCAATCCCCTAGATCCCATGGACAACCACAACCCACCAATGCAATAAATAAAACCTGCAGAGAAGATCCTTCCTAATTAAAGAGTTGGGGATATCTAGGCCAAGAAGTGGTTGATGAGCAAGATGTATCTAGTCTCCTCTATCAAGAATAAAGACCTATACTAGCCCTTCCTATGAATGATGCAAATAGAGGACTTCAATTAATGTTGGGCATGGGCTATAACATAAATGGAAGTTTGGGAAAGAATGGAAATGGCTGATTGGAACCTATTGTTACGGAGGAATGAATGAAAAATATTGGCCCTAGGTGTACCCTTCCAATTGTAACCATACGTGGAAGAAGTCCCTCAGTTAACATAGTCAAGACTCCCCCTCAACTAATGACAGTCACCCTAAAACTACTAGTATCCACATGTCTGCCCTTAGATAACTTCACCTTTGACATAACCAATGCATGTAGTAGTAGTAATGATGAGGATACAATAACTAGCTTACACATGTTTTTTGAAGACTCCTCCCTACTCATGATTAGAACACTGTCTTTTGAATTAGACCATCAAACCCATGAAATAAACTTGGTCTACCCCCTATAATGTAGGATTTCTGCAAAACAGATTGTTACTCTAATAAAGCATGCATATTAATTAATCCAACAAACAATGAAACACATGAGAGATAGAATGAGAAATATGAATGAAACTAGAACACTCTCACCCAATCTTCTCCCCTCCATGATTCACTTCCATTTTACCTCCTTAAGCTTGCTATGATAATGGATGCCCTTAGATTTGTGAGAAAAATCTATATGCCTAGTCCTAAACAAATCCTTTGAAGGATTTCTCAATAAACCAAATGCAAACTAGAAATTTAATTCTACATTGCAAGTCATTAATAAGCCTAAATATTATGATGAGATTGCAAGAGGTAAATGATAAGAAGTTACGAGGTCAAGAGATGTCAAAAATGAGATCAAGATTTTCATTTTATAGAAAATGCCATCTTAAACGGACGAACGAGATGAGAGATTGAGAAATGCCCTAGAATCAATGGATAAGATTCAAAATGGAAACTCTAAATTAGGGTTAGAGTAAAATCCCCAAATGAGTGAATAAGATTTATTAAAATAAATTAAATCAAGGATAAATGTGACAGTGAGATGAAATTAGTAAAAATTAGAAGACAAGAAGATGAGATTTTAGAAAATTAGTAATTTTAGCAATTACTTGATTTGTAGAAGAATATTTCCATTTTGAATTAAATTAATTCAAAATATGGATTTGTGAGAGAATGAGTAATTTATTTTTGAGATTAATTACTAAAAGAAGAATCAATTAACAAATGTGAAGTCATTTTTAAATAAATTATTTTATTTAAAAAGAGGGAAATTTCACATAAGGCAATTAAATAATTAATAATAATTGTCTACTTTAGAGGAGATAGTTAACTAATCAAATAAATTAATGAATCTATTTAATTACAAGTGGATTTAGGAATTTGTGACATATTAAATAAATATATTAAAATATATTTATTTAATAATCAGGAGGACATTAATGATAAAGATTAATTAAATAAATGAGACTTTATTTAATTGCAAAAAGACTTTGATAACTAGTGACACATTAAATAAATAAATAATATTTATTTATTTAATAATCATGAAGAATGAGAGATCATGAATTAATTAAATAATTATAAATTATTTAATTAATAGTTGAAAGTGGGTTAGAAACATAATTACAATGTCATAACATATTAAGACAAAAGGTGGTAAAATATTGCTTGCAGGCCTAGGTCATTATTATGTGTCTACATTTTCCCCTCTTTTCCATAATGTAGTTTATTGCTTTATGGAAAATAAAACAAGTCTAGAATATGCCCCAACAAAGGTCAAATGAGCCTCCAATACAAACTTACCAAGTAAAAACCCTAATTTTCAGCCTATAAATAGGTTGAAAAGGCAAAACCAAGTGTCATTTGGTCATTTTCTACATAGAATATTTAGATATCAGAGCTTAGAGAGACGATGGTGATTCCAATGACTACCCACCATGGATAGCGCGTGCGGACTTTCCGATGACCCGAGGGCTTAGATGCACCAATAAGTATCCTATCCAACTTGTCAATTTTTAAATTTAATGCATTTATGAGGGTTAATGGGGGTTTAAATAGATGCGTTGTGATGCAAATGCTATCGCATAAGCCAAAAATGCCTTCGTATTCAACGCATTTATTTGCATCATGACGCAAGTGCCTAGGGTAGCTAGGTTTTCTTGTTAAGTTGCACATTTGCATGGGGAAATGATGGAATTGCTAGATTGCGACGCAATTGAGACAATCCACGACACATTTGCACTATTGTGATCCAATTGCCAGATTGAAAGACACAATTGAGAAACTGTGATGCGATTTCACGTTTGGCACCGCAAATGTTGTTAACACACACAATTGCTAGATAAAACGATGCATTTGCCATTGTGATGCAATTTCCATGTGTAGAGCCACAATTGACTAATTGTGACACATTTGTGGTCAACGTGATGCAATTGTACTTGACCAGAGTTGATTTTTGTTCACTTTAGTTTCAGATGCATTTTAATTTTAGTAATGCTGACCCGTGGGTGCTAACTCATGTTTCTGTATGTGCAGATGCGATTGGTGCCAATTTACACACGTGAGTTTAGGCCAGCAATGTACACCTTTAGAGATCATTTGAGTGACAAGGAGAGATAGTGCTTGATGTCATTGGGGTTGTACTACATTACCTACATGCCCATTATTCAAGAAAATAGGGGTTTGTTGATAGCTCTATGGAAGAGATGGCACTCGCAGACCTGCTTGTTTCATCTACCTACAAGAGAGGCCACAACCACCTTAGAGGATGTGTACCACATACTTCACATTCTGATCTGTAGAGAGAGGGTTGTATATGACCCACACCAAGGGTGAAAAGCTCTATTAGATATGTATGAGGGTGTCAATGGTGCCCAATTGGGTATGGATGGTTATGAGATTGGTTGAGTTGTGGTAGCCAACCAGTTTCCCAAGTGGGATGCTATGTTGATGACACTGATTGCTAGATTACTGATTCCAGATCACCATGATCATGGATTTCCCATTCGATGGGGGGATGTACTTGTCTGTATGTGAGGACAAAGGACCATTTTTGGTTGGGGGCCTTATTTGTTGGCCATGCTATATCATCAGCTGCATGAGATTTTCTATCACCAGGGTCATAGTATCAAGTGTGAGACTACCCTTCTGATGATCTCGGCATGGGAGCACATTCCCATCTTTTGAACACTAGTACAGATGTAGTAGTTGGGTGATGGGATCTTGTATGTCTACTTTGTATGTGGGTTTAGTTAGTTAGACTCACATGGGGGATATTGGTTATTGGAATCATAGGATTGACACCATGATTAGATTTTTCTAGAGGCCTTACCAAGATTGTGTCCAGTGGCCAAATGAGGATGGCCATCTATTTTTATGGAGATAGATTAGATACATGATTGGTCGCATAGTGCAGAGTCAGTGTATCATAGATATGTACCTATCCTAGTGGGTACTATGATAGTTTGGAGAGAAGTAGGATGTGCTAGTAGGCATGATAGAGTATGCACGGTCTTCCAGGGAGACCATGTGGGGGCTGCCCATATCAATGATAGTGGATGAGTAGTAGGTCGATCATCTAGTTGTAGTTTAGTGGATGTGGCAGGGGGTCCAACAGATCCAGGGACATCTATTGAGTTCGACACTTGGTGGAAGATTCAAAGGCCTATCCCTTTGAGAGATCCAGATGGGCCGCCACCTATAGATCAGATGTCGGTTATTCCATGGGTACTGAGGAGAGGTCGTGGTGGCAAGGATGGAGGCAGAGATGGTAGAGGGGATAGGGGGAGAGATGGAGGTAGGGGAGATGAGGGGGTTGGTGGGGGAGGTGATGGGGTTGGTGGGGGAGGAGGGGATGGAGGAGATGGGAGGAGTGCGAGCAGGAGGAGGGATGGCAGAGGGTGGAGGAAGCCCAAAATAATTAGGAGGAGAGTGGGAGGTGCACCATTTTCACCCATTCGAGAGGAGGGTGAGGAGCGAGTGATTCCTACAGAGCAGGAGGCAAGGGAGGAGATTAGAGGGGCTAAGGAGGAGGTCAAGGGTGGAGAGGAGGAGGTAGAGGTGAGGGTAAAGGAGAGGACAAAGGAGGATCCATTTGTCGAGGGACACCCTCTTGATATAGATGTGGAGGAGATCCGAGCCGAGGAGGAGGAGGTGGAGGATGAGACAGATCAGAGGCTACGAGAGTGGATGATTACCAAGGATGATGTGGGTGACAGATCACCTATCTTACTTGCCAATGCTACTATTGATCAGAGGATCATAGATATTCAAAGTAGAATCAATGTGGCCTTGTCTTAGAACAAGCCCTTGGCAACAAAGTTAGAGGCTACCAGGGTGGAGAGATATTAGATTGTTATTCGACGATAGGAGTCAGACCAATGGGTCACTAAGTTTGCATAGTTATGCTCAGAGCTGACAAGAGACATGGCTAGGGATCTGGCCAGGATGGCAGAGAGTAGGGGGTGATACAGGTTGCTATATGAGCAAGCGGTTCCCCCAGAGATACGGGATCCAAGATTGTCCCAATCCTACAATAGGACAGGAAGTGGCATCCAGACACACAACAACAACAAATCACATAGCATTAGTCATACTAGTGTTGGGGGGTCACTTAGTTAGGTTAGTCATCGGGCCACAGGTCACACAACACTCATAGGAATTCATCAGGCCATAGCCATAGGTCAGAGCATGGGCATAGATTAGTGTCATCAGGATATGAGGCAGAGTAGAGCAAGCCTCCTGTTACCGAGGTCTCAAGCTTTCAGAGTCAGACTCAGGATACCACTCTGATTCAGGTCACTTTTCACTTGATGGGGCAGCCACAACCACCTCGTAGTTCACCTCCACAAGACGGAGGAGGGCCATCATAGGACTGATTTTTAGACACTTGCATATTTTGATATATGAGCCTGCGAGATCCATTTTTGGGATATTATACGACTCTATCTTGTGACATGACATTCTTTTTGAGATTATATATATATATATGCGATGCAGTTTTGATGTGGCCTATATGATGTTATGTGCTATGGTATTCTAAAGCTTTATCATATGTTAATGTGATTATTCTATGATGCTATGAGGTGTATGGATATTATGCTTATGTTTATGAATGCAATTATGGATGTGGTTACATATGTATGCATTGTGTAATGTGATGATGATGTGATTCTTATATGCTAATGCAAATGTTTATTTATGATGCTTATATGTTGATGCAAATGATGGCTTTATGATGTGAGATGGATGAATCTAAATGATAGCATTATGAAATGTGAATTATGGTATTTGATTTATGCAGATGTGAAATTTGATTATGAAATGATCATGTAGTCATGTATGCAACTTTGGTTTTTTTTTGTATGTCACAGGATATCATCAGAGAACAAGAGGAAAAGAAGGTGAAGATTGATGTTAGTGCGAAGAAAGATAATGCATGTTAGTGCGGAAACAGAAATCCTTCAAATATTTTCTATAGTGCTATCCTAGTTATTTCTCTTAATCATCATTGGGCAAAAATGTCATGATGGCCGACAAACACTATGATATGGCATAGATCAATAGTGTGCAAGGTCGAACTGTCACGTAGATCAACAGTCACAAACAAAGATGATCATGACTCATACGAGGAACATAATTGCCCCTAGCCCTTTTGTCATGACAAACTGTCAGAAAAACTAAACTAATCATGAGACATCGGTGCTTCTCTAAATCTTGACATTTTGGACATCCTTGAGAAACTAGCCACATGATAGTAAAGAAAACAGGCAGTAAAATCATCGTACTATGTCATTGTTTCTCTAAATCTTGAAGTCAGGACATCCTAGAGAAACTAATAGCAGAGTGAATTTAAAAATACAAGGATAATCGTCATGATATGTCGTGGTTCCTAGGACATAAGGAGCTAATATCATGATAATCATCAAAACACAAAAAAAATTTTGCAAGTGCTTGCCAAGTGTTTTAATGTCAAGTGTTGCCAAATGTCGAGTGATATCAAATTCAGGAAGGACACATCCTAAATGACACTAATATCTAGGAGATTGATTCTCAGGGTTAGGAGAATCAATCAAAATGCCAGATGATGATGATGATGCTCAGGAAGGACACATCCACAAGCATAGAGAAATGATGAGAGTTTCTGTTCAGAAGGATGTATTTGAACAAGAACCCCAAATTTTGCCATGGTAAATTGAATTGATAGGATTTTGACTACATGATGAATTGACTGAAAGTGTTGATGAAACAGATTTTCGATACACTAATAGCTCAAGATTGACATAATATTTTCTTGATTTGAAGATAGGTTGACGTGTGTGAAAATGTTGTGAGACAAATCCTAATGGACTGACCTAGTGCGGCCTCGGGGTTCCATCGATTGATGGCCTTTCCTATGTCATGCACTTAGAGACCTCATAGTTTGACATGACCAATGATGCTGTCCAAAACACAGAAGACTGAATCATGATTTTATTCTAACCAACCTAGAAAGACAGGCCTAATGTCTCGGGGATTCAAAGATGAATCTTGCCTACATAGAAAATGTGCAGAGACAACATGGTTCAGACATGGACAAAAGATTGATTGACATAATCAATTGAATTGATCAGATTGACTTTGAATCTATTTTGGATTTTCTCAGGATATTTTCAAATTTTTAGGAGATTTTCAGGACTTTTTCAGATTTTTAGGGTTTTTTCAGGACGTTTTCAAAATGTGGGGTCATGTGCGACACCCACTACAATTATATGCTATAGGTATTGCCCCCAGAGGGAAAAGGAGAGGATATGCAAGGGATGATCTCAACCAAATGCTAACCATGGCTAGAATCAATAGGACTTAGAATAGATGCCATGAATGTGTCAGGTCTTTGTGATTATGAAAACAAAATGGATAAAGATCGATTTGAGTAATAGTAGATAGCGAAGCAACGATCCACTACGCATGGTGCCTATTTGCCAGGTTTTCACTACTGGATAAATTCATTTCTTATTAGTATTTTTGCCATTTTTTAATTTTTTTGATGTCACCAAAATGCCTGTTTTCCAGGTTTTCATCAAGGGACAATTTTAAATATTTTTTTAATTATTTTGTATTTTGTAGGTTTTTAGCTTAGCTCTCTGATGCTATGTGTATGACTTTCTCATATGTAAGTTGTTGATGGTTTTTGTTAATTGTTCTCCATTAGGTGTGGCCAATTGATAAGATCTAGAACCGAATGCGACAGTAATGATATAAGGACCAAGACAATTAGAATCAAAATTTCCAAGCTTTTCACGGTCTGCCTGATTTCTTGGGTTCTCCATGAGAACCAAGTCACCGATTTCAAATTTTCACACCATTACTCTTTTGTTATAGCTCTGATAGAGACGATTTTCATATGCTTGCAAATGATTTAAGGTATTTTGTCATCTTTCTTGTAACATTTCTAGCTCATGTAGGTGAGACTTTCTATACTCTTCATCATCAATCATTCCTTTCAAGGAGACTCAGAGAGAAGGAATTTCAACCTCGATGAGAAATATGGCCTCTGATTCGTAGACCAGGGAAAATGGAGTGGCTCCTATGGGGGTATGGATGATGGTACAATAGGCCCATAAAGCGGGATTAAGTTGTAGGTGCCAATCTCTGCCAGTGTCGTTGATGGTCTTCTTGAGTATGCAAAGAATTATTTTATTTGATGCCTTAGTTTGGTCATTACCTTGTGGGTAATATGGGGTGGAGAAATGATGTTGGATGTGGAATTGCTCACAAAGCTCACAAACGTCTCAATTTTTTAATGGACTTTCGTTATCTATGATGATGGATTATGGGACACCATACCAAAAAATGATGTAATTTATGATAAAATTGGATATTTGCTTATTGGTGATGTAAGTGAGAGGGACAACTTCAATCCATTTAGTAAAATACTTAGTGGCAGTGATTATGAATTTATGGTCATTAGAAGAGGATGGATGGATCTTACCCATGAGGTCGAGTCCCCATTGTGTGAAAGGCCATCGAGAAGTGATTCATCTCAATTCCTGTGTAGGTGCATGAATTTGGTCACTATGCACTTGGCATTTTTGACATGTTCTGACAAACTAAGGAGCATATTTTTCTAATGTCAGCCAATAGTATCCCAGTCTTGTGACTTTTCAAGCTAACGTTGGACCACTCAAATGAGATCACCCTCACGCACTTCGCGGAAAGCTGTTTGGGCTTCATCAGTGTTGAAATACATCAAGAAACTATCCACCATGTATTTGTAAGGAAGAAATTTTTCATCCTTTGTGTCGTAATCATCATTCACTTGGTTGATGACTAACTGAGAATCCCTGAACACGAGCAATGTATGAATTTTCCATTTAATTGCTATCTTGAGACCTATGACCAATGCCTCATATTTTGCAATATTATTTGTACAAGGGAAGGTGACCTGAAATGATTTAGGAATTGAATCCCCTTGTGGTGTGATAAATAATATGTCATCTCCTAAGCCATGACCAGTGTGGGACCCATCAAAGTATAGTTTCCATGGTAAAGTTGGTTCTTCGTGAAAGACAGAATCATCAGGAAAATTAGTTATCAGTGGATGAGTGGCTTGGATTGGTGCATCTGCCAGTTGATCTACTCTTAATTGACCTTTTATTGCCTTGCACTCCACATATTGTATGTCATACTCACTTAATATCATGACCCACTTCACGAAGTGACTTGTCAATGTTGCTCAACTCAGGAGATATTTTAGTGGGTCAATCCTAGCTACAAAATTTGTTTGATTGCTCAACATATAGTGTCTTAGTTTTTGTGCCGCAAAGATAACTACAAGGCATGCCTGTTCAATGGCTAGGTAGTTGAGCTCATATCCTATCAGTGTGCGACTGATGTAGTATATGGCTCATTCTTTCTCTTCATTATCATTTTGTGCCAATAATGCCCCAAGTGCATTTGTAGTTGCAGAGACATACAAAATCAATGGCTTGCCTTCAATAGGGTGCAAGGACTAGTGGTGTCAATATATATTCCTTAATTTGTTTGAAGGCTATGTGGTACTTATCCATCCATACAAAAGGAATGCTTTTGCGTAGAAAATATTAAAATGGTTGACACTTGTATGCCAACTGTGTGATGAAGTGGCAGATAGACTGCAATATGTCCTGAAGTGTTCGCAACTCACTGATTCCTTCTGGTGGAGGCATGTTCATAATTTATTTTACATTTGCGGGATCAACCTCAATGCCTCATCATGAAATTATGTATCACAACATCTTTCAGAAGTGACTCCAAAGACACATTTTTTTGGGTTCAAATGAACCTTGTAATCCTCAAGCTGTCTAAAGATTTTTTCCACAACTTTGAGATGATCTTTCCTTGTCAAATATTTAGCCAATAGGTCATCCACATAATCTTCCATTAGGATATGCATCATGTAATAAAATAATGTTGTCATAGCCCTTTGGTATGTAAAAGCTGCATTATTTAAGTCAAAAGGATAATATTCCAATAGTATGTTCGCCATGGGTAGGTGAATGCCATTTTATGTTGATCCTCTATTGCAATTCGGATTTGGTTATAGCCTGAGAAACCATCCATGAGAGATAGCATCTCATACTATGTTGTGAGATCAAAAATCATATCTATATTTGGTAAGGGGAAGTCATCCTTTGGGCAAGCCTTATTCAAATCTTTGAAATCCATGCAGATACGAATTTGTCTGTTTGGATTTGTAGCAGGGACAATTTTGGATATCCAATCAGCATAGTCTATTGACCTTATGAACTCAACATCTAGTAACTTCTTTAATTCAACTTTTACCAGTACTGCAATCTGTGGATGCATTTTGTGCAACTTATGTTTCAATGGCTTGATTCCTAGGATTAGAGGAAGATGGTCTAATGCCAATTCAGGATCAAGGCCTTGCATGTCAGCATATGACCATGCGAAGTTAACTTTCCTATCCATGAAGAATTGTTGAAATTAAGGTTTTTCTACATCTAACAAAGATGTGGCCAAGAGAATAATTTTGGGATTCTTTGGTGTGGCTATGTTAACTTCCATTGTGTCTTCAATGAGCATAGCTTATTTTTCCTATGTTACGGGAAGAAATTCCAATCCTCCATCCTTAGGCACCTCAAAGAGGTTTTCACCTTCGAATACATCCTTTGTTTTTACTATTTTAATGTCAGAAGGTGCCTTACAGTTTTCACCTAAAGAAATTTCTTTTTCTTTTTTCTTTTTTGTATTTTTGCGACTGGAGGATTGTGCAGTCTCCCCAAAATAAGATGCACAATCTAGATCAATGGAAATTCTTGTTTTGTGATCAGCCCACAGAATACCTTTGCGGAGCCCCATGAATTATGTGATTGCCTCATCATTCTGAAAAATGTCCATCATTGGTGGATCTTGTTGGTCCCAATCATTCAGTTGTGGGTAAACAAGGGGGATCCCATCATTAGTGTTGGTGAAGGATGGGGAGGATGTGGAAAGTGTGCAAATTGAAGCCTCAAGTGTAAAGGAAAAGTTGTCAATTCCAACTTCTGTGTTACATGAAATAGATGGACCATACTCTGAGTCAGATGAATTGAATTCAAAATCATAATATGGGATAAAATTATCAACATCATTACTAGTGGTTGGTATTTCAGAAGTACGAATAGTGGGCTCAGGTAAGTTAGGCTCATTTGTGGGATCAGGAATGGGGTGGGATGATTCAGGTGTTGCCGATGACACCTTATGTTCTTTCAGATTCCAAGGAATTCTTACCCATTCCTTATTTTTGGAACGTCAATCAATAGGGTCAATGTTATGTTCCTGGCAGAATCATTCTTCAAAAGGGAGTCAACTAGGATCCAAGAATAGTTTGTCATTATCATAGTCACTTAGGGTTTTTTTATATCCCCATTCCCATTCATTTGAGTCAGTTTCGGTAAGGGATTCTTTGCATGTCTCGACACTTTCTATAGTCGTTACATCCTTACTTAAAATTTCATGGGTATGTTGATCATTAGTTTCAAATTGGCCAAACCCTATCCCTATGTACCTTGGTCTTGCAATCATGATGATAGGCTCCCTCCTTCCATTTTTTTCCTTTCCAAGGCTGCTTGTTCCATCAAAACCTAGGGCTTTGCATATATCATATATTTTTCCATAGAGATGCAACGATAGTGAAGATAAATTTGTTGGGTCTTTGTAGATCCAGCTATCTATGTCGATAATGACCTCATTACCCATACTGCCCCATAGTGTGAAAACACTTTTTAGTGGAACCTTGAAATTTTTTTTGGGCTCGACTGCAAAACATTGTGTACCATAGACTTTAGGTAGCTTTGGTATTATAGTGATATAGTAAGCCCTATTCAATTTGAATTATTCACAACCAAGGTCCTGGATCTGCAATTCTTTACTTGGTATGGAGGTTGAGGAAGATTTTGTGGTAGAAGGTGATGGGATGGATGATTTGGTAAGTGTAGACACGTCAATATATTTGGATGAAGTGGAGGTTGAGGTTTCTCAATTGATGGGTACCTGGTGCTCAACAATAGCTCGCAGATTGGTACAGTATTGAAATGGATCAAGATCCCTTGGGATATTGCTTTTAATACCATCAAAAGGGAATTTCAGGCATTGGTGGTATATGGATGGAATGGCCTTTATAGCATGAATCCATGGGTGACCAAGTAATATATTATAATGTATGTCATGATCTCGGACCTAGCATGTTGTATCTATGATAACTGGTCCTACCTGGAGTGGAATTGTAATGACTCATTTAGAAGCGCATTCTTCATCATCATATGCCTTGATGACAATGCTCTTGCTAGCATCTACACAAAAGAAACCAAGAGCTTTAACCAATTTTAGAGAGAAAATGTTCAATCCTGCTCCACCATCTCCTAAGACTCATCTAACCTTATGCTTGTGGACAAAAACCTCAATGTGAAGGGCATCATTAGGGGATGGTTTGGGTGAGGAATAGTCACTGTCTGAAAATTTGATGTGATGAGGCGAATTTAGATAGCCAACCATAGTCTCAAAGTGGTTGAGATCAATGGTTTTTGGGACAGATGACTCTTGCAGGACTTTATCCAAGATGGATTTATGCATAGGTGGGATACAGAGCAGTTCAAGAATGGATATTTGAGCTGGTGTTTTATTCAATTGCTCAATAATGTTGAACTCTGGTTTTGGGTTTAAATGTCTGGCGGACAGACCAGGTATGGTGATTTTAGGTTGATGTGAAGAAGGACCTAGGATAGTGACCTTGCCTTTATGCATGGTGACATTGCATTCTGGGGCCGTTTTAATGGTAATGGTATTAACACATTTATCTTCATCAACTGCACGAATATTGTTTATAATAGTACCACTGGGATAATTGTATGTAGGACGGACATTATTGTAGGTTGAATGGATGTGATTGGCTTGATTGTTGGTATTCTTTGTGCCAGATGAGGAAGCTTTACCATGATCCTATAGTGGGTTTTTTTGGATAGTATGATCTACATTAGATGTAAATGATTGACCACCTAACTCAATGGTGTGGTTCTCAATGAGGTCTTGTACCAGATTTCGCAATTGATGACAAGAGGAAGTTTTGTACCCTTTAGCATGGTGGAAATCACAAAATGCACTGTTATCCCACCATGACAGCTTGAACTGACCACGGTCATACAGTTTTGGCTCTTCCAACATTATGACATTGTTTTGAAGAAGTTTCTTCAAGACAATTTTAATAGGTTCACCCAAAGGGGTGTATGTGCATTTTTGGAATTTTCAGGGTTGACACAACTACCTTTGATTAGTTTGCATATGACTGCTTTGGATAGTATTGGAAGTTGGTGTCGGTGTAGTTACAGGTGTGTTTTGATTTTGTACTCCTTTGATTGTGAGTACATGACTTATTGCATTGATGGTTTTTGTATCAACCATACCGTCATTTGTGATATGCTTATTCTTAACCCATTATTTGGTTTTATCATTTAGCTACTTGGGTTATTATTTGTGGTGGTGTTGATGGTTTTTCCACCATATTTTAATTTTCCTTTGGCAATCAAGGCTTTGTCAAGTTGAACACCCTTTTCAACAACGTCAACAAAAGGTGGTGCAACAATGGAATTGTAGGCCATACTTTAGCGGTCCTAGGAGAGTTTGTAAAAACATGGTGACTTTCTCCTTTTCAGGTATTTCTACTGGACATCTACTTGCTAAGGTTCTCCATCTTTGAAAGAATGGAATAAAAGTTTCTCCTACATCCTCTTGGTTAAGTTTGCATAAGAAGGCAATGTCGATATCCGTGTCAATGCTATAGGCATATTTTTCAACAAACTTGTTTTTCAATTCATCACATGCTTTGATTCCCTTAGGCAATAGCGAGAACCATTCTAGTCCATGACCTACAAGACTTTTAGAAAAAAGTCTCATGAGATAAGCTTTCTCATATGCAATGTTCATGCAACTAGAGGTGAATTCTCTTATGTGCTCAATGGGGTTTGTTTTGCCTTTGTATTTGGGAAAATGAGGTACCACATATCCATGAGGAAAGGGTGGCATATAAAAGGTTGTGTCAAATGGATATGGGCACAAGTCATGTGACATGTATGATATTTTGTTGGATTGTTGCAAGGTCTCCACTTGTGTTTGAAGAGTAGCGAGTTGGAGTGTGAGTGCTTCCACCATGGGATTGTTGGTAGCATCACTCATGTTGGTGATAGGGACAAATTGAGTCCCTAGTTGTTGTGATGAGATGTGTTGATTTGGAATTGGTTCTCGGTGAGAATAGTGAGTGTTTTGATTATGCGGTTGTTGGAAATGAGTATTTTGATGAGGGATGTGTTGTTGTGTATGAACTTGAGAGGCATAAGTGGGGATGTGAGATCCTATCATGTTGGATTGAATTTGAGGGACTTGTTGATTTTGAGCATGATGATGCCCAAATGGAGTGAAGGATTGAGGGCCTTGTTGATTTTGAGCTTGTGGATGCCCAAATGGGGTGAAGGATTGAGAAACTTGATTGCCTTGCCCAAATAATAAATTATGGCCATGAGGAATGTTGGTGTTTTGGCCCATAGGAATATTGGTATTAACTTGTGAGCGATTAGGTTGGGTGCCTTGTATGAAAAATATTCATTTATTTCTCCCAAAAGGGTTGGATGAGTTGGTTGCCATAGCATTTGAAGAACCTAATAACAGGTTTGTTGATGTACTCATGGAACTAGATGTAGTTCCAAAGAGGTTTGAGGTGGTTGTACCAATTTTTTTTGAAGGCATGGTGGATGTTTGTTGGGGGAATGATTGTGATGTGGTGTTGGGTTGGGAAGATGATCTCTTAATAGATGTTGTGTTGGTTGTGGTGGTAGTATGACAAAGGGAGGTAGCATTGATGGTGTTGATGACATTTTGTGAAGACTCCCATGGAAGGATTGTGTGATGAGGGATTTGGAGATGTTTCTCTAGGATTGTCTAGATCAAATCCCTTGGGTAACTTATCCCCTTGGTCAAGAAGCATAGCTATGAATCTGGAAGAGTCATTTAAGACTACTTTTTCCACAAAAGCAACAACTTCTGGGTTTTGGGTAGCAACTAATAAGTCTTCATTCAAAGACTTCCGCATTTTGATCTCCTCGGATAAATGGTTCAAAAATATGTGATAGATATGGTGGGATGTTCATTTCACTGGAAGGATTGATGTTGGAATTTCTCATGTTATAACAAGGATTATTTGTGGCATTAGGGAAGGAATCCATACCAGTTGTGAAGTCAAGAAATTTGGTGTCTTTTCGAAAGGAATCCATGAGTCTTTTCTTTTTCTGTAATCTAGTTTCAACCATAAAAAAATTTCTCAAATTTGGGATGATGGAGAGAATGATCCAAGTATGACACTATGTTTTTGGTTTTTTTGGATTTTTAAGGAATGCTATGAAATGCAAGTGAGACCAAAAATAAGGCTAAAGACTTGTGAATGCAAATGGTGTGATACTAATATGGAGATGCTAAATGGTATGCCCTTAAAGGAGCCTAAGATGTACTTACTATTGAGGGATCTAAGGAGGACAACTTGAGCAAACAAAGTTTTTGCAATGATTCAAGTTTGGAATACCAATGGACTTTAAAATGACTAAAAGAGGACAAAGTAAAGTTTCCACACTAAACTATTGAGTGGGAAATAATTCACAAAAGTTTTGACTAATGGAAAAGGGTAATTGGGTCCAATCATAACCTACTATTGAATGCAAGGTTTTGAAAATGAATGGTAAGATTCAATTCCTAAAATCTGAAAAAGTAAGTGTCTAAAGTGATGGTGAAGTTACCAATGCAATCTAATGGAATAGAAATGGAAATAGACTCCTATTGTGATCCTAAAAAGTGATACCTATAATGCAATGTTTATGGGAAGGTGAGAAATTCAGAATCTGGTTTAAACTGTAACAGTGAAGGAAGACTTGATTGAATTAAAGACAAGTTATGGACTTTCAATTTTGATAGTGAGAAGGTGATTTGAAATTCTTTGCAAATGCATTGCAATGAATACGACACAACAAAGAAAATGTGTCTTAGACTGATGAATGGCATCTTTGGACTGGCATATGCGACATAGTATAGCGAATGCAATTTGATACTAGAAAATGCAACGTGGTATAGCAAGTATGGTTTAGACTGTTTCAATTGTGGCTCATCAGAGTGAATGCCACTCAAGAGGTTTCAAATGTGACCCATCAGAGCGATTGCGGCTCAAAATATGGCAATTACAGTTTGACAAAGCGCTTGCATCGCATGCAGTAAATTTTTGGAAAAAGAAAGCAATTTTGCAGATTTGAAAAGTTTTGAACTAGATTGCTGATGTTTAGTTTGTTGAAGCTTATTTATTTTTGCAAGACATAGAATCTAAAACATTGAGTGTATGTTCAAGGATCGAGCATGACCCTTTTTTATTTTCACTGGTATTTGAACAAAAAGACACTTCAAGCAGACTCACTCTTAATAGCCAAAGGGTCATCATAGCAATCACAACCCACAGCTTAAAATTGCATCGATTCACACAGTCGTATCACCCCCTAGAGGGCACCCATGTTTTTGTCTTTTTCTTGTCCGTACTCAAGGTTAGATTTTTCGATCCCTTGAGCAAACAATCTGTGGTTATTATATGGTGAGTGTCTTGGGGGCAGATTCTTCACTCCCCTTGCACTGTGATTAAAATAATGTTCAGATACTAACATGGCTGGCTTTCTACACTATGATTCATAGTAAAGGTTTTTGTTCAACATGGAAATAGATAAACTCCCTCAGGAGACCTCCCAATATTTAGAACAAAGATTTTGGGGAAGGTTATTTGGCCACTTCCCTTGAATATGGGTTTCCCCAAAATTCACTTTTGATTATAGTGGGTTGGAAAACCTGGTTTTGGTTGTTCCCACTTAGGTCATTCCTATAGGGCGAGTACTTTTTCCCACTACGACAGTCCTTCTAAAGGATTTCATAAAACATAAAATGCATAAAGATAAAATGGGTAAGTCTGGTTTTTTATCACCCAGTAAAGGGGAGAGAATATACCTATTACCCAACAAGCACAACAAACAAATGGTTCATTTTTAAACCCAAATGATGATTTTCTATACTAAGTGAAGATGTTTCTTCACAACAAGCATGAGATTCATTTTAACCAAAAAAATAAAAAAAATTGGTGACTATCCTAGGATTGATAAATTCCAAATTAAAATGTCTATCCTAGGATTGATAAATTCTAGATTAAAGTGCATATCCTAGGATTGGTTCATTTTAGTCCCCATACATGAATAAAATAATTGGCCGCGGTGGTGTTAGATCCAGATAACAATTTAAAAATGAAAATAACCAGTCATTTGTGGCACAAAATAGCAGATGCGGCTCGGGAGAGCAGATGTGGTTCAGGCTCGGTCAAATGCGTCGTTCGTGAGCTCATATGCATTGTGACAGGTTGTATGTGTCGTTCACGACTGCAAATGCAGTGTGACAGAGCACTTGCGTGGTGTAGGCTAGCAGTTGCATCATTCTGTACTATCTACCTACAAAATAAAATCTGAGGTCATATGAGAACCTGCAAAAAAACATGTTAATGTGTTAGGTTCACCAATGTAATGAAGGATTTTTACAAAATAGATTGTTAGTCTAATAAATCATGCATATTAATTAATCCAAAAAACAATGAAACACATTAGAGATAAAATGAGAAATATGAATGAAACTAGAACACTCTCACCCAATCTTCTTCCCTTCGTGATTCACTTCCATTGTACCTGCTTAAGCTTGTTGTGATAATGGATGCCCTCAAATTTGTGAGAAAAGTATATATGCCTAGTCCTAAACAAATCCTTTGAAGGATTTCTCAATAAACCAAATGAAAACTAGAAATTTAATTCTACTATGCAAGTCATTAATAAGCCTAAATATTACGATGAGATTGCAAGAGATAAATGATAAGAAATTACAAGGTCTAGAGATGTCAAAAATGAGATCAAGATTGTCATTTTATAGAAAATGCCATCTTAAACGGACATACAAGATGAGAGATTGAGAAATGCCCTAGAATCAATGGTTAAGATTCAAAATGACAAATCTCAATTAGGGTTAGGGTAAAATCCCCAAATGAGTGAATAAGATTTATTAAAATAAATTAAATCAAGGATAAATGTGACAGTGAGATGAAATTAATAAAAATCAGAAGATAAGAAGATGAGATTTTAGAAAATCAGTAATTTTAGCAATTACTTGATTTGTAGAAGAATATTTCCATTTTGAATTAAATTAATTCAAAATATGGATTTGTGAGATAATGAGTAATTGATTTTTGAGATTAATTACTAAAAGAAGAATCAGTTAACAAACGTGAAATCATATTTAAGTAAATTATTTTATTTAAAAAGAGGGAAATGTCACATAAGGTAATTAAATAATTAATAATTATTATTTAATTTAGAGGAGATAGTTAACTAATTAAATAAATTAATGAATCTATTTAATTACGAGAGGATTTAGGAATTAGTGACATATTAAATAAATATATTAAAATATTTATATTTAATAATTAGGAGGACATTAATGATAAAGATTAATTAAATAAAGGATACTTTATTTAATTGCAAAAAGACTTTGATAATTAGTGACACATTAAATAAATAAATAAGATTTATTTATTTAATAATCATGAAGAATGAAAGATCATGAATTAATTAAATAATTATAAATTATTTAATTAATAGTTGAAAGTGGGTTAGAAACATAATTACAATGCCATAACATGTTAAGACGAAAGGTGGTAAAATGTTGCTTGCAGGCCTTGGTCATTTTTATGTGTCTACACCCCCATCTCATCAATGATGACCAATGAAGACAACCAATTCTAGACACATTCGAGAATGATGAGGTACTCTCAGAGTTCATGGGATTGAGGGATATAGTACCATATGGATATCATAAGGCTAGATTTCACATCACACAAATCCTATTATGAGGAGACGATTGAATCCTTCAGTCACAAAAGTGAGAAATTGAGAATAATATCGAGGACCTTGAGTGAAAACCACTCTACGACACTCTCTCACCCTAAAATAGTAAAAATAAAGCATGGATCCAATGGTGAAAAACTCTCTAATACACCAAAGGATGAAGTATTCAATTTCCCCCTCACTACACTTCATTAAGAAAAATCAGCGGCCTTGGCCAAACAATGCAATCCTATCAACCTAGGAATAGAGGAGCTACCACACATAACCTTCTATGTTGAGTCAATTCTCATGAAAGAACATGAACTCCTAGCTGCATTATTGAAAGGAACAAAGGTAAAATTTGCATGGATTTATGCTGACATGCCTGGGATTGACTCGGAGGTAGTAGTTCATCACTTGGTTGTATATCCTCAAGCAAAATCTATGAGAAAAAATATCAGAAAGATGCATCGCCAAATAGCCTTGTTAGTAAAAATACAATTGGAGAAGCTCCTAGATAGAGGGTTCATATGCCTAATTGATTATTTATAATGGGTGTCAAATCTTGTATCGATTTCAAAGCCGACTAGGGGCATCCACATTTGCACTGATTTTAGAGACTTGAACAAAGCGTGTCCCAAGGATGAATTTCCACTACCAAACATTGACATGATAGTAGATATGATGGTCGGACACAAGATGCTATCACTAATGAATGGTTTCTCAGGATATAACCAAATCATGATAGCAAAAGAGGACTAGCATAAGACAATATTCACATGTTTGTGGGGAACTTACTGCTCGAGTATGATGTTGTGTGGGCTAAAGAATGCAGGAGCAACCTACCAGAGAGCCATGACATTGATCTTTCATGGAATGATTCATAACATGGTGGAAGATTATGTGGATGACTTAATGGCTATATCAAGGAAAATATAGAACCATATATAAGCTTTGAGCTCCATTTTTGATAGGTTGGAAAAGTACAAGGTTCAACTCAACCCAAAGAAGTGCATCATCAGAATGCAATTAGGCAACCTCTCAGGGTATATCATTTCAATGAGAGGGATTGAGGTAGATCTCACCAAATTCAAGGAGATCCTTGAAATGGAAGCACCCAAGACACTAAAGTAGTTAAGAGGCCTACAAGGATGACTCCAGTCTATCCATAGATTCATAACACAACTGGCAAACAAAAAAGTCTCATATTCTCATCTACTCCACAATGGGGTAGTATACAAATGGGATGAAAAATGCAACCAGGAACTCAACAAAATCAAGGAATACCTACTCACGCAACTATTTTTTATGCCACCACTCCTAGGAAAACTAATAATCCTATACATATCATCAACAATGGTAGCTCTTGGTGCTCTCTTAGCCTGGCATGATAAAAACAAAAGAGAGAGAAATATACTACATCAGAAAGACCATGGTAGGACATGAGCTAAACTACATGCCTATTAAGAAATCTTGTCTAGTATTCATTTTTGCATCTCATAATTTCAGACACTACATGTTGGCTCATCAAATCAAGATAATTGCAAAAATAGATCCGCTCAAATACCTACTTTCCAAAGAAACTATAACAAAATGGAAAACAAAGTGGGTTATGATATAAACAAAACATTAAATTGAATATGTAGAGTACAAGGCAATTAAAGGACAAGAATTGTGGATCAACTGGTAGAGGCTCCTATATATGCAGAAAAACCACTTATCTCAAAGTTTATTGATGAATCAATTTTCATCCTAAGTGCAGTAGACCACTAGAAGATGTAATTTGATAGATCCTACACACAACATGGGTCAGGAGCAGGAATTTTCTTCATCACTCTCCAAGAAAATTGTATACCCAAATCCTACAAGTTGTCATTTTCATGCATGAATAACATAACAGAGTATGAGGCTCCTGTCTTAGGGCTAAGGATTGTGTTTTATTGGAAGATTATGGCCCTTAAGGTATATGGGGAATCTCAACTCATAATCAATCAAGTAAACAATGAAGATTAGAAAAAGGATGATAAAATGAATCCATACAATAAATTGGTTGAGAGCCTCAAGAATTCATTCATTGATATTACATTTTGAACAACTACTCAAAGAAAATTATAGAGTAGTGGACATAATGGATACAATTGGATCACTCTTGGAGATCCCGCACAATGTCCCAAAATAGGAATTCCTCATAGAGAAAATTATTGTACCAGCATTCAAGGTAACAGAGTCAAAATTCATGTGTGAACTCATTGGTCTCAGTGATATGTGGTACCATGGAATTTACACCTACCTAAGAATTGAAGTTCTTCCCGCTGACATAACCCCGAACCTCAAAAGAGATTTTTTCAAGAAGTCATCTCATTTTTTCATCCTAGGAGAAACCCTCTACCGTAGGAGCATTGAAGGGGCCCTATTACGCTACCTAAATACTAAATAATCCCTGACTACTTTAACCGAGGTACACAACAACATTTATGGTTTGCACTCAAGTGGTATGAGCTTGGCTAAGAAACTATTGAGAAAAGGATATTATTGGTTGATAATGGAAAGAGAAGCACATGAATATATCAATAGGTGTTTACAATGTCAACAACATGGGGACCTCATCCATGCACCAACTCAGGAGATTCATTGATTTATAACACCTTGTCCCTTTTCATAGTAGGGGCTCGATCTCATCTGTAAAATCACCCCCACCTCATCCAATGGCCATAAATTCATCATCACCACCACAAATTACTTCATGAAGTGGGTCAAAGCCATTCCCATGACCTACAAAATTGGAGAGAAAATATCCAAGTTCATCTTGAACTACCTTATATGCCAATATGGTGTCCTTGAAGCCATTATTTCAAATAATGGGACACCTTTCAAAAACTAGGATGTTCATGAACTTTTCAAAAAATTCAACATCCAAAATCACTTTTCCACTTTGTATTACCCCCAAGGCAATGGCTAAATAGAAGACACAAATAAAACCATTTTAAAAATCCTTAAGAAATAGTCAATGACATTGGTCGTCATTGGCATCTATAGCTAAATCATACCTTGTGGGCCTACTGCACCAACATTCACACACCAATAGGTGCCACCCCCTTCTTCCTGGTCTACAAATCAGAAGCCATCCTCTCCATTAAGATCAAGCTCCTGTCCCTAAGGATATCACTGCAAAATCTCATTATAGATGAGGAATACCAAGTCTCACAACTAAATGAATTAGAACTACTGGATGAGCAGCACATGGATTCCATAAATCACTTGAAAGTCTATTATAATCACCAGAAATGTAGTTACACCAAGATAATCAAGAGGTGGACCTTCCAAGTCAATGAGATAGTACTAAAAGAGAATCAAAAGAATGTGCCAAATCTGAATAGTAAGGGAAAATTTGAGGCCAACTAGTTGGGACCATTCATCATCACTGCGAGCTATAAAACAAGAGCCTGCCAGTTGTCAATTCCCAAAGGCGAACCTCTACAAGAGCCCGTGAACAAATCCCATCTCATAAAAAATTACGCCTGATCATTTAGGGGTAAAGCAAAAAATAAAAAATAAAAAATAAAATACAAAAATAAAAATAAATTTAGAAAAAGGATTGAAAATAGTAAAGGAAAAAATCATCCTCTAGTGAAAACCACCTCAGTGGTGGTTTGGACAAGTACCTTGGTGAAAACCTAACAAACAAGTGCCAAGTGTAAATAAAGCACTCTCCATCCAATAGGATATTCACAGCTTATTCCACACACTCAATTATCCATAACATTCCATCATTTCCCTCCACCATTTGTTCATGTTTTTACCATAGCTCGATCTTGTGTCTATATCATGGTCCACCCTAGTACTACTTAGCACATTCCTAAGGTCATTGTTTCTTTCCTTTATCAAAGTATTCTATCACACCACGCTGGGGTATGTTACTATACCTGCATCAGATTAGATTCATGTATATTCTTGTGATCTTCTTTAAAATCAAAAATAAAAAAACTTTTAAAAAATCCTTCAAAAATTAAAAAAACATTCAAAATATCCTTCAAATATCGATAAACATAAAAAAATATACAAATCCAAAAAATCCAAAAACATCCAAATCATATCAAAAATCCAAAAATCTAAAAATCATGTCAGTAAGGTCATATGTCTGAACTACATCATCTTTGAACTTGAATGTAGGCAAGGTTTATTTGTGATCATCCCCCGAGACATTTTAGGTCAGTGCTTTAGGTGTTCGTTGCAATAAAATGGCAATCTATTTGCCCATCTATCTCATTAGTAATCAAGTTTTTGTTAGTCAAACTATATGGTCTTTGCATGTATAATGTGTGCAAGGCTAATTTTTTGATCAACTCATGATACCCCTAGGATAGGTCTTTAGGTTAAGTCATAAATCTTGAAAATCCAAAAAATTGAAAAATCTCAAAACCTCATAAATCAAAATAGCCTCAAAACATTAAAACACCAAAAACATCCAAATATTTGATAAAACCCAAAATGATGCATCTGTCTCATCTCGATTTCACCTGCAATAATCATCATTCCTAATAAATCACCATTTCCTTCATCCTTTGGTAAGGCAATCATAAGCAAGTCTAGCAAGTTCTAAAGTGAAAGCTCAATCGTCAAGGTCTCAAGTCTAGGTTGGTAGGTAAACAAGTTGGTCAACTCTTGGTATCAATAGCTTATCATCCAATTAAATCTAATCATCACCTGATCACAACATTTCCTAGGATGCATCCTTCCTACAATGAACATCAACATTAGGCATCATCGTATTTTACTCTTCGGTAGTAGTATGAAGAACATTAGCTTGTTTATTTACTTTATCTTGGTCTTTTTTGACTTATCATATTTTGTGCTCATTCCAAGGGGATCTCGATGATTCCTTGTCAAAACGGTTTCGAGAGAAAGGAATGGGACAATAATAATTATCTTTTTATCTACTATGCTTGTTCGATGTTCTTGTAAAATAACTTGTTCATGCATGCTTTGTTTAGTTTGTGTGGAAGGTGTTTTAGATGTCTTGTTGACCACATAGGAAATCTTTCTTTTCTATGATTTTGTTAGATATGTTTAGAATATTTGAAATACATCCCGAGTAAGGTTTTCTATGTCAAGTGTGAACAAGAGTACTTCTATTTGATTGTTGATTCAAAGTCTATCACATGAGGTACAATGTCATCCTAGTTCTTAATACCTTGATGCATTGTACCTATGTATGTTATCAAACATAAAGTAAATGGCCCTTTTAAAATAGAAACTCTTGGTTTCATTATCATCTTCATCATAGGATAAGCTTGTTGGATCTTCTTTCTTCTCTCTTCTTTCCATAATAACATAGTGTCATGATAGTTGCTCAAAACATTACCAAAATGCATCTGCCCTGCATCCACCAATCATTAGCATAATTTATATCATGTAGGAAATATAGATGCATATCATTTAATCATTAATATAGAATCATTCACATTCTATTATAGATACTATCACATAGGAATTATTAAGTTATGCATGGTATAAATTATCATAGATATCATCATTATCATATCCGCATGCACATCATATCATAATAACCTCATAATAGTCATTTGTATTCCATTTCACATTCTCATTTACATATCATTATCATTTCATCATTATTATGTTTCCATTACATTTCATAAAACATCATCTGATGAATCATCTCACATAACAATATTCATTACATGATTTGCATCCAGAAATCAATCATTACGTCATATAATCATCATCATAATTATTACATCACTGTTTATCCCGCATTATCATTTCGTACAAATCATCCATTGCATATATCACATAGCATAGAATCACATATCATAAATCATTAAGCATATTATTATGAATCATGGCATAAAGGTCACCATCTCATAATCATGTTCATTACATCATTATGCCATATTATCATATCATTAGAGATCATTACTCATCATACAAAATTAGTTCAAAATGTAACATTTCATACATTATAGGAATCATTGCATTAAATCACTAAATTTGTACATAAAACCATTGCTCATAATACCATGAATCATCTCACATTTATAGAGGCATAACATCTGCATTTCATATATCACTCATAAATGCATAAGAAAAGGAAACAAAAAAATATGTCACTTGCATATCACCACATACATGTCATAATACATCATCACCATAAAATGCATAGAAAATTTACAAAAATAAATGCATTCATAACCACTCAACCATATCATAACACATCTAGGAAATAAAAGGCATACATTCATCACAAATAAAATAGGACATCTCATAAATCGTATGATCTCATATATATAAAAGTGAGTAGCTGTCAAGGTACAAGGTCAAGATCAAATGTGTATAATATAATAGGGGCAATAACAAATCAAATCCCATGAATAAAAAATGAATAATGTCTATGATGAAGATGAGGAACTAGCCCTGTCGGTTGTTTCCCTCCCTAACCTATCTCTCAACATGGTCCTTGGGTTTCCTTATCCCTATCTGCTGGCAATACTCTGGCACCAATCCTATTGGTGGCATTGTCTATATATAGTGGATCCTATAATACTTTGCCTCTCTCATAGCCTCTCGATATGCTTGAATGGATATTGTCCTGCCCTGGGATGCAAAGGTTATTCTCTCAAGTTGCTGCCTCTGACCTATCTCTTGCTCCCACTTAGAATGGGCCTAATCTCTCTCTGTAGTCAGTTCTAGGACCTTCTACCTAGCCTAATACCTCTCAGCATTCAAAACCTACACATGTTCCTACAACTACTAGATCAAGGCATATTAGTGATCTGGCTACAAAGGCTACTGCTGAGGGACCTCTCTCTCCCTGTCTTTGGGTGGGGTCTACTGTCTAGGTGTTCTTTATAATCGGGGTGGTGTTTATTGTGGTTGTACTTGGGGTGGCGTTTGATGTAGTTGGCATGGAGGTGGCCCACCTCCTCCCCTATTTCCATCCCCATCTCTATCCTCATCCCCCCTGCCTCCCTATCCTCGACCTCAACCTACAGATTGACCCCTAGGACACCATCGTGTAGGAACTGCACCTAGATTTGTGAGCCCCAAGGGTGGTCTGAACCAATCTCAATAAGCCTATGAGACCCCCACATCACCCTATCCCTGATCCTATGGCCACAACCTAGCCACCAACTATGTGAAGGATGTGACTACCTCATCTGTTGGGATAGGTCTACCCCATGTAGTCTCCCTCGTAGTACGGGAAAACATGGCCACGTATTGGTAATTAGGTGTGGCCTGTACATCTCCAAATTACCTAGCCACTTGATCTAGAAAGTATATCTCAATCATAGTATGATCTCAGCCCTACATCAGTTAGTCCTACTAAGAAAAAAAGAGCTAGTATACATCATCCATCCATGGACCCATACCAAGCCAGGGCCTCCAGGTAAAATATGTCGTCTCATCAATGACTCACCACCAATGGGCGATACCACTCACCCCTGTATGAGTAGATGTAATAAGTAAACTACCATATCACCAAAAAATTACATCATCCAATTCTAGGGAAACTGGTGTAGCTTGAAGGTGAAGCACTACAATGTGCTCCCAAGCCTAGACATGAAACAAAGTAACTATGGCGCCAATGGCCCTGCTATCTAGGTAGGAAAACTCATGCAAATCTTTGTAAAGTGAGGCCACCATCACTGAACCCCATGCAATGCACTCTCTCTAAAAGAGAATTTTCTCCCATGCTAATCCCAAACCTAGATTGAAATATCAACCCTGTCGATCTGTTGCCGCAAGACCTAATATGATCACCACAACAATAAGTCTAAAGGTGGGTATTGTGCCCTTGTACCACTCAAGATCAATCTGGCCCATGGAAAAGAAAATTGCCTCAAGCCTCATAACCTCATAACAAGCATCCCTCCCAACATCTACATCATAAAAAATTCTCTCCATGGAGGGGTAGCCATAGGATGTGCCAGATATCCTCTATTGTGACCATGGCATCACCAGTAGGAAGGTAAAAGGAGGATGTCTCATTGTGCCATCTCTCCACCAAATCTATCATCACCCCCAAATGGGTCTGAATAGGATGAACGTAGGTGAGATACCAAAGACCAATGGCACCAAGCTACTCTTGGATCAACTCATGTAACCCTTCTAATCTTCTGAGAACTAGGAACCTGTGTTCTTGAGAATGTAGTATCTCGAGGTCTACCTGCATAAGAGATGTCACTACGTCAAGTTTTAAAAAAAATCAAGACCTCGAACTAAGTAGAATTTTCCTTCTGACAAAGCATTTATCTCATCTTACATGTCCTTATGCATTGAGCCAAGTGGAATTTAATTCATTTTCTTTCCCTCTCCAACAATTCATTTCATTATTTTAAAAATCCACCTAATATCATTCATTGGCTCATTCATCAAAATGTGCTCAAGCTTCCTCCATTCACATCTTGACAAGTGGCACTTGGCCATTGGATGTTGAGTGATCCCACATTGCTTCATTTTTTCATTCCTCCATCTTGTCTCTATATCAATGGAAGGCTCTTCTTCTCACTTCATCATCCACAACTTAGATAAAAGGTACTATCATCACATTTAGAGGAATATCATCCATTTCCATAAGCATTTTCCATTATCATAGCTAGGTTATTGCATATTTAATCAAGGAATCACATTGTTCTTCCTCACCAAGTGGATCAATCTTCATCAAAATCATCAAACCACACAAAAGAGCTGGGAAAGGGCCAATTTACACATAAAATTGGAACCATTTTCCCAATGGGATTGAGATTTTTCATGCTTAAATAGGATTTAATTGCTTTTCTCATTTTTTTCTTCACTTCGTTCCTATTTTGAGCATTGTAGATGAATTTCATGGGGAATCTTAGTTCTAACTTGCATTTGGATCTAATAGTGTGTTTTTTTTCTATGTTTGTGTAGGTCTAGGATTGGGGTTCAAATTAGGACTTGATGCATTTTTCATCCATGAGTTCCAGTTGACTTAATCATGCAACTCAAGCATCTTCATCATTGATCAAATTCTATAGAGAGATTCAAAGTGATGGGATATCAACCTCAATTGACAAGATGGCTTCAACACCATAAACAAGAGAGTATGGATTAGTGATAGTGGGGGTGTGGATGGATGTACGATAGGCCCAACGGGTAGGATTAAGGTGGAGGTGCCAATCTCAACCATTTTTTTTGGAAACCTTTTTAAGGATTTTGATGAGAGTTTTGTTGGTCACTTATACTTGGCCATCATCCTAGGGGTATTAATGAGTTGACCTATGATTTTGTATGTGATAGGTCTCATAAAGATGCTTCATATACTAGTTTTTGAATGGATCTCCATTGTTAGTAATGATAGTGGATGGGATACCATATTTGTAGAGGATATCAAAAAGGATGAATTTAGAGATTTGAAGACTAGTTATTTGAGCGAGTGGAATGGCTTCTAACCACTTGGTAAATTATTCAATGGTGGTGATGATGAATGTATGACCATCATATGAGGGAGGGTATATCTTTCTGATTAAGTCAAAACCACATTGTGAAATGGGCCATGGTGCAATGATAAGATGTAAATCCTATGTTGGGGCATGGATTAGATCTACTTATTGTTGATATGGTATATATTTCTTCATTAAATCATAGGAATCATGTTCCATGGTGGGCCAGTAGTACCCTTCTCTAACAATCATCTTTTCTAAGGTCATCCCATTAGAATGGGACCCATAAACACCACTATGCACATCGATTAATGTAATACGATATTTTGATTCATTGATACATCAAAGGAGACTGTCATTATACCCTTGAAAATAAAGTGTATCTCCCACAAATTTTTTTATTGAGAACTGCATTGGATAAATGATTTAAATTGGCTATGAGTAAGATTAGGTGGAATGATTTTTTCATGGAGATAGGTATAAATTCCATGATACCAAGGTGATTCAGGACCTACAATATCCCACACCATCTCATTATAAAGAATATAGTACGTCGGGATTAGAATTTTCTTGACAATGAACTCATAATCCATTTGATATTTGGGCATGTCGATGAGGGAGCCAATTGTAGCCATTCCATTTTTTCACTTATTCTAAACTCGAGTGATCTTCTCAAACTAGATGTAGCTGAAATATTTATTCAAGTCATCCACCATGTGTTTGTAAGGAAAAATCTTATCATATTTTGTTTGAAACTCATCATTGACCTATTTCATTATGAGTTGAGAATTTCCAAAGATATGAATATGAGTGATGTTCCATTGGACAATGATTCTTAGGCCAATGATTAGAGCTTCATATTCAACAATATTGTTTGTGCATGGGAATGCTAGCCTGAATGACTTCAAAATGTAATCACCTTGAGGGATGATGAAGAGGACACCTATCCTATCTCCATTATGTGTATAAGACCCATCAAAATAGAGCATCCATGTATATTATTTTGAAATTGTAAGGACCTCTTCATCAGGAAACTCAGCTACTAATGGATATGCATCCAACAAAAAATAATCATCCAACTAATCTGCTATCACTTTTCCTTTGATCTCTTTTTGGTCCAAATACTCTATTTAAAATTTGCTCAGTAGCATAACCCACTTAGACATGTGGCTAGTTAATGACATTCTGGATAATAGGTACTTGAGTGGGTCAACCTTTTATATTAGCTTGATGGGATGATTGATCATATAGTGGCACAAATTTTGCAAACTGAAAACAAACGTTAAACATACTTTTTTCCATGGGGGAGTAATTTAGCTCAAAACCCACAAGTTTTTGGATAATATAGTAGATGGAATGTTCCTTTGAGAACTCGTCATGTTGTGCTAGCAGTGTACCCCAGTGCAACTGATGGAGCTAGGATATATAGTAAGAGTGGATAACCTGGAATGTGAGTCATTTAAATAGGTGGATTAGCTAGGTAATCTCTTATATTATCAAAACCTTGTTGAAACTCTCAATCGAATTTGAAGGTTATGTCTTTGTGCAAGAGGTGTGTGAATGATTAACATTTATGACCTAGTTGAGCTATGAAGTGCTAGATAAATTGTAGCTTTATTTGCATAATTATCAATTGTTTCACATTGTAAGGTAGGGGCATGTCCATTATTGCCTTAACTTTTGCGGAATCCATTTCTATGCCCCTTCTAGATACTATCAAGCCTATCAATTTACTATATGTGATGCCAAATACACACTTCTTTGGATTTTAGCATAGCTTGTAATGTTCTAGTCACTCAAATATTTCCCTCAGGATTGTGGAATGCTCTTCTCTTCTCTTAGATTTCCCTATTAGTTCATCAATATAATCTTCCATTATGATATGGATGAGGTCATGGAAGATGACAGTCATTGCATGTTGGTAAGTTACCCTTATGTTTTTGAGACCAAAGGGCATAACATTATAGAAGAAGGTGCCCTAGGGGGTTGTAAAATAAATCTTATGCTAATATTTAGGTGTGATTCTAATTTGATTGTATCCATAAAATCCATCATGAAGGATACAATTGCATGTCCTATCATAAGATCTACCAACATGTTAGTGTTTGAAAGCGAGAAATAATCCTTTAGACAAGCTTTGTTAAGATCCTAGAAATTTGTACAAATTCTAATGTTCCCATTTGGCTTAGCCATAGGAACTATGTTGGATATCTAATCAGATTAGTCAAGTAGTCTGATGAATCTAGCCTCTAACAACTTTTCCATCTCTTTCTTGACAAGTAAGGCCACCTAAGGATGCATTTTTCTGAGCTTTTGTCTAACTAGTTTCCCATCCAAGTTAACATAAAGGTGGTGTACAACCAATGTTGGATCCAATCTTGGAATGTCTGAATAAGACCATGCAAAATTAATGATCCATTATTTGAGAAGGTTGATGATAATGGGATATTCTTCCTCTGATAATGAATTCGCCACATAAGTGATTTTAGGGTCTTTTCTTGTTCCTAGATTAACTTCTTGTCTTTCCTCGATAAATATTGAAGACCATTTGAATAGATCTGATCCAATAAGGGGAAGATGGAAATCCCCATATTCTATCACCTCATCAAGGTTTTGACTAGAAGATACACCCTTTATTTTTACTTTTGATGAGTCAGAAAGTGCCTCAAAGAGGTTTTCACTAGGTGACTCTCTTTTTTTCTCTTATTTTTACTTCTATGGTTAGGGTGTTCATCTTCCCCCAATCCCATGAGATTTACATAATTATACTCTGAAGGATAGATATTTGTAGGTGTACTCCCTCATAGGTCCCAATAATTAGGTCAGGGTGATGGAGGGAAAGGTTGATGCTAAAGATTGATGTAGAATTGAAGAGGGAAGGTAGATCTATGTCATCATATGAGACTATGATGGATTCTTCTTGAGGTATGTCATCGAGGAAATCATTATTTGAATTGACATTATTTGAGGTGCTCATGGATAGTGCGGGGCCCTTTTTATTTTTTTCATAGTCGAAGCCCAATTTTTTTGGTTGGACAGGTGTCTCAATAGGTTGTAGTCTTCCATGCTCTCCTACACCAAGACCTCCCCCTTGATAGTTTTTTTTTTTTACCATCTTTGAATCATGGGGATAAACCTCTTGAAAATATTCTATGAGGGGAGGTGATGACTTATGTTATTTTTTGTAGACCCATTGACTGATATCATCCTCCATCTGATCTTGTAGCATTAATGGGGATTGGAAAGTGTTTGAACCTATATTATTAGAAATAAGGGTTTTACTCTTCACTTCTTCCTTTGGTGTTGACTAAGAAGGTTGTCCATATGTGCAAGGATAGGGTAGAATTTTTGCCACATTAAGAATTGTGTGCATCTCGTCTTCTCCACAATTTTATCAATGATTTGGACCTTGGTAATGGTGGATTCAGATATGGTGGATGGAGAAGATGAAGTGTTGGATGATAGATTGGAGGATAGTTTAGAAGGTGAAGCATGAGATCCCCCCACTTCTACTCTTGGACAATATCGAGAGTGGGGCGAATAAGCCTCTAGAGAACAACAATAATCAAAAGGTTGAGGATCTATATGAATGATTACTTCAACCCCATTTTATGGGAACTTTAGGCATTGATGGTAAGTGGAAAAAATGACCTACATGGCATGATCCATGGTCACCCAAGGAGAAGGTTTTATGGTAGATCCATATCCAAGATGTGGCATTTAGTGTAATGCATGACTGGGCCAACCTGGATAGGAAGAAAACTGATACCTTCTAAATCCCTTTTTGCATTTTCATAAGATTTGATGGTGATAGTTTAATTATCTAGGTCAGCATGGGTATATCCTAACTATTTTATAAAATTTAAGGTACAAAGTTTGAGGGTGGATCCATTATCTACCATAACCCTTTTCACTTTATGGTGTGGTACAATTAATTCAATGTGCAAGGCATGATTATCAAATGATTCAATCGGTGGCATGTAATTTTGGTTGAATCTCAACTGGTATGTGGATGAAATATGTACTACTAAGGCTTGAAACTAGGTAGGATCCATATCATTGGGTATATGGGTATCTTGAAGAGCTTTCATGAGGATTTATTGATGTATAGGGGAAGAATTAAGCAAATCTATAATAGATATTTATGTAGGATTTTTACCAAGGTGGTCAATAGTATTATACTGTGATCTCACAAGGGCTTGTTGAGATGATGTGGAAGGCCCACGAACAGATATGTAGACGCAATATATAGTAACAATGCATTGAAGATCTTTCCCTTTGACATGAGCCATATATATGTGTGGCTCGACTTGACTAATGCACATGATAATTCCATCATAATTATAGGGTGTAGCTTTATAACATATATTATTAGTGCTTTTATTTTGGTTGTTTTTATTGGAGCTAGGGTTTGCATTTGAGGTACTAGGACCCTAATTGTGCTTTGGGAAGGAATTTTGATATATCTGTAATTGAGCATTGGATGATGAAGCTTGAATTTCATCCACTACAATATCACCTCGATCTATAAGATCTCGGATATAGGTTTTAAGTCCTTGACAATTATTAGTGGAATTATCTTTAATCCTATGGTAATTTCAATACTCATTTTCCCTATACTAGGAAAGTTTGGGTTTTGACTCATCAAAACATTTCATCATATGATAAGTGATAGAATAATTAGCTTGTAGCAGCCTCTGGAAGACAACATCTAAAGATTCTCCCAAAGGAGTGAATGTCCGCTTATTATTCCCTTGATTGTATTGATTGGATTGTGGAGGAGGACGAGGTGCACCTTGTGGTACAAATATGATGTTGGATATTGGTTGTGGATTAGGGACGTAGTGTGATATTTGTGAATTGTTAGCTACTTGGATGTCTTTAGTGTTGGTGATACCATTCTTTATAGCATTTTTGTTCTTGTTCCAGTAGTTGGATTTACTCCCATTAGAATTATCCTTATCTTGATTGAAAATTTTGATTTAGCCTTTAACAGTAATGACCCTCTTGATGGTAGTACCCTTCTCACTGACCTCTCCAAATGTGGTGACACAATGGAGGTATAGGTTATGGGCTAGTTCAAGATGGTAATTTACCTCAAAGATGGCTACCCAATACTTCTCATGGAGATTGGATTTTATCTGACTATCTAAGGATCACCATCTCTATAGGTAGCTTGCAAAATTTTCTCCTTCATGTTTCTTATCTCTCAAGAGATATAGCATGTATAAGTACTTTTCCATGTCGAAGGAGAAGTGTGCAACGAACCTTTCTGACAAGTCCACAAAGGAAGAAATTTTCCATTTTTCAAGACCCATGAACCAATCTAGATCTTTCCCTGTCAAGATTCTAGGAAATAATCATAGGAGATAGTTGTCTTATGAATGAATTCCTGGCAATGTGTGTAAAATTCCTTCAAGTGATTCCTCGGGTCACCCCTCCCCTTGTATTTATCGAATTTTGGCATTTCAAAATTCTTAGGGAAATGGATAAGTGAGATGGACTGATCAAATGGATAAGGGAAAATCTCCTCAAACTTACATGAATTCTTGAAGGTCCCTGCTTATAAGTCTTTAAGGGAAAATTTTATCTCTTCCAACTCCTTATTGATTGGTACTGATGAGGAAGGGCTTGCTTGATTGGATTGATTGTAAAGGATAGTTTTTTGATGTGATGAAGATGGAAGCAGAATGGATTGACCATATGATGGATGAGGTGAATATGAAGGGACTTGTTGATATTGGTCAATATATGTGGATTGAGGATTAGGATAAGCTTGTTTATATGATCGTGAGGCTTGGTAATATAATGAAGAGGTACCTATTTGATATGATTGTGACTGCTCAAAGTAATATGGATTGGATTGGTAATTGTAAGAAAACTATTGTTGAGAAGCGAATGCGGATTGTTGAGGGTTGGATTGGTAATTACACATAGTTTGTTGTTGTGAAGAATATGGAGGTTGTTGTGACTGTTGGGGATTAGTGTGGGATCGTCATTGGTGAGATTGTTGATGGGATTGTTGTGGGGAATAATAGGATGGTTGTTGCTAGGACTTTTATGGATTACAACAATAGTAATTGGGATTTGGGTTGGATTTAGTGGCTTGCAGATGATAGGTGATTTAAGGATGATATAAGTACCAGGTAGCGAGGTTTCCTAGGATTTGTTGGGAGGATTATTGTCATTGTGTAGGGATTTTTTATGTTGAGGGGGTTTTTAGTAGAATGGTGGCTATTTTTGATGAGATTGAGATGGGATTTGAGGTTGGTTAGGGGGAATTTTCATTGATGGGGAGACTATGAGCAATTTTATTAAGTTTGGTGTGGAGGTGGTTGGTGATGTTATTGATGGATTTGACCGTGATGTGGAATACCTTGCGGTTAATGCGGAGGTTGTGATGGATTACCTTGAACTTGATGCAAGAGTGGTTGTTGAGGCTGTGATGGGATATGAGTGTGAGGTAGAGGTTGTCATAAGGTTTGTTGTGGTGGTAGTTTTCCTTGAGGCAAATGCTGGGAGGTAAATGGTGGTGGAGGTGGCACATCAAAATGGTTATAAGCATTACCACAAATATTCATAGGTAACTGACCTAAATGATTTAGTGGGAGAGGTGCTGCAAATAGTATGGCTTACAGATTGGAAGGACCTTGCAGCATACAAAGACAAAGAGGATTGTTAGGATCAAGGCCTTGGGGAATATTATGATGGGGTGCGACACCCATTACTTAAATTAGGACATGGGTGGGTAGAGGGTGATAGACCACATCATTGCCAAATATTGGTTGTACCATGTGTCTTGTGGCATGATTGGTGAGACTTGCATAATTAATGAAATGGGACTTGGATCTTATGGTAGAGAAAGAGGTGTAATATTGACATATTTTGATAAATTAAACTCTAGCAGCAGCTTAATAGCCTTCATGATTAAAGTGGAGAGAATTTTGTCTCCACATTCATCTAGAAGATGATCCATCATTTGTAGATTAGTAGGATTGCTAAGGTATTCATCATTTGTAAGCTTAGGTTGGTTAACCATGCTTTCTTTAGGGGTGGATTGAAGATGAAAATGCAAAATGGCTAGGTGACTAAGATGGCACTAAACCTAAAGATGCACTTATATTATGTTGTAGATGATGAATAAAAGGAATTATAAGATGATATATCATTTGATTGGATGATAGATAAGATGGTTTGGATATTTTATTATATTGTATTTGATTGGGTTGATTAATTGGATTAGATGATTGATTGAATTGGATGGATTGGACTAATTCTAAACTAAGTTCAGGGGCTTAACTTGATGATGTGTAATTCTAATGATTGGATTGCATTATAAAATGATGATCACGGAAAAAAATATACCTCATGATGAGAGGATATTGATGAGGCCATGAAGGATTATGACCTCAAGACATATAACAATCCTAAGTGAGTGTGGATGATGATGATTACGGTTATTTAGCTAGACTAACTAGATAAAAATCCCCTAAAACAAAGCTTAGAGGATTCAGATTGATAAAATAATGATGGATATGTAGTGTAGGGATGTACTAAGATGCACCTATGTGATTGGATTTAGGATTCGATGAATTTTGGAAAATGTAGACAAATTGAAATGGGGATTATGGATAGATGGATGATGATAAAAAAATTTGATCATAGGAACAAACTCATAAAACAACAAGATTTCAGTGGTTAGGATGATTAAATCTCGAGAGGTTTGTATGGGAAGTGCATATGCCTCTGTGTATTTTAGGATCACCCTTCCTAGTTGCAAGATCGCCTAAGATCACACAATCACCTTTACAAGTGACAAGATCACCCCTATTGAAGATGAGATTGCCTATATTTTCAAATGATAAAAGAAATAGGTAGGAATGAGACATGAGATTTCCTATCTAGGTTTTAGGATCACCACTTTCTTTAGATGTACGGATGCTAGTGGAAATGCCTATCAGGTAAATGGGTTTGCCTGTTTCCTCAGATGTACGAATTGAGGACAAAAATGCATATTATAGGATTTCCTATAGATTGAATGGAACCACCTATGTATTGAAATGTATAGATATGGATGGTACGGATCAATGCAGCATCACCCCTATGGACAACAAGTTTGGCTATTCTAAGGGATTTACAAATGAGGGATACTCATATGAGACATAGGATTTCCCATGCAGGAAATAAGATTGCCTATTTAGGTAACAAGAAGACATGAATGACTTTGGACTAACTTTGAATCACCTATAGATTGAGTAGAATCTCCTATTCAGTGAATAGGCGGATGTGGTGTCACCTAACTAAGAGACCCACAGGGAAATTTTTGCCTTGTAAGGATGTGTTTTCCCAAAAGGATGACTCAACTAGACTCCAAATGCAAAATTGTGCCTATTCAGTTCAAGATCGCCTATCCAAAATGAAAGTTCACCCCTATGAGAAGTAAAATAACCATTAAGGGTAGGTGAACACTATGGAAAATGATAAAAAACATGGAAAACAACAAGCAAAGGGCTAGACTAACTCAGATTGACGAAAAGCACTAGTATCACACAATAAAACACTCTAGATAGCACAAGCCTAAAATTAGTGATAAGGGTTTATAAACTTTATCTAGATCCACAACCTTGAGGGGACACCCCAATGTTAATACTCTATGATATCGAGGTGGTTCTCTGGATCACCCTTTCTCACAAAGGTAGATAGCTAGAGATCCAGTGGCACAGGGTCATCGATATAAGTCATGAGCTCACCTTCTCTCTCTCACTCGAGGACTATCGTAGTCAACCATGAGGATTTCTATCTCAACCCAAGGGAGTATGTGGTCAATAACTTTGGGGTATAGTCTGTATCCCCTACACTACACCAAGTCATGGCTAAATCATGGGTCTCTATCTAGGATAAACAAGGCTATCTCATGCATCCTTGATACATTAGAAGGGTAAATGAGGCACAACTATGAACACCAGCCCACAAAAAATGTGGATTGGAGCCCCAAAAAGTTACTAGAAACTTGTACCAACCCTACACATCTTATTTGGGTATCACCCTAACTTCGATGCTTCACTAAACATGCTGTGATTGGACTAGGGTACAAATTTGGCTCTCCCCCCTTTATATACCCTATCGGGAAGACATGGTCAAGATATTGCCCAAGTGATCAAATCCCAGGAGAGTATAACTAAGGGAAGGAAATATTAGATGATTTAGTTGGTCCCTAGGCTCACATGTAGCGCAAGGGGAGAGCTTAGAGGAACTAGTACCTCTTGGGTAGACTGGAGTGGATTGGAATGAATTGTGATTTCTCATCACCCAGGATCACTGAAAGGTGCAAGGGGAATGGATAAATCAACAAAATATTACCAAACATAGAAAAAAAATTAATTGACCCTTTAGTTAATCTACGTGTGCCTAATTTACTATGGAAAAAATACACACAGACAAAGCTATGCTAAGGATCATCAACTAATCATCCTATAGAAAATGAATTAGTAGTTTTGACCACCGATATTTTTTAGATGTGGGAGACAAGGTACAAAAATCATTAATTAAATGCAATAATCACCAATCAACAAGTTAGATGATTAGTACCCAAAACTGAAATCAAATTAAAGCACAAATAAAAAAAATTAACGTTCTTGAATACCTCAACTTTGCCCCTATGTAGAGTGAATTCGCCTTTTTTTCTGGTTCAGGATTTTGTTTAGGTATGGCATGGAGAGGCAGATGTGATTTCACCTCTGTGACTCAAGCAAGTTCTCCTCATTTTTAAGAAATTTCACCCATCTAGGTTATCCTATGCATATTCACCTTTGAATCTGCTAGTCTAGATTAGTGGATGTAAATTCACCCCTTTTTTGGAAGGGCGAGAGTGTGTTCACCTTTTTTCAGTGTAGGTAAGCCCATACATCAAGAAATTTCACCCATTGGAGGTGGATTCACCCCTACATATAAAACCTGAACCTCCAAATTGTGAAACAACAAATAAATGCAAACTAGACTCATGACGTGGGTCCCACCTTGTATGCCAAAAATGTGTGCAAGTGATTTTCCTACCCTAAGATGCAAAAATAAATGAAATGCAAAAAGGAAAAACAAAAAAAAACATGCAATATTAGGCCTAGTTGAATTCAAACAAAGCACAAGAAAATGGAACTTTTTACCTTGTTTGAATTGATGGTTTGGTTGGCCCTTATTGATGCTCGATTGTTCAATAAGGGAAAAAAAAACCATCAATTCAAACAAGGATCTAGGATAGAGGAATATGAGGGTGAATTAAAATGGCTTAAGGATGCAGGATAGAGGAATATGAGGGTGAATTTGACCATATGGAAGTGGTCAAATTTAGGTGTATACACTCAAAATCTATGAGAATGCACCTAAGGGGTCCATTTCATAAATCTTCTAGGAATAAGTTGTAAATTTTAGTCAAGGTCTCTCAAAGAGTTCCACCATAGTGGGATTCAACATATTTTTTTCTTAATTTACTTGTATATGCTTATGAAAATTGCTTCAACTAAAGCCTGCAAAGTACAAATAACAGTAAGTGCCTTTTTTTCAAGCTTCATCAAAGACTAGGGTTTGATGCAAATTGCTCAAAATTCCATTCAAATCACTTCAAATCACTCTTATTTCTCCCAAATGTGAAAATGTGATTTAATTCAACTTGGTTTCTTACCTAATGCCTTTTTTATTTTTTCCTGATTTTGCATTAATGCATTCCAACTTCAAAAAGCTGATAAATACCTTATTGAATACAAAGTAAACCCTAAAGTGCTCTGCAAATTTCCAAATTTAGATATTTTTTGCAAGAAAATTCTTCAACATCTTCAAAATGACATTTTACACCATATATCCTCATCTCACTATTTGACAGCTCTTATATCAGGGGTTTGTTAGATATCTCTGTAACTTCTCACCTTGAAACCACTAATGGGTTCATTTTTTTGAAGTATCTATACCAATTATAGGTACAAATGTATTTGATTTATCCTTATTCTTAGGTTCTTACTTTTTCTTCCAAATATTCTCCATTTCCTTTCTCACTTAAGTAGGATCCACTTTATTCATAGGCTTATTCCTTTTTTTTGGATCAATTTTCTTCCCATTTTTTATTTTGCAAAATTTTGAGATATGCCTTAGTTTATTGCAAGTGTAGTGCATAACATTTATTTAAACAAAATTATTTGAACTTATCCTTGATCTAAATTGGTTAGCTTTATGTCCAAAATCATAACATGTATAGAAATATCCTTGAAAGGATTGAGTCATTCTACCATAATTGAATTTATTCATCGTTAGCTAACTTTTGCAATCAATAGCTCTATGTCCAAACATTTTGCAAGAATAACATTGTCCAACAAAGAATCCAACATTTTGATTAATTCTACTTCTACATTTTTTTTCTTTATGACAAAATTTATTTCCTGAAAAACAAATACCATTAAAATATTGGTACCTTTATGCATTAGGTTATCTGATAGGAATCCTTCAAGTATTTCTTATGTTATTCTTGATCTACCTACCATTTCCTTGGGTCTTTCTTTGATTTTCAACCTTGTTAGGAGTCTGATTTTCTCTTGAGTTTTGTCCTTCTTCAATTCCTACACAACTTTTATCCTTGGATGGTTTTTGAAATGCAATCAATTCATCAAGAATTGTAGTACTTGTTTTGAATTATTCTTCATGGGCTCTTTCTTTCTCCAAGTCAGATCTTAGGTTTACCACTTCTTGGTCACGCTTTGTACACTCATCGATCTTGCTTTAGATTTCAATTTTTTGGAATTCTTCTTTTCTTTTGTTTTCTTCCACTTGCACCTTTAGTCTAGTGATGTATTCATTAGCTTTCTTCAATTCATCAATGACTTCTATATGCCTTTATTTGAAATTCTCAATTTTATCTCTTAGCTTTCGGATGCATTCATTCTCTTCTTTCAATTTTCGCTTCATAGTCTCTTTCTCATTTTCGATTTTATCGAATCCATTAGGAGTAGCATCGAGTTTTTCAGTTACAAATATTTCTTCCAAAGGAATAGGATACTTTTTGTTAGCCGTGTTTTCAAATTTCAAGATCTTGCTTAAGTTGTTAAACTTTTGCAAAGGAACCAAGCTCTATTACCAATTGTTGAACACCTAGAATACTGAGAGGGTGGTGAATCATTATTCCACTAAACCATTTAATTTCTAACCATTCAATAATTAGAAGGCTATGTGTAGGATCTATTAGTGTTTTGATTTTCCCAGCTAAGGCTTTGTAATTCCCTAAGAGGTAGCCAACCTCTATATTCAAGAACTAACAAAGTTAGTGGCCAACTAATGAGATTTAGTCAAAGACTAAGATCTCCTACACTTTTGGCTCTATGAAACCAAGGAGGGTTTTCCCAAGTGTTCATAAGAATGTTTCATGACATGGCAAGAACACTTCCTCTTATAGATATAGTCCCCACCAATGCAATTAGATAGAAATTATATTGGTTCTGGAAAAAAATAAATAACAAAAATTATCTTAAAGCAATGAGACTGAAAAATGAACATAAGATCTACATCTCGAAAGAGATAAGGTTTGATATTTTAAATTATTCAGATTTTGAACCATTGTGCTTAGAACTACAACCTTGTACTCTTAAAATAGGGATCCTGAAGAAATTATCTAGTGCCTCATCCATTAGGTAGGAGTCACATAAAACATAAGCCAGATATCATGAACGTATCACCATAATAATTTACACTATGATATTTTCAGTTATCAATACAATACTCCTTAAGGAATCCTAAAGATGACATCATAAATCTATAACTCATTTTCAATAAATTTGATTAACTCATTAAGTTAAAGTAGTAAAATGAAGTACACACTCAACTATACCATTGAAGCTAAATGGATATATCATTAATAAACTCATTCACAACTCATGACATGAAACTAGGAGAGCAATTGTTCTAATAGATTTTCATTTATTGCTTCAATATATTTTATTAAATAAGCAGAGCCTACTTGTTTTATAATATTCCTACCCTAGAATGGACATACTAGCTAATACCTTCAGAAAAACCTATAGTTAACAAACTGACTCTACAAATACTAAGCCTCCTGATACAAAAAAATCTGACCCCTAATAATGAGCCATAAAATATCCTTTATAGAATAGGAGAGAAACAAGAATCGGGCTCCATTGTTAATTTAAAAATGAATATCATTCTAAATGAAAATGAAATTAGAATTCACAATCCAAAAAATATTCCTCATTATTAGAAAAATAGTAGATGACTCGAGGAATCAAAAATGGTTACACCTAGTAACAAGTCAGAGAAAAAATAGAAAAGTGTGCCACACACGCACACATCCACATCCACAAGATGAACCCCTAGAACAACACCACCCATGAGCAACACACACCAACACCAGAAATCGTTTCATCAACACATGACCCCGATACAAGCAACCACTTATGGTTCTCACTTTAGTTTCAAGTGGGACCACTGTCTTTTTTCAATCCACAATAGCACTAACCCCAACAAAATGACACAATGCCATCATAGTTATTGTTGAAACTACAAGGACCTCTTCATGACCATCCATGAACTCGGTCATGGCCATAAGATAGAAATGATAGTCTGATTCAGTCTTAGACCCATTGCCACTAGACCTCAAAGAGAGCACGATAGGAGAATTGCAGCACCCAGATAGCTCGCCCACACCTTGTGCACCTACTTTTGGAGAATAAAGAACATGTTTATCCTTTGCATGTCACAAATTCCTCGCACCTACTCTAGCACTTCGGCACACCTCATAATTTTCCATTGAAGATGTGTAGCTTAGAAACTACAAAAAATTCCACTACCTGCAAATAAATCAACTCAAAAAATGCAATGATAATACTACGAAATTCAATAGGTATTTAAAGAGTAATCTGGTGTAGGGAAAATTAATTGCCCAAATGCTCATATGAGCATGCAAACTATTAGTGGTTGACATTTCCACCACAAATTTATTCCAGACGTACAACCCATCATTGTATATATCAAGAGGATACCACTCACACACAAGAAAATTGGGAGAAAATCCACTGAAAAACCTGTGCCATTAATGAAAACAAGCTGTAGAGCACAAAAAATCCTCACATGGATGAACAATAACCCTTTGAAATTGAGTCATTGATGTGGAACAAACCTAGAAAATCAAATGACTCAGATTGAGTCAACAATCAATAAAAATCCATATCACCACCTAGGAAAAACCATAGCCAATCACAACCCACAAAAACAAGATATTGCAATTGGGAAATAGGCCCCACCTAGCCCCATTGTTCCAAGAGTCAGGCCATGTGTCACCTTTTTGAAACCTCATGGTACTTTTGGAACATTAACCCTGATCGTGTGAGGCCTATGAGGGACGATTATCATTAATCCCTGTCATTAAATTCCCGCTGGTGAAATGACACCCACTTGTCACTGTTGGCACATCGGGAAAAGGCCCCACTCCTCCATATATGACAGATCGCAACATCTCATGCACCTCGCACCACCTAAGTGACATCAACAAGAAAACCTATGAGGTTTGCGAGAAACAATCCAGATTAGTCTGTGAACCTTTCGTACAAACATTAACTATAGCATATGACCATAATGAGATTTTACCTTACCCTACACTTGATCATACCTCATAGAGTGTTGACTCAATTGAGCTGAGAAGTGGAAAAATTCATAACTTATCTTGTCTGCAACATCACACATCCTGGCATCATCATCAACTTGCACATAAAACTAAAAAATTTCATTTAAAATTATGTGCATGTCACTCACACCCTCATAGTATAACAAGGAGGACACATAACTCAGGGAATCCTCACTCTAGTGCTTTCCACACAAGCTTGGTTTCCAACACCTATGTTTATATGTTTTGGAACACTTTATGATACCATAGAGGTGGGCAATATAAGTCACATCTTTCTCGAGGGAATGTGTAAACACATTCATCTCAGGCCCCTTAGCATACATCCCTTCCTACAATCCTTCATCCATTGCCAAATGAAAAACATCAATCTCATCATGGGCAATAGAGAAACATCAATATGCACTGGCCTTCTTGTGTTCAACACCACCTATTGTATGTGTTCATTTATAAGTGAAAATTTTGGCACAAGCTGAAAACATTTCACCAGCAATATCAATGTCACCTTCATTATAAGCTGGAAGCTTTTCACCAACAATATCAATGTCACCTTCATACAAACAGTCAAGAAAATCAATAGTACCAATATTTTCATCAATATGTTGTTTATCTCTAGTACTATTATTTTGATCACACACCTCATTTTCATAAAGTTCCTCAACATTTATACAACAAAATTTTTCCATTGCTAGTATACCTGGAGTATAGTCTAAATATTTATCATCTATAGGTTGTTCCTTCATTTGGAAACAATTAAAATCATGAGGTTCCACATTTCCATACAATTCTTGTAAGAGGAGAGGCTCAACTCCATCGTCAGTAATACAATCATCACTTCTAAAATGACAATCACTAGCTTGTAACAAAATCTCAGTGACATGAGCATTACAATTAGGATAAGGAAAAATAATGGGTTTCTCACTTAATCCTTCATCATTTTTCCCCTCAAATTCTTGTGCAGTTATCCAAATTTCTTCAAAAGGGCAAGAATTATCTTCATTTTGTGTAGATACATTCTTGGTTGATTCTGCAATCTGTATCCATTTAAGGACTTGGGACAAGTTAGCAGGTTTCAATTCTTTAGGCAAAGCACTCATCCCCAGTTCATAAAGTTCACAAAATAGGTCAATGCATTCATATTCATTAGGTCTAAGACCTCTAGGAATTTGTATTAAGGCATCCAAAAATCTCAAGAAAAACTCATATGGTGATTCTTCCTCTTGCCTCTTCATTTCATACAATTATGGCACAAAACAAGTTTGATCATCACCATTCAAATTGGACTGGCTTTCAACTTGGATCTCATCATCATCACACTGTAGTGGTGGATATATTACAGTTTTCAAAGCACTCTTATTATAATCAATGATCTGTGTAGCCAACTTTGAAATTTTACTAGTATGAGCTAGGCCAAAGTAATCAATACTTACAACCAGATACCCTTTCATCATTCAGTATTTCATGTTGTTCTCAATCTCCATAGCCATTTGATATGCTTGGTGCAGGTTTGTATGTTCTTTATCTCTTATTAGGTAACCCATCCTTTTGTCAAAAGCACCATGATATACAACCAAACATTCAGCTTCACTTGTTCTTATTTCTCTAGAGATTTCTATTAAAGCTCTTGAAAATATGAGATTAAAATACACAATTAGCTCCTCTTCTTTTATGTGGATTCCCATAAAACCTTTTCTTAATATATTGGGATTGACTCTTTCACCAAATTGTTCAATAAAAACTATCACCAACTAATTCCATGAGTTAACAGAATAGGCGGGTAAATATGAAAACCAATCCTTGGCATCACCCCTTAAGGATTACACAAAAAGCTTCATAAAAACATCCTCATGACTGATTTCATAACCCCCCATTACATCTACAAAATCCTGTAGATGATTAGAGACAAATTCTGCACTTTGCCCTGTGTATTTAGGAAAATACTTCTAAATCTTCTTATGAATTAGATTAGGGTAACCACTGACATCAATGAAAATAAAAGGCATATACCTTTGAGTCACAAAAACCCCTAAAGGGATTAATGAAACTTGTTCTCTTTTCATATTTATGTCTCACTTTACATATGGGAAATCTCTTATACCCATTTCAAAATTTTCAAAAAAATACATGTTTATCAAACATATCATTTACCATTTCGACCATGATTCCATTAGTGACTGAAATTATTATTCCTTGTGTTCAAAAATATGATACAATATAAATAGGTTTCACAAATTATTTTACATATTGCATCATTAGAAGTATGGAAAATCTAATCATTGTTCCTTTCTTGATGCTAGAACATCTAATTTGGAACCATTTTTCATCCTTAATTACAAACACCACTCACAATTAGAATAGTGAGTTATTTAGATTTAATAAAATACTTGGTAATTTTGAGCAGTTGTTAAACTTCTCTCACTAACTATAAATATCATAGATATGGGACTTTTCCTTCATATATCAACTTGTTCTTCAGATAGATTTTCCACCTCTTCAATAGAGGACTTAATTTAGAAAGAATATGAAATTTCTTTTCAAATCTTGTTAGATTCTCGGTCTTTGTCCATAGCAGAGTCATACCTCAAATATAATAACACTATTCCACTACCAACCTCTTTTGAATCTATAATCTATCACCATACAAACTTAACATTCAACCCCACTTAAACAAATAATTCTAGATAGTTGCTTCATACTAGTGTGGTTTCTCTTTTCTCTTTTAGTTTAAATTTTTCAGAAGTTCTTCCCAATAAAACCACCCTTCAACTAATGATTGAGGCAAAGAGCCTATTCCATTGATTTTAACCTTTAAGGTTACGAGTAATATGTTAGTTATGATAATGAAATTTGTGATAGGACTATCTACACCCAAAAAATCCTGAGTCCTTCTCTAGCAAAACACCACAAATCATAGGATTTTCAGGTTCATTTCAACAACCTCTTCCTTCTAGGGTTGAAAAATTTCACTATTTAAATTCAGAATGGATACTTATTTGACTCTATGCAATGACTCTTAAGAACATCGTCTACAACCAAAATGTTTGAGCTTTTTCCCATGCAGAGTCACCATTCTGTTGGTGTTTTAATTTTCCAAGATAAGGATTTGTAATTCCCTAAGAGGTAGCCAAACACTATATTCAAGAACTAAAAAATTTAGTGGCCAAACAACAAGATTCATTCAAAGAATGAGATCTCCTACACTTTTGGCTCTATGAAACCAAGGAGGGTTTTCCCAAGTGTTCATAAGAATGTTTCATGACCTGGTAAGAACACTTCCTCTTACAAATACAGTCCCCACCAACATAATTAGATTTAGTCAAACCAAGGAGGGTTTTCCCAAGTGTACATAAGAATTTTTCATGACCTGGTAAGAACACTTCCTCTTATATATATAGTCCCCACCAATGCAATTAGATAGCAATTATCTTGATTGTGGAAAACCAAAGAATAACTACAATTATCTTAAAGCAATGAGACTCAAAAATTAACATAAGATCTACATCTCCAAATAGATAAGGTTTGATATTTTAAATTATTCAGATTTTGAACCAATGTGCTTAGAACTACAACCCTGTACTCTCAAAATAGGGATCTTGAAGAAATTATCTAGTGCCTCATCCATTGGGCAAGAGTCACATAAAGCATAACCCATATATCATGAATGTATCACCATAATGAATTACACTATGAGATTTTTCAGTTATCAAAACAATACTCCTTAAGGAATCCTGAAGATGACATCATAAATCTGTAACTCATTTTCAAGCAATTTGATTAACTCATTAATTTAAAGCAAGAAAATGAAGTACACATTGAAATATACCATTCAGGTTGAATGAATATATCATTAATAAACTCATTCACAACTCATGACATAAAACCAAGAGAGCAATTGTTCTAATAGATTTTTATTTGTTGCTTCAATATATTTTATTACATAAGAAAAGCATGCTTGTTTTATAATATTCTTGCCATAGAATAGACATATTAGCTAACACCTTCTGAAAAAACTTATAGTTAACAAACTGACTGTACAAATACTAAGCCTCCTAATACAAAAGAATATTAGCCCTAACAATGAGCCGTAAAGTCTCCTTTATGGAACTAGGGAAGGGAAAGAAGCATTAGGCTCCATTGTTAATTTCAAATTGAATTTCATTCTAAATGAAAATGAAATTATGAATTCACAATCCAAAAATTATTCCTCATCATTAGAAAAAATAGTATATGACTCGAGGAATAAAAAATGGTTACACCTAGTAACTAGCTGGAGAAAAAACAAAAAAGGATGCCACACACGTGCACATCCACATCCGTAAGATGAACCACCCATGAGAAACACACACAAGCACCAAAAATCATTTAGTCAACACACAACCCTGGTACATGTGACCACTTTTGGTTCTCTCTTCAGTTTGAAGTGGAACCACTCTCTTTTTTCTATCCACACCAACACTAACCCCAGCAACATGAAATAGTGCCATTGAAGTTATTGGTGAAACTGCAAGGACCTCATCATCAAAACCCATGAGCTCAGTCATGGCCACATGATATCAATGATAGTCTACGTCAGTCTCAAAACCATCACCACCAAAGCTCAAAGAGATCACGACAAGAGAATTGCAGTGCCCAGACCACTCACCCACATCTCGGGCACTTGCTTTAGGAGCATCAAGAATAGGTTGTTCCTTTTCATGCCATGAATTTCTCACACCTACTTTGGCATTTAAGTGCACCTCAGAATTTTTCAATTGAAGATGTGTAGCTTAGAAAATATGAACAAATCCACTACCTTCAAATAGATCAACTCAAAATATGTAATGATAATACTGTGCAATTCAGCAGGTATTTATAGAGTAATCCGGTGTAGGGAAAATTAATTGCCCAAATGGTCATATGAGCATGTGAAAGATTAGTGGCTAACATTACCACCAAAATTTTATTCCAGGTGTATACCCCATCATTGTATTTATCAGGAGGATACCACTCACACACAAGAAAATAAGGAGAAAATCCATTGAAGAACCCATGCCATTAATGAAAACAAGTTGCAGAGTGCAAAAAATCCTCACATGGATGAGCAATAAACTTTTGAATTTGATTTTTTGATGTGGAATAGACATGGCAAGTCGAACGACTCAGATCGATTCAATGATTGTTGAAAATCCACATCACCACCTAGGAAAACCCATAGCCAATCACAAGTCACCTTTTCACAAACCTCATGGTACTTTTGGAACATTTACTGTGATTGTGTGAGGCCTGTGAGGGATGATCATCATTAGTCATTGTCATTAAATTCTAATTAGTGAAATGATTCCCACTTATCACTGTTGGTGCATCGGGTATGATAGATGGCGGCATCTCACACACCTTGCACCACCTAAGTGACATCAACAGGAAAACCTATGAGGTTTGTGAAAAATGGTCCAAATTAGTCCGTGATTGGATGGTTCGCCAAGCTACATAAAACACATAGAATATACTGGTGGGGCCGACCGAAAAGAACCCTCAGTAGCATAAACAATTAAGCCCAAGTGGAAAAAGGGAGACTGATAGGTCAGGTGAAAGGGATCGGTAAGAGCATGAAGGAAAGGCTCAATCAGATAACTTAAGTGACCGACAACCCTCAATAGCAAGTCAACATTGAAATATAATGTGAGGGTTTTAAAAAATACAAATCAATCTTTTATGAGTGATCAAAACCCTTTATCCAAAATATCAGACATCCAGTCTGATTAAAGAAACCAATCATGCCTAATTTAGGAAGAATTTTCACAAATTTTAAAAGTCCCATTAGGATCATCATGGAAAATACAGGCCTTTAAGTGGTGATAAAAAATTAGAAAATTAGAGTTAGGAAACTTGATGTAAAAATTTGAATAAGTTATCTCTATTATTTTAAAAATATGTAAGAATAGAATCTATAGAAATGAGTTTAGTTTCTAAACTACTATGTTTATTTAAAAAAAAATCTATTTGGTGAAAATTTGAAATTTCAATGTAGTAGTAGGGTATGTGCAGGATCATCATGGAAAAAATAGGCCCTTAAGTGGCAATGAAAATTCAGAAAATCAGAGCTAGACAATTTGATGTAAAAATTTGAATAAGTTATCTATATTATTTTTAAAATATGTAAGAATAGAATCTGTAGAAAATTGAATGTAGTTTCTAAACTACTAGGTTTTTTTTTTTTTTTATCAATTTTTAGAAAAAAATAAATTTCAATGTAGTAGTACTTAAATTTCATGGAAAAATTAAGAAGTAGGTGTCTGTCTGACCACCCTAACCACAATAAAATAATAATATTTTTTATAAGACTTTAGATATAAGTAGAGGAATCATGTCCCGATGTGATGCATAATTTTTTGTAATTTTTTTCCAAGTAAATAATTAATTATGAATGTTTTATTACAAATTTTAAAAAATATAAAAAATTGTATGTCTGACCACCTTAACTTGGTCAAAACTTCATGAAATTTAATTATTATTATTTTAATCCTATATTATGTGAAGCGTAGAATGTGATGCATGTTTCAGATTCAAAAAATGTGATACCGTTTGAAAGATATATATTCTTTAAAAACCCTTTTGGTTTCATCAATTTTAGGTAAAAAAAAATCGTCAGTCACATGGGCCATCATATCACTTACATATCACCACTTTTTGGCCCATCAAGATCCTGCACATACCCAAAACGTATCTTACAACAACTGTAAATAGAAACATGAAAGGAATCATAACATTACATGACACATGAACACCAAAAATTTTACATGGAGAAACCAAGGTAGGAAAAACCACGATGAGAATTAGCTCACAATATATTATAACCAGTCATAAGATATTACAAGCCACACTCCTAGGACACACTACAATTGAAATGCAGACTTTCTAAAAATGATTACAGAAGAGTGTGGCTGACTTCCAAGATATGAGATGATTGAATACACCTTCTATGTGTTGATTTCAGTTCCAATTAAGCTCTGGAAACAAAATCCTGCACCAATTTGTAGGTATATAGCAACTACCAACAACTATCAAAAAATTCACATAATATCATAGTATCACCTATTTCACATCATCACCTCTATTATATATCTCATTGTTCAATACATATATGTTTCATATATATACATAGTTACATCTTAATACATCTTAGGTTGGCCTAATTAGATGTAAGCATACTCAACTCAAAATGTCTTGCCTACTTGAAAAAAAAATTCTTTGGTGCTCAAAATAAAACATTCCAAGCATAAGTTAGTTTAGCTCAGACTAGAACTAAAGAACATTAAGCATCCATGAAACATATACCACTTTTTTAAGTCATCCAAATGAAGACCAACCTAAAAGATATAAGTCAAAAATATCTCATTTATAACTTTCAACTTATTCAACCAAAATTACTAAATCCCTCACCAAGGCTGCATCCAAAATTCTTGAGTAACATGCTAAAATCATATGAGCTGATATTCTACTAAGAGTGATTATGGATCAAATTATTGGATTAGTGTAGCATAGGTATAGTTTACTAGATGGGAAGATAATTGGTCACCAACCAATATTGTCATAAATGACAACACACCAGAGGTCTTATTCTTCATTCTTCCTGTGAGAGGAAAATAAGCAATTTTCTAACAATACATGGATTAGCTATTGTCAGTAAACTGAAATAAATCTCTCCCTATGAAATTATTTATCAAACTTAGAAGAGAAAAACATTAAGTAAAGCATGTGCAACTTGAAATATGAAAATCTAATCTAAGTTAACCAACCACCATCCCATAGGGGGATTGGTGCCCCTTGATGTGAGAAGAGAGCCCTTTCCCAATCCCTGATAAGAAAATGATGTGATAATGGACAAAATTAATTCTCAAATTAAGAGAATAACTTTGCATGAGCTTATGTGTTCTTGTTTGAAGGATAGGAGCCTTGAATTTATAGTTGAGCTTGATGAGAGGAGAGTCCAAATTGATGAATGTGGGACTAATCCCCAAAAAATAGGAGAGAGCCACTTGTCATAATGGGATTGGCCCATGATTGTGCAAGTGTTGGCTAATGTTCCCATTTCAAATTTGAAAATGGCATTGAATGCATATGGCTGAGGGATTTGGGGGGAATTTTGTTTGAACAAAAAGTCAAACAAGGGGAGTTAATGAGGGCATATTCCTTGGGAATATGCCTTGTGAGGAAAATAAGTGTTTTATAAATCAATTTAAATGATTTATTGTGCAAGTGGATGGGACATGGGTTAGTCTTAGCATTAATTAGAGATTTTGACTAATTAAGCTAGTGGTTAGGTGGTGTGCATTTGATTTGCATTTTTGTATTTGTTTTAAATCAAATGAGAGGATAATGAATGTTAATAATTTAATTAAATACATGTGATTTAATTAAATCAAGAGACCTTAGGAGATAAAAAGTGATTTATTTAATTAAACCTGATTTGTTTAATTGATGGATGAAATATGATTAATCCATGATGTTAATAAATAGTGTTAATTTTGCATGTCTACATTTTTCCCCTCTTTGAATCAATGTACTTGTTGCATTGGTTCAAAGAATGATGCTGCTGACATCGAAATTAAAAAAATTCTGATTTTTTTCGGATGCCCCAGTGAAAAGAAGTACATTAGTACATTGCCCCCTTGAGAGATTGAGTGAAAAGATTTGATTTGAGGTCGATCTCCTAATAAAGATGTTTAAAATGGATGTATGGATGGTTAGACTAACTGATCTATATGATAATGATGATGTAAATGAGATGTTTTTATCTATATTATTTTAAATATCTTAAATGATTATGTAATGCATGTGAGACGATGTTGTGCTATGATGATATGAAATAATTATGAAAGATGCAAATGCAAGATGCATGATAGATGCGTTGTTAGTGTGAAAGTGGATAGAAGAATGAGAGGGATGAACCCTTAAATTCAAGAAGGTGCAAAAGTCCAACAAATCCATTAGTCGTCAAGACTTTATTGGATATGATGATGAATGATAATGATGTATTACTTATCCAAGGATGGGAGAGATAAAGAACATATCCTTCTTTATGTTTGATAACACACATAGGTGCGATGCATCAAGGTATTAAGAACCAGGATGGCATTGCAACTAGTGTGATGGACTTTGACTCATCAAACAAATAGGAGTACTCTTGTTCACACTTGACAAACGAAACCTTATTCAGAATGCAGTTCAGATATTCTAAACATCTCGGGCCAAAACATAATAAGGCAAGCCTTCTTATGTGGTCAACAAGATACCTAAAACATCCCTCTGACAAACAAAACAAATTATGCATGATGAAGTTATTTTACAAGAATATCCAACAAGCACAACAGATAAAAAAGATAATGATCTTTACCCCATTCCTTTCTCTCTAAACTTGTTTTGTTTAGGCATCATTGAGAGGTCCTTGGAATGAGCACAAAGACCAAGAAAAAATAAATCAAACAAGCTAATGTTCTTCATACTGCTAGCCAAAGCTAAACTACTATGGGGTACCTGATGCTTATGTCCAATGTAGAAAAGATTCAACCTAGGACATGTTGTGATTAGGGTTTTGATGAGACTAATTGGGTGATAAGCTATTGACACTCTGAGTTGATCAACTTGCTTGCTTATTGACTAAGATTTAAGGATTTTATGATTATGTGTTCACTTTTGAACCTGCTAAACTTGCTTCTAATTGACTCACCAAAGAGTGAAGGCGATGATTTATTTTATTCAAATGGATTGCCAAATGCGACGGATGCCTACGAACTGACCTAAACTATAAACCAGATGGGAAAATAGATATTCCATTGCAACAAATGCCTAAAGGGCTGACCTAAACTGTCTCGGGGGATGATCAAAGATCAGCCTTGCCTACGCTCAAGCTTAGAGATGACGTAGTTTGGACAAGGTGAAAAACTAACATGACTTAATGATGAATTTTTATTTTATTTTATTTTTGAATATTTTTTGAGATTTTTATTTGCTTTTGTATTTTTATGACTTTGGGAAGAGCACAAAAGATATACACAAATTTGATCCACTGCCAGTTTCAAGGGCATGCCCCTAGCATTTAAGCAATAGACTACTTCGATAAAGGCAGGACAAGCTGACCTTAGGAAAATGCCAAGTAGTACTATGTTGGAATATGATATGGTCATTAGTTCAAGCTATGGTATGAATGCGAGCGGATGGGTGGATGGATGATTAATGAAATGTGATGGAATGGATGGTTGTTGTTCTCTAAGAGCCGTGAACTTTCACTTGGGAGGATATTTTCCTTGGGGAGGTGGTCCTCCTTGATTGCTCAAATTATTGATTTGGTTGGTGGGAAATAGTTGTTGTTGTGCTACTACTGCATTAGTTTGCACATGATTTTGTAGTTGATGATGGGTCTGGATGTTCTACTTAGGGGTACTGATGACCACTTTAGCATCGACCACGCCGTCGTTTATGATATTTTTGTTCCTCGCCCATGCTCAAGGTTTATCATTATAATTGTTGGATGAGCGGTTATCCTATGATGGAGTGAATGTTGATGCACCTCCTTGCGTAGTAATGGATCTTTCGATGTTGAGCGCCTTTGGAATTAATTGATTGCATTGCATTTTTAAGTAGAATGCCAAGTTTTCATCTAGATTGGATACGATAATGCAAACTTGTTGTTCTTTTGGCATGGTCCACTTGCTCTGACTGGCCTTGGATTGCCATCTTTGCAAGACGGATGCAAATAGCTCTCCTTTTCTTTGTTTGAGCATTGATAGTTCTTCCAAACTATCATTTGCACATATATTGAAAGCATAATCTTTAAGGAATGCTTCCACAATTTCCTCAAATATTTTAATGCCCATGGGTAGGTGAGAAAACCATTCCATGGTTGAACTAGAGAGATTTTGGGGGAAGAGTCACATTAGGTATGTGTCATTGTATGCAACCTCGATGCAATGTACCTGAAATTACCTGACGTGGTTTTCAGGGTTGCCCGTCCCATTATAAATGTCGAATTTGGGGATTTCAAATCCCTTTGGGAATGGTACCATTGTGAGATCTCTATTGAACGGATAGGGACACAATTTTCCCAATGTTCTAGTTTTTTTCCCTGATTAGAGGTCCAACACTTGCTACGAGAGTAGTTTGATTTGTGTTGCAACATCATTGCTTGGATCGGGAGGTGAAATGAATGTGTTTTGAGGTGTTTGGGGTGTTTGATTGGTGGGGGGTGTACTAGTGGGAGTTTGCTGCAAACTATGATGTGCGTTCAAGGCCTACTGATATGCCTACATTTGCATCAACAACACTTGTTGTTGATCTTGCTGCTATTGTTCCCAATGAGGCTTGTTATTGGTCGAGCTGCTACTATGCCAATGATTCTTGTTATTGGTCGAGCTGCTACTACACCAACGATGCTTGTTATTGGTCTAGCTGCTACTGTCCCAATGAGTCTTATTATTGGTCGAGCTACTACTACACCAATGAGGCTTGTTATTGGTCGAGCTACTACCATGCTAATGAGTCTTGTTATTGGTCAAGTTGCTACTGCGCCAATGAGTCTTGTTATTGGTCGAGCTGCTGTTGCGCCAACAAAGCTTGTTGTTGGGTGAGCTGCTATTAAGCCAATGAAGTCTATTATTAGGCGAGTTGTTGTTGAGCCAATGAAACCTATTATTGGGTGAGCTGCTATTGAGCCAACGAAGTCTGTTATTGGGCGAGCTGATGTTGAGCCAATGAAGTCTGTTATTGGGTGAGCTATTGTTGAGCCAACGAAGTCTATTATTGGGCGAGATACTGTTGAGCCAGCAAAGTTTATTATTGGGCAAGCTGTTGTTGAGCCAACGAAGTCTGTTGTCTAGCGTGTTGTTTTGCCTGAAAATCTTACAGGGCCTATTGGTATGCTTGCCAATGGATTGCTTGTAGTTGTGCTTGGTATTGTGCTTTCTGGGCTGCTTGAGCTTGTGCTTGTTGGGTTTCTTGTGTTACTTGCACACCTTGTGCAGTTTGTATAGCTTGTGTTACTTGCACAGCTTGTGCAGCTTTTGTAGCTTGTGCAACTTGTGGGTTTCAGAGCACCTTTTGGCAGACAACTTGTCAAGTAGCTTGCAACATGATGGAGAATGATTTTTTTCATTTTGTGCTTTGGTGGTGGTGGTGGTGGTGGTGATGGGAATGATGCCAACCATAATACCAAGTGATGTTGACATTTCTTGAATTGGATCTTTGTTGAGTATTGTTGGTGGATGTTGATCATGATTGAAAAGTGGCCCTTGGTGTGTGTTGATTTGATCATGGAAACATCTTCAATGTGTTCATTGATGGATTGATCTTGATCACCATTTTCAACAAGTGTGGAGGAGAGATTGTTAATGCTATTGCTAGTGGTTGAATTTTGATTAATGTCCCCAATAGCTATTAGCTTTTGATCAATTAGGTCTTGGATGAGATTTTGGAGTTGAATACAATCTAATGTTGTGTGTCCCTTTACTTTGTGAAAATCACAAAAGTGTTTCTCATCATACCCTAGTGGTTTCACCATGGGCTCTTGATAATTCACATAAATAGGGATTTTAGTGAGATTTCCTTGTATCAATTGTTGCAAGACAGACTCAATTGGTTCCCCAAGAGGTGTGTATTTTCATTTGGTACTTTGTGCGATTTGTACTTTAAATTGACCTTGTGGTGATTTCTTTTGGAGATATGGTGATTGATCTTCGAGATGTGGTGATTGAGTTTGTTGTTGATTTCGTTGATCTTGATATCCAATTTCTTGACATTGGGGATATTGTTCTTGATGTGGTTGTGGAGATATTTCAATGCTTTGATGACATGGTTCAACCAATGGAAGAGTGTATTGATTTTGGGGTGGAGACATCTCTTGGTGCAATGGATCCACTACTTTGGCAAGCGAAGCAATTTGATCCTGCAAAATTTGATCTTGATTTTCTTGATATGGCTGACTTGGTTGTTTAGCAAGCATATTTGAAATGTATCCTGGTGGTGCTTTCTTGGGATCATGGACAAGTTGATTCTGGATAATGCTTTGTTTTGGTGTGATGTTTAGATTGGGCATTGTAGACTGAAATTAAACATTATTGTGGTTGGGAATCATATTGCCCTGATTTAGGTAACTTTGATTTTGCATGTTGTTGCCTTGATTTGGATCAATACATGGAGTTATAAACATATTTCTTGGATTTCAAAATACATTGGTTTGATTTTGCAAGCATATCTATCCCAAACTTTACCAAGTGCGGATTGATAATTTTGTGTTTGACAAACTTGTATTTGGCATGTATGGATTTGGTGGGATGGTGTTGTTTGGAAGAGGACTCATGCATTGATTGTTTGGTTGGTAGATTTATAAGTTTGGACTTGGATTTAAATCTACCATCGATAAAGGTGTTCGAGAATTTAGATTGGGCATACTCACATTCGTTGTACTTTTGATGTTTTTAGGAGATAATGATGCCATGTATAAATGTGAGTTTCGATAATCAATTGGCATTGCGAGACTTGGATAGTTTGGTTTAATTGGATTACTCTTGATGGATGGATCAAGTTTATATTCCATGTGCCTCTTGTGTTGAGAACAAGTTTGGACCATATAATGAAGATCAATTTTCAAGAATGTAAGAGATAAACCTCTAATCCTTTAGATTAGTCTAAAACTTAGCTTCAAAGAAGCGAAGAACTAGGATAATTGAAGGATCAAAGTGATGATGAGGATGAGATAAAAGAAAGATGAGTGATACAGATGAATGGAACTCTCAAAGAAAATTTGAAGGAAATGCAAAAAATTTTAGGACTTTCATTGATCGTGATCAGATTGATAGTTTGACTAAATTTGTTAAGAAAACAAATGAAAAAAAAAAAGTGATAAATGCACTTGTAAACCCTAGGAAGTTGTGTTATCTTAGAGTGGACTTGTACATAAGAGGACGGTTTGACTAAGTATGTTAAGTCAAATGAGGTGATGATTTGATAATTTGGCTAAGTGTGTTAAGCCAAACAAGATGAACTCGTAAACCCTAGGAAGTTGTATTATCCAAGAGAGAACTCATGTATAGGATGATGGTTTGACTAGTTGTGTTAAGTCAAACAAAGTGATTTGATTTCGCCTAAAAGTTTAGCATAACAAATGTTTATAAATTTTCCAAGAGTTGCTGGTGAGGTGACTTTTGACTGATTTTGATGGTTGAGAGATGGATGAAAGTGATTGAAATTGATCCTAGACTTGACCTAGAATAACACTTCTTCTTACAAGATCTCGATGTTGGAGAACATGCTATATTTCCTACGGGAGGAAAGTAAACCTTTCAAAAAAGTTGGATTCCGCTGATAGTAAAACTCATACAACTCAAGATCTCAAAACGCTCTTGACGAGCTCTTAGACTAGGCTTCTTGAACTTTGGTTTTGGGATTTTGATCTTGCGGGAAATCATGTTAGAAAACACGTGTAATCCAATTTGTCTTTTATCTTGTCTTAGTGAATTCCTTTTACCAAAAGCACTTGCTTGATTATGTTTTCAAACTGAATGTCTAATGTCCTGCTTTCTTCTTTATCCCACAAGGTCCATTATGTGGAAATCGAGGAAAATAGGGAAAAAGTATCCTATGTTTAACCTTATTGAAAACAAATGATGATAGAATTCAAGGACTTAGAAACCTCTAAGGATATGATCCCTAGGGAAAGCAAGAGTGCTTAAATTTGTCAAAGGTATTTGTTTCTTAAAGGGGTTTGAAATTTGAGGTTCTTGTGAATGTTTGTTTTCAAATGTTTTTAGGAACCAAGCAATGTGTTTTCCACTTCCAAACACTTTTACAACCCTAGGATGATGAGGCAATATCTTGTTGGGTTCCCACTTGGATAAATCCAGCTGCGCATATCTTATGCGAATGGCTAAATGCTTGACCACACTGGCTCCCCTCCATGACACTCACTTATTCGGGTCAGCCATGCATTAGTACCCATGAATCTCCCATGGCATACTTTCCATTTCCACAACAAGACCACATGTATAACGTGGGGTGGCTTCAAAGGACATGAACTTTTGCACCAACAAGATAGACAAGGTTTTGGCCTTTTTCTAAACAAAGGGTTCTAATTCGGGCATTCTGTTCATGGGGGATTATCCAACATTGGTGAGAGTCCATTGTTTTCCATCTCGTCGGAATATTCCTCATGATATTGGCCTTTGTTCCAATATCCATAATTATATCCCAGGTGGAAGTCGCTTGGCTTTAGCGTGTTCCCGATTGGGTCGTTCCCTTGGGTGAGAACTTTTTCCCACAAGGCAGGCCCTCTAAGTTCAACAAAAGAAGATAAACTCATCCGTTGTTCGATCAACCTTTGTTTAGAAACAAAGGGAGAACACTCGGAACAAGTTTACTCACACTTGCAAGATGTTTTGTTCAATTTTAAAATTCCCAAATCGAAGTGTGGAGGATATCTTTTTGACAACTTAATATCATAAAAAAAAATTTGATTCTCAAGATCGCCGTGAGGCACAAGAGAAGCGCATACGCCTTTTTGATGATATTACTTTGTGAAAAAGATTACAAAACATTGAATGCACATGTTCGTTTTAATCTCCAAAGCAAAAAATGAGTTCCTTTTAAACACCAAAATCCAAGTGTGAAGGTTGCCTTGTTTAGTTTTAAACCGAATTGAGATTCTAGTAAGTGTTTCTAAGGTTCAATTTTAGCCCAATTTGAAAAATAAAATCAATCACTGATTAATTTTAAATCCAAATTGAAAGGTGATTTGGTTTTGAAACAGAAAATGAAAGCACAAAATGGAAGTTCAAGATAATCATAATAAGCATTAAAAAATGCTTTTGTTAAGTTAGAATTCAAGTCTTCAACTCAAATTTGCTCATCCAATGTTCAATTCTAATATCAACCCTTAACCTTTTTCCTGCAAACAATACAAATAAGAGTTAAGTATGTTGAAATGATAACTCAACCATTTGAGGAAACATAAAATTGACAAGTCATACAAGTCTTTTTAAATCAATAATAAATGTCACTAAACTTTTAATTTTTTATGTTCTTTCATCTCCATGACATAAATGATTAAAATATTCACCTTTTTAATCAATATGCATGATCCCAAAATAAAAAAATTAAAACAATGGTTTCCATTAATCAGACAGAATATTTGGTGATCAATAAAATCAGATAAGTAAAGATAGTGCATTAAATTGTGCCCTATGAATGTTTCACGTTTATAAAGAAAAAGAAATAGTCTAGTATTAACTTTTCCAATGGCATTCAAAGGTAACAAAATGCATTAACAAAACAAACCCCTATTGAATAATGTCAGCAATAACAGTCACCCTCGCCATTAAAATCTGCAAACAATAGATGTTAAATTTGTCAATACTAAAGGTGCCTCCTCCTTAGATGTGATTAATCACGAGTCAATCCCCATGCTCAGTTACTTATGCCTTTATGGAATACTTGATCCTTAACAAGAAGAGTTAATGTTGCAAGGCGGTATAAAGTTGATCTGTCAACAATGTAAATAGTATGAAGTACCAAACCATAAATAATGATGTCGAGCAACACTTTGATCTGCATGGATGTTGGATAAAATGAAGTGTATCTTTTATAGAAAGATTTCTCTTTGACACTCATAAATAAATGTTGTAAGTGTCCAATCAATCAATTCAAATCTTCCTCAATTGTCATGGGCAGTGATACCAGTGAAGAAACATTAATTCCTATAGAGCCATACACAATATTCAATGGTTAAAAAAGAATGATCGCTTGTTTGTTTACTTTCCCAAAATTGCATGAAATCTGCTACCAACTGATGGAGCCTTCAATGTTGCTCAAGAAATTTTCTTTGCCAAGAGTAATAACTTCACTAGTAAAATGCAATAATATTACTGCTAGTCACACCCCTATTATTGATACTTAGTATCAAGAGTTGCACTGGTTTTTCTGCAAAAGACCTCTATGTTGTGATTTGCATTGATTAATTACGTAAATAAGAATTAGATTCATTTACATCAATTTTTTATCTTTACAAATTATCAAGAGAAGATTGGGAATCAAAACATCAAAATTTCCCCATCATCTACCAATAGGCAAAGCATATTTATAGTTTCAATATGCTCAAAATAATTAAGCTTCACTTGTACACTTTCAACTACCTTATCCATATATGCATGTGTTTTCTAGGTTATCATAGTGAAGGTCTAAGAGGGAATAATATCTGGTGGAGGGTTAGGTGAATTAGAAAATCCTTTGTAAATACCCTTTAAGGCCATAATTTTGGGGTTCCACTTAGTGAAAATCTTCTTAAGTGTATCTCGATCCCCATTTACCATAACAATAACACCTTTCAAATTTATGTATGTTGCATAATCATCTTCCAATATGTTTAAAACTTGGAAAATTTATGCTTGAAAATGCATGATATATGCACACATTTTCCTTTTGTTGAGCCTCTTTAGCATTCTTCATATGATCCTCTATTGTTTGGATCTTTTCCTGAAATTATTTATTTTCATTTATTAAATTTTCAAGATGTGCTACTAGAGAGGAACCTGTTTCATGTGTACCAACAAGAATAAATGATATCTAAGATTCCTTCATATTCAAGTTATCATACTCTGTAGTGAGTGTTAGATGATCCTTCAACACAGTATCATACATATCTTGCAACCTTTTGGTAGTTGCTTCATTAAACTTAGAAACATCTGACATTAATGAGGTTTCTTTAGGGGCATAATTATCTCACACCCTCTTTACAATTATTCTTCCTTTTATGTCCTTTGATGCTTTAGCAACCTCTCATTTATTTTTGTTTTGGGCTAGAGACGATATTACAAGGGATTCCCATTTTGGGTTGAATCTTAATCATGAAATTGTTGTCTCTACTTGATCTTCAGAGGAGAAGACCTCCCCATCCTATCTTTTGATTGTGTCAAAAATAATTTTTGAAACAATGTCCCATTCTAGGAGTAGCAACAGTTCACTATCTTGTATCATCTTTATTCCTTCTTCAAGAGAAATTTTACTAGCATCAAAATTCATTTTTTCTAGTACTTTCTTGGAGAGCTCATCATATTTTTTGAGGAACACCTTCTATTTCCAATTCAAGTCTTCTATGGTACTGCTCTCTCTTTGATATCAGGAAAAAATCCTTGAATTCATGTGATATAAATTCATCATCAAAGATGAATTTTGAGCATGTAAATTATCTTACACCATTAATATTATCTCTCATCATTTCTACATCTAACACAAATATTTTTGAATGAGTTCAATGGTATTTTGTCTTGGGAGAGAAGGTATGTGTTTATGCACTTCATTAGTAGTTTTCTAGACATTCTCCTCCTTATCTCGGTTGGGGGATAATCAAAAAACAATGGTTGTTCTATTATCATACTTTTTTGAGGTTCTTACCTCGAAGAAGATTCCACAATAATTATTTTAGCAGCAGGAGGGGGGAAATCTATGGTGGAATTGATGGTACATTTTCTCTATTAATAGGCCCTTGAGGCTTCTTGGTGATAGAAAAGTAAAAATAATCGAGCCTAGATCATTGTGTTGGTATTTATTGTAGGACATGGGCTTTGCCAACATTTATATCAAAATTTATCAAGACAACCTCAATCTTGGCAATTGGGTTTTTAATTTAAAAAAATGCCCCACTGTAATCCCTATTCTTTGTTGTCTTGACAACCTTTTCTTTAATAAATGTGGCTCACTTCACTCTTCTATTAGCTACTTCCTAATAATCCTTTCAATTTCTTATAGCATTCTCACTATAGTGGGTCTAATGGATGAAGACTGATCTCGTGATTCTTGTCCTAACCTTATGTATGAATCCTTTAGGATCAAAATTATTGATCCTTTCCTATTACAATTTATAATTTACAAATATTTTATGTAATTTATCTATACCTTGTCTTGTTGAAGTGAAGTCAAAAAAGATAGTGGATTAAGGGAAGAATGATCTCTTCCTTTGTTTACTCGGATCAAATTTATCTATTTCATTCATCTCCCAAAAAAAATTCCATAAATGCCAACCTATGTGGCACACATCGAGGTAACACATGGGGGCCATAAGGGCACCCATATATTATGATAAAAATAGAGCTAGCATAGAGAAAAATATCTCCCCAATTATGTTGAACTCTTAGTTCTGGTTTTTTGTCTTTGGGTTTTAGAAAATACCTAATTTTCTTATGTAATCTCATCTCAAGCACACCCAATAATGAGGAAATTTTCAAGAAGGACATAGTTGGATATATCATAATTCTTTTCCCAAAATGTGTGTCCAACATTGCATAAGGAGAAGTTTCCCTTCTTATCTTCCATGTTAATTTGCAAGGCTTTATCTCAATAGCTTCAAGATCCTCTATATAAGTGCATGTGGCATAGGAGAGAATGCCATAAAAAATACACCACCTTAATGTATTTGATTTCAATATTTTTTTATGGATAAAATCATCTATAAAGTTGGAAAAGTGAAAATAATTGTTAATCAAAGGATTTTTAATATCAACTACCATGTACATAAGAGCCACCTAAATTTGTGGTTGTGCATCTCCCCCCAATAATTGACATAGTTTGTAGTATGTGTTGATTAAATATTCTTCAAGGGAATCAAAATTTAAATGATCCACCTGAGTCTCAAGGATCCTTATTGATTTTTCATTAAGGGTGATCCCACAAAACTATTTACAATTTCGTTGAGGAAGCAAAATTGCAAAAAATGCCCTATGAAAAAAATTGGATTTTGGGGGGTTTGAATGAACTTAGGGGACCCAAAAAAACCCAATAAGGGTTCCCTCGAACCTCCCTTCGAGTGGAACCTATTAAATGCTAGGTACCACATATTTCACATTTCCCAAAATAAAAAATAAAGAGAAAATTTGTAGAAAGGGTGGTTCACTTGAACCTGGGTTCATTCGAACTCCCCGTTTCCCCTCTTCTCCCCCTTTGGCACCAAAAATCTCTAGAACTTTTCCCTTCAAAGCTCAATTTGAGTATGAAAATGGAGGAGAATTCATAGACCCAACTAGGTGATGATAGAAATCTGAACGAGCTATCCATTGAATATAATATTAATATTTTTTGTTTTATTATGTATTTGGTTTTTTAGTTTGATTAAACATAGGTTTTTCACCGAAAATAAAGCTCTATGTTCTACACATGTGGAAAAATAGCAGATTATCAAAATAAAATGCTGAAAAATATGTGTAGGCTAGGTATTGATGTCCTTGATCCAGTTAAAAAAATGAATTTTGATACAAACAAAAAATGTTATGTAGTATACGGTCTGCCTATGTCTGAATTGTAGAAGTTGTGAAATCCAACTTCACAGAAGAAGACATGGAGACAAAAAAGAAAGGCTTCTCTGAAAGATGAAAATATGTATTAATCAAAGAGGTTATAAAATACAATGATCAATCCTTATGAAAGGAGATTGTGCAACCCTAAAAGAAACCCTAATAGATAGACATTTAATAATTAGTATAATTATTAAATGTCACAATATGCAAACTAAAGTGAAATATTAAGAGAGGAATAAAGGTAACTTAATTAACATAATTAAGTTAAAACCTTTACTCTAACATCCCCCCTTAAGATGAGAAAGAGTGCAACTACAAACATGTGCAAGAAAGAAAAGGTAACTACAATGCATGAAAGTAAACATGGGTCTCGAAAACTAGGCCTAATCAGGTACCCATTTACAAAAGCAATGCAAACTAAATGAAATAGGGTAAAAGAGAAAACCCAATGGGAACAAAACTCCTCCCCAAAATAGAATGGAAAGAAATGAATAGGAGGTGGATTACATGATACGCCTCATAAACAACTTCTATCATATAAGTACATGTACAATGGTCTCCATAGGAGAGATAGAAAGAGAGAAGCCCCCCCCCCCCCACAATGGTAGATGCTTGATGTAGAATCCAAAAAGAGATCCTGAAGGGGAAAATGATATTCCTCCCTTTGGGAGGAAACAGATCCAAAGGACGATGTTGAAGAAACCCTATGAAGAGTGATGAACGAATGTGTCTCAAGATGTGTGCCATGATCGAATGTTGAAGAATCTCTCTATCTAAACTGAAACAAATGATGTCAAATCCAAACTGATGTGGAGAATCTTGAAATGAAACCTCTGAATGCAGTGATAATGGTGGGAAAATAGTGATAACCTAATTGTCAAGGTAGAGGAGATGTATGTCCTCTTAAGAATCCTCCAAATCTACAATATAGGACTCAACAAACAAGAAATATATGTCTACAACATAAGAATCCAAAGTAGTTATGTCTAGAAGGTGTATGATGCTCTGCTGCACGAAATCAAAAACAATAGGTAATGTTGATGAAGTCTCATTCGGGAAAGTGGGAACATGAATAGAAGTCTTTGAACCATCGGCACATGCAAGAACTGTAAGATACTCAAGCTCCTCTAGAGTAAAATTATCATAGGGTAAAAAATCTACATCTGCAAGAGGGATGCGACAATCTGTAGTAGGATCCTTTAGGAATGGAGAGATATTAGAGTCTCCAAAATTCTCCCAAAGATGTTGTCAAAGTGTGCGAGGACAACAAATGTCAGATAAAGCACACAAAGTGTCAGAATCAACACTACAACCAATAACCCCTACAATATGATCTTGAATAATAACCCATGTAAATAAACCCCTTGATGTGTCTGGTGCAGGTATGAGATCATATCAATAAGGTAAAATATTTAGCCACTTACAATGTGTAAGTATGCCCTTTGCCCATGACTCATAATTATCCTTATCTAGAAATACAACTAAAGGGTGAGTAGAAAAACCCATTATACTCAAATAGATCTCATGTAGGTGCCCAGATGTCCAAGTAATTGAGAAAAGTGTAAAAAACACTCAAAGCTGAATAAAATTTCTTTGGTAAATTTTCTGAAGAAATAAACTGCAGATCTGGAAAGAAAACTACAACATCTTTTCAAAACCTATTCATTTGTGCAAAACGGTGTTCAGATGCAAAAGGTATGCCCCGTGAGTTAAAAACACAAGTTCTGACTTTGAATAGAAAAAATGGCATCAAAACACAATAAAAAACAACCTGCACCATTGGAAAGTGCTCAGAAGTAGTTTTTCGATGATATTTCGTTTTTGAAACCTGAGTTTGTATGCAAAAGTTATGGTGAAAATACCAAAACTTCTCCAAAAAGGTTTGAGGGTTAAGCCTGGCAGTTAGGCTAACCATTAGCATTAACCGCTAGCATTAACCACTAGCAGTTAATTGACGGTGACACCCATTAACTTTGTGATTTTTTTTTTAAATCTCGGATTACGTGTCGTACTAGGCCGTACGACGCATAAATGATTTTTTTTTGCCTCTCGGAGTCAGTGTGTTCAAATTCGAAGATTTGATAGTCAATTTAGGGGTTTTTGGGTGATCTAAACATGATGGTGAGGTCCATTTGGATTCAAAATGCTCCAAAATTATAGGTACACTATGGATCAGGAACCCTCAAAAAACTTCAAACCCTCACAGGTCTTATGGTGTGAAGCTAAATTTGATGAAACAAAGGTCAATCTTGACTGAATCGAACTTTCCAGATGCAATGGTGAGGTCCAAATTGACTCAAAATTCACCAACTGAAAGAGGTATGCCCTGGATAAAAAAAGAAAACCCCAAACCCTTGAAGCTCCAAAAATCCTTCAAAAGATGAACATGAAGTAGCAGGTGTGGAGCTCTGATACCATGTAGAAGTTGTGAAATCCAACTTCACGAACCCCGAAGATCACCTACATGCAAATAACCTGTCATAGAAGAATACATGGAGACAAAAAAGCAAGGGTGCTCTGAAAGCTGAAAATATGTATTAATCAGAGAGGTTATAAAATACAATGATCAATCCTTATGAAAGGAGATTGTGCAACCCTAAAAGAAACCCTAATAGATAGAAATTTAATAATTAATATAGTTATTAAATGTCACAATATGAAAACTATAGTGAAATCTTAAGAGAGGAATAAAGGTAACTTAATTATCATAATTAAGTTAAAACCTTTACTCTAACATGAATTTGAAACTTGATTAAGGAAAAATTATTCAATAAAACACTATGAAACCAAATGAAATGGTTATATATCACATTTATAAATATAAATTCAAAAAAATTAGACTTTTATCCTTCATAGAAAAAAAATTATGTTGTATATAGTGAGCATCACACCTTAAAAAAGGTGTTTACTGATAAAAATTGGTTTTTGAAGAAGACGGAAAAAGAAGTGCAACCTGATTCAAAAAATTATGAAAAAAATATATTTAGAATCTATGGAAAAAATGTCACAAATCACTAGTTTGCATCATCTTCAAATTCCTCACGGTTTAGTTGCTATAGGTGTCCGAAAGTGAAGATTTAGTTAGAAAATATCAATTCAATTTCCAATTTGGCCAAAAATTGTAAGCTAGTATTGTTGGATCACCATTAAACTCCTTTTCAAATCTTGGGAGCCAATGTATCCTAAAAAAATTCCTTTTTTACTGATATTTCTACTTAAAATAATTAAGGCTTATAGCCTTATTTGTAGCCTTACTAAGTTGGAAGAATTCAAAATTAAACCCTTTACTAATTTTCATTAATTTTGTCCCATTTGCTGCCCTAATGACTTACATTTTAATCATAACTTGTGGCAACATGTTTAACAAATTCTACATTTATAAAAACATTTGGGACAATTAACCTTCCCAATTCATAAGTCTAGACATTAGAGATAGGGAAATGGTGATTCCTCTTCCCATACTAGTTAGAAAAAATTCCCAACCAATCATATTAAGTTCAACATCTCTACATTCCCTATCATTATCTATTATTTAATGAACTACACTAGGGCCATGAGGATGGTGGAGGGGTTTCTTTAAGGAATTAATTAGCTGGGCCAAAATATCTTCTTCCAAAGATATCTTTGAAGTAGAAGGTCTTTCATTTGATCGATTCATAGTTACAGATTGGTTTGAGGGTATGTGCAGGATCATCATGGAAAAAACATGCCCTTAAGTGGTAATGAAAATTCAGAAAATCAGAGTTGGGAAACTTGACATAAAAATTTGAATAAGTTATGTATATTATTTCAAAAATATGTAAGAATAGAATCTATGGAAAATTCAATGTAGTTTCTAAACTACTAGGTTAAGTTTTGTAAAAGAAAAAACTATTTGGTGAAAATTCGAAATTTCAATGTAGTAGTACTAAAATTTCAGGAAAAAATAAGAAGTACATGTCTATCTGACCACCCTAACCATAATAAAATGATAAAAAAAAATTATAATATTTTAGATATAAGTAGAGGACTCATGTCTGGATGTGATGCATATTTTTTTGTAATTTATTTTCAAATAAATAATTAATTATGAATTTTTTATTACAACTTTTAAAAAATATAAAAACTTGTATGTCTGACCACCTTAACTTGGTCAAACATGAAATTCATTTCAATTTTTTTAATCCTATAGTATGCCAAGCATAGAATGTGACACATGTTTTGGATTAAAAAAATGTGATACCATTTGAAAGCTATATATGTTTTTCTATCAGACCATCAATCAGGACTTTACTCGTAATTCTAATAAAAAATAAATAATAATTATTTATTAGATTATATGTAAAATATAATTTATATTGGTAGAATCCGAGAAGGTCCTTTACAAACCCTTTTCATTTCATCAATTTTGGGTAAAATAAAAGTCGTCAGCCACATGGGCGAAGTCTGGAAAAGCAAGGTAAGTTCTTAAACATGTTTTATGTGTTGACTTTTTAGGATTGGTAGGTCCGAACCAAATCTAGAGCCTAATATTGAGCTTAATCCCTAGGCATTCAATTTTGTGTCAAAATATTGGATATTCGATTCAAATCTGATATTCGATTTGAATTTGATATATGATATGTTTTATATATGAGTTTTTAAACAATTCTACAATCTTTAATATATGATTTAAAAATGCAATAAAGTTTATAATTTAATATATATAATATCCAATTAAGTTTATAATGCAATATATTTAATATAAAATATATGATAATCTCTTACCGAATTATGTATTTAATATATACTATATTATTAAATGTATAATATTTCAATATTATTTCAATATTTTAGTTAATCTATAAATATTTAAATATATATATATATATTACCAATATATAAAATATTTAAATATTATCTCTTTCCCTCTCTCTCTCTCCACCTCTATCTCTCTCAAGTCTCTCACTCAATCACTCATCTCTCTCTCTCTCCATCTCACTCTCCCACTCTCCTTCTCACGCTCTCACTCTCCTCTCTCCCCCTCCCTCTCACTCTCTCCCTCTCTCCCTCTCTCCCTTTCCCTCCCCTCTCTCTCCCTATCCCTCCCTCTCTCCCTCTTTATATTTATCCCTCTCTCCCTCTCCCTCTCCCTCTCTCCCTATAACTCTCTCTCCCTATCCCTCCCTCTCTCCCTCCCACTCTCCCTCCCTCTATCTCTCCCTCCCACTCTCCATCTTCATCTCTCAATCTACCACTCTCCCACTCTCCCTCACTCTTTCACTCTCCCACTCTCCCTTTCTCCCTCTCCATATCACTATCCCACTCTCCCCTATCCCTCTCACTCTCTCCTTCTTTCCCTCACCCTCTCCCTCTCTCCCTCTCCCTCTCCCACACTCCCTCTCCCTCTCTCACTCTCCCAATCTCCCTCTCCCTCTCCCTCTCTCCTTATCCCTCCTCCCTCTCCCTCTCCCTCCCTCCTTCCCACTCTCCTCCCTCTCTCCCACTCTCTACCATTAACCCTTAGGTCTATGTTTGTAAGAATCGGATATCCGATTCGGGAAACTTTGAGGTGTAGAGCCAAATATTACTGTTACAAAACATGTTTTACAAATAGGATATCCGATTATATTGGATATCAAATTTTTGGATCATAGAAAAACCCTATTTGGGTCATTTTTGTGCATTCCAACAGACCCTATATTCTGTTTGTAGCACTTTGCAGGTGATAAATGCACAATTTCAGACAGGAAGAGATAGAGATCAACATTTTGGAGCATCTTGTACTCAAATTTGTCATAAAGAATGATTTTTTATCATGTTTTATGAGGTATAAAGGGGAGCAATAGTTGTCAGAAGAAAAAGTTTAAGAGAGAGCTTACATAAGAAAAAATATAAGAACATAGACAAAGAGATAGAGAAGGTCAAAGGCAGAAAAGACAAGGTATGTTAAATAGTGGTGAACCTGAGCCCTGTGGTCTTTCAAGTGAATAGGAAATTGAATATGTTCAAGGTGAAAATATAGAACATGATATTGAAATTCAGAATGAAAATGTTCAAATTGACATTGAAAATTTTCAAGATGAAAATGTTGGAATTGAAGATGTTGAACATGGTATTGAAATTGATAATGAAAATGTTCAAAATGAAGATGCTGAACATAATATTGAAGTAAGTAAATTATGTTTCACCAGATTCCATGAGAAATGAAGAACCTTGTGTGGAAGAAAGACATATTCCAAATTCAAGACCTTCAAGGACCCCTAAATGGTTAGTTGAAATTGATGATAACATTATAAACAATTTTGAAGGAAAGAGGTCAACATGAATTGTTCGGTTGTGGGCTAGAATACTTTTCAATCAATATTTTAGCGATAAGACATTGATCGAGCAATGCCAAATTTTGTAAAATTTCTAAAGATGCAAAAAATGAGACCTTTACCAGCCAAATTAAAGATTTGTGTGAACAAGAGGACCGAAAAAAATTCTATTATTGTCAAAAATATTTTTAATGTTCTCATGTCTATTGGAAAAAATAAGAAGGAAAAAGATAAGAGAGCTTCTCGGAGAGTCATTACAACCACCCTAGTTAGTTATCAATTGAAAAGGCTCGCTTTATGAGACAAACTTGTATTGATTTTGACTTAAATCATAAAAATTTGGATAGAGCACTTGCAAGAAGAGAAAGCATAGACCATCCTCTTCAAAATGATACATGGGATTTTTTCGGGAGGCTTGCATGTGTTGATAAGAAGCTAACCGATAATGTAAAGGAGGAAATTCAACACTTTTGGCATGATAACTCTAGAGTATAACCCAATGCAAAGGATGTTTTATAGTTAAGAATTGGCATTCGAGACTGTACAATGCATCCTAAACATTTCTTGGAATCAATCCAAACAATGTTGTTCAACAAATTTATTCAAACACATCCAAATATGGAAATCTCACAAAGAACTTTTGAAGGTTTGAAGCCATTTTATTGTGTGCCTCTTAACATGCGTAATACTTGTTGTTGCGAATACCATGTGGATTTTTCAATGTACCATGAACTATGATGCTATATCCGTTCTACTTTACATACTAATGAAATGTTGCAGGAGTGTGGTGCAATAGATCTTCCGAAATCATCAAGGGACTTGCTAGATCTATTTTTATGTTGTAGGGATGATGGTTATTTTTTCTATAGAAATGATTGTTTAAATGCAAAGTTCTCACAATGTGGTGGCTTGTAAAATTTTGTTCAATGTTTTCATGAGGGTTCCGAACATGAATTTGGAAAGAATCTTGTTGAGAAAAAAAAAAATAAGATAGTCAAATATACTTTGCAGAGTGGAGGTGAAGGTTCTAGATGCGAGTTGGTTACAAAAGAATGCAGTGTTGCTGATTTTATTTCAGATTTTAAGGACAATATTTTCTACAAATATACAAGACATTGTCATAGGTCTTAGTGGTTGGATCAAAAATTCAGGATATGTAAGGATTCTTTTCTGATTGGCACTATTATATCAATTGTTGAATTTTCTGAAAACTACACATTACAACCACAAATTGAGGTACAATCTCAGTATTACAATTCCATTCAGATTGCTATTTTTGTCCACATAACATTTAGAAATGCACCTAATAGTACAGAGGAGGATCGAAAGATAATCAAAGAGTATAATCTTTATATGACTGATGATAGATCTCACTCATCCGAATATGTCCAACATTGTTTCAATATTTTTTTTGAGTTCTTGCCAGAGCATGATACAGCACTAGGCTGACATCTCATTTGGTCAGATAACTGTACAAGTCAACTCAAGAATGCTCGTATGTTTTATTGGTTGAGTAGAATGCATGTAGAAAGGGGTGTATCTAATACTTGAAGTTTTTTAGAAGCTGGGCATAGGAAAGGGGAGCATGATGGAGCAGGTGCATGTGTAAAGAGAACTCTAGTTAAGGAGCAATTGAAGATTTCAGGAGAAAAATTCAGTGATGCACGTTCTATTACTGATTGGTGTAGTTCAACATTGTTCACAAGGAGGGACACTTGATTCAACAATGCACATATTTTTTTGGTTGGTTAAGGAGGGTACAATGGGAGGTAGATTGGATTTTCATACAATCAAAGATTCTTCAAAGATGCATTCATTTTGAAGCTCTGATGCAAGCACATGGACCATTTGGACATGACAATTGGCTTATTTTTGTTAGAGTTGTATTTAGTGTGAGTGGGATCAGTGCAAGTCAAGTGAGTGGGTGGATACATGGGTTTCATAGTATCTAACTCCTTTATCTCAAACTATATCCATGAAAAATTACACAATGGAAAGGTCACTTGATTACGACCAACTTTCAGATCTACTACATCCAGGACATGTTTTTGCAGTTGTTGCACTGCAGGGGAATGAAGAGAGATCAGAATATTGGTTGGCTCGATTTGTGCGGGTAAAGCACAAGCTAAAACAATTGATGGAAGATGATGATGGGTTCATGTATCCTATAGGTTTAGTTGTGGTTGCAAGAACTTGGTTTCAAACATACATGATTAGAAATAATGGTATACCTGCATTTGAAGAATACAAGAAACACAAAACCATTCTCATGTATTCACACCTTCTTATAGCAACAAATTTTAAGTTGTTGAAGCATCATGCCAAACCAAAGACAAAAAAACTATGGACACTTAGTAATGCTGATTATGAAGCAATATTGGATAATCTTAAGCAAATAGATGACCCCTCAGGCACACTTGAATAGCATATTCAAGAATGGAAGGTACAATGCTTAAGCATCTTTTTTGTTGTGACAATATAGATTTATCATTTGACAAATTTTGCGATATTATTGGCACGATTGATCATGGACCTGTTGTAACAATATCTAGCTCTGATCCTTTCAAAGAGGTATGTGACTGATTACAAAAATATAGATTGGTTATTCAAAGCATCTTTTATAGTTTGCATTACAAATTCATCATCATTCAGGTTGTTTAGATTAATATAGATTTGTTATTCTAAGCATATTTTTTGTTGTGACAATATAGATTTATCATTTGAAATTTTTTGTGGTATTCCTGACACGATTGATCATGGACCTGCTACAACAATAGGAAAATCTGATCCTTTCAGAGAGGTATGTGAATAATTACAATAATGTAGATTGGTTATTCTAAGCATATTTACTATTGTATGTAGTTTAACTGCTATCTTGATGGTTTGTACAGGTGTTTGTCACTCCAAAATGCCAACATACTACTCTTGTGGAAGACAAAGCCTTGAATGCCTCAAATAGGCAAATTTTGAAATGTGAAACAATGTAAAGAGGTCCTAACTATGTATAAGCATAATCTATATCCAGTGATATTTTTTGAAATATGGGTCAAATGTCTGGCATTGTATAAAGGGTATGTTTAAAATGAAAAAATATTTTTGTACTTAATCAAGCTACAACTGAAGGTTTTATTCCTAGTTCTTTCCTATTGGTATGCTCGTTTGAACCTGATTTTGTAATATATCCTATTTATATATAACAAATTACAGTGGCTTGCCACTTTTTTGAAAAACAAAAATGTGAAAAGTTCATGTGAATTTGATTTCCCATGTAATTGATTCAAGTTGATTTGGTAAGAGTTTTCTGATGCAAGAGCTAGGACTTTTAGAATCTTGATCCAACCTTAAATCTTTCTGCCCCAACATTTCATTGACATTAGCACTTTGGGCTCTTAAGGGAAATCATTTGTCCAATGCAGCTCACAGTGATTCAGCATATTTGGGTGCAAAAGAGGACCATACCTAGCATAAAAATACCCATCCAAATCATTGGAACAATCTATTTGGTCGTACAAGTTTGAGTATGAAAGTTGCACCACTTTGCAACTTTACACTGCTTGCATCTAGCAACTTTTTCGTCAACTGAAAACTCATTACCACGAGAAAATGCCTTTGAGATAGCCAAAACTGAGAGAGGTTATTTTAGATGGCCCCAACATAATACCATATCATTAGATGAAGATTCTATAAGCATCATGGTTTCTGAAGAATAGTCCATCAAAGATTTTTTTCCTTTTAGCACTTTAGACTCTTAAGGGAAATTGATAGTCCAATGCAGCTTGGAGTGATTCGGCGTATTTGGGTACAAAAGAGGACCATAACTAGCATAAAAGTACCCATCCATATGTTTTGGAATGGTCTATTCTTTTGTATGAGTTTGAGTATGAAAGTTGTACCACTTTGCAACTTTTCCCTCAATTGAAAACTCATGACCACAGGAAAATGCCTTTGAGATAGCCAAAACTGAGAGAGGTTATTGCAGATGGTCCCAACATGATCCCATATCATTAGGAAAAGATTTTGTAAGCATCAGGGTTTCTGAGGAATAGTCCACCAAAGATTTCTGCCTTTTAGCACTTTGGACTCTTAAGGGAAATCGTCGATCCAATGCAGCTCAGAGTGATTCAGCATATTTGGGTACAAAAGAGGACCATAACTATCATAAAAGTAACCATCTAGATGTGTTGGAACAATCTATTTGGTTAAAAAGTTTGAGTATGAAAGTTGCACCACTTTGAACCTTTACACTGCTTGCATTTGGCAGCATTTCCCTCAACTGAGAATTCATCACCACAAGAAAATTCCTTTGAGATAGGTAAAACCAAGAGAGGTTGTTGTAGATTTTCCCAAAAATATCCCATGTCATCAGACGAGGAGTCTATAAGCATCACGATTTTTGAGGAATAGTCCGTCAAATATTGTTGTCTTTTAGCACTTTGGACTCTTAAGGGAAATTGTCGGTCCAATGCAGCTCAGAGTGATTTGGCATATTTGGGTTCAAAAGAGGACCATAACTAGCGTAAACATACCCATCCAAACATGTTGGAACAATATGTTTGGTCGTACGAGTTCGAGTATGAAAGTTGCACCACTTTGCAACTTTACACTACTTGTATCTAGCAACTTTTCCCTCAACTAAAAACTCATCACCATAGCAAAACGCCTTTGAGATAGAAAAAACTAAGAGAGGTTATTGTATACAGCCCCATCATGATCCCAAATCATCAGATGAAGAATTTGTAAGCATCACAGTTTCCGAGGAATAGTCTGTAAAAGTTTGTTGCCTTTTAGCACTTTGGACTCTTAAGGGAAATTGTCAGTCCAATGCAGCTTAAAGTGATTCGGTATATTTGGGTGCAAAAGAAGACCATTCATAATGTAAATGTATCCATCCGGACATGTTGGAACAGTCTATTTGGTCGTACGAGTTTGAGAATGAAAGTTGCACCACTTTGCAACTTTACACCTCTATAGAGATTTAGGGATGTCCTCTTCAGATTACTCTATTCTGAATAGGTTTGCAGAGATACCAATGTTAAATCCAAGTTGATTGACTTCAAGAAAAGTTGATTCATTGAATGTAAGACTCCCAAGATGAAGGAAGACCATTAAGAGCCAACATGGTCAAATCTTGTCATCAACAATATGACCAATGGTAGAGAGTTGATCTCTCAATTCAAAAATCTTCATGAAGTAGGTGATGACAAATTCTCCTTCTGCCATCTTAACATGATGAATTTGTTGCTTCAAGGCTAGAGCACGACTTGTGTTGTTGATCTCATACATCTCCTCCAAAGTCTTAAGAATTTCTCTCACTGTCTTCAACTTAGAGATGATAGGAACAATAGGGTCCTTCACAGAATCAACTAACATCTTCTTCACCTTGATATATTTCTTCCTCCATTGAAATTTCTCTTCCTCATCCATATGTTCAAAAAATTTTCTCTCCACAATCAACCAATTTTTTTTCCTCCAAAGTGAGAATAATTTTGAATCTCCATGAAGTGAAGTTTGATGCTCCTTCGATTGTATCCTCAATTTTAAGACCATTCACCATCTTGACTAAGATAGAGATAGACAAAAAAAAGGGGAATAGAGGTATCGCTGTAATAACTGGTCCCAACACGATCTTTTTCAAACCCGCTCTGATACCATGTTAGTGTTTTAATGATCAGATAATACAAATGAAAGCACTCAAAAAATGCAACACATAAGACAATAAACATAGCAAGAAATATGCTTACAACTTAGGCCCAGCTCATGGCTAAATTTGATACAATGAATAATAGCACCTCTCCTAGATGCAAAGATACAATCGAATATGATTCTCCTTGAAATCGGCCTATTGCTGGAAGATGAAGCTTTGCTACTCAAGTGTGAACTTTTTCTTGGAATGAGAATTATGCTGAATGAACTTGATTAAGGAAATGAAAAAACATCACCCTGTATTTATACATAATAAGGTGACTCTTCAAGGAGGCCGACCACTCTAGAAAATAATAAATTACAAAATAATATCAAAGAAGGTTGGCCTCATCCATTTAAATTAAATGAGTATAAATTAAATAGCCATAAACTATCATTTAAATTATTAAAACTTAATATGATCGCTATCATGTATGAAAAATGTGGTAGCATAGACAAGGCAGTAGACTATTTGAAAAAAAACTTCAAAGAAATGTGGTCTCATAAAATTCAATGAAAAACAAATGCAATTGACAACTGCTCATAGTTTTTAGCTATGCAATGTGAAGTAATGATTTGAGTTTGAAAGATGTGTAATGCAATGTAATCAAGAATTTAAATATAAACTACATAATATAACCATTATTTTTTATGCTATTCTACATTGATATTTAACCATTGCTCAAGATAAAAATTTTAAAGAGTTTAATCATGCACATGATGAACAAATTAAATTTCGATTGTCAACTTCTATATATCAAATTATCCAATAATCAAGTGTATGTCCATATACAAAAATGGTATCGATGCCAATTCAAACAAAGTTTTAAAAAATATGGCATATTCCATCTCAATATGTATTCAAAATTTGCATGCCAAAAAGTCTATCGCATCCTAAACTATTGGTGCATCATCAAAATGGAGCCTCTTTGAAGCACTCGTTGGCTCTGAAGGTAGCTGCACAAGAAAAATTCAAACCACAATTGAGATTAGTTATACTATATAATTTAAAATCTAATAATTAACATCAAAATCAATATATATTTAATTTTAATTGAACTCTAAAATTAAAATCTTGATTACCTTAAATATATGTCTCTTCAAAGGTTTAGGAGTCTTAGAATATACCAAACCTGTTGGCACTCTCAAATTTTGCATATTTGAGATGCCTATTTCAAAAAATTGCTTCTGCACTTTCAGAGGTGCACCTAAAGAATCTGTCCTGACTGACCCACTTTCGAGGCTTATAATTTGAAACTTGTTGATTTTCATACAAAACCCAGCTACAGACATATTCAGTTAACCTATGTTAGCAGGCATGCCAAATTTTAGCTTCCCATGATAAGTTTTGATAGAGTTTCGAAAAGTGAAGCTGGAAGGTTTTGCACCATTCTGTTGTTTGCAGATTGTTAGTTTGTGAAACAACTTCTTGTTTGAGCTTGGTTTTTGCAACCAGTTCACTGTCATGAAAAAATTCATGATGTTCCATATTCTCCATACCTAAATTATCTTGGGTGTCAGTTTTTAGAGACTAATAATCTGATTTACTATTTTTAGCAGATCAAAACCAAATGTAGTTTGTTTTGTTTTGCATTTGCATTCCCACAACATTTCAGAGAGGCCAACTTCGACCATCAATGACTTTTGATCAGTGATGTTTCAAGAAAATTCCTTTTGCACACATGCTCAAGGTATCTTAATGTTCCAATTTGTCTAATGGAAGATTACCAAGAGTTGATTTGGTATTTTTACAAATGGGCAGTTGGATTAGTTTTAATTGGTGCAGAACAACTACTATTTCAGGAAGTTTCAGTTGGGCAATTTTTCCGATTAATATCCGGTTCCTCGTCAACTGTTTCTCCGAGCCGTCTTTTGTACTATACTTTTGGGTCAAATGACTATATTCTTGCAAGTTCTCATTACTTCACGAGGTCATTTGACCAGTTTCCTAGATTGATTCCTGAGGCAACTTGAACTATTTTGCACAGTTTCCAAAATTGTCAGAAAATAGATTTTGATGGAAACCCAGTTCATGTTTTCACTTCTAAAGTTTTCAAAGGGCAGTGTCAGATTGTTGTGTAAAAATTGTTTGAAAACAAAACTTTTTTAGTCGGGCCCATAGGGGACCCAACATGTGTCACATGATTTGAGGAATCTGACATGTGAAGATAATGCTTCAACTTGATGTCTCCTGATGGTCATTTATAGAAGTGTTCTGGTTGCCAGGGAAAACCCATATTATTTAGTGATGCCTCTTGAACCAAAAATGATATATTCAAATCTTCTATTTGAGATGCAATATGAGGTCAAAATCTTTGCACTTGGCTCTTGTGCTGGTAGTTGTGCATAAGGCAACAATGGGTGAGTTCTTCAATATGGGAATCCATTAATAGTTATTTCCAATAATTTCTAGTTTTTTATGCATCATGCAAAATAAACTCTTGAGAGTACGCAACCATCTGAATATAGGGAGAAAGTCTCAACACCATTTGATCTTGTTGGGTGATTTGAACAACAATATGATATGAAAGATGGTAAAGAATACCAATATGTATGTTGATGTTGAATGTTTACAAGCTGGTGAAACTCAAAATTTCATTTTAAATACATGTGGGTGGTTGATCATAAATGGACTGAGTGAAGAAGTATTGTATATGGATCAAAGAAAAAGGGAAATTTTTGTTACACAATCATCTATTTGAGCAAAAGCACTAGGTCAGGATAATGGAAAGCGCATTATATTTTCAACAATCACAGCTTCAGACAAATATGGAACTTCATGTTGTTTCCAATGAGATTGCTAATCAACCTATGCAACACAATGCACATTCAGCCCATGTGCATCTTGGAGTAGATGGCGAGGTGAACAAAGTTAAAGGAAATTTGAAATTTCGAAGGGCACCCTGAAGTTATGGATATCCAATAAAGCATGGGTGGACGTGACTAAATGGTAGGTGCAAACAAGAGTGTGAGTGGGGAAACCCATGCTAGCTATAGGGAGGCACATGCTAGGCATCGAGCAGTAGGCATGCGAGCTTGGAAGAAGATGGGAAGACCAAGGGAAAGATCGAGCCAGACAATGAAGGAACTTGCACACAACAGTGAGGGAAAACCAGCACCAATGGTGTGATGGAGGCTCACGAGACCCGCAGACAATGTGAGGAAGCCCTCAAGGTACACAAGGATGGAAAACCCATTCCAAGTGGTAAGAGGGGCATGCACACAGCTGCAGGGAAATAAAGTGAAGGGGCAGGTGCATAAAAGGTAGCCCGCAACCAGAGCCAGTGAGGGTCCTTTGTGTAGCAAAGAGAAGACCATGGCCTGCAGCCAGTATGAAGGAGCCCATGTAGCACAATGAAAATGAAGGGCAACATGCACTGGAAGATGTGTATGGGCATCCATCAAAGCATAAGGGGAACCCACGCCTATTAAAGGATGAACATCCATCAGAGCCGATGGAGGGTACCAGGGGAGGAGGTGCGGTCTGAGTCAAGGGCAATGAACATGGAAACAAACTTGAATGAAGTAGACTTATTCTCAGAGAGCTCACACTGTTTCATGGAGTATGAGGAGACTATCGCCATTACCTATGAGATGGAGAGTATACTGCACTATGTAGAATGTTTGAGAGGGCATTCATGCGTGGCCAGAAGGAGGAGACCAGATGAAATAGACACCCCCGCACACCAGGCCATGTACATCTTGCCAAGCATGAAGGTTGATGGAGCAATGTGGATGCCAGGTATGGAGAGGTCGAGCTAGATGAATAGGAAGTGGAGGAAGCAATGGAAACCATTGCCAAAAATCAACAACCTAGAAAAAGAAAGGAAACTTGGGCATTTTCAACCTGTTCTTGCGGACCTCGCAAGAATGTTGATGACATCGGCCAAAACTCCGTAAGTTGTGCGAGAATGCATGGCGTGGATATTTTAATTAAAAAATGAATGGTTGCATAGTTTGATTTAAAGTTTGGGTGGGGCCCAGTGCATTTTTAAACATCAGGCATTTAAAGGTAAATAATTTTTAAGTGGAATGGTAAATGGCGTGGGAAATTTTATTACATATCCATTGATATATATTAAGCGTGGTGAAAATTATTTACTCGGTGGGTTAATACTCAAAGTTTTTTATTGTCTGAGTGGCATATTGTATTAAATCCATGAAATGAGGGAAACAACTTTGTTTTAAAAGTGAAGGGTTTATGTGCCCGATAAAATTTTAAAGGAGAAAGGCCTTCATTTAAAATTTTATGAAGCAAAAATTTTAATGGTTGGAGTAAACATTGGCCCACGTGAGTTGAATATTGCCCAATGCAATATTTAATGGTTATGTTTAAAGTTAAATATTTTAAAAGTGGGGAAATATGAAAGGGTAAAAAGCAACTCCAGATATAAAGGTATTGCTCCAGCATTGTAAACAGAAATTAAAGGCTGAAACATGATTTTTCACTAGAATGGAGTTTTCTTTCAACTGCAAGTAATGAGTGGGAATGGACACTTGGGCATTTTTCTGTTGAAGAACAAATTGAGCACATGCTATTTTTAAAATAGATTGAAGTTTGTTACAAGAAAATGGAGAAGATATTTTGTAGATCACTGTTCATAGTGGAGGTGTTTCTAGGTGGCAATTTCGGATAAGTTCTAGGGCTTCTTCCATTCTCCTATTTCTTCTCTTCTTTTCTCATTGTACTCATTCTGAGTTTTGGTATTGGGCTGGGTAGATAAAGATTTGCAATTTATGAGTCATTGTTTGAGTCTGTAAGTTGTAATTTTATGAATTCAAGAGTAAATAAAACTAGTTTATGCATTTAATATCATGAAGTGCTTACACATTTATGAATGTCATCAGATTGTCTCCACATTTGTACACTTTCAATCATGTAAATTCAATAATACAAAGTGTCTTTGAATTTATCATCTCAAGTTTCATGAGATTATTTTGTTTGTTCATTGTTCTGTTTCAAGGAAATGGTTAGAATGCTTTGAATAGGTGATTGTGATTTTAGGTGTCCAGATGGGATTTAATAAGAAGAATCTAATTGATATCAAGAGAAGGATTGTTGGTGCAAGGCACTAACAGTTAATGCAAAGAATTAGCAAGTTAAATCCATTGGTTGAAGACTGTTTGCTAGAGAATTAGTTTTATGTGTTTGACTCCATGGCCCAGAACTGGCATTGATCTATTTTTCAGTTTGTGCATCTTAGAAACAATTTTTAATGCAAAATCATTCTAATCTTACTATGTTATTATGTTTCCTTCTTTGCAATGGCTGAGAGAGGGTTGAGTTGCTGAGAATTTAGCCAAATTTAAATTTGCCAATTCTTCCCTTAGTGTTGTTTCATTGGGAATTATCTGCTTTGTAAAACAATGTCAATATATGAGTGAATTAAGTTTTGAGCATTGCTTAGGTTTACCCACCTTGGTCCTACAGATCCAAAAGTTTAGGAGATGTCAGTCTTTGACCGAATCTTGTCAGTTGGCTGCTATTCTTTGCTATTCTTTAAAATAGAGGTTGGCTACCTCTTAGAGAATTGCAAAACCTAGCTAGGTTGTTATTTTAAACACCAATAAAATGGTGACTCTAATGGGGAAATTTTGAATCTCTAGTTGCAGATGGTTATAGAGTCATATTATTGTTTTTCATTATGAATTTGTTCAAATTTGAAGGATTTCAACCCTGGAGAAGAAAGTGTTGCAGTGAACCTGAACAATTTTGTAATCTGTGGTGCTCTGCTGGTGGAAAGGAACTCAAAGAGAAGTTTAACTGTAAAAGAACTTCATACTGCTTGAAGTTCAGTCCTCTGTGAAAAGAGGTGGTAACTCTGTTTGATAGAACCTGTTAAAAATTTAAAGAAAGTTCTAGATCTACAACAATTTCTATTCAGGAAGACAATTTGCAGTAATTGAAAAGTTTCCAAGTATCCTTCACTTTTGGTTTTCAATAAAATTGTATATGAAAACCATATTTGAACATCTTAGAAAAAACTTATGTTCCCTAATGGGTGATTAGCACTAAAATAGGGAAAGAACAGTAATATTTAAGTTTGTATACTTCTAAGTCATAATTTTCAGCCTATGCATTTTGTTGGAGAAGTATGCTTGTTCTTAAAATTTTCCCAATAAATAGATATTATGTGTAAATGCATTTGTATCATGCATTATGGTATTCTAAGATCATTATGAAAGGGCAATGAATGGTCAATTGTATAGCTGATATATAAAATTTGAAAAGAGCATATCAAGATGCCTCAATATATGCACCCTAGTATGGTTCTAGATGGAACTATGGTTTGTGATCAGTCCCAGCCAGATTGTCAAAGAGGTTTTAGCACTGGAAGGTACAAAGCTATCAGTTTCAGTAGTCTTAGTGGTTACCCAAATGACATTCTAGCTAAAGTCAGAAATAAGTTACCAAGGTTCATTGGTGATAAGGCTGAATCCGAAATTAAACATTTTCAAGAGTTTAGTAATGTGATGGATGAATATGAGATTGATCATGAGGATGTGATCATGAGGTTATTTTTTCAGTCCTTGAGATGAGATGCAAGAGAGTGGTTCTCTTATTTACCTACCTCTTCCATTCATTCATGGGAATAGCTCAAGGTAGTGTTCATGGAACAATTTGCAAAAAGGATTAACCCTATTTTGATAAGGAAAAATTTCATGAACATGGAGAAAGGAAAAGATGAGCTAGTCCCATCTTTTAATCTCAAATTTTCAATGATCATAAGAGAGATCTCGGAGAACATAAGACCAAATGATGCTGAATGTTTGGTCATATAACTAGGAGCATTTGACAAAAATATGAGTTATCTATTGAGGGATAAAGAACCTACAACCTTGATCCAAGCATATGAGATGGCTATAGACATTGAGAACAATTTGAGATACTCAATAATGAAAGGACATAGGGTTGTAAGTGTTGATCATCCTAACACACCTCAGGAAAATAGAACTCATAGATCAGTTCATAAAAGTGTTTGTCAAGAGGGTAGTGGTGCTGCTGCTCCAATTTCTCCATCATCACAATCTGCAGATCCTAATGAACTTCATGTTAAACATCAAACTATGGTGTCTCAAAAAGAAGGTAGTAGCTATTTGTTTCAAGAAAGTCAAAACATGATACACACGGATGAAAAGAGTGTGTCAGAAAATAAAGATAAATGTTGTATGAATAAGGACACTAAACGTAATCAGCTTACAATAAGCACATTTGCAGATCCTCGCGAAAAAGATGAAGAGGAAGATACATGGTATGATGGAAAAGTGAATATGCATGAAATTTTTTCTTGCAATATCCTGTGTGATGAAACAATAGAAGAGATACAAGACATCTTTCCATGTCATATTTTGGTTTGTGGAGATGATACAAATGTTGATAACATTCCTTTTCAACTTAGTGATCAAGACATTGAAGATGAAAGTTCAAGAACCTACTCTAAGGAATCTGAGCATGGTTTGTGCAGTGATAAGTCATCTTGTGATGGGAATGGTGAAGAAGGTGATGAACTTGTTTATGCTTCTGCTTCTCATGAATACTTATATGAGACAAAGATGGAAGTATTAGCTCTACATAAGAAGGATGATAAATGTATAATGCATCCATATGACTCAAATGATGATGTGAATGAAGAAGACTCATCTCAAGTTGTGACTACTCCTTATGTTTATGGGAAACAGTTTAGTGAGCATCCAAATAATGTGATGTATGCACCTATAGATTGCAATCATGAAGTTTTAAATATGCTACATAACATAGCTGATAAAGAGATGGAAATAGTTTCAGATGCTTGGCATATCACATCATGTGATGAAACTTTTGGTGATCATGTTGATTTTTCTTATGCTGGCCATACTAGCTTGAATGAAGTAGACTTGAAAAGTTTTATATCAGATGAGGATAATGTTAGTATGCAAGATGTGGAGGATCTGATTTCACTCTCAGGATATGTGGATATGGTAGAAATGTCAGATGTGTGTAATGAACAATCTGAGAATGGGAACAATATTGAAGATGTATATTTTTGCTTTTCTAGTGCTTGTAGTGAGCGTGAGTGCAATGATGACTTGAAGGATTTGGACTTTCATGCTGAGGAGGTTGAGACTCTTATTTCAGAAATGAATATAATGGAAAATCCAATGTTTGATGAGCCTTTATCTTCATTGGAGATGAGAAATGATGAAACTTTTTGGTGGAGAAATAATCCACTCTTTGCTGAGAGTTCCAATGATGCATTTCACACATGGTTGGAATGTGATCTTCGGCAAACAAAAGAACAATTTTATGAACTCCTTGAGGGCACCTCTTATGACTATTTTACATTTGAAATAGGTCTTGTAGGTAAGGTTGAACAGCATGATGCCAGCTACTTGGATGAATTTGAACTTTTTCATTTTCCAATTCAGTTGGAAGGTATCTTTGTAGAACATGAGAATGAGATGAATAATAAGAAATGTTATTTTCAATATAAACATATTACATATGATGAATGTAACACACATGTGTTATGTGCTGATGAAAGCTTGCAATTTATGACTAATTATATAATGAAGATTGATAAAGATTATACATGCAGTGGTATGCTTGGAAAAGTTGTGAGAAATGTCAGTGGCAGTGTTTGTAATCAAGAAAATTTCAGTGGTCATCGTATTTTTTGCTTGTAAGAAGAGGGTCACCTATATTGTTTTGGTTTTACAGAGGCAAGCATAGATGGAGAGTGATCAGCTCTTTTAACAGATTGGTGTTTGACAGAGGTAAATTTTGATCCCCATTTTTTCATTTGGTGACCCAGGGTCACTAGATGAAGTTAAAAAATAAAGTTGCATAGGGGAGCAATTTAAAGACACCTGATGGACTCGAGTTTTGGTCTACTCTCTAGAGATCTAGAATCTTGCTATTCCCATAGGGGAAATACATCCCCAGTTGGAGCCATAGTTGGCACTCTCAAATTTTGCAAATTTGAGATGCCTATTTCAAAAAATTGCTTCTGCACTTTCAAAGGTGCACCTGAAGAATCTGTCCTAATTGACTCGCTTTGGAGGCTTATAAATTGAAACATGTTGGTTGTCATGCAAAACGCAGTTGCAGACATATTCAGTTGACCTATGTGAGTACGCATGTCAACTTTTAGCTTGCCATTATAAGTTTTGACAGAGTTTCAAAAAGTGAAGCTAGAAGGTTTTGCGTTGTTTTGCTGTTTGTAGATTGTCAGTTTGAGAAACAGCTTCCTATTTGAGCTTGGTTTTTGCAACCAATTCATTGTCATGACAAAATTCATGCTATTTCGTATTCCCCATGCCTAAATGATCTTGGGTGTCAATTTTCAGGGCCTCATAATCTGATTTTCTATTTTTAGCATAGCGAAACCAAATGTAGTTTGTTGTATTTTGCATTTGCATTCTTGATAGCATTTCAGAGAGGCCAACTTCGACCATCAATGACTTTTGATCAGTGATGTTTCAAGAAAATTCCTTTTGCACACGTGCTCAAGGTATTTTAATGTTCCAATTTGTCTGACGATAGATTTCCAAGAGTTGATTTGGTATTTTTACAAATAGGTAGTTGGATCAGTTTTAATTGGTGCAGAACAACTATTGTTTCAGGAAGTTTCAACTAGGCAATTTTGTCGATTAATATCCGGTTCCTCGTGAACTGTTTATCTGAGCCATCTTTTGCACTATACTTTTGGATCAAATGACCATATTCTTGCAAGTTCTCATTACTTCACAAGGTCGTTTGACCAATTTCCCAGATTGATTCCTAAGGCAACTTGACCTGTTTTGCACATTTTCCAAAATTGTCAGAAAACGGATTTTGATGGAAACCCAGTTCATGTTTTCACTTCTAAAGTTTTCAAAGGGTGGTGTCAGATTGTTTGAGCGTAAAAATTGTTTGAAAATGAAATTTTTTTAGTCAGGCCCATAGGGGACCCAACATGTGTCACATGATTTGAGGAATCTGACATGTGAAGATAATGCTTCAACTTGATGTCTCCTGATGGTCATTTATAGAAGTGTTCTGGTTGTCAGGGAAAAAACATATTATTTAGTGATGCCTCTTGAACCAAAAAGGATACACTCAAATCTTCTATTTGGGATGCAATATGAGGTAAGAATCTTTGCACTTGGCTCCTGTGCTGGTAGTTTTACATAAGGCAACAATGGGTGAGTTCTTCAATATGGGAATCCATTAATAGTTATTTCCAATAATTTCTAGTTTGTTAAGCATCATGCAAAACAAACTCTTGAGGAGAGTACCCAGCCATCTGAATATAGGGGTAACGTCTCAACACCATTCGAGCTTGTTGGGTTATTCGAACAACAATGTGATATGAAAGATGGTAAAGAATGCCAATATGTATGTTGATGCTGAATGTTTACAAGCTGGTGAAACTCAAAATTTCATTTTAAATACATGTGGGTGGCTGATCATAAATGGACCTAGTGAAGAAGTATTGTATATGGTTCAAACCAAAAGGGAAATTTTTTTTACATAATCATCTGTCTGAGCAAAAGCACCAGGTCAGGATAATGGAAAGTGCATTATATTTTCAACAATCACAGCTTTAGACAAAAATGCAACTTCACGTTGTTTCCAATGAGATTGTTAATCAACCTATGCAACACAATGCACATTTAGCCCATGTGCATCTTGGAGTAGATGGCGAGGTGAACAAAGTTAATGGAAATTTGAAATTTCGAAGGGCACCCTGAAGTTATGGATATCCATTAAAGCATGGGTGGACGTGACCAGATGGTAGGTGCGGCTAGGATTGTGAGTGGGGAAACAGCTACAGGGAGGTACATGCCAGGCATGAAGTAGCAGGCGCGCGAGCTTGGAAGAAGATCGGAAGACCAAGGGAAAGCTTGAGCCAGACAATGAAGGAACCCACGCATAGCAGTGAGGGAAAACCAGCACCAATGGTGTGATGGAGGCTCACGAGACCTGTAGGAAATGTGAGGAAGCCCATTCCAAGTGGTGAGAGGGGCGTGCACACAACTGCAGGGAAACAAAGTGAAGGGGCAGGTGCATAAAAGGTAGCCCGTGGCCAGAGCTAGTGAGGGTCCTGCGTGTAGCAAAGAGAAGACCATGGACTGTAGCCAGTAAGAAGGAGCCCGCATAGCACAAGAAAAGGCAGGGGCGTGCACACTGAAAGATGTGTGTGGGCATCCATCAAATCATAAGGGAAACCCATGCTTGTTAAAGGATGAACATCCATTAGAGCCGATGGAGGGTACCAGGGGAGGAGGCAAAGTCTGAGTCAAGGGCAATGAACATGGCAACACACTTGAATGAAGTAGACTTATTCTCACGGAGCTCACACTGTGTCATGGAGTATGAGGAGACTGCCACCATTACCTGTGAGATGGAGAGTAGCATGTGTAGACACATAAAAATGAGCTAGGCTTGCAAGCTCTATTTCTAATCTCTTTCTTCCTAGCATAATTAAGACATTTTAATTATGTCCTTGGTCCACATTCGACTATTAATTAAATAATTCATGATTATTTAATTAATTCATATCTTTTTATTCTTCATGATTATTAAATAAATAAATTTTATTTATTTATTTAATTATGTCACTAATTGTCTAATGTCTTTCTATAATTAAATAAATTTCCTAATTTATTTAATTATCCTTGTCCATTATGTCGTCTTGATTATTAAATAAATAACTTTATTTATTTAATATGTCTCTAATTTAAAGTCCTCTTGTAATTAAATAAAATCTTTTAATTAATTTAATTATGGCCATCTTCACATTCTCCTCATTTTAAATAAAATCTTATTTATTTAAAATAAGTCCCACCACCTAAATTAAATAATTTTATTATTTAATTTCTCCTCTTTTATTGTGCTCATTTTAAATAAATCTTATTTATTTAAAATAAGTCCCTCTTTAAAAATCCCTTCTTTTGTAAATAATTTAATTTAAATTATTTATTGTCACATGACCCCACCCTTTTTGAATTAAAATAGTTTTTAATTTAAAAAGTCAACAACCCCTCTTGAATTAAATAATTTTAAATTATTATTTGATTCCCCAACAATTTTGGTTTGTGTGCCTTGTCACATGCATTGTCAACCCTTGATTTGATTTTTCTTAAAATCAATCTTGTCCATTCATTTTGAATTTGACCTAATGTAGCCCTAACCCTAATTGTGGGTTGTCATATTGAATCTTGTCCATAGATTCTAGGTCATTTATCAGTCTTTAATCTCACCCGTCCATACAAAATTGCATTTTCTATAAAATGTCAATTTTGTCTCATATCTATCACTGGCTATCCATTATTATCTCTTGTCATTTTCACATATTTCATCTCTTGCATTTTTAGATAATCTTGCATTTTCATATTTTATCATCTAACATTGTCTTTTGCAGACTTATTTACTTTGCATGTAGATTTATTCTCTTGCATTTTAGATTAAATCCTTCAACACTTGCTAGGTCATGTCATAAACTTATTTTGCTCACACAAAGGCTGAGGGCATCCATCATATTGCAGCAAGTAGAGGAGGTTCAATAGAAGTGAGCCATGGAGGAGAGAAATGGGTGAGACTGTTCTAGTCTCATTCCTTTTCTCTTCATTCCTCCTTTGCATTTTATTGACTATGATTTGATATCATTTTAGATCATTACATTGGTGAACCTGACATATTTTGACAATTTTTTAAGATATTTGGAGTTGGATCCTTTTTGTTGCAGGTTTTGTTGGCTTTTTGTTGCAGGTTTTGCAGCATTTTGGGGACAAGACCCTAGATTTCAAAGATTCGGCTATATCTCTCAAACGGCTGCATATTTTCTGACAAATGTTTTTTTACAGATTAGGGACAATATCAAGAGCTTCTAGTTCAAAATTCAGATTTTTTGGAGCTGTTTTTAATTTTTAATAATTTTCTTTGTTATTTTCATGAAAAATACATTTTGAGAGCAAATTAGCGAATTTTTTGGATTTGTTTACATTTTCGGAAAACCCTTTTAATTTCAATAGGGGTCTGTTTTTTATGTTTTTAATTTTCCTACAAAATAATTCGACAAAAAACAGATTTTTAACAATTAGGGTTTTCCAAATATTTACTTATATCTCACACAATTTTGCAGATCTGTTCACAAAACGTTTTTTACAGGTTTGGAATGATGTCAGGCACGTTCAGTTAAAAAATCAGAGTTTTTGGAGCTATTTTGGAATTTTAATAATTTTTTTATGATTTTTCATAAAAAATTAATTTTGGATGCAAAACAGCAAATTTTTCAGATTTTTTTACATTTCTGGAAAGCTCTCTAAATTTCACTAAAATTCTATTTTCTGTGTTTTTACTTTTGATGCAAAAATTAATTCCAAAAATCAGATTTACTTTGACTAGCTAACCCTAGTGATCAATAATAGAAGTATCATCTCCCCTTGCGCACTTGTGCGATCCTGGGTGTAAGAGAAACTGTTATTGACTCTAGGAATTGGGCTTGCACTAGTTCAATTAGGGTTAGGGCAACACTCTTTCTCTATTTAGTAGCTTAAAGATTTTGGGTTACTAATTTTTTGTTTGCAGCTTGTGGCAAGGAGTCTAACGATTTGTACTTGTGCATTTCACAAATCTTAGACAAATTTGCATTTTACATTCATGGGTTAAATTAACATGCATGTGTACTCATTGGGCTAAAAAGAACACAACTTGCATTACAACTCATTGGCTTAAAATGAATATGCATTTTCATAGCATTGGATTAAAATAAACTTTTAGTTAGCTCACACTACAAACGGTTAAAATGAACCCCATGTTTTGACAAATACTACAAACGGTTAAAATGAACTCCATGTTATTTTATGTTTGTCAACACATTTCGATTTGGGCTTAAAAATGAACACCATGCGAGTGTGAGTTAGGATATTCATGTTTTCACTCTTTGTTTTTAAACAAGGATCGATTGAACTATGAATATTCTAATTTGCTTTTGTCAACTTTAGAAAATTGGGCCTGCTTTGGTGGGAAAAAGTACTCACCCCAAAGCGACTCAAACTGGCAATGAAGCTTTTTAGCCAAGCTACTTCCGACCGGTATATAAATGTGAATCTTAAGGGAAAGCCTAAGATTATGAGTGCAGATATGTTATACGGACCAAGTAGTACTCCCCAAAACCCTGTTGAGCTTAACCTCTTCAGGCTCGAGTGCCTCCATAATGGAGCTTAATCTTGGCCCCATGTATAACCACTCGAACGGATGTCCGAATTAAATCCCTTGTTTTAGCAAGCCAAAAACCTTCTATTCTTTGGTACAACAATGGTCGTTGTGATGACACCCGCACCTGCGCAGTTCTTAGTAGAGATGATCAATCTGCCATGGGAGTTTCATGGAGGTTGGAAGCTTGGTTGCCCTGAGAAGTGAGTGCACTGTAAGGGGGAGCCTGTGGGGCCAAGCTTCTGAATTCATCCGCTAAGGATATGCGGTTAGTGGGATCCAAAAGAATATTGTCCTTGCAACCATAAGATTTTGTAAAATGACTTCTATGTGGTTGATTTTTAACACCATGTGTTTGCCAACTATTTTCAGACAATTCCAACAAATAAACATCAAACTTGCCAAAATCTGAAACAACTTTTCCAAACTAAAACAAATCTTTGCAATCAACCTAAAATTTTGTCAAATCACTTTTTGCAACGAATTTTCCATCATGAACCACATTTGTCAAATCAAGTCCTCAATTTTGCACACTTTGGGATAGGAAAACTTTCCTTTCTTTGTCAAACCTTTGTCTTAAAATACATTGTCATTGGACCAAGTCAAATAAATCAATCCTTAGTCATTGTCCTTTGGTGAGCTGCTTCCAACTCATAAGTCTAGTGTAGAAATCTCACCTTGTCATTTTATCATCTTGTCCTTCAAATCAGTCCTTTGACAATCCAAATCAAGACATTGGTCAAACTTTGAGTGGTTAGAAAACCTTTCCTAAAGATCATTTGGCATAAGGAATCCCCTTTTATCACTTTGCATTGTCACCTTGCATAAAGCATAGTCTCATTTCATCCACCATCATGTCTTCAAATCACTATGACATGCTTGCTAGTCAAATTGAATGTCAATTCAATAGTAAGGGTCAAGCACAACTTGCTAGGGAATTCAAAATACTATACCTTCAATCCAAGTCCAAATTTACAACCCCTAGCCCTCCATCCATCTATCCATCTTGCCAACAATCCATGAGTCCTAGTCCTCTATCCATCTACTATCAAGAGTCCCCTAACACCATCCATGGCACTAAGTCACAACAAACTTCCATTAGTCAAACCCACCCTAACTTTGACAAGGGAAATCAACCATCCATCAATCCAAACCAACTATCCATGTCATATCCTAATCCTCCATCCACATCACATCCTAATCCTTTATCCATGTCATATCCTTGTCATGAAGTCATGTCCTATTCTAATCCTAGTCCTTCATCCCTCAACCAAGTCCAAACTTCCATGTCATATCCTAGTCCAACATGCACCAATCCATTTCAAGACACTCCATTGGGTCATGAAAACACATCTAGTCATGGTCTCCAAAGTCCCATCTCCTTGCATACACTTGAGGATACATGTCAAGAGGCAAGTCCAAAGCACAACGTCATAACATCACCATCATGTCAAGATCAAAGTAGTCCATTCCATGACCCCATCTTTACATCCATTCAAGAAGTCCTCCTAGACCATCATGGCATACCAAATACACCTATCCTTGGTCAAGAGTCCATCCAAAACCATGTCATTCAAGATGAACCTATCCTTGGTCAAGAGTCCATCCAAAACCATGTCATTCAAGACGAACCTATCCTTGGTCAAGACCCTATTTTCGATCATGTCATTTCAACTGAGCCCATATTTGATCAAGACACTACTTTTGAAGAAGTCCAAAATGATCCACTCCTTGACCTATATGCCATTCAAGATGACACACTTGAAGATGATTCCATCCAAACTTCAAGTATTGACACTTTCCACAATGAAACACTTGCCTCCATGGAACACATAGATAATCTTCCCCTAGAACAAGAGTCTCCTAGCATGGACATATTTGCAAATGATCAAGCTATAACTGAATTCAGTGGGCTCTATGACAATGACCATGAAGACGGTTTTGACATAGACTTGGAAGCACCAACAGAATCATCATAATTTGATATGACAGGAAATCAAATCGAAGATGTCAGTCAAAAATCTGTCCAATATGTCAATGAAGCTACAACATCCTATCAATTAGGATCATCTATCTTTGTCAGAGCAGGCTTTCTCACAGATGAGAAGATTTCAAGCAATCATTTCCACAATAAAGATGGGTTAGCATCTTGCTTCCACAATAACAAGTATCCCATCGCCAACAAAATCTGTCAAAACATGCATTATCAAGGCAAAGGATTAGGCCTACATGAACAAGGCATTATTGAACCTATACAAGTTCAAGCAAATTACAGACATCAAGGTCTTGGTTATTCATCAGTCAGAAAATCTAATGATGTTAATGATACCTCCTCGATATTGGGGGCAACTTTATCTAATACAAACATCAAAATGGACGTCATGAGTAGTCCTTGTCATAAGGTTGTTGCCAACACTCCTTCCATCCACACCATACATCGCCATTCCAACAAGAATAAGCCTTCCATTTGGAACCAACAAAAGCAAAATTATTACAAGTCTAAAGTCCAAAATCAAATGTCAAAGGCCATCAAATCAGACAAAAAGTCAAGTGGACGAATGAAGCTAAAATGGATCCCAAAACAAAGTGAGTCAAGTCAAGAAAAGAATAAACCAGGCAACGAAAATATGCCCAATCCAAAAGTCAAGAAAAATGTGGAGCCACAGCATAAGAGGACTCCCACATATAATCAATGTCCACCTCCTTCAAAATGGCCATCAAACAAGACATATAAAAGTGTTGGTTCCAAATGCTATCAAAGATCCAACCTCCATCATCAATTAACCCAAGTTTGGAGAATAAAAACGGCTACATCCAAACATTACACCAACCCGTCCATGTCCACCGTCATCTATCATAATCCTACATCATCCTTAAAGACCAAACATCCCATGTCACAAATCCATCGCATCTTGGCAGCAACGCTTTATCATAAGGACTCTCATGACACTCTATCACGATGTGCGTATTTTGATAAGGCCAACTCTAGTATCAAAAATGATCACAATGACATCAATCAGCTCTATGCAAGTGCTATCATCCTGACAAGGCAACTACTTCAGAAAGATCATTATTGGCATGTCATGACACCAGTCTCTACATCGGCATCGTCAAAAGCTTCAGCATAGTCAGAGGTCATGTAAAGCATCAAGGCTATTCGGCAAAAATTCAAAAATACAAAAAAATTGACAAAGATAAAAAAAGACAAAAATAATTTCATCCAACGGTGAAAACCTGGCAAACAGGCGCTCTGGATAAGTACCATGATGAAAACCTGGCAAACAGGCATCACGTGTAGAATAAATCATCTATGTGGACCATTACACTTGGGGGCAAGTTGTCTCATCTCCCATGCATTTCCCATGACATTTTCCATTCACCCATCTAAACCTTATCGCGTCCATCCATTTTTCCCACCTACTTTGATCTTGACAAAGACTGGGGCAAAAATACAAATCATGCTTTGGAAATTTTTTTGACATGTCTATCTTTTGGTCATACACTAGTCACAAAGTATCATGTCATTACCTTCATAGCCTCTATTTCACTATGCTACATCATCCTTGGAGACCATATGATAATTCTCCTAGTCCAAGTCATCAGTCTCTCTTGCTTTATACCTATCACCCATCTTGGTTTCCCTTGTCAATGGTTTATAGATCCTCCGTCATCCCATTTAGTCCTCACTTAAGTCATTCAAAATGCAACAATATGGAAAACCTGGCGCATTATCCAAAACATTCCTTGGCTTTGTCCCTAGACCTGCTGCAGACTTTTATACTCTTGTCAAATAATATCACTGTCATCTTCACGTTGTTTCGGGATGTGTCCTTCCCACGTCAAGCAACATTTGTCATTTTCAAGTTGTTTCGGGATGTGTCCTTCCCACGTCAAACAACGTTGTCATCGTCATCATCACCTGTCCGTCGGTATTCAGCTTGGCTAGCAGCAAAATCATGGTTGTCCTTAGATTCATGCGCGTTGGCATCATTCACATGCATTTGCCATAATTTTCGTAAAACATCAAAAAAATCATAAAAATCTAAAAAAGTCCTAAAAAAATCCTAAAAATTGTATAAAGTCCTGAAAAAAGACCTAAAAATTGAAAAATGTCCTAAGAAAATACAAAAACATCCAAATCAATGTCAAAATCCCAAAAACAAAGTCAAAGTCAATCTGATCAATTCAATCAATCACATCAGTCAATCTTTTGTCCAAGTTCGAACTACGTTGTCTCTGCGCATTTGCTACGTAGGCAAGATTCATCTTTGAATCCCCGAGACATTAGGTCAGTCCTTTTAGGTTTGTCAAAATAAAATCATAAGTCAAACATGGTTGCGTCAGTCAAATAAAGTGGACATAGTCACACTTGACACAAGACAGTCATTCAAAACGTCACTGTCAAAATTGGTCAAAATTAGACAACATAAGCCACTCAATCATACAGTCAAAATCAGTCAGCTTGCCAAAGCATTAGTCAAAATATCAATCTCATCACCTTTTTGGTCCTCTTCAAGATGTGTCCTTGGATTTGGACCTCGTCAAAATGTCATTTGCCTTTTCAGGATGTGTCCTTCCTGACCTTAGGCACCGTCAAACCGTCAAACTGTCAAAACTGTCAAACTATCAAAACAATTAATCTTCGGCAAACAAACATTGGCAATACAATTAAATGGTTGTTAATTTTTTGGCTATTTTGTCTTATCTTTTTATTGACTTGTCTTTTGGTCATGTTACTAGCTACCTCAAGGATGTCCCCTGAAGGATTTAGAGGTGCGATGACGTCTCATTGACCTATTTTATTTTTCTTCAACTATTGTCTGTGGATTGTCTTGACAAAAGGACTGGGGCAATTGGGCATCTAGTATGAGTTAGGACATTCCTTGTCTATGACTGTCTGTTTTGGAAGTGGATGACCTTGCACACCTTGGTCTATGTCATACCATGGTGTTTGTTGTCCATTTGTGTCATTTTTTTACCGCCCAATGATGATTCAAGCAATTAGTACTCTGGCAAACGTTGAAGGATTTGATTTAGGAACTAACATGCATCTCATGTAGGCATTGCATTCATATCCTCAACCATGTCTTTTTCACTAATATTTCTTTTTCTCCGTATTCTATTCTTCTCATTCCATTTCGAGAGCACACTTGTGTTCTTGAAACCCAACTGTCCTCTCGAGGGGCCATACCGCAACCCTCCTCGTCATTCTTCCTCATCTTATCTTGCACTGGGGCATATTTTTGACTTATTTTCTTTGCCACAATGCGACAGGCTGCATTATGACAAAGAGGGGCAAATGTAGACATATAAAAATGAGCTAGGCTTGCAAGCTCTATTTCTAATCTCTTTCTTCCTAGCATAATTAAGACATTTTAATTATCTCCTTGGTCCACATTCGACTATTAATTAAATAATTCATGATTATTTAATTAATTCATATCTTTTTTATTCTTCATGATTATTAAATAAATAAATTTTATTTATTTATTTAATTACGTCACTAATTGTCTAATTTCTTTCTATAATTAAATAAATTTCCTAATTTATTTAATTATCCTTGTCCATTATGTCTTCTTGATTATTAAATAAATAACTTTATTTATTTAATATGTCTCTAATTTAAAGTCCTCTTGTAATTAAATAAATTCTTTTATTTATTTAATTATGGCCATCTTCACATTCTCCTCATTTTAAATAAAATCTTATTTATTTAAAATAAGTCCCACCACCTAAATTAAATAATTTTATTATTTAATTTCTCCTCTTTTATTGTGCTCATTTTAAATAAATCTTATTTATTTAAAATAAGTCCCTCTTTAAAAATCCCTTCTTTTGTAAATAATTTAATTTAAATTATTTATTGTCACATGACCCCACCCTTTTTGAATTAAAATAGTTTTTAATTTAAAAAGTCAACAACCCCTCTTGAATTAAATAATTTTAAATTATTATTTGATTCCCCAACAATTTCGGTTTGTGTGCCTTGTCACATGCATTGTCAACCCTTGATTTGATTTTTCTTAAAATCAATCTTGTCCATTCATTTTGAATTTGACCTAATGTAGCCCTAACCCTAATTGTGGGTTGTCATATTGAATCTTGTCCATAGATTCTAGGTCATTTATCAGTCTTTAATCTCACCCGTCCATACAAAATTACATTTTCTATAAAATGTCAATTTTGTCTCATATCTATCACTGGCTATCCATTATTATCTCTTGTCATTTTCACATATTTCATCTCTTACATCTCTGGTCCTTTGCATTTTTAGAATTGTTTGCATTTCATAGCATTATTATTCTCATTTAGCATAGCATAGTTTAGATTTCATTTGATATTTAGAAATGTTAGATGCTTACTAATTGCATTAGGGCATAGTATAGCATATAGTTTATCAAATCCTTCAATGTTTGCTTAGGGCTTGTCATTTCTATTGACTTGCTCTTTGTAAATCTGAGGGCAAGTTATTTATTTCAGCAAATTTAGAAGGTGTAATGGAGGTTAGTCATGGAGGATGAAGACAACCTTTGAGGTTGTTCATCTATTCCAATGCACTCCATTACCATACTTTGGGTTTTTATGTTCTGCATATTACGTTGCTAATCATAGAAATTTCCCTTTGTTACAGCATGCACTATGCAGAATGTTTGAGAGGGCATTCATGTGTGACCAGTAGGAGGAGACTAGATGAAATTAACACCCCTACGCACAAGGCCAATCATGGGAAGCACAGGCCATGGACATCCTGCCAAGCATGAAGCTCGATGGAACAATGTGGACACCAGGTATGGAGGGGTCGAGCCAAAAGAATAGGAAGTGGAGGAAGCAATGGTGGCCATTTCCAGGAATGAGCAAGACAAAAAAAGCAAGGAAATTTGGGCATTTTCAACCCGTTCTTGCGGACCTCACGAGAATGTTGATGATGTTGGCCAAAACCCCACAAGGTGTGTGAGAATGCATAGCGGGGAGATTTTAATTAAAAAATTAATGGTTGCATAGTTTGATTTAAAGTTGGGGTGGGGCCCAGTGCATTTTTAAACGTCAAGCATTTAGAGGTAAATAATTTTTAAGTGGAATGGTAAATGGCATGGGCAATTTTACTACATATCCATTGATAAATATTAAGCATGGTGAATATTATTTACCTAGTGGGTTAATACTCAAAGTTTTTTATTGTCTGAGGGGCATATTGTATTAAATCCATGAAATGAGGGAAATATCTTGCTTTTAAAAGTGAAGGGTGTAGACACTCAAATTTATCCTCAAATCACATTACTCGTCTATTGATTAAAATGATCAATTCATTCAATACTTTCTTCTATTCATGCATTTCATCAAATAATTAAAACATTGCATTATCATTTGCATACATCACATTATCGTTTTGCACTATCATTCATTATCATAATAAATCCATTATCATAATCATTCACTAGCATTTCATAATAAAACTATATTATCATTTAAATCAAATTATTTGCATAAATCATTCACTTCATATTGCATTTATATAAATCATTAAATCATTTCACCACATGATCATTCATAATGCATAATAAATAATAATTGTTCATAAAACATTTCATAACCATTCATAAATTAAATAATTTCATTTCGACAGATTATCATTCTTACATAAATCATTCTCATAAAAATATTAAAATAATTCATGATAAAACATTAATAAATCATTTTCATCCACATTAAAAATATATGCATTTAATTATTTTATTCAATCCTTCACCATTCATTTAATCTATCTTCTTTATTATTTCCACTCATATGCATTTCATTTCACTACACCATGTGGGATTTTAAAAATTCATTGTTGCAATATCCATTTATCCCACATTTCTCATTCTCAACCTCTTTGTCATCAGAGATTCCTATTTCAACACGAATCTCTTCTCATTTTGACCACTACACGAATCTTGCACATGCACATATCTTCACAGCTTTTCTTAATCCATTCACTAATAGCCTCTTGATGCATCTATCCTTGCAAAAATCTAAGAGCAAAAGTGCATAACAAGACTTTGGTGATAGGATGCCAATGGAGACTTGTTTTTGTTTGGAAGCATTTTGATTATCTTTGGTAGTTTAGAATAGTTTCATTTCTAGTTTTTGTTTTTAAATCTGAAACTGCTCCATTGTTGAGGTCTAGAAATGATGGTTCTCCTCCATAGAACCATTTATTTTTGAGAGCTTACAAATGGTGAACCCGCCGTTAATGAGCAATCATTTGTTCTTCATTTTTATTGTTGTCTCATCTTTTGCTGTTGTTGGGTTGTTTGAAACGATATCAGCAGTATTAAATTTGTTGGAGAAGTATGAGAAACAAATAAAATCACGTTTTTCTTTTTGTTGCCACGTTTTTCTCACTACTCGATAGTTTGAAATGCCCAAAACATCTCTAAAATTGCCCTCTAGTCATAAAGAATGTCCTAGACATTGGTTTTAAGGTGAAATAATTTATTTACAGCAAGTAAAAGCTCTAAAAAAATAGTTTTGAATTAAAAAACGTGATCACCATACCCCCTGCACACTGTTCTTCAAAGCTTTGAAAAAAAAATATTTTGTTGAAAACATTAGCAGTTTTTTTTTTGTTGTATTTTCTTCTTGCTGCTATTTTGTCAAATTCCATAATTTGAATCTTATTTGGGTGCTTGATATTTCTTCAGATTCAGAGTTTGCAGCAAACAAAGTTTTTTCATTTCTATTTTAAATGTTTTTGCAATAACTATATTTATTTCTTGCAGGCTATTTTGAAGTATTCTGATGCATTATGTCAAAAGATTCATCTGCCATGTCCATATGTTCATTAGTCCATCAGAGCATTGCTGCATGTTTAAGATTTTAAAATTAAGTTTTCAATTTAGTTTTAATTTTTAATTTTTAGTTTTAAATTTAAGTTTTAGTTTAGTTTTAGATTAATTTTAATTTAGTTTATATCTTAATTTTGATTTAGTTTTTAATTTAATTTAGAATTTTAGTTTCTATTTTCATTTAGATTTTTAGTGTTTAGATTTATTGTGTAGTTTATTTTGTTATTTTATTCGTTACTTTTTAATCTAGCTTTAATTTAGTTTCTAATTTCTCATTTAGTTAGTTTTTTTTTTTAATTTAATTAATGTAGTTTAGATTTTGTTTTTTTTAGAGTTTTTTATAAATGTAGATCTTAAATGTAATTTTAGATTTAAATTAGATTAGATTTAAATTCATTTTAATTTAGAATTAATTTGAAACTAACTTTAGTTTAAACTTATTTTTAATCTAGATTTAAATTATATCTTAACTTTAATTAGATTTAGATTTTTAGATTTAAATTTGAACTTAGATTTAGCTTTTAGTTCTTAGTTTGGATTTATCATTTTAATTTAGATTCTAATTTTAAATTTAGAATAATGTTAGTTTTCGTTTTAGTTTAATTTTAGTTTTGGGTCTAATTTTATTAATTTGGGTTCTCTTGCAGGTTCGTTTGGCAAAGAATTGAAAATTAAAACATTCGTTTGTTGAAGAAAGGAGGCATGAGACTACTAATGATATTTTGATGTAGGATGTTCGCCGAAGACATGATTTTGAAACCATTTTTTTTTTAGATTAGAAAACACTTCAATTGGTGCATTAAAAATGAATAATTGTCTTTTCTCACATAGGCTTAACTAGGGGTCCAATGAACACTATTTGCTATGCTTGAAGGTGGTAGGTGTTTATGTTCTCACCTTGTGCAAACTAGGTGATCAAAAAGCCAGACCCATCTATTCTATGTGTCACCCTGATTCAATAATTGAAGTATCCTCTCCGCTTGCACACTTGTGCGATCCTTGGTGCAAGAGAAATGATTATTGACTCTAGAACTTGGGCCTGCCTTGGTGGAAAAAATTACTCACCCCAAGGTGACTCAGACTGGCAACGGATATTTTTTGCCAAGCTACCCTCGATCGGTATATAAATGTGAATCCTAAGGGAAAGACTAGGATTACGAGTGCGGATATGTCATACGGACCAAGTAGTACTCCCCAAAACCCTGTTGAGCGTAACCTCTTCAGGCTGGAGTGCCTCCTAAATGGAGCTTAATTTTGTGCCCCATGTATGGCCACTCGAACAGGGGTCCCAAACTAAAAACCTTTGTGTAGTTTCAAAAATCTTTCTATTTGCTAGTGCAGCACCGATCGGTGTGAAGGCATCCACATATTCACAGTTTTTAGTAGAGGTGATTAATCTGCCATGGGAGTTTCATGGGGGTTGGAAGCTTGGTTGGCCTAAGAAGTGAGTGCACTATAAGGGGGAGCCTGTGCAGCTAGGCTTTTGGATTCACACACTAAGAATATGCGGTTGGGGAAACCCACATGGAATCTAGCAGATATTATCCTTTCCAACCTTAGGATTTGTACTTGTATTGTTAAACTCAAACACTTTGTTTTCTATTTTTTGCATGTGTGTTCCAAAATAGACCTCAAATAAACATAACACCTAGTAACTTGCAACATCTCAAACTTTGCAAACTTCAAAGGGTCCAACAACACAAACATACAACGTGAACTTATTGAAGGGAAAATAATGCGGATATAATGACCCAATAGTGCGGAATACATTCCCTTAACACCTTTACTACAGGGGAAAGAAGCAAAAATGAAAAACTAACAGTTTCTAAAACATATAGAGATGCATACAGCCATGGCAATGAGAAACTAGAAAGATAAGCAAATAAAGATGACATAGTATTTACGTGGGAAAACCCTTTCAGGAAAAAAACCCACCACACAAAGTCAAATCAATTGTATTACAGTAATGAATCGATTACATACAATATCCAGACTTCTTTGCTTAGCTCACAATCACCTAGAGAGATTCAGATCCACTGTTACAATGTTTTCACAACATACAGTTCAAAACCCTCTTCAAGAACTCACGTTCTTCTTGTTCTTCAGCTTGCGACTTCAACTTGCTCTGCCTCTTTTTGACTCAACTCAACTTTTCTAACTTATGAGAGAATAACACTCCTCTCATCCAAATGTAACTAACTCAGAAGAGCAATGAAGACCATCCTCAAATCAAGTAACTGGTTGGATCTTATAGATCTCCCTGCAATGAGCCATCCAAGCATTCAATGCCATCACCAAAATGGTTGAGCTCGCCACCCTTCGTTGACAAATGCAACTACCATAATAACTATCTTTGTATCCATCCAATCATTATTCAACCAAGTGCCACGCATCCAAGACCCATCAGCAATCGTAGCTGATAGAGCAACCAAAATGATCAAACAGTCATCGGGCACAACCAAGACTTCAAGTCATAAATAGCACTACCAGAGTTAGAGTTGGAATAGGAGTCGAAATAGGACTCCACCAAAAATACACACTGCCAAAGTCGGAGTTGGAGTCGGAGTCAGAACTGGAGTCAAAACATGACCCTATCAAAATTTTAGGTTCAAGAACTAAATCGGTTCCACATCCACCGACAGCAAAGAGGAACATATCAAAAATAGTTTTGACTAGGCAAAGTCAACCCGGGGTCCAACCAAGATGGGAACAGCAAAGACCGGAGTTGGAGTCAGACCCAGGGATGAAACAAAAATAGAAACAAGACTTTACCAAAAGTCCAAGATCAGGAACCAAACCGTTTCTAGTTCCGCCTCCGCCAACTACAAGAAACATCAATCCAAAAATAGGACAAGGCAGAGGAAAACACCCGAAGTAGAATCCAAACATCCAGAAGAACCAGATCATCAAAATAGGAGTTGGGCCCAGAGATGGAATGAAAACTGAAATAGGAACCTGGCAAATGGACATTACCAACTTCCAAAATTGGTTTCGCCTCCGCTAGAACCTGCGAAGCGAAGCGAGAACAAACTGACGGTAGGAAGTGGACTAAGAGCAGGAACGAGAACTGAAACCCAAAACTTAGGCAAACAGAACAATGCCAAGTTCCATCCCGGTTCTGCCTCTGCCAGAGACTCAGAACTTAGGCAAATAGAACAATGTCAAGTTCCATCTTGGCTCCACCTCTACCAGAACTTTGTAAACAACACAAAATCACCAAGGCATGAAAACGAGGACTTCAAGCTGGAAGTTGAGACATAATTTCTCAACAATCTCCCACTTGGTGAACACTTCTAGCTTCCTCAAAACATCATACCTTACTGTCTATCATAGGCCCCAAGGCCCATTGATTCTGTGCACCATCTAAACTTGTCTGTGCTAACCGGCTTTGTTAAGGCATCTACAAAATTCTTCAAGGTGTCAACCTTATCCATACTGACCTTGCCATCTTCAACCATATCCCTCATGAAATGATATTGCACATCTATGTGCTTGGTCCTGGCATGAAAGGTTGGATTCTTTTCCAAAAAAATGGCACTTTGACTATCACAGCAGATTGAAATCTGCTCAACATTAAATCCAATTTCTGAAGACAAACGCCTCAACCACACTGCCTCCTTGTAGGCATGAGTTGCTACCATGTACTCTACCTCTATCGTGGATAAAGAAACTATAGCTTGTCACTTCCTCATCCAACTGATTACTCCACCATTAAGCATGAAAGTGTATCCACTAGTGGATCTTCTGCTGTCAATGTCCCCTGCCCAATCAGAATCAAAATATCCCTGAATGCTAAGAGTCCTATGTGATGCAACCATACTGCCGTGGTAACACAAAGCATAATCTGAAGTACCCTTCAAATACCTGAACACTCTCTTTACAACATCCCAATGTGATCTCCCTGGATTTTCCATGAAACAGCTTAGAACTCCCACTACTTGGGCAATGTCTGGTCTTGTACAGACCATAGCATACATCAAACTTCCTACTACACTTGCATAAGGCACACTGGTCATGTCCTCCATCTCAGTAGCAGACTTTGGATAGTCTTCAGCAGATAGTTTCAATCCTTGCATGATTGGAACAACTAGCTGCTTGTAATCAGTCATGCTAAACCTCTCTAGAACGGTTTTCACATACTTACTTTGACAGAGCCAAAGCTTTCTGCTTGTTCTATCCCTAGTTATCTCCATTCCAAGAATGTACCTTGCTGCTCCAAGATCTTTCATTTCAAACTTAGCAGATAATTGAGCTTTAAGATCAAAAATCATTGCCTTGCTATTACCAATGAATAACATGTCATCCACATACAAAGTAATAATAAGCACACGATCATTCTCACATTTATAATAGATGCAATGATTAGATTTTGATCTAACAAACCCAATTGACAACACAAATGTGCCAAATTTCTTGTACCACATTCTAGGAGATTGCTTTAGACCATAGAGTGATTTATTTAACTTGCAAACTAGATTTTTTTTACCTCTATCAACAAAATGCTCAGACTGGGACATGAAGATTTCTTCTTCCAGCTCACCATGGAGAAACGCTATCTTCACATCCATCTCCTCAATTTCATAGTCATACACAACTGCCAATGACAACAAAAATTTGATGGATGTCAGCTTTGCTACAAGGGAAAAGATCTCTCCTTAATCAGTTCCCTCAACTTGGGAAAATCCCTTTGCAACTAGTCGTGCCTTATACTTCTCCACACTACCATCAAGGCCTTTCTTCCTTTTGAATATCCACTTGCAACCAACATGCTTTTGCCCTTTAGGCAGTGGTACCAACTTCCAGGTATCATTCTTTTTCAAGAAATCCATCTCCTCATTCTAGGCTGAGGTTGTTCTTCATCATCAAAACTTCCAGAGCTGCTTGAGCTCTCCTCAATCTCAGGTACACCATGTAGCTCTTCCCTTTCTAGAGTTTGGGGAATCTCAACTGCATCCTTCTTCTTATCACTCTGATTTGTCTTAAGCTATTGATCACTTACTAGAGGTTTCAGCTCATGAAATATCACACTTTTGCTATACAAAACCTTCTCAGTAACATGGTTCCAAAGCTTGTATCCTTTCACACCAACTCCATAGCCAATGAGAATACATTTCACAACCTTGTTATCCAACTTTGATCTCTTTTCATTTGGCAGATGAACATATGCCGCACAGCCAAAGACCTGAACATGCCTTAATGAGGGTTTCTTATCAACAAGTGCTGAACAAGGAGATCTATTTATCAAATAACATGTTGTAGCAACAACCTCAGCCTAGAACCTCTACTCCAGACTAGCACCACTCAGCATACTCCTTGTCTTTTCCATCAGTGTCCTGTTCGACCTTTCAGCAACTCCATTTTGCTATGGAGTGTAGGGGGTTGTCTTATGCCTTTTAATTCCATGATCAGTGCACTACCTTTCAAAATATATAGAACAAAACTCACCTCCATTGTCTGTCCTTAAACACTTTATTTTCCTTCTAGTCTGATTTTCTACCAAAGATTTGAACTCTTTAAACCGACTGAGCACTTCTGATTTACTTTTAAGAAAGTATTCAAATGCCCTTGTCGAACAGTCATCAATAAAAGAAACATAATATCTAGCCTTCGATAAAGAAAGAACATCAACTGGACCAAACACATCAGAATGAATATAATCCAGTATACCAGAAGATTTGTGAGGACTAGAGGAGAAAGAAACACGGTGTTGCTTTCCATAGATACAATGTTCACAGAAATCAAACTCAAGGTTACAATCATCAAGCCCTTCTACAAGCTTTTTGTTCTTAAAGGTTTTTAAACCTTTCTCAGCAATGTGACCAAGTCTATGATGCCATAACATAGTCTTCTCTACTGGGAGTTTTACCTCCAAAGCATTTGTAGATAGTGAAGAGTCTTCATCTTTCTCTATAGGTGCAGAATTACATGACTTTGCAGAGGCACTATTACAAAGAATAAGTCATGCATCTAGCTTGTATAGAGTGCCAATATGAACACCCTTAGCTAACACCATTGCACCTCTAGCCATTTTACATCACTTACTAGAAAAATAAACTTCTACACCAGCATCATTTAACTTACTAACAGAAAGACCAGGTTGCCCACAGTTCCAGCACTTTACCTTAAACTTTTTACCAGGAGACTTTGATCTCCGTTTAGACTTGGATTTCGACTTGTTGTCTTTCTTCTTGCCTTTCTCCTTTTTTCTACCTCGAACAAAAAGAGCATCTTTGGCCATCTCAGAAGATTTCCTTCGCATTTCTTCAGATAGAAGCAAAGCAACCACATCATCAATCTTGAAAGTAGTGGTTGTGCTTCTAATAGCCATCACAAGATGATCCCAACTGTCAGGTAATGAACACAATAGGAGCATGCAACGATCCTCCTCCTCAATTTTTACACCTACAAATGCTTGCTAAGTAACACTCATATTAAATGAGTTCAGATGATCTGCAACAGATGCACCTTGGTCCATCTTCAAGGAGTACAACTTCTTCCTCAGGAATAACTTGTTTACCAGATATTTTCCTTGGTAAATATAACCCAAGCTTCTTCCACAAAGCAGCTGCAGACGTCTCCTCATGAACATTCAAGAGCACAGAATCGGCTAGACTTAGTATTATCAATCCTCTTGCTTTTCTATCAGCAAGATCCCAAGCTTCTTGGGTCATAGTTTGTGGCTTAGTTCTAGACACTGCAATCTAGAGGTCTCTATCCACAAGCAAGTCTTCTATCTTGAATTTCCATAACTCAAAATTGCTGCCATTAAAACTTCTCAATATCTATTCTACCAAATGTACTTTCCATCTCACAATAGAAACAAGTTTAACAATGCAAGTCTCCCACTGAAACAGTATTAGTGCAAAAAACTAATTTTCCCTAATAAGGATAACACTAACTGGCCAAGCTCTGATACCACTTTGAAGGGAAAAGAATGCGGATCTAATGACCCAACAGTGCAGAATACATTCCCTTAACACCTTTACTACAAGGGAGAGAAGCAAAAATGAAAAACTAATAGTTTCTAAAACATATAGAGATGCATACAACCATGGCAATGAGAAACCAGAAAGATAAGCAAACAAAGATGACACAGTATTTACGTGGGAAAACCCTTTCAGGCAAAAAACCCACCACACAAAGTCAAATCAATTGTATTACAGTAATGAATCGATTACATACAATATCCAGACTTCTTTGCTCAGCTCACAATCACATAGAGAGATTCAAATCTAGTGTTAAAATGTTTTCACAACATATAGTTCAAAACCCTCTTCAAGAACTCACGTCCTTCTTGTTCTTTAGCTCGCGACTTCAACTTGCTCTGCCTCTTTTCGACTCAACTCAACTTGTCTAACTTATGAGAGAATAACACTCCTCTCATCCAAATGTAACTGACTTAGAAGATCAATGAAGACCATCCTCAAATCACGCAACTGGTCGGATCTGACAGATCTCCCTGCAACAAGCCATCCAAGCATTCAATGCCATCACCAAAATGGTTGAGCTCGCCACCCTTCGTTGACAAATGCAACTACCACAATAACTATCTTGGTATCCATCCAATCACTATTCAACTAGGTGCCACACATCCAAGACCCATCAACAATCACAGCTGATAGAGCAACCAAAATGATCAAACAGTCATCAGGTGCGACCAAGACTTCAAGTCATAAATAGCACTGCTGGAGTCGGAGTCGGAAGACGAGTCAAAACATGACTCCACCAAAAATACACACTGCTAGAGTCGGAGTCAGAGTCGGAGTTGGAACTGGAGTCAAAACATGACCCTACTAAAATTTCAGGTTCAGGAACTAAATTGGTTCCACGTCCACCCACGGCAAAGAGGAACACATCGAAAATAGTTCTGACCAGGCAAAGTCAACCTGGGGTCAAACCAAGAGGGGAACAGCGAAGATCGAAGTCAGAGTTGGACCCGAGGATGGAACAGAAACAGAAACAGAACTTTACCAAAAGTCCAAGATCAGGAACCAAACTGATTTCAGTTCCGCCTCCGCCAACTGCAAGAAACATCAATCCAAAAATAGGACAAGGCAGAGGAAAACACCCCGAGTAGAATCCAAACATTCAGAAGAACCAGATCATCAAAACAGGAATCGGGCCAAGAGACGGAATGAAAACTAAAATAGGAACCTAGCAAATGGACATTTCCAACTTCCAAAACTGGTTCTGCCTTCACCAGAACCTGCGAAGCGAAGTGAGAACAAACTGATGGTAGGAAGTGGAGTTGGAGTAGGAACGAGAACCGAAACCCAAAACTTAGGCAAACAAAACAATGCCAAGTTCCATCCCTGTTCCGCCTCTGCCAAAGACTCAAAACTTAGGCAAACAGAATAATGCCAAGTTCCATCCTGGCTTTGCCTCTGCTAAAACTTTGTAAACAACACAAAATCACCAAGGCATGAAAATGAGGACTTCAAGCTAGAAGTTGAGACATAATTTCTCAACACCTATCACCCAGATTTCTTGGGGTCATCATCCTACAGTTTTGATCTTTCAATCCTTGCATTCCATCTAGACTTTGCATTCCACCCAGCCCTTGCATATCCATACATATTCATATCCCTTTCATCCTAGTCCTTGCATATTACTAGTCTTGCATACATAGGTGACATTAAATAGTCCTTGCATATAGATAACACTCCACCTAGTTCTTGCATGTTCAACCCCTTTGCATATCAGGATCATCTCACCTACCCTTTGCATGTTCCAAGAATTTAGTCCTTTGCATATTCATCATCAATCAAACTAAACCTTAGCTTGCACTTAGGCTACTCTTCCTAGGTCTTGAAATCAAACCATTGGCTATCTATCACCCACATCACTTGAGGTTCATCATCCTTGAGTAGGGAAATCCTTTTGGAGTCCATCATCTCCTACATACCCTCTCTTGATCATTGGTCCTTGTGTCTATCCATCATAACACAAGTAAAGCCTGACATCACAACCAACTTTGGACCTAGAGTTGCCTTTGAGCTTTTGCATTCTTAGCTTGTCATATCATACCTTACTACTTCCATATCTCATCTTAGAATCATATCCTTTTCATTTCATCCTAGTCTTAGGTCTCATACATTACCTTGGATTGAAAATCAAAACAATCAACTATGACCCCTAGAACAAGAGCAAAAATGTTTCACGAAGAAGGAAACCCTTGGGGAAGAGACTTTGATGGTGAAGATAACATTAGTGTTGCAACTAGAGAAACAAATGAAACTGATGATGAAGAAATAACCAAATCCGATATAGAAGGAGCACTTAACGATCATAGATTCACTAAACTTCTTACGGAGGTAGTCAAATGTAACCCACAACAATACATCAAAGCCCTTGTTGATGAAGGAATCAAACTGCCTCCTGATTTTGACATGTCACTGCTCACAATGAATGACCAACCTTAATCTAGTCAATCTAAACATCCCAAAACAAACAATGATGGTAGAATCAAAGATCATAGACCCTTTTATCTACAACCAGGTTACAAGCGATCTTCAAAGACCTCAAAACTCACACCAACAAATGATCCTATTTTGGATGAGCTTAGAACATTGAGACAAGAATTAGACACCCTTAAGAACCGTAAATCATCATCTCATTAGTTCTCCATTGAAGATATATGTCCTTATCCCTTTGATCCAAGCATACCAATGCCACCTTTTCCAAACCATTGGGACATACCAAAACTTGAAAAATATAATGGAAAAGGGGATCCTAAACATCACTTAAGACAATTTTGTGCTACTACCATGGAATTTGCAGTTGATGAAACATACATTATGAGATTATTCTCCTGTAGTCTAGGAGGAGAAGCTATGGAATGGTTTTCACAAGTACCCACGACCATCAAATCCTTTCAAGAATTGGTTGATAAATTTATCTCCAATTATAGTTTCAATTGTGACTTTAAGGTGACCATGACAAACCTTTTCAACACCAAACAAAAACCAGGTGAATATTTTGTGTTATTTTTGCAAAGATGGAGATATTTAACAAAATGATTACCTTATGTCATTCCTGATCAAGAATTGGTTGACCTCTTTTGTCAAAATTTGAATAAAGAAATTGGAAGGGAACTTCACCTCAAATGCTTGGATTCCTTTGGCGATGCCATAGAAATGGGATTTCGAATCGAACAAACTCTCATTGATGATGGAACCATAAAACTTAATAATGATAGAGATCAAAAATCAAATTCAAACAATAAGACACCTTTTTGGGTAAAGAACAAGAATGTAGTCAATGACAGAGTTGTTGATGCAAAAACAACTAAAACATCATCACCTGTTTACAACCTCAAAGGTTCATCTTCAGATAAAGGAAAAGAAAAATAAAGAAGTTTCCCTAAACAAAATTTTACACCATTGGGACAATCACTTGAATCTGCATTAAAAGAACTTCTTGAAATCAATATTATAATGCTACCTAAAATAAAGGAATATAATCCACAAGTCAAACCCCTGTGGTGGAATGAGAATCACTTTTGCAACTATCATAGACACAAAGGACATAAGAATATTAGTTATAATAAACTTCAACATCTAAATACAGGACCTTATTGATGATGGTAAGATAGTGGTTGACAAACACACTCCTTTAGGCAACTTTGATCGTGAGGTGTTAAAAATACCCTTTCCCTAAGCATGACAAGGATAAAGGAAAGGCCCCTAAATATGGTGATGGTGTAAACTATACTACTACTAAGTATGAATATACCATACATAACATTAGTGAGGTTGATAATCATGTAAACACTTTCATTATAAAAGATAAAGAACCTAATTTCAAGGTTACTACCCACAAAGGCACAATCACCCTTAAAGGTCCTAATTCAAAGCCCACTACACCAGCTTCACAATACAACCTCATAGAGCATTTAGGAAAAATGCCCACACAAATTTCAATACTTGAGTTGCTACACCTATCTCTTGAGCATAAGGCTATTCTAGATAAAGTGCTTGCTACTACTATAGTGCCTACAAACCTGCATGTAGATCAATTCCAAGCTATGGTGGGATATATCACCTTGCCTTACACTATCACTTTTACTGAAAGTGATGATCCATCCCCACGACAACCGCATAATGCAGCTTTACACATTGACGTCCTTATCAATAATGCCAAGATCAAGCGAGTTCTAATAGATGGAGGAGTAGGTTTTAATATTTGTACCCAAGAATTGATCACAAAATTGGGGTTTTCTGAAAATGTAGTTGATCCAAGAAATAAGATTACCATAAAGGTGTATGATGAAGAGGAATGCTCATCTAAAGGATCGATTACTCTACCAATCAGAGTTGGCCCTATGGTAAAGGATGTGGTTTTCCAAGTCCTTGATCTCCCATTGACCTATAATATCCTCCTTGGAAGACCTTGGGTTCATGCAATGCAAGTAGTACCTTCTACATACCATCAATGCATTAGATTCCCACACAATGGTGTTGAAATCACAATACAAGGAGATCCCAACCCTTTCATGTATTGCCACAATCTAAGCCCTAAAACTGAAATCACAATCCCAAGCAATCGTGAAGCACCTCCTTCTCAAGCATATGTTGATCCCAAGTCCTTAAAAGCATCCACTTCAATTATCGTTCCATCAACCAGCCAAATAAATTGCTAATGTCATTGCGGAGGGTCAAAATTCCAACAATGATATCAAGACAACTGCAGAAGGAACACAAAAGTATTACCGTGCTTGGATTGAAACCTTTCGGGATCCTGATGATACACCTAAATTTGCCATATTTTCTTCCACAAAATCTTTTCATATTTATGATAACCCCATGTTTAACTAGGATATCTATGATAACCCACTCTTTGATCATGACCCTACCAAGGATATAAAATCATCATCCTTCCATCCCACCTACCTTGGGCTAGGATATGAATCTCCTATTGTCACACATACTAAGACATCTTGCCAAGTCATTAAGGATGTGCAAGCTTCCTTTGACGTTAGCAGTACCGAAAAGGATAGTCCCAAAGACTCCATTGATGGCATCACCACTCCCATTTTCCAACTAAACATTCCTATCACTCCATCCACCTCAACCATCTCACCCACATCCATCTGCCTTGTAGGCATGGATCAACAAGTATCACCCAAACAAAATAAAAAAGATGTAATTCAAGAATCAAAGGTAAAAGCATCTTTTTCAAATGGAGATCCAGAATCAAAAGAAAGCATGCAAAGAGAGAAAGATCAAGAAAATTCCTTTAGCCAAAATAAAAAGCTATTGGACAAAGAAAAAATAAAATTCAAAAGTGAAAGCAAGAAAAATTCGATCTCCAATTATGCCTCTCCATCAAAAATCACTGGGGGCATCTATCAAGGAAGAAAATCAAAAAAGGAACTTGTTGATCCAAGGTCTCCATCCACGTCACTCTCAATCATACCATATATGCAATTCCACCCATCCATGTTAACATATCTGACATATCACACCATCGGTGATGTCTTTCAATGTACCTTTGATGACGACCCCTTCACGTATTCTAGCTCATCAGTTGCCCAAGCTCCTTTTTGGTTGAAGCTTCATGACCCACATAGTGTGCACATTAGGGATCCTACCATAGTCTCTTTCATCTACCACATCTATCATCCTTCATATTTTCCACTTGTACTCCTCATCTCGATTGGGTACTTTCATCCAACATGGTCATCCACACAGGATCGAGGCATCATCAAGGAAGTCTATGGATCTGGCATCTATCAATTCTATACCTAGCTTCGGAGAGCTAGGAAAAAGTCCTGAAAAAATATAAAAAAATGGAAAAAAGTCCTGAAAAAAAATACCAAAAAAAAGACGAAAAAAATGAAAAAGTAAAGAGAAATCAATTCGTTCAATGGTGAAAACCACTTCGGTGGCACCTTGAGCAAGTACCATGGTGAAAACCAAGAAATCGGCCCCATGTGTATAGGCTTTTCTCCTTCTTCCTTTGGAGCTCTACTTGATCTTTTCATCCCATTTTCATTCACCCTCCATTTCATAATATCCTTTTCACACTCACCATGGCTTGTGAATTGTTCAACAATCCCCTCACTTGCTCTCTTTTTCATGCATACTAGGTTGGTCCTATTCCTCACTGGGGCATTTCCTCAACCTTAGCCATGGGTTAGGATATTGAGCATCTCGTGGTCAAAGAAACTACCCTCTTTTTCTATCTTCTTGCTTGAGATCCATCTCTCTCCATTGTAAAAGGTCTTGAAAAAATCCATAAAAATCATAAAATATCTTGAAAAAAATCCAAACAATTATATAGTGTCCTGAAAAAAATCCAAAAAATCATATAGTGTCCTGAAAAAAATCCAAAATAATCATATAGTGTCCTGAAAAAATCCATAAAAATCATAAAATGTCTTGAAAAAATTCCATAAAAATCATAAAATGTCCTGAAAAAATCCAAAAAAATCATAGTGTCCTGAAAAAATCCATAAAAATCAAATATTCCAAAAATCCAAAAAATCAAATAACTTCAAAAATCCCTCAACAATGACACTTTCAGATCACCACATAGCTTTGAACTTCAACAAAATAAAACTGCATTATGAGTAACAATCAAGCAAATATTGCAGCAACCTATCAATCCCTCTTCCAAATCAAAAGCGTACAACCGTACCAAGAATTAGTTCCATATCAAAGCATGACACATGTTTGTTTTCTGGGTTTTTATTATTTTATGATTTTATCTTTGGTGGCATGTCTTTTAGCTTCTCTAGGATGTCTGGGACTAGAGAGGCGATGATGGGGCATGTTCACTTGTTTGTTGTTTGTGGATTGTTTCTTATTCATAGGACGACTCGTCTTAAGACATGGCTATCTAAAACCATCGAGGACCTATGAGTCTAGTGTGGATGAGAGCATTCCTTGTCTGATAGTGTCTTCCATACAATAAGTATTCAGGTCATCTAGGGTCCTTATACCTAGATGCTTATACTTCATTACTAAATAAAAATGCAAGCAGTATTCATGTCATCTAGATGTTCATGTTATCTAGATACTTATACTAATTTGTGACATATTAAGCTCGATGATGATAAAAGCACTTAAAATGAACAAGAGGCTTCATCACCTTCATTTTCTCCCATCTTGCATCTTCCATTTATTGCATTTCATTTTCTTCAACTTTCTTGTTGCAAAGAGATCAATCAACTTGCATCTCCAAATCTCATGTCCCCTTAATCAATCAACCAATCATTCAATTAGCTTCATTAGCTCATCAACCCGGCTATACTGATCATTTCCATCAATTATTCAGTTATGCCTATCGATTGTGCATTCCCATCAAATGTACACCACCGCTTTATCACTTACGCAATATCAAGTATCTAATCATTTTCTTGGTCACATCTTTCAAGAGATTAATCTTCTTACAATTTTTCTGATCAATATCTCGAGGGGGCATATCATTCTTATCATATTCCTTACCAAGATATATCTGGGGCATGTATCAGTTGATCAATCTTTTTCTTTGAAACAACGCAACAAGTTGCATTGTCTCAAAGAGGGGCAAAATGTAGACACTCAAATTTATCCTCAAATCACATTACTCATCTATTGATTAAAATGATCAATTCATTCAATACTTTCTTCTATTCATGCATTTCATCAAATCATTAAATCATTGCATTATCATTTGCATACGTCACATTATCATTTTGCACTATCATTCACTAGCATTTCATAATAAAACTATATTATCATTTAAATCAAATCATTTGCATAAATCATTCACTTCATATTGCATTTATATAAATCATTAAATCATTTCACCACATGATCATTCATAATGCATAATAAATAATAATTATTCATAAAACATTTCATAACCATTCATAAATTAAATAGATTCATTTCGACAAATTATCATTCTTACATAAATCATTCTCATAAAAACATTAAAATAATTCATGATAAAACATTAATAAATCATTTTCATCCACATTAAAAATATATGCATTTAATTATTTTATTAGATCCTTCACCATTCATTTAATCTATCTTCTTTATCATTTCCACTCATATGCATTTCATTTCACTACACCATGTAGGATTTTTAAAATTCATTGTTGCAATATCCATTTATCCCACATTTCTCATTCTCAACCTCTTTGTCATCAAATATTCCTATTTAAACACAAATCTCTTCTCATTTTGACCACTACATGAATCTTGCACATGCACATATCTTCACAACTTTTCTTAATCCATTCACTAATAGCCTCTTGATGCATCTATGCTTGGAAAAATCTGAGAGCAAAAGTGCATAACAAGACTTTGGTGATAGGATGCCAATGGAGACTCATTTTTGTTTGGAGGCATTTTGATTATCTTTGGTAGTTTAGAATAGTTTCATTTCTAGTTTTTACTTTTAAATCTGAAACTGCTCCATTGCTGAGGTCCAGAAATGATGGTTCTCCTCCATAGAACCATTCATTTTTGAGAGCTTACAAAGGGTTTATGTGCCCAATAGAATTTTAAAGGAGAAAGGCCTTCATTTAAAATTTTATGAAGGAAAAATTTTAATGGTTGGAGTAAACACTCGTCCACGTGAGTTGAATATTTCCCAATGCAATATTTAATAGTTATGTTTAAAGTTAAATATTTTAAAAGTGGGGAAATATGAAAGGGTAAAAAGTAGCTCCAGATATAAAGGTATTGCTCCAGCATTGTAAATAGAAATAAAAGGTTGAAACATGATTTTTCACGTGAATGGAGTTTTCTTTCAGCTACAAGTAATGAGTGGGAATGGACACTTGGGCATTTTTTTGTTGAAGAACAAATTGAGCACATGTTGTTTTGAAAACAGATTGAAGTTTGTTACAAGAAAATGAAGAAGATATTTTGCAGATCACTGTTCAATGGTGGAGGTGTTTCTAGGTGGCAATTTTGGATCTGTTTTAGGGCTGCTTCCATTCTCCTATTTCTTCTCTTCTTTTCTCATTGTATTGGTTTTGAGTTTTGGTATTGGGCTAGGTAGATAGAGATTTGTAGTTTCTGAGTCATTGTTTGAGTCTGTAAGCTGTAATTTTATGAATTCAAGAGTAAATACAGCCAATTTATGCATTTAATCAGTATCCCCCTCTCTAGCAGGACAGGACTCTATAGGGTGTGCTCCACTCCCTTGCAACTGATCTATAATGTCCAAATCATGGAGGTCATAATCAGAAGTGTCCAAGGGATGCTCAACGGGTTATACAAGAGGAACCAATCATAACTGGTGGCACATATTGCAAGTATGTGGCACATAAATATATGGACCTGAGGAGGATGATGCACCAACACTTGAGCCTTCACCAACATCACCAGAATGTGGCTAAGCTAATGTAGAAGCATCCAAAACCAAATGACCACTCAAAGCGTGAATAGCCTAAATAGTCTTTGTGGTTGCATCCTAGATAATATCTGGATGATATATTGGAGGTGGCGAAGGAAGAGGAGGAAGGGGAACATTTGGGTGTGGGACTACCCTAACTGGCCCTGGTCTATCTTGGGGCATACCTCCACTGACACCCTAGAAGGGTTTAATGTCAAAGTAATTGGCATGATGCCCTAACAGAAACTCAACATATTAATTTTTAATAAAGTAAAATGGTATATCGGAATTATTGTTTGGTGGTTTATCAAAAACCATACACTAATGATCCCAAAATTTAGCTATAATGTCCCTATGAATGCACCATTTTATAGAAATTTTTGTTTTATTCACATTCACTGGAAAACCGATGCAGGGGTCAATGAATAAAGAGGCTATTTGGGCTTTGGTTATTTGAAGATCTTTCACATCATCATAAGACAATCCACATCCATAATATTCCCTCATGTGTTCTCACCACAAATGAAAGGAATTATGTTTGGTGGAGAGAGTTTCTATATTGTTTATTATTTCATTCAATGTGTTTGTCATAACTCTCAATCGAGGGATTGTCTTATAAACTTCACAAATGCCCCTCAATTGCCCTAATTTTTCACCAATTAAGTCTTCAATTGGTGGCTACAGAGGTGGTGGAGCATTTGGCATTTTTGGATTTTCATTCTCAGCCATAATACCTGATTAAAATTAAAAACTAATTAATCTAATTGAAATTACTTAATATAAATGAAATTATTGTTAAAAAACTCTAGTTTTTTATAAAAATCCCAAAAACATCCTACTTTTTCACATTAATCCATAACAAACCCTATTTTTTGATTAAAATACATCAACTAACACTAGTTTTTAATCAAAATCCATTTAGATACGTTAATTTTTAATAAAAATTCAATGTAAACTCTAGTTTTTGATTAAAAAATCAATATAAAACCCTATTTTTGATAAAAAATCAATAGAAAACCCTTATTTTGATAAAAAATTCATAAAAACTACTTCAAATTAAGAGAATCTACTTGAAATATCGATTAAAACATTTTAAAAACCAAATACTTACCTTTGAAATCGGATATCTGATAGAAGCAGATATCGGATTTTCGGTTTTCCTTGTGCGCCCGCGTGCAAACAGTGAATAATGAAGTTATAAGAGTCGACTGGCTTTTATATAATGTTTCCACAAATCGGATATCCAATTTGTAGAAACTAGGTTTGGGTTTTGGTTCGGCTAAATGTACTGACAGCTGAACCTAGAAAATTCAACTCGACATTTCTACAATTTTGAGTCGATCCAAAACGTGATTTTTTTCTCATTGCCACTTTTTGGCCAATCATGATCCTACACATACCCTTGAAATAAAAATTTATGTTTTGTTCTAAAATTTTACAATCGTTTACATATACAAGATACACAAGACTTAATTTTCTAAATATCAGGATTGTAACTTTGGTGAATTTTATGAAGGAATGTGTACCTATTTTTTGTCCTTTCAAGACCTCAAGTTGATACATAACTAGTAGGTTTTTTCTGGATTTTTATATTACACTAGATAAATAATAAATATGATGACAAGTTACATTGAATTTTAATATTTATGAAGGCAATCCATGTAAATATTGAGCTGCCATATATCACTTCTACACGATTAATTCCCATCTATGTGAGGTTAGCTCATTCATCTACCTATTTTATCAATTTTGAGTGTGGTTCATCCATCTAGGGGTGGAGGTACAAGATTATTGATTAGTGGTAGCTTTATTCACCTTGGGAGTACACTACCATATTTCCAACCAATGGGGCTCATCCACATAGGTATATTTCCATACTATATCCTTCTGCCATTCTACATGATGGGAAACAAAGTGCAATAATGGGCCCATAGACTTATGGAATTCCTTTATCAATTGTTGTGTACCAACATTCCATGATGTTTGTATGCACAAAATCCTTTGAAAGGGTTTTTATATACGAAAATCTATCTCCACTTGTGAAACTTGTCCATCTTCCATGGTTATGTAGACCTTTATCCTTTTATCAAAATTCTTGATGCGAAAGTGTGGAAAGTAGTGGGGACCACTTACTACATGGGAACTTAAGTGAACACATTACAACATATGTGGAAATGATCTTTTCAATGTAACCATTTATCCTAAAGGGGAAAGGCAACACATAGATATAAAAACACAATTTGATAATGACCAGGCCAATTAGGTAATAAAACATACAATTCCAGTAAATGCATGAGGCCGATAGATAATGGATGTGATCTAAACAAAGGGAAACATTTGTAACCATCCAAAAATGGAATATAAAAAAAGTGCAAGGGTTTAAATCAAAACTAGGGTTTAGGGAAAAGACTAAGGATTTAGGAGACCATAACATATAACTTTCACACCCTAGATTGCATAGTTAGGAGTTTCAAAATTTTCAAAAGATTATAAAAACCACAAATCTGTCAAATTTTACAAGTGCCACTAGTGGCTCTAGTTGGGGACGTCTATTTAATAAAAAAAGAGTGAGGATTCATAAAAATATTGTGAAGTAGTAAAAAAATCAAGCCAAAAATTGATGACCTCATACAAAATTTTTACATTATGATGCAATGTGCATGGGTGCATCCCTCTTATGAGGAGTCCTAGGTTTGAGAAATTTTCAATCCACTTGCAATACCAACACCTCACCATTCATATTTTACAAGAAATATGAATTCTCACCATGATTGTTGCATATGGCATATGGGCCAAACAATAGAGCTTCAAATTTCCCATGTTTGCCCTTATCCTAGACTCTAACATTGCACATCAAGACCAAATCAACAAATTTCAATTTCTTGTCTGATTCTCTTTTGCCAAATTGGTATTTGAACTATAATTGTTTTTTTAAGATTGATGTACTATGCTTTCTGTAAGTTGTGTAATTTAAAACATCAAACTATCATCATCATATTCTTCATATTCTTGGATGAACTTATATGCTATCAATTGTTTTTTAATGGTAGCCTACCATCCAATCCATACACTAGCTCATAGTGGGATTTATGTGTAGCTTTCTTTATGGTTGTTCGATCAACCCATAGTCATAACTTCGATTTTGAGTCGCATGCTCTCTTTTTCTTCTTAATCACTATTTTCATAATTTTAATGAGACTCTTGTTATTGTACTCAAATTTTTTATTGCCTTGCAGATGATAAGGGGAAGAATATGATTTAGAAATTCCATAACTATTACAATAATATACAAACTCCTCTAATGTGAAATACATTGCATTATCCATGATCAACTTTGTAGGAGTACAAAACTAGATAAAAATGTTTTCCATCATGAAATTTATGACAACCTTTCTATTTTCCTTTATTGTGGTGACTTCCTGCATCCATTTGGTCAAATAGTCCATGGCTACCAGTGTCCAATTGTGGCTACCACTAGATTTATCATTGAGTTCACCAATAAAATTGTCATGTCCCCTTTTTCTAAAAATAAGAGTTTCTATTTTTAGTAAGAATTGTTATCCTAATATAGTAATTCAAGTCTTGCAAACAAATCAGGAAAATAATGTCCTTTATGGTGAAATAATTAAATTGGATTTTAGTGACAAATTATTAAATGAAGATTTAAATATTTGGAGCCAATTTGAGCGTGGATTTTTGGGAAAAGGCAAAATGAATTTTTTATTGGCTTGTGAAGTGGTGCAAGAAATGGAAATATTTTATTATTTCCCTTTGGTGCACTTGAATTTTGGTTTTATAATTATGAAAGAGGAGTTACACAATTATTTACCTAATTTTGGCTTTTGAATGTGGATTACTTAAGGGGAAAAATCAGCTTTTTTCACTATTCATTCATTGTGTTTTACTAAAGCATGTTTATTTCTTCTTCAGAGGGTGAGAAACCATTGAAGGAGTTATATTCTAGGCTGATAAACCAAGGAGATGGAGACTTTTAGGTAGTGGGTTTGCAGGTCTCCAAAGGAAAATTCATACATGGGTTACAATTGTGCTTTTAGAGGAGTTTTATTGTGTGCTTTTGCGAGAGTTTGTTGCTAATTTTTGTTTTTTGTTGGCTCATATTTTGTAATCAGATTTTTTATATTGTTAGAAGCATATTCATGTTTTATTTTTCTATTGTGATCAGACCCGTATCTCATATATTTCAGTTATATTCTTATATTCAAATTCTAGAGAGTTTTTGTGCAAATCTATTGGGGTTTCAGGTGTATTTTTGAGTGCCAAATTGGTGGTATTTGTGCATATTCTAAGGAAAGATATGTAGACTATATAAAGTGAATTTTTATATGTTTTTATGCTTCCAATTTTTTTTTTATAAAATTTATTTTGTGCTGCACAATTAAAATCTTAAGTGTTTGTGGCTTCATTGAAGCAATTTTAGACATACCCGGTTTAACCGATTTTCTTTGTTTGCAAAATTTAATTATATAAATTATTAAAGAATTTGAAAATAAGATTTAAATATCTCATAAGTGATATTACACAAATCTATGACCCATTATTGAAAAGGGGTTTTCTTCTTCTATGTTCTAAGTGGTAAAGGACAAGATAATTTTAACTTACTAGATTTTTTTTTGGCAAGCATCACATTTCTTTACCATTTTATGTGTGTCAAAGAAGAGGGAAGGCCACCAATATCTAGATCTCAAGATCTTATGGATAGTTTTATTATCCATGTGATGACCTCCACAGACACCATTATTCATTTTCTCAAGGATTCTTATGGCTTTTTCCTCATTAAAACATCTCAGAATAACACCTACTCTATCTCTCCAATATAGACAACCTTGAATCATGACATATTTTATAGTTTGTAACTTCAAAGTTCCTTTTTTGTTATTAGTCATGTGATCAAGGAATGATATCTTTCTCAAGTAGTATAGGATATCTTTATATCAAGGACAAGATTGAACATCACATTCTTTGGTGGTTGTATCCTCCTCCATCTGATTTATTTGGTTGGCTTCGAGATTAGATTTAGCCATCAGTTTGGCTAAACCATGTCCTCTAACAAGTATAGTTATTTGGACATCAATCTTGAATTCTTGGATCATATTGATCCATCTACACCTTCTTTGAGTGACCTCTTGTTGATTAAACATGTCTTTAACTTTAGCATTAGGTACATAAGCCACTATTTTTTCACCCACTAAGTAAAACCTAGTTTTTTATAGCTTTTACAAGAGCATAAGCCTATTTTTCCATAATATCATATTTTTATTCTATAGATTCAAGTGATTTTCTGAAGAAATCAATGGGTTTTCCATAACCCTCATCATTATTTTGTAACAATACACCATCTATAGTGTGAAAGGATGCAAAAGAAAACAACTAAAAAGGATTATCAAAATTAGGTGACTTGAGTACCAGTGCCTCTTTGGTAGACTTATTGATGTTGTTAAATGCATTGAAAACCCCATTCCCCCATTCAAATAATTCTTGTTTTCTCAACATCTTGGAGATGGATTTTTTTGTCTCAAAAAAGTTTGTTACAAATCTCCTAATAAAGTTGATTTAGCTAAAAATGACTAAATCCCCTTCACAATATTAGGGATTGGAATTTGGTCAGTTGTTGCAACCTTTTTTAGATCAATCTTGATCCCATATTTTGAGACTATATATCCCAATAATTTTCCTTTTGTAACCCCAAATGTACACTTCTTAGGGCTCAATGAAATTCCATATTCCAAGGCTCTTATAAATATCTTTTCTAAATGCATATAATTTTCTTCCTCTTTCTTGGAATATGCAATTAGGTCATCCTGATATACCACCATGAATATATCTATGAAATCTAAGAAATAAACATCCATAGCTCTTAGAAATTTTGCTCCTTTATTGGTCAAACCGAAAGGAATTCAAACTTAGACATATGTGCCTATTGGTGTTGTGAAGATAATTTTATACTGCTCTAATTCCTTTCATTCAACTTGGTTGTACCCTAAAACCTATCCATCAAGGATTAAATCTCAAAACCAATAAACTTATGCAACATTGCTTCTATATTAGCCAATGGGTAATTATCCTTCAATGAAGATATGTTTAGATTTCTAAAATCCATGCACAATTTGATATCTCAATTCTTTTTCCTCACTAATGGGTGAGGTCGTTGATGTCACAAATTGAATCATTTAATTTTTCATCTATCAAACTGGGTGTGTCTCAAAGAAATATATGATGAGGACTCCAAAAATTGGGGGGTTTTGCACTTTAAACAGTGACTTTGATTTTGTTCAGTCTCCTTTAGGAGCTCTTAAGAGCTCTCAAGAGTGCTTCAGGAGCATAACATAGCAACTAATTTCTAAGGATGATTCTCACTTACTAGTTAGCTTAATTCTTATTTAAACCTATTCTAATCCTAATGATGCAACTTTGATGTTACCTTACTTAATTGTAATTGGTTCATTGGGAGATCTACAAAGAAAATCAATTATAACTCTAAATCTAAAATCCAAAATTTAAAGTTACTATTTAAAGGGAATCTAATTACGCTTACAAATAATGAACTTTATTCTAGAAAATAGTGAATCTATTTATGTTGCAAATAATTAAACATTAAATCTAGAAAGAGATAATACTACCTCCCAAGAAAATATTGCAATTTAGCTTCAACTCAATCCTTACATCATTAATTGTTACCAATATTACTATAGCTATGTGCATCAGATAATGAATACTCATTGAAATCTATAGTAAATGATGGAATTTTGATCTAACTCTGATCTATAGTAAGATATCTAAATTACTCTAAATTTTAGTAACCTAATCTAAGTAAATACAATTTTTGAACTTTGATAAACAAGAATTAAAGTGTTAACTTCAAACCAATTATAACAGAAAAAATTTAACTTAATCAAATAATAATGACATAGGGTCACCTCCTTCGGTTGAGTGAGGCGTGCTCTTCCTATGGTGGGACCTCAAACAAAGTGATTCATATCAACTTCTTATTTTCATTCCAATTGGCCAAAATCAGCGACTAAAAAAAATGTATGGAGTACCAAAAGTTACAATTTTGAGCAAAAGATCGACTAACTCAAATTAAACATAGGGATGGATATTTATAAGAATATCCCTTATTTTTTAATTCAAATCATTGGCGCTAGCTACCAAATTATAGAGTGAAAATCTAAATGAAATTCTAAATAAAAATATCCAAGAGAATCTTTCATTATTCCAGCTGGAGAAGCATTTCCCAAATCAACAAAGAGAGCCAATCCAGAATCATAGCAATTCAGGATCTATTTGGAGCCTTCAAGAGCGTAATTAGCGTCATGTTGTTAAACAAAGAGTTTAATAAATCTAGGTCAATAGTAAGAATTGAAGTACCTACATGAAATAATCAAGAATATATTGCAACCATGATAGTAAATATTTCAATTTGCACAGTCATTTCTTTATTAACATCACCAAAAGAAGCACATTTAGTGCAAAATACCACATCTAATATATTCTTTAATTATTCAAGTATAATATAAAAAAAAACATTAAACATATAATATACTACCATAATAGTTAATTAATACTATAATGAAGTATTTTAAGTTTATAAAAGATTAATTAAAACAACATTCTTAGGAACTCATCCTCCTCCCACTCTTGATGTAAACCACGTCCTTCTGGTTGAGGGTATAGTAAATCTCTGTTCTTAGCCACCAACCAAGAAATTATGTCCTCCTGATCAGCATCTTGCAACACATACTCAAAGAATCTTCTAGGATGAGCATAACTATTCATCTTTCCAACTAGTTCCATCCATTCCCTTAGATTTTCTCCAGTAAATTGTGGTGGTGCATCCATCATTGGTGCTGGCATAATAATCAGAGGAGGTCTGAACCTCATTCCTGTCCAATTTTTTTTTTTTTTTTCAATAACATCAATCACATATCTTATCCTGGTGAGACTCCATGTGAGGTTATTCAGTGAAATAGGATCTCTTCTTCTCAGTTGTGGAAAAATGCTCTTAAATCTCTCCATGGTTGCACTTAAGGCTCAATGTGGAAGATGATCTTGAATCCTTTCAAAAACTTGAATTCTTTCATACAAATTTATTTTATAAGCAGTTGATACATTTTATGACATTGTAAAATATCATAAATAAGCTCTGAAAGGTCTGGACCAAGGGGTCTCATTCCTCATAGGAAATCCTAGTTTCTCTATGGTCCCATTCTACTTGGTTTTGTAATAATGAAACAAAAGATCTTATCTGCAGCTCCGCTAAGAAAACATTGGGAAAGGATTATGGAAATTTACGAAGCAAAAATCCATGCTGAAATTACTCACACATTTGATTTTGGATAGTAGGATGGCTATTAAAGAAATTTTCTAGAAATTCCCTATCATGGACTCATAATCAATTTTTCTTTTGAGTAATAGTTGGTTTATTTTCCACTGGAGAAACCTTTCTCTTTGAAAGAGTGCTAAAGATCCTGAACGTTTTCTCATTGATAACATTGCACAAGGCAATTCTACCATCTATTGCAATTTATCCTCCATTTCATCTTTTTCTTTTGCTAACTATAGGTTTTTATTTCTCAATTGTTCTTTCTCATGTTTAAGTTTCACAATAGTTAATAAAATATATCTTCTTGGAGTAGATGAGGTGGAAGCTTCATGTGAGTGCAACATATTGGATTGTTGTCTTAGCTGGTGTTCCTTCTACTATAACTTTTCCCTTAGTTTTCCTATCTCCTTAGTATTGAACCTTGTTGTTTCCTCTTCCATAGCTAATGCTTATGCATTACCCCATTGTAAGGTTCTTGTTGTTTCACTTAGTTTTCCTTGCAGAGCTCATTCTTTTTCATCTATTTCTCTTTCTAGTTGCTCTATTTTACTCACTGGATTTTACAACTTTTCTTCCTTCCTCAATTTATCCTCAAGGAATTATATTCTTCCTCTTTCTTCTTTTGATTCCATTTGTATTCTTGACATGGCCATAACCTTTGTTATTTCATTCTCTTCCTCTGATTCTTCTTCTTCCTATAATTGCGTGGATTTTTTTGGTTCAGTTATTGGTTATTTTCATTTTCTTCTTTCAACAATTGGGGATTGTGAAGGATATTTCTTAGCTTCTTCTTCCTCATACTCCTTTGAGGCCTCTCTTTCTTCAGACTAGGGGTTATATTTTTTAGAAATAATCTCTCAAAGGTGTCCTTTCAAGAGATGGAAGTGGGGCTTTAGGAGGTTTGTGAGGTTATACAGGTAATTGCACAAGTATTTGTACTTCCTCACAATTACTTAGAAAATAATCTCACTTTAAATTGAACAAAGAATATCAAAAAGCATTTGAAAACTTAAAACAATATTTAGCTAATCATCCTATCTTACAACTCGCTACATCAGAGCATCCATTTATTCTTTACACTTTTCCTTGTCAAATACTCTCACTACATTATTGGCACAAGAAGATGAGAATGGTTAAGAACATCTTGTTTATTACATCATTTAGATATTAATTGATTATGAAAAATGATACATGAGTATAGAGAAAAATTGTTTGCCTCTTGTTTTTTCCACAAACAAGTTAATATATTACTTATTGAATGCTGAAGTGCATGTGATGAAATTTTTTTATACATTAATATATTTATTTTCTAAGACTTATTTATCAAGATTATTAGCTAAGTGGATAATATTGTTAATGGAGCTTTATCTTAGTTTTGTATTTCAAAAACCAATTAAGGGTCAAACATTGATCTATTCCATTTAGGTAAATCTCCTTCACCGTTAGCTTTACCAAACCAAGAGTCATTTTTTGATGAGGACATGTTAACATTAGAGAATAATGGTGCATGTGATTTATATTTTGCTTTTTATAAGTGTAGAACTACCTCTAGGATTGGGGTGATATTATTACCTCCTTAGGTAATCCAATTCCTTTATCTTATTTTCTCAATTTCCTTTACACAAATAACATCATGGAATATGAGGCCCTTATTATTGGTTTGTGTGTGGAATTGTCTTTTAATGTTCAACACCTTCATATATCTGGACACTCTTAATTAATCATAAAAAAATTTAATGGATAATATCAAGAGAAATGAGACAAACTATCCCAATATCATGATTTGGCATTAACAATATTATGGATTTTTTACCTCCTATAATATTGGCAATATTCCACAAAAGGATAATAAACACATAGATGTAATGAAAATGGCTACTTCCCTTATATCCCTTGATGATTATTCCATGCTTTTTCAATTCACTATTTATAATCTCAAATCACCATTGATAGACAATAACATAAAAGAAGAGATAATATGTCATGTGGATAAATCAGATGAATGGTAGTCACCCATTTTATAATATTTGAATAATGGTATTTTCTCTTAATCAACTATAAAAACACATGGGATTGTATTCAAAAACTAGTTGCATGATATAATATTGGCCAATGTGTTATACCATAGATCATACAATGGTATCCTTCATTCCCTTAGAAACTCAAAGATTGCTATGGTCCTTAATAAAGCTCATTCAAGTGCTCGTGGAGGAAATTTTGGTGGTTGATCTTTGGTTCAAAAGTTAATATGAATTGGATATTATTAGAAAAATATGGAACAATATTATTTCACTTTTGTTGAGAAATATCCTAAGTGTCAAGAACATAACATTTTTATTCATACTCTTGTTCATGAAATTCGTGCCCAGGTTACAATTTGGTCATTTTCAGTGTGCAGTTGGGATCTCATCAACACGATTTCTCCCCCATCATCTCATAGACATATGTTTATTATAACAACTAAAAATTACTTCATGAAATGGGTTGAGGTGATTCTACTTTGTTCCACAATAGTTGAAGCATTATGTTGTTTTATATTAAACAACATTATATCAAGATTTAGACTTTTCTCTACTTTAATTTTGGATAATGATACACCATTTAAAAGAACAAAGAAATGAAATATTTTTAGAAAATTCCATATAAAACATCATTTTTTTTATAGCTTATTATCCTCAATAAAATGGATAGGTGGAAGCAAGTAAGAAAATAATTTAACATTTCTTAGAAAAAGTGTTGACAAACATGGTAAAGATTGGCTTACCCAAATTTCTTATGTATTATTAGCTCATTGCATGAGTGTTTGAATGGATATATGAAATAATCCATACAACCTTGTATATGGTGTTGATGTTCTTATGCATTTGGAATTGGAAATTATTTCTTTAAGGACCTCTCTTAGTGGTAGTATTGATGATAAATCCTATAGAGAACAAATAGTTCAACAACTTGAAATGCTTGATGATTAGGGTATATATACATGCTCTTGAACATATTTAGGATGATTATAAATGTGTTCAATATAAATACAGTGATGGTATTATTCATCATTCTCTTAAGAAATTTTAATTGCTTCTATATGAGAATCAATGTAATGTAAAAGTAGCACGAAGAGAAAATGGAAATTTTAGTCAGAATTGGTTGGGACCTTATGTTATTGATGAATACTTGTGGATCTAGAGCATATAATATTTCTACAACAAATGATACACCTCTAAAAGAGCCCATAAACATTATGCATGTACATATATTGTATGCTTAACATTATATTTTGAATAGTATGTTTTACCATAAACTATGTTGGTTAGATTACATAGATGTTCCTTTTTATTTTATTTTGTATTAATTCATTCATGACAAAATTTTTTATGTCTTGAGTTATTAGAGTACTTTTTTCTAAGGAAATATTACTTATTATGCATAGTATTCAATAATTTATGTGGCATGTTGAATTAAATTATTAAAAGCATTTAATTTCTCTAAATTAGATCATAATTGCATTTATTTCAACATGTATACACTTAGTCACAACTATATCATTTAATTAGATAATTGCATTCAGCTATTTTGTTATATCACATCATTCATTTAGATATATCAAGTAGATCATCCTCAATTTATTAAATAATCATAACTAGATTGTTTAATAGATCACAATTGTATTCAATTTACTATATATATATTTAATGCATGTTCAAAACAAAAATATCACATGTAGTACGAAAAAAAAAGTAATGGACAAAACAAGTAAATTATGATCATATATATGTATATATATAGATCATGGTGTTTATATACACCATGGTGTTACCATGTTGACAAAATTTGGTGTATCATGCAAATAATACATAAACATATTGTAGGCCTATGGCTACTAGACTCCTTGAGACTTGGTGGTGGTGGTTGATGTGATACTATATATTATGAGTGGCTCCTAGAGCTACTCCGTACCAGTAAATCCCACAACTCACCTCTAATCTTGACATTACTCTCAAGCACTAAATTGTGTGTTTCTCATGAAGATTAGATATCTCTTTGCATGTACCCTACTTATCTCCTCTCATAGGAATGCCTACATCTTGCTTGGTATAGGAGCTCAATCTATGGGTGAGTGTGGGATCATGGGGGTCCAAAAAGTGACAATATAACAAAAAAGTGGTTGATGGAATTTATTAATCCGAATTTGATAAAATTTAAAGTTTTCATTGAGAATTTTTTAAGATTTCAAAAAATATAAGAATTGCCTTATTTGGAATTAAATAGATAATTATTATTAATTTTCTGCATACATTTTTACTAAATTCCTGATTGATAGGCTGATTGAAAAACATCTATAATTATTGAACGATTTCATATTTTTTGAACCTAAAAGATGTGTCACATTCTATGCTTCCCATACTATAGGATAAAAAAATAAAATTTGAGTTTGATAATTTTCTTACCAAGTTATGGTGGTCAAACAAACATATTTTAATATTTTATAAAAAAAATCATAAAAAAATCATAACTAATTATTTACTTGCAAAAAAATTCAAAAAGAAATTTGACACATCCAAGAATGTGTCCTCTACTTATATTGAAAGTTTCAAAAAATAATATTTTATTTTTTTGTACTTAGATTAGTCATACATACACCTACTTTTTAATTTTTCCTAAAATTTTAGTACTACTACATTGAAATTTTGAATTTTTACCAGATATTTTTACGTTTTTCCAAAAAAGGAATAGTATCTTAGAAACTAAATTCAATTTGTTACAAAAAAATTTCTTACATATTTTTCAAATTATGTTAATAACCTATTCAAATTTTTATGTCAAGTTTCCTAACTATGTTTTTTCTCAATTTTCATTTCCACTTAAGGGCCTAGTTTGGATCCCCATGATCCTACATTGAACCCTCTCTCAACACTCAACTCATTATAAGTGACTCTAAACTCCTCATATATCATCCTCCATCATGATATACACTTATATATATATATATATATATATATATATATATATATATATATATATATATATATATGTTTCACCTTGCACTCTGTAGCGGCCTATGCTCAACATGCACTAGCTAATGTGGGGTTATGTTAGGAACCATGTATGATATCACTCGACCTACAAAGTTGATCCAATCTTAGGTACCAGATACAAAAATTTAAAATATAAAATAATATGAGATACATGCATGATATAAAACATAAATCTAAAAATAGCATCAAACAACATATAAAGTAAAGAAAAATATCATAACATATCATATAACCTAGGTCACCAGCTCACGAGTGTGGATCCCTCCATGCAACTATAGTAGCTAAATCTAGACTCCCTTAAGAGGTCAAGTAAATCTTAGATACTTCTCCACTACTCTATCCATTCTCATAAATAGGTCCAGTCTCTCAAGTGTATAGGGATGTGATCATGATACATGAGGATGGGATTTTGATCTCCTTAGGGGCATTTATGGCCTCCTCCTACTCCTCAGGATCTCCTACTACCACTGTGGTTGGATATTGATCCTCATCCTCCTTATCATCATCTCATCATATATATTCATCATCTTCCTCATCCTCCTCTTCAAAATCCTCTCAATGTCGTGGTCATGGCCTAGGATCACTAATAGGTTGGTCAACAATAAATATAGGATCAACATGTGTAGTGTCCTACCACCTGATGTATGTAGTACTAGATATAACATCATCCATATTAGATATAAGATGTTCATTCTCCTCCTCATCATATGAGTAACTCAAGGGGACATCTACAATGGTAGGATTTTTTTATGTCATGTGCTCTAACAGTGTTGTGAGTCAACCTGACATAGGTCAGTTGAGGGATAGTACTCCCTAAATGCGACCAAACCATCTCATCACTCAATCATAGTTAAAATACATCACAATATACTCATAATGATAAAAAAAATAAAAAAATAAAATTGCATCCTAGCTAGTTTTTGTGTTAATCCTAAATAGGGATGTAGTCTTGTATGATCTCCAAATAATGTTCACATCATCTACTCGATCAAATGTGACACACCAATCTAATAGATCTCAGTACTACCAAGTCCTTCTATGTGGATAGCAGACTTAACTCATGGATATTTCCATGGTACCTCTATGGGATATCTCTTGTTCCATGTTCAAGTGATGTGCTCAAACACCCAATCCTAAAGTAGCCCAAATCATGAGACTCTGTGTCTCACAGTGAAAAAATTATCCAAGATCATAATTTAAACTTTCTAGCATACTTTTCCCCTAGATGAACATGATTTGATGATCCTTAATTTCTCATATTGTGTGGATAAGGACCTAATGTAGGTGTGGGCCTCACCCATTTCATGACACATCCAACACTACTATAACAATCAAGATCTATTGAAGCAAAGGGATATTGGTGCCTATATGTAACAACAACTATAGAAAAATTCAACCCTTTCCCTCACAAGCCATATCATGATCGATGCAATATCTCTAATCATCCAAGATCTCCTTTCTGCTTTACCCCTTTGTAGTTTTATAATATTACACCCCATGGAAATTTCCCATACACTTTTTCATTCACTTTAGTTTCCACTCCCTTATTGTTTTTGCATGCTCATTTCAGCCCTTACATCAACCTTTTTTCCTGCATGATGCTTAGGACCCCTTTTTAGTAGCTACCTTTACACGCTAGCTTTGTGTCAAATCTTGTTTTTTCCTCATTTCATCCATTTTTAGCATAATATTTCTAGACACTATTGTGTTCTACAAATGTTCACACATCACACTAGCATCCCATGACATTTCAACATTCAAATGGTTGTTTTTTAGAGTGTTTCCACTTGTCACCTACCTTTGTTAGTGAAAATGGCTCATGAAACATTTTAAAGGATTGGGAACCTTCTTTTCCCTCCTATTATATTTTTAGAATCCATCTTTTAAATTCGTTTGGTCTTATTCGTTTCTCACTTGAAAACTCTCTATTTTCTTTCTCTTGGAATCTA
>CM021102.1:293604002-293883182 GCA_007115665.2 Sequoiadendron giganteum | reverse complement strand
GATCAATGTCCATATACTCTCTCTTAGCCTCCTCCTCTACATGCTCCTCTATCCCAAAATCCCTATCAATCTCAAAATTTGCATGCTCCTCTTCTACTACCTCCTCGATAGCATGCTCTCCCCTGATCTCCACTCCACCCTCGAGGTCCAACATTAGAATATCCTCTACCTCAGCCTCTCGAATAGGTGATAATCCACCTACCTGACCACCTCTTCATCCTCTCTGATCTCGTCTCCCACCACTACCACCACCACCACCACCACCTCTCCCATCATCACCACCATCTCAGTCTCCAACCCTGCCACCACCTCTACCTCTAAACCACCCTCTCAGCCTTGTCCCTCATCTCTCCACTAGTGTTGGCTGATCTGGATCGGTGTATGGCACAAGACGATGTGTTGCTCACCAGGTATCATATGCAACAGTAGTCCTAGGATTCACTACTCCACCCCTCCATCCTCATCGTAATGGCTGTAAATCCTGAATATTTGCCTCTTTAGTAGTAATTGGTATCATAGGCCCCCACCAAGGAACCTCTCTAGATGATCGGGAAAACTCTTATCATCCTCTCGGCACATCCTGTACCTCACCAAACTATCTTAGCACACGGTCTAGCAGATGTATCTCTATGATGTGAACACTCGAAATAGTCCTCCCAATCAGGTATTGTGTTTGTCGACAATAAGGTAAATGACTATCCTCATCCAACCATCGCTCACAATCCATGAATGGTCTCCATATGATTTGAACTAATGTGTCAAGTGCATGTCTCCAATAACTTGTATCTCCTACATGACTCTATGTGATGTTTCCCACATAACGGAAAACATAAGGAGATCTCACCTCCTGATCAGCAGTAACTAGAGGATGAAACACAATAGTACGTTCCCATGCCCAAACCATGAGAAGAGTAGTCTCGTAGCTCATTGATTGCGCATCTCTATATGCTATATCATGCAAATGGAAGTAAAGCATAGCTAATAGATAGGGACCCCAAGCATACACAACCTCCCTATCTAGCATCCCAACAAACATCTCCCCCACCCAATAGGAAATCCATGACCCTGATGGTTAGGAAGAACTATCCCAACAATCAGTAAACATAATATGTAGTCTATCCACTCATATTTATCTGCAAGCACCTGTCATCTAATCTCATAGTTCTCTATGCCTAATCTCCCAACATCATCATATACATAATATCTCATAATCTCACTATAACCCCTCTGGGTATCATACATCACTCTCTCTCCTCTAATGGTAATTTGAGGATCCTATACACATCCTCTAACATGACAGTTGCCTCTCTAGTAGGAAAATGAAATGATGAGTTCTTTGAATGCCATCTCTCATAGAGGACAGTAAGCATACCTTTATTTTCCAGAATAGTGGGCATGGTGCAAACATGATGAAGTCCTAGTCTCACTAGCAAGCATGTCTCTTCACTCACTAACCGATCTCTGAGCTCGAAGGTATCTAGTCGTGACTCTTGAGTATAAATAGGATCTAGTATAACTTGCAAAAGGGAATTCAAACAAGATGTCAATGTCAAATCATTCCAATTTTCTATCATCAATTTTTTTCTAAAAAAATTGACATTCAAATGCATCATTTTATAAACATGTGGTGCACATATCATATGTTTCATTCTTAATTATAAATGTGGTGCACTCAAATACATGAGTCGAACAACTAAGCATATGTGTTGTGTATTTCAAATGCATCTCAAATCAGACAATTCAAACAAACCAGTCAAATGCGTGCAAATAACTGCAAATGCATTGTACTTTTATTCCCTATCTAAAATACAAATGTGGCTCATTTAAGAAAATGCATTTCATGAACCTACATGCACCTATCCTATACACATATGTGATGCATTAAATCATATGCATTGAATTACATAGAAAATGCATATTTTCCCTTAAAATCATAAACATACCTAGTTGTGGTTTCATAGATGCGTTGTATCACATGTAGATGTGTCACATATGAGCACATATGCGTTGGACATTAGAAAACCACATTTTTGAAATTAAGTTTGGATGCCTAAACCTATGTGCAAAAGAAAAATTCAAAAGATCATTTCAAGGTGCATACCAAGGGTCCCACGTTGGCTAGCTATCGGAAGGTCTAAATCCGATATCCGCGATGGCGAGTGTTTGGTTTGGAGACATTTCATCGAGAGCTCACAGAAAAATCTTCTATTCTTCCAATCTTAGGGGTGTAAATGACTTGATTTTTACCCTAATTTCTATTTATACCTAGGGTTAAAAAGAAAATTTCTTCAGACCTTGTCTATTGTCTGCATAAACTTTCAACTTCCATCAACCCATACACATCCCTAACACTTCCAAATTCAATTATGTCAACTCCATAGCATTTCTGACCACCAAACTGACTTATCGGAATTATTTCCTTCTTTTTTTTGAAAATTTTCAAAAACTTGTCAATTTTCCTGAGGGGGCATACCCTAACCTATCTCATTCTGGGGCACGATTGGGGCATGTTTTTAATGATTTTCTTTGAAACAACGCGATAAAAAACATTGTATCAAAGAGGGGAAAACTATAGACACTGAAAACTGGTCTAGACTTGCGAGTACCACTTTCGACATAATTTTCTAATGTCCATGGTCATGATTAAATTATGTTAATTATTTAATTATTTCCTAAAAACATCTTTCTTCTATTAATTAAATAACTTTTTAATTATTTGATTAATTCATTATGACCCTTATTCAACTTTGATTAATTAAATAAATCTTATTTATATAATTACGTCTCTAATTAATTAATTCTCTTTCTGAATTAAATAATTTATTATTTAATTAACCTTTTATCATATTTCAACTATAATTAAATATTCATTTGGAATTATTTAATTATTCAATTAACCTTTTCAAATGTCAATTAAATAAATCATTATTTATTTAATTAAATCATTTCAATTTTTGAATGTTGAATTAAATTAACATTTAATTCATAATTAATTCTTTCAGTCACATTCTTTTGTCATCCAGTTATCTAATTATTCACTCACCATCTGACTTGAGATCTATTTAAATCCATTAGTTATCTCTGGATTCGATATTTGATCATCTCTATGAAGAGGACTCTCTGTCACAACTAGTCAATTAACTAGTTCTAACTCATATGCATGAACATATTTATTAATTAAATATCTTTAATTAATTAATTAATTCATGTTTGCATTCGAAGAGATCGTTGTTGAGTTCTAACTTTATCCTTTTCATTCAAAGTCTAATTCTTCTATTTTTGAAGACTTTCAACTGAAGATTAAATTATTTATTTAATCTTCAACTCTTATTCATTCTATTTTCGAATAGTCTTAACACCATATTAAATTATTATTCTAATTTAGTCTTTATCCTGTATAATTTCCTAACTCATGTTCTAATTGACACAAAACTCACATCGCATGACATTCATGAATCTCGATCGTTGATCTCTCTTTCGAATCTGAGTCGGTCATTTGAAAACCAACTTTCTATAAATTGGCTAATCTTTGCCATTATTCCCGTCCCGAAATCTATACACTTTTTGGAAGTACTTAATCTTCGATATTTTTCTTAGAAATACATCAAGGCTATTCTTGCATACATACTGAAAACCTGAGGGCAAGAATACCAACACGACAAAATGGAGAAGGACAATCAAGACAATTCGAGGAAATGGATTAATATTTGGTGAGACTCTTATGATTATTGTTTTATTTACCGTTTAGTTTATTTATCTCATTCTTTGTTGTTTGATTTAGATTTATGCATGTTAGATGAGATTTAACCATCTTACTGTGCAACATTCATTTTATCTTTCTCACAGCTTTAATGGCTACACCCTCTACATCTTTATCTTTGATGAACAAACTACAAGGTTTTCCTAAATCTCCTGGGATATTTCTATTTATTAACCGTAGATTGTTCCTTGCTCTAACAACCAAAGAAACTGTGTATTTCTCAATCTCTTCATTAGATGGTCTCCTCAGAACAATGTTATCTATTTCAAGCTCATTCACAAAATAGTCACCATCATCTTCTTCATTTAAGAACATTTGTTGATGATGCACATCATTTTGTTACCTTTTCATATGAACATCTCCCCGTATGGCTCATCATCTAAGAAAATTTCATCTCAAGAAAAATCAGAGGGAACTAGTAATACATTATTAATTTCATCTTGATCATGGGGATATTGAGATTCTCCTTGGTCATCTTAAGACTCTTCTAATAGTTCTGCCACTGCACATTGTTGTGATGAATGAGGTATCTGACATGCCCCACACCATGGTAAATATTTTGTTACATTTATGGAGTTGTTTTGCAAGGGATCCAATGGAATTTAAGCATTCCTCTGATTTCCTTGTACTGGTTTCCCATTATTCCAGTTAGTGTGATAAGGAAAATCTTGCACCCTAGGAGGCCTCTCGTTCCTTTGGAAATGGGGCTTGTCACTTTTAGCTTTCTTTTGTAGCAAGCTAAGAACTTGATCTATCTTTTCATCAGAAGCCCTGGCTTTTCTAGCCTTCTCAGTCTGATTTCTTGTACTTTTGGAACCTTTAGGGTTTTCCATTCTTCCCACCTTGCTAGAATTTCTTCTATTGTTCTCAATGTTAACTCCCATCTTATAGGATTCTCTCATAAATTGAGGGTTCTTGTCCCTAAGTAGATAAAACATTTTTTAATCATAATAATTACAATATACTACTAAACAAGCATTTTCATTTGGCCTCAGGTAAGCAGGGACCCTAAGCATGGCCTTCTGAAACCTCACATTGAATTCAATGACCATTTCATTATGCCCTTTGGTAATGTTGTTGAAATTGTTCAACCTGAATCAGGGATTAGTTTGATCCCCATACTGATCTCTAAATAATCTATAGAAGGCTTCTGTAGAGTCGATACTTGAATTAGGCAACCCTCTATGCCAATCCCTAGCATCTTCGATCAAGGATTGCATTAAATACTTCATTGCCACATCATCATCCCATAATTCAAAGTCTTCAACAAAACTCTGAAAAGCAATGTTACCAGTGAACTTGGGAAGATTCTTTCATGCATTATCAGGGACCATATTTGGATACCCCCTAATGTTTTCAAAATATAGTTGTCTGTATCTATCAGCCTGAGGTGGCCCCTAGCATGTCTATCTCTATGGGAATCCCTTTTCTCATCCTCCTTCTTATCTTCTAATTGATGTCCCTTTTTGTACTTTCCATTACCACCATTACTTCCCTTCTTCTTACTACTTCCTTCCTGATCCTCTGAGTAGGAACTACCATTCTTATGACCACCTCCACTCCCGCTACCTTGGTCACCACCACCCCCTTTGGGAGTTTGTTTCTCAAAGTTCTTATTTTGTGAACCACTTTCATTTTGTCTTGAACCAAATGCCTCATCGATGGGTGTAGACATTTTAAGAAAAGCGATTTTTCTTGCCACCTCAGCATATGCAGCTTCTATCTCTACCTTCCTCAATTCTTCCTATAATTGATCATTTATCAATTGTAACTGCAATATTTCAAGATTTGGGGGTGCATCCAACAATCCAGGGTCAGACTTTAATCCTTTATCAATAGAAGTGTTGGTTTCAGCATTGGCATTAGTGTTGGTTCTAGGGTAAAAAGAATTGTAAGAAGTTTTCTTAGAATATTCCATGGGGGCTTTCCCATGATCAACAAAGGATGTCTTCTTGGCTACAATAGGTGGGTCATAGGTTTTGATAGCTGGGATAGAAGAAGTGTATGTAGTGGCTATAGATTTCCCCATGGAAATTGTTACTTTAGGAACCTCACGGGCCCTGCCAGCAGCTACCTTAGCCACATTTTGTTCAAAGGCCTTTCGCTTAGCAAAATCTTCTCTTATCCTTTCTACCTTTTTCTTCTAAGTGTTTCTCTCGAGATTCTTGGCTTAGACTCTGTCCAAAGTCTTTTTTCTTTTACTCTCCTATTATCCTTCGCCTCTTGTAGCCTCTTCTCCTCCTTAATCCAAGCTTGCATAGCACTATCTATATTAGCTTCATCCTCAAGGATATCTCCTACCTCACTTGGGGTAGGAGTGTAAAAGGTTCCTCCTCATTAGAAGATGCTCCACGTGGTTTGAAGTTTTTCCATTGAAAACAGACATAGCACTAGTTGTCATAGTCTCTAGAAACTATTTATCTTATTTCGAGAAACCCCATCTATCTTCTTCAACATTTAAAGTAGGAGATGAAAGAGTAGGGGATGCAACCGACTTACCTGATGTGTTATATTTCTTCACCCACAGAGATTGCTTATCTTTTCCAGGTTCAAGTTCTAGCAATGGCTCTAGGTTCTTCTTTAAATAGCTCATATTCTTCTTCATGGTTCTTGGTACATGAGGATCCTTCTTTGCATGTTGCATTTGAGAATTTGTATGAATACCAGTGTTCGAGATATCAAAGTCACCACCCAAAATTTTGGGAACTATGAATTGATTGCACTTCACTTTTACACTCATGACTTTTGAGAAGATACTAAACTTTACCTGATAAACTGACAAAGAATGGACTAGGAAATAACTCATGTGCTAGCCATGACAAACATAACACAATTTTCAGCCAATTATTCTTCCACAATGAAGCATACCATAATATTTGACTCTGACTATACCATATCTACACTAGAGACTTTGAATCTGATAGGTCCCCAATAGATTCACCAATCTGTTAGTGTTTTTTAAAATACAAGTGGATTCCTCAAAGCTTCTATGCATTTTCCATGTTCAATAATGAAATCCTAAGAAATGATTGGCCAACTTAATGAGAATAAGAAATAATGCTTACTCTCCTACAATTTGGGCTCTGCAAGACCCAGCAGGGTGATCCCACAATGTGCTTCTTTACAAATAACTAAACAATTTTGAATGCATATTGCATAACAACATATAAGTTCCCCGTCAACACTGATTAAATGAAATATTTCAAGAAATTGGAAATTCCTTCAAAGATCCAACTCCTATCAGTAGAGAACTTCAACCATAACAAATATAGGTCGATATGAAGATTAATATGAATAAATGTTCTAAAATCAAATGCCAAAGATGTGAGAAATACAACCACTACTTCAATACCAGTACCATATCCTAAAGCACAGAGTCAAATGAGAAAGAGTTTAACTACAAGGAAAATTTCATCCTAAGCAGTTAAGGTCTATATGAATTTCATTACAATTAATGTATCTATACCAGAAATCTATTACAACTTATGAATCTAGTTTCCAACCTGCATGAACTTACACAATAACTAAAGCATTTAATTGATCCTTTGAACCAAAGCCACAATTATAGTATAATTCATAGGAATAATAATGAAAATCAACGAAACCAGTCTTTAACCAATATTTCATTAATAATTCATGCCAGGTATCACAATTGGAGAGAAAATAGACACAAAATATTGTCATATTCGACACAAACATGCTTAAGAACCTCATAATTGAAAAATTCTCCTATTTGATTCTAAAATTTAAAACATGGACTCATTGTTTGCTCTCTTTGTATTACAATTCTACACTCTCAAATCTCACATTTAAAAAAAGACCCTATACATCAGCCGATAATTCCCATTTATAGAATAAGGGAGAAAAACAAGCTTTAGGCCAAAATATACACATGTCCACACTTGATTGGACCGATATTTTAAACGTTCCCCTCTATAGTTATATTTGCATTTCAATTGGAGGGAATGCATATAAGACAAAATTTATTTTTAATTGTCATGGAGAAGGAAACTGCCTTCCAAAAGGCAACCCATTAAAAGGAAAAGCATCTTTAACCATTGCAACACTTTATTCACCTCAACAATAATCCACATCAACAATTTTCACTTCGATCTGGGAGAAGTATGTGTATATTCAATTGTAAATTTTGAGGCCAGAACCTTACTATACTCGACCAAGTCATACTTCTCCGCCTTGGTGCTCATATCCCAAAATCATTAGTGAATACCATCTTCCACAATTCAAATTTTGCTTCAGATGGCCACTTGAAAGCAATAACCTCATCAATATTTTCTCTATATAGTGCATATTTCACCATCACTAAAGTAGCTTCCTTATCAAAATTTTCTAATAAAGTAATAACAAAGGATAGTTTCTCAAGTGTATCATTCAACATACCAATATCAACTTTCTTGCATATTTCATTTTTCTGAGTTCACATGATTTCATTCATTTGTTCTTTCCAAGCTTGCAAAGGCTTCACCTCATCATAATTATGTTGGATATCTGGTAATGGTGTTAAGTTTACTTCATCATATTTGGCCTTTAATTCTTTGATCTTCATTTCCATAGGAGCAACATACCCCTGAAACTTCTTCTCAATGATCTCATTAATAAATTGATAAGTTGGAATAACCTTTGGATACTTATCCTTTTGATGCTTTTCTCTAATCACCATGAACTTTAATTGTTCATCTCTACGACTCCACTTATCCAACAATGGGGTAGCTAATTATTTATCTTTTGGGAATGACCTAATTTCTTGCAACATTTAGCATAACTTGCATGGACACTTTTTTATTTTCCTTGGACTTTTCTATTGAAGTGTCTCAATACAACATCTACAATCACTGAATTGATTTTGAACATAGATTCTTGGGACTGTTGCAACAATTATTTATACTCCTCAACCTAGTGGATTAATTTTTCCCTTGAAAGCCCTCCTCCTGGGCTACTTTCCCCCTCAATTGCAATGGGATCCTATCCCATATCATATGGAATGATTGCTAAGGATTTTCCTTGTGAGGGAGGCTAAAGTTCATGCATTGGTGGATCAAAAATAGTATGGCTAGAGCTAGCTTGTCCTTGAGATTTCCATGCCTTCATTTGTTGCTTCAATAATGCTAACTCAATTTCTAATTCTACAACTCTTTGTTGAATCTTATTGTACTCATTAATAAGGTCATTATATTGGCCCCTTAGAGTGTCTCTATCCTTGGTCAAATCCTCAACAGTTTCCCTGGTGAACTTGGAAACATTTACTGCCATATCTATTGCCTCCAATGTTGGGGTATCAACAACTCTTCTCAAAACTAGGTGACCACTGAAATCAGCCGACTATGCAACTATTAGTTTTTTGGATCCAGTAGAAAATGAAAAAATTGCCAATGCATCCCATTCCTCAGTAAAGGTTAAGCCTTTGAGTGTCACTGTAGCTTCTTCTTCAGTTTGGAGAAGTGGCCTATTGATGCTTCTTATTATATCGAACACCATAGCATCATCGATATCCCATTTTGGGAGCAATAATACTCCACTCTTTTTCACCAATGCCCTACCTTGCTCTAGTATTATCTCCTTGAAGGTTTCCCTCATTTTCTACATGATTGGATTGAATAACCTTCTCTAGAAGCTCCAGATCTAGACTCCTTTCTTGAGCTACCTTCTCAGCGTACACTAGAACATGTGCATTTTTTTAACAAAATATTCACCCCTCATGAATTCTCTACAGGTCTCTATTATCATATCATGAATATTAGTTATTCCCATTATTCAATCTTTCCCAATCCTCAGAGCAACTACTCTAGAACTTGATGGAAAATCCTGTGGGAAAGATGGCATTCCTTGTTGCATGTAATTAGGGGTCACCATGATCTCTTCATCATCTATTTCAGGATAATCAACCACCTTTTCTTGTTCAATACTCTGTCTCTTGGGTGATGGTGGTTGTGTTGGAAAAGGGGATCTCGGGGGGAGTCCGGATCAATGACAATCGGTAACAATTTCCCTGAAGATGGTGGTATTGATTGTTTATGAGACATCACTCTAGACTTTTCTAAAGTGATAGGTGTGAGCATGGTTTCTTTCTAAGCTATCATTCCCATCTTTCTAGAATATACCCTAAACTTTGGTGGAGGCTAATAAGTAGGTCTTTCCTCCAATCTTACTTCAGGATATGCTTCAATAGACTATGATTTTCTTTTGTCCTCCACTATCCATTTAGCTTTCAAGACTCCTACCATGCTCTAAAAATTGTTAATAACATATTTGGATCTATTCAACTCACCACTTATATTTGGCATGGATCATATGCAAGGTTCTTTTATGTATTCTTCTTCATCATCTTGGTAAAAGCTATATATTTTTCTTTTCTTTCCTCCTACACCTACAAGTCAAGGATGTTTTTGATGATATCCTCAAGGAAATGTAAATTGTGAACAAAGATGGCAATCATGTGCTTTGCCTTCATTTGAGAAATGAAGCCCTTAGGATCATAGTTCCTTGGGCATATAGTGTTCAACCCGTAAGGCTCAAGTAATGTCCCCAAATATTTCCACACTCCTTTTTCCATGACAAAATCAGAAAATGTATACTCAAGAAATAAATATCCCTTCTTATGCTCTGTTGGCAAGTGTGTCATTTGAGCACATCCCCACTATCTCATGATTTCAATAAATCCAATTCTTAGAGGCACATCCCTAGGAAAATCATATGGGTTGACATTAGTGCCATATACCCTAAAAATGGTTGTATTATACTAATGGATGATGTCTCCCCAATTATGTGTCAAATTCAACTCAGGTCTCCTTTCCATTGGCCTTAACAAATCTTGAATTTCTTGTGGAATCCTAAATGGATCGTAGAATAGGGATCTTCTCAATCTTGACCCAAAAACATTATGAAACACCACATAATCAAATTCATGGTCATGTCTATCTATAATTTTTGTCCAATATTGGATAGGCATGTCAATATAATCCTCTTTCCTTTTTAATTTCATGTTGAGGATGGACCACAAGAATCAGAGCAATTGTTTCTACTTGAATGGTAATTTTTCAAAATTTTCTTCCCATTCTGGAAGTGCTTTGGCTTCTCATGGTGGGGTTCGGTACAGTAAGAGGTATGTCCCCATGGGCAGAGGAAATTCTTTTCACAATTTTTTTAGGGCTTGGGAATTCCCTTCCAATCTGTGGAGTCAACCAAGAATGAGCTTTCCAGTCAAAAAGAGGCTCATTAGGGGAAAGCAAGAACCATTTGACATCTATCCTTATGACACTCAGTCCGAACAGGATACCTGTTCTTGGGCCGATGTGGTCTCTGATTGAAAATTTCTTGCTTCATTTCCTAATAATATCGTGGTATCGGATCGAGCTTCCTTCAATCCAAAGAATCCAACCAATAAGGGTTTTGATGTATTAGAGCTGACCAATGAAGAGTTTACATCAAAATTGGCTTTGCTTGCTTCCTTCCCCAACAATATTGTTCGAAATATAGATGATTTCTATTGGGTCTTTCACTTTCAATTGAGGAATTTTCAATGAAATAAGGTCGATCTAATGTCTCTTCTTCCGAAGCATGTTTCCAAGTTAGATACACCTACGTATCCCAACAATATAGATTTATGTCATGATTATTTTATTGGAAATCAGTGAATCCATCAAAAAAATGTGTTTGGGGAAAAGATAAGATCTGTGCCTTCAAATGTTAAAAGTTTGAATACCTCTATTGCTTTGAATGCTAGATCAAAAAAACCCTCTTTACAAAGATCAAACATTTCAAAAGTAGGCAAGAAATGGGTTCGTAAAGGAGGCGCACCTCACACTACCTTGAAAATGTCTGATCTTGAGGTCTTAATTCAATTTTATTTCCCAGATGAAGCACTAGTTGCTCAATCTCAGGATTTAAAAGATCATGCTCTAATTTATAAATTATGGAATTTTTTACCTAATATTGATACTCTGAAAGGCCTTATATTCACTGACTGGTATGGGGCTAATCAGGTGTTTTTCATTGATCAGGGTAATGGTTTTTTGTTGTGTTTTTTTTAACTAAGAAATAGAGAGATTTAATTTTGGAGGAAAAGGCATGGTTTTTTGAAGGATCTGGATTATTTACTCAAGCCTGGGTTTCAAATTTAGATCCTTGGTTTGCAGTAATTCAATTTGTTCCTTTCGAGATCCAACTTCCTACTCTTCCTTTAGAGTATAGGGAGCCATCTCTTGTGGAAACAATTGCTAATTGTAGACACTCAAATTTATCCTCACATCACATTATTCGTCTATTGATTAAAATGATCAATTCATTCAATACTTTCTTCTATTCATGCATTTCATCAAATCATTAAATCATTGCATTATCATTTGCATACGTCACATTATCGTTTTGCACTATCATTCATTATCATAATAAGTTCATTATCATAATCATTCACTAGCATTTCATAATAAAACTATATTATCATTTAAATCAAATCATTTGCATAAATCATTCACTTCATATTGCATTTATATAAATCATTAAATCATTTCACCACATAGTCATTCATAATGCATAATAAATAATAATCATTCATAGAACATTTCATAACCATTCATAAATTAAATGATTTCATTTCAAAAAATTATCATTCTTACATAAATCATTCTCATAAAAACATTAAAATAATTCATGATAAAACATTAATAAACCATTTTCATCCATATTAAAAATATATGCATTTAATTATTTTTTTCAATCCTTCACTATTCATTTAATCTATCTTCTTTATCATTTCCACTCATATGCATTTCATTTCACTACACCATGTGGGATTTTAAAAATGCATTATTGCAATATCCATTTATCCTACATTTCTCATTCTCAACCTCTTTGTAATAAAAAATTCCTATTTAAACATGAATCTCTTCTCATTTTGACCGCTACACAAATTTGGAATGCTTTTTCCCACTCACCATAGCCTCTTGCTGCATTTTGTGCCCATAAAAATCTAAGAGAAAATGCATAAAATAAGATCTTGGAGAAAGGGAGATAATGGAGTTATGTTCTTTTAAGTGCAGATTTTGATTTCTTTTAAGCAAGTTTGTGATCTTAGTGTAGTTGCATGTTTTTGCTGGTTTGCATTTAAATTAGAATTACTCTATTGATGTGGGCTGAAATAATGATTCTTACTCCATAGAATCATGCATTTTTTTGGCTCTACAAATGGTGAACCCAACGTGAACGAGCAATCATTTCTTCATCTTATTGTTGTCTCATTTTTTTTGTTATTGATTGGATTGTTTGAAACCATATCAACAACATCAAATTTGTTGGAGAAGCATAAAAAACAAATGAAATCACGTTTTTCTTTTTGCTGCCACGTTTTTCTCGCTAATGGATAGTTTGAAATGCCCAAAACATCTCTAAAATTGCCCAATAGTCATGAAGAATGTCCCAGACATTGTTTTTGAGGTGAAAGAATTCATTTACAGCAAGTAAAAGCTCTAAAAAATAGCTTTGAATAAAAAAACGTGATCACCATACCCTCTACATTGTTCTTCAAAGCTTTGAAAAAAAATCTTCTGTTGGAAACATTAGCAGTTTTTTTTTTTTGTTGTATTTTCTTCTTTTTGCTATTTTGTGCTTACAGTGAGCATTCTCATTTATGCATATTTGTCAAAATGCCATAATTTGAATCTTATTTGGGTGTTTGATATTTTCTGGAGGTTCAGAGTTTGCAGCAAACAAAGTTTTTTCATTTCTATTTTAAATGTTTCTGTAATAACTGTATTTATTTCTTGTAGGTTATTTTGAGGTATTCTGATGCATTATGTCAAAAGATTCATCTGTCATGTCCATGTGTTTATTAGTCCATCAGAGCATTGTTGCATGTTTAAGATTTTAAAATTAAGTTTTCAATTTAGTTTTTAGTTTTTAATTTTTAGTTTTAAATTTAAGTTTTAGTTTAGTTTTAGATTAATTTTAATTTAGTTTTTAGACTAATTTTGATTTAGTTTTTAATTTAGTTTTTAGACTAATTTTTAATTTAGTTTCTAATTTTATTTAGATTTTTAATGTTTAGATTTACTTTGTAGTTTATTATTTTATTTTTTTTCTTTACTTTTTAATTTAGCTTTAATTTAGTTTCTAATTTCCCATTTAGTTAGTTTTTTTTTTCTTTTTAATTTAATTAATGTAGTTTAGATTTTGTTTTTTTTAGAGTTTTTTTTTTAATGTAGATCTTAAATGTAATTTTAGATTTAAATTAGATCTTAATTTAGATTAGATTTTAATTTAGAATTAATTTGAAGCTAACTTTAGTCTAGAATTATTTTTAATCTAGATTTAAATTATATCTTAACTTTAATTAGATTTAGATTTTTAGATTTAAATTTCAACTTAGATTTAGCTTTTAGTTCTTAGTTTGGATTTATCTTTTTAAGTTAGATTCTAATTTTAAATTTAGAATAATGTTAGTTTTCGCTTTAGTTTAATTTTAGTTTTGGGTCTAATTTTATTAATTTGGATTCTCTTGCAAGTTCGTTTGGCAAAGAATTGAAAATCAAAACATTCGTTTGTCAAAGAAAGGATGCATGAGACTACTAATAATATTTTGATGCAAGACGTTCGTCGAAGACATGATTTTGAAACCAATTGTTTTTTTAGATTATAAAACACTTCAATTGGTGGATTGAAAATGAACAATTGTCTTTTCTCACATAGGCTTAACTAGGGGTCCAATGAACACTATTTGCTATGCTTGAAGGTGGTAGGTGATTATGTTCTCACCTTGTGCAAACTAGATGATCAGAAAGCCAGACCCATCTATTTTATGTGTTACCCTGATTCAATAATTGAAGTATCCTCTCCCCTTGTGCACTTGTGTGATCTTGGGTGTAACATAAACAATTATTGACTCTAGAACTTGGGCCTGCCTTGGTGGGAAAAAGTACTCACCCCAAGGCAACTTAGACTAACAACGAAGCTTTTTTGCCAAGCTACCCCTGACCAGTATATAAATGTGAATCCTAAGGGAAAACCTAGGATTATAAGTGCGGATATGTCATACGGACCAAGTAGTACCCCCCAAAACCCTGTTGAGCGTAACCTCTTTAGGTTAGAGTGCCTCCTAAATGGAGCTTAATCTTGTGCCCCATGTATGGCCACTCAAACGGGGGTCCCGAACTAAAAACATTTGTGTAGTTGCCAAAATCCTTCTATTTGCTAGTGTAGCACCAGTTGGTGTGAAGGCATCCACATCTTCACAATTTTTAGTAGAGGTGATCAATCTACCATGGGAGTTTCATGGGGTTTGGAAGCTTGGTTGGCCCGAGAAGTGAGTGCACTATAAGGGGGAGCCCGTGCAACCAAGCTTCTAGATTCACACACTAAGAATATGTGCTTGGGGAAACCCACATGGAATCTAGCAGATATTGTCCTTTCCAACCTTAGGATTTGTGCTTGTATTGTTAAACTCAAACACTGTGTTTGCTATGTCTTGTGTGTGTGTTCCAAAATAGACCTCAAACAAACATCACACCTAGTAACTTGCAACATCTCAAACTTTGCAAACCTCAAAGGGTCCAACAACACAAACATACAACGTGAACCTATCACTTGGATTTCTTGGGGTCATCATCCTTCAGTTTTGATCTTTCAATCCTTATATTCCATATAGACTTTGCATTCCATCTAGACTTTGCATTCCACTTAGCCCTTGCATATCCATACATATTCATATACCTTTCATCCTAGTCCTTGCATATTACTAGTCTTGCATACATAGGTGACACTACATAGTCCTTGCATATAGATAACACTCCACCTAGTTCTTGCATGTTCAACCCCCTTGCATATTCATCATCGATCAAACAAAACCCTTAGCTTGCACTTAGGCTACTCTTCCTAGGTCTTAAAATCAAACCATTGGCTATCTATCACCCATATCACTTGAGGTTCATCATCCTTGAGTTAGGGAACATACCATTATCCTTGAGTAGGGCAATCCTTTTGGAGTCCATCATCTCCTACATACCCTGTCTTGATCATTGGTCCTTGTGTCTATCCATCATAACACAACTAAAGCCTTTACATCATAACCAACTTTGGAGCTAGAGTTGCCTTTTAGCTTGTCATACCATACCTTACCACTTCCATATCTCATCTTAGAATCATATCCTTTTCATTGCATCCTAGTCTTAGGTCTCATACATTACCTTGGATTGAAAATCAAAACAATCAACTATGACCCCTAGAACAAGAGCAAAAATGTTTCACGAAGAAGGGAACCCTTGGGTAAGAGACTTTGATGGTGAAGATAACATTAGTGTTGCAACTAGAGAAACAAATGAAACTAATGATGGAGAAATAACCAAATCCAATATAGAAGAAGCACTTAAGGATCATAGATTCACTAAAATTCTTATGGAGGTAGTCAAACGTAACCCACAACAATACTTCAAAGCGCTTGTTGATGAAGGAATCAAAATGCCTCCTGATTTTGACATGTCATTGCTCACAATGAATGGACAACCTGAATCTACTAGATCTAAACATCCCAAAACAAACAATGATGGTAGAATCAAAGATCATAGACCCTTTTATCTACAACCAGGTTACAAGCGATCTTCAAAGACCTCAAAACCCACACCAACAAATGATCCTATTTTGGATGAGCTTAGAACATGGAGACAAGAATTGGACACCCTTAAGAACTTTAAATCATCATCTCATAATTTCTCCATTGAAGATATATGTCCTTATCCCTTTGATCCAAGTATACCAATGCCACCCTTTCCTAACCATTGGGACATACCAAAACTTGAAAAATATAATGGAAAAGGGGATCCTAAACATCACTTAAGACAATTTTGTGCTACTACCATGGAATTTGCAGTTGATGAAACATACATTATGAGATTATTCTCCTGTAGTCTAGGAGGAGAAGCTATGGAATGGTTTTCACAAGTACCCACGACCATCAAATCCTTTCAAGAATTGGTTGATAAATTTATCTCCAATTATAGTTTCAATTGTGACTTTAAGGTGACCATGACAAACCTTTTCAACACCAAACAAAAACCAGGTGAATATTTTGTGTTATTTTTGCAAAGATGGAGATATTTAACAAAATGATTACCTTATGTCATTCCTGATCAAGAATTGGTTGACCTCTTTTGTCAAAATTTGAATAAAGAAATTGGAAGGGAACTTCACCTCAAATGCTTGGATTCCTTTGGCGATGCCATAGAAATGGGATTTCGAATCGAACAAACTCTCATTGATGATGGAACCATAAAACTTAATAATGATAGAGATCAAAAATCAAATTCAAACAATAAGACACCTTTTTGGGTAAAGAACAAGAATGTAGTCAATGACAGAGTTGTTGATGCAAAAACAACTAAAACATCATCACCTGTTTACAACCTCAAAGGTTCATCTTCAGATAAAGGAAAAGAAAAATAAAGAAGTTTCCCTAAACAAAATTTTACACCATTGGGACAATCACTTGAATCTGCATTAAAAGAACTTCTTGAAATCAATATTATAATGCTACCTAAAATAAAGGAATATAATCCACAAGTCAAACCCCTGTGGTGGAATGAGAATCACTTTTGCAACTATCATAGACACAAAGGACATAAGAATATTAGTTATAATAAACTTCAACATCTAAATACAGGACCTTATTGATGATGGTAAGATAGTGGTTGACAAACACACTCCTTTAGGCAACTTTGATCGTGAGGTGTTAAAAATACCCTTTCCCTAAGCATGACAAGGATAAAGGAAAGGCCCCTAAATATGGTGATGGTGTAAACTATACTACTACTAAGTATGAATATACCATACATAACATTAGTGAGGTTGATAATCATGTAAACACTTTCATTATAAAAGATAAAGAACCTAATTTCAAGGTTACTACCCACAAAGGCACAATCACCCTTAAAGGTCCTAATTCAAAGCCCACTACACCAGCTTCACAATACAACCTCATAGAGCATTTAGGAAAAATGCCCACACAAATTTCAATACTTGAGTTGCTACACCTATCTCTTGAGCATAAGGCTATTCTAGATAAAGTGCTTGCTACTACTATAGTGCCTACAAACCTGCATGTAGATCAATTCCAAGCTATGGTGGGATATATCACCTTGCCTTACACTATCACTTTTACTGAAAGTGATGATCCATCCCCACGACAACCGCATAATGCAGCTTTACACATTGACGTCCTTATCAATAATGCCAAGATCAAGCGAGTTCTAATAGATGGAGGAGTAGGTTTTAATATTTGTACCCAAGAATTGATCACAAAATTGGGGTTTTCTGAAAATGTAGTTGATCCAAGAAATAAGATTACCATAAAGGTGTATGATGAAGAGGAATGCTCATCTAAAGGATCGATTACTCTACCAATCAGAGTTGGCCCTATGGTAAAGGATGTGGTTTTCCAAGTCCTTGATCTCCCATTGACCTATAATATCCTCCTTGGAAGACCTTGGGTTCATGCAATGCAAGTAGTACCTTCTACATACCATCAATGCATTAGATTCCCACACAATGGTGTTGAAATCACAATACAAGGAGATCCCAACCCTTTCATGTATTGCCACAATCTAAGCCCTAAAACTGAAATCACAATCCCAAGCAATCGTGAAGCACCTCCTTCTCAAGCATATGTTGATCCCAAGTCCTTAAAAGCATCCACTTCAATTATCGTTCCATCAACCAGCCAAATAAATTGCTAATGTCATTGCGGAGGGTCAAAATTCCAACAATGATATCAAGACAACTGCAGAAGGAACACAAAAGTATTACCGTGCTTGGATTGAAACCTTTCGGGATCCTGATGATACACCTAAATTTGCCATATTTTCTTCCACAAAATCTTTTCATATTTATGATAACCCCATGTTTAACTAGGATATCTATGATAACCCACTCTTTGATCATGACCCTACCAAGGATATAAAATCATCATCCTTCCATCCCACCTACCTTGGGCTAGGATATGAATCTCCTATTGTCACACATACTAAGACATCTTGCCAAGTCATTAAGGATGTGCAAGCTTCCTTTGACGTTAGCAGTACCGAAAAGGATAGTCCCAAAGACTCCATTGATGGCATCACCACTCCCATTTTCCAACTAAACATTCCTATCACTCCATCCACCTCAACCATCTCACCCACATCCATCTGCCTTGTAGGCATGGATCAACAAGTATCACCCAAACAAAATAAAAAAGATGTAATTCAAGAATCAAAGGTAAAAGCATCTTTTTCAAATGGAGATCCAGAATCAAAAGAAAGCATGCAAAGAGAGAAAGATCAAGAAAATTCCTTTAGCCAAAATAAAAAGCTATTGGACAAAGAAAAAATAAAATTCAAAAGTGAAAGCAAGAAAAATTCGATCTCCAATTATGCCTCTCCATCAAAAATCACTGGGGGCATCTATCAAGGAAGAAAATCAAAAAAGGAACTTGTTGATCCAAGGTCTCCATCCACGTCACTCTCAATCATACCATATATGCAATTCCACCCATCCATGTTAACATATCTGACATATCACACCATCGGTGATGTCTTTCAATGTACCTTTGATGACGACCCCTTCACGTATTCTAGCTCATCAGTTGCCCAAGCTCCTTTTTGGTTGAAGCTTCATGACCCACATAGTGTGCACATTAGGGATCCTACCATAGTCTCTTTCATCTACCACATCTATCATCCTTCATATTTTCCACTTGTACTCCTCATCTCGATTGGGTACTTTCATCCAACATGGTCATCCACACAGGATCGAGGCATCATCAAGGAAGTCTATGGATCTGGCATCTATCAATTCTATACCTAGCTTCGGAGAGCTAGGAAAAAGTCCTGAAAAAATATAAAAAAATGGAAAAAAGTCCTGAAAAAAAATACCAAAAAAAAGACGAAAAAAATGAAAAAGTAAAGAGAAATCAATTCGTTCAATGGTGAAAACCACTTCGGTGGCACCTTGAGCAAGTACCATGGTGAAAACCAAGAAATCGGCCCCATGTGTATAGGCTTTTCTCCTTCTTCCTTTGGAGCTCTACTTGATCTTTTCATCCCATTTTCATTCACCCTCCATTTCATAATATCCTTTTCACACTCACCATGGCTTGTGAATTGTTCAACAATCCCCTCACTTGCTCTCTTTTTCATGCATACTAGGTTGGTCCTATTCCTCACTGGGGCATTTCCTCAACCTTAGCCATGGGTTAGGATATTGAGCATCTCGTGGTCAAAGAAACTACCCTCTTTTTCTATCTTCTTGCTTGAGATCCATCTCTCTCCATTGTAAAAGGTCTTGAAAAAATCCATAAAAATCATAAAATATCTTGAAAAAAATCCAAACAATTATATAGTGTCCTGAAAAAAATCCAAAAAATCATATAGTGTCCTGAAAAAAATCCAAAATAATCATATAGTGTCCTGAAAAAATCCATAAAAATCATAAAATGTCTTGAAAAAATTCCATAAAAATCATAAAATGTCCTGAAAAAATCCAAAAAAATCATAGTGTCCTGAAAAAATCCATAAAAATCAAATATTCCAAAAATCCAAAAAATCAAATAACTTCAAAAATCCCTCAACAATGACACTTTCAGATCACCACATAGCTTTGAACTTCAACAAAATAAAACTGCATTATGAGTAACAATCAAGCAAATATTGCAGCAACCTATCAATCCCTCTTCCAAATCAAAAGCGTACAACCGTACCAAGAATTAGTTCCATATCAAAGCATGACACATGTTTGTTTTCTGGGTTTTTATTATTTTATGATTTTATCTTTGGTGGCATGTCTTTTAGCTTCTCTAGGATGTCTGGGACTAGAGAGGCGATGATGGGGCATGTTCACTTGTTTGTTGTTTGTGGATTGTTTCTTATTCATAGGACGACTCGTCTTAAGACATGGCTATCTAAAACCATCGAGGACCTATGAGTCTAGTGTGGATGAGAGCATTCCTTGTCTGATAGTGTCTTCCATACAATAAGTATTCAGGTCATCTAGGGTCCTTATACCTAGATGCTTATACTTCATTACTAAATAAAAATGCAAGCAGTATTCATGTCATCTAGATGTTCATGTTATCTAGATACTTATACTAATTTGTGACATATTAAGCTCGATGATGATAAAAGCACTTAAAATGAACAAGAGGCTTCATCACCTTCATTTTCTCCCATCTTGCATCTTCCATTTATTGCATTTCATTTTCTTCAACTTTCTTGTTGCAAAGAGATCAATCAACTTGCATCTCCAAATCTCATGTCCCCTTAATCAATCAACCAATCATTCAATTAGCTTCATTAGCTCATCAACCCGGCTATACTGATCATTTCCATCAATTATTCAGTTATGCCTATCGATTGTGCATTCCCATCAAATGTACACCACCGCTTTATCACTTACGCAATATCAAGTATCTAATCATTTTCTTGGTCACATCTTTCAAGAGATTAATCTTCTTACAATTTTTCTGATCAATATCTCGAGGGGGCATATCATTCTTATCATATTCCTTACCAAGATATATCTGGGGCATGTATCAGTTGATCAATCTTTTTCTTTGAAACAACGCAACAAGTTGCATTGTCTCAAAGAGGGGCAAAATGTAGACACTCAAATTTATCCTCAAATCACATTACTCATCTATTGATTAAAATGATCAATTCATTCAATACTTTCTTCTATTCATGCATTTCATCAAATCATTAAATCATTGCATTATCATTTGCATACGTCACATTATCATTTTGCACTATCATTCACTAGCATTTCATAATAAAACTATATTATCATTTAAATCAAATCATTTGCATAAATCATTCACTTCATATTGCATTTATATAAATCATTAAATCATTTCACCACATGATCATTCATAATGCATAATAAATAATAATTATTCATAAAACATTTCATAACCATTCATAAATTAAATAGATTCATTTCGACAAATTATCATTCTTACATAAATCATTCTCATAAAAACATTAAAATAATTCATGATAAAACATTAATAAATCATTTTCATCCACATTAAAAATATATGCATTTAATTATTTTATTAGATCCTTCACCATTCATTTAATCTATCTTCTTTATCATTTCCACTCATATGCATTTCATTTCACTACACCATGTAGGATTTTTAAAATTCATTGTTGCAATATCCATTTATCCCACATTTCTCATTCTCAACCTCTTTGTCATCAAATATTCCTATTTAAACACAAATCTCTTCTCATTTTGACCACTACATGAATCTTGCACATGCACATATCTTCACAACTTTTCTTAATCCATTCACTAATAGCCTCTTGATGCATCTATGCTTGGAAAAATCTGAGAGCAAAAGTGCATAACAAGACTTTGGTGATAGGATGCCAATGGAGACTCATTTTTGTTTGGAGGCATTTTGATTATCTTTGGTAGTTTAGAATAGTTTCATTTCTAGTTTTTACTTTTAAATCTGAAACTGCTCCATTGCTGAGGTCCAGAAATGATGGTTCTCCTCCATAGAACCATTCATTTTTGAGAGCTTACAAAGGGTTTATGTGCCCAATAGAATTTTAAAGGAGAAAGGCCTTCATTTAAAATTTTATGAAGGAAAAATTTTAATGGTTGGAGTAAACACTCGTCCACGTGAGTTGAATATTTCCCAATGCAATATTTAATAGTTATGTTTAAAGTTAAATATTTTAAAAGTGGGGAAATATGAAAGGGTAAAAAGTAGCTCCAGATATAAAGGTATTGCTCCAGCATTGTAAATAGAAATAAAAGGTTGAAACATGATTTTTCACGTGAATGGAGTTTTCTTTCAGCTACAAGTAATGAGTGGGAATGGACACTTGGGCATTTTTTTGTTGAAGAACAAATTGAGCACATGTTGTTTTGAAAACAGATTGAAGTTTGTTACAAGAAAATGAAGAAGATATTTTGCAGATCACTGTTCAATGGTGGAGGTGTTTCTAGGTGGCAATTTTGGATCTGTTTTAGGGCTGCTTCCATTCTCCTATTTCTTCTCTTCTTTTCTCATTGTATTGGTTTTGAGTTTTGGTATTGGGCTAGGTAGATAGAGATTTGTAGTTTCTGAGTCATTGTTTGAGTCTGTAAGCTGTAATTTTATGAATTCAAGAGTAAATACAGCCAATTTATGCATTTAATCAGTATCCCCCTCTCTAGCAGGACAGGACTCTATAGGGTGTGCTCCACTCCCTTGCAACTGATCTATAATGTCCAAATCATGGAGGTCATAATCAGAAGTGTCCAAGGGATGCTCAACGGGTTATACAAGAGGAACCAATCATAACTGGTGGCACATATTGCAAGTATGTGGCACATAAATATATGGACCTGAGGAGGATGATGCACCAACACTTGAGCCTTCACCAACATCACCAGAATGTGGCTAAGCTAATGTAGAAGCATCCAAAACCAAATGACCACTCAAAGCGTGAATAGCCTAAATAGTCTTTGTGGTTGCATCCTAGATAATATCTGGATGATATATTGGAGGTGGCGAAGGAAGAGGAGGAAGGGGAACATTTGGGTGTGGGACTACCCTAACTGGCCCTGGTCTATCTTGGGGCATACCTCCACTGACACCCTAGAAGGGTTTAATGTCAAAGTAATTGGCATGATGCCCTAACAGAAACTCAACATATTAATTTTTAATAAAGTAAAATGGTATATCGGAATTATTGTTTGGTGGTTTATCAAAAACCATACACTAATGATCCCAAAATTTAGCTATAATGTCCCTATGAATGCACCATTTTATAGAAATTTTTGTTTTATTCACATTCACTGGAAAACCGATGCAGGGGTCAATGAATAAAGAGGCTATTTGGGCTTTGGTTATTTGAAGATCTTTCACATCATCATAAGACAATCCACATCCATAATATTCCCTCATGTGTTCTCACCACAAATGAAAGGAATTATGTTTGGTGGAGAGAGTTTCTATATTGTTTATTATTTCATTCAATGTGTTTGTCATAACTCTCAATCGAGGGATTGTCTTATAAACTTCACAAATGCCCCTCAATTGCCCTAATTTTTCACCAATTAAGTCTTCAATTGGTGGCTACAGAGGTGGTGGAGCATTTGGCATTTTTGGATTTTCATTCTCAGCCATAATACCTGATTAAAATTAAAAACTAATTAATCTAATTGAAATTACTTAATATAAATGAAATTATTGTTAAAAAACTCTAGTTTTTTATAAAAATCCCAAAAACATCCTACTTTTTCACATTAATCCATAACAAACCCTATTTTTTGATTAAAATACATCAACTAACACTAGTTTTTAATCAAAATCCATTTAGATACGTTAATTTTTAATAAAAATTCAATGTAAACTCTAGTTTTTGATTAAAAAATCAATATAAAACCCTATTTTTGATAAAAAATCAATAGAAAACCCTTATTTTGATAAAAAATTCATAAAAACTACTTCAAATTAAGAGAATCTACTTGAAATATCGATTAAAACATTTTAAAAACCAAATACTTACCTTTGAAATCGGATATCTGATAGAAGCAGATATCGGATTTTCGGTTTTCCTTGTGCGCCCGCGTGCAAACAGTGAATAATGAAGTTATAAGAGTCGACTGGCTTTTATATAATGTTTCCACAAATCGGATATCCAATTTGTAGAAACTAGGTTTGGGTTTTGGTTCGGCTAAATGTACTGACAGCTGAACCTAGAAAATTCAACTCGACATTTCTACAATTTTGAGTCGATCCAAAACGTGATTTTTTTCTCATTGCCACTTTTTGGCCAATCATGATCCTACACATACCCTTGAAATAAAAATTTATGTTTTGTTCTAAAATTTTACAATCGTTTACATATACAAGATACACAAGACTTAATTTTCTAAATATCAGGATTGTAACTTTGGTGAATTTTATGAAGGAATGTGTACCTATTTTTTGTCCTTTCAAGACCTCAAGTTGATACATAACTAGTAGGTTTTTTCTGGATTTTTATATTACACTAGATAAATAATAAATATGATGACAAGTTACATTGAATTTTAATATTTATGAAGGCAATCCATGTAAATATTGAGCTGCCATATATCACTTCTACACGATTAATTCCCATCTATGTGAGGTTAGCTCATTCATCTACCTATTTTATCAATTTTGAGTGTGGTTCATCCATCTAGGGGTGGAGGTACAAGATTATTGATTAGTGGTAGCTTTATTCACCTTGGGAGTACACTACCATATTTCCAACCAATGGGGCTCATCCACATAGGTATATTTCCATACTATATCCTTCTGCCATTCTACATGATGGGAAACAAAGTGCAATAATGGGCCCATAGACTTATGGAATTCCTTTATCAATTGTTGTGTACCAACATTCCATGATGTTTGTATGCACAAAATCCTTTGAAAGGGTTTTTATATACGAAAATCTATCTCCACTTGTGAAACTTGTCCATCTTCCATGGTTATGTAGACCTTTATCCTTTTATCAAAATTCTTGATGCGAAAGTGTGGAAAGTAGTGGGGACCACTTACTACATGGGAACTTAAGTGAACACATTACAACATATGTGGAAATGATCTTTTCAATGTAACCATTTATCCTAAAGGGGAAAGGCAACACATAGATATAAAAACACAATTTGATAATGACCAGGCCAATTAGGTAATAAAACATACAATTCCAGTAAATGCATGAGGCCGATAGATAATGGATGTGATCTAAACAAAGGGAAACATTTGTAACCATCCAAAAATGGAATATAAAAAAAGTGCAAGGGTTTAAATCAAAACTAGGGTTTAGGGAAAAGACTAAGGATTTAGGAGACCATAACATATAACTTTCACACCCTAGATTGCATAGTTAGGAGTTTCAAAATTTTCAAAAGATTATAAAAACCACAAATCTGTCAAATTTTACAAGTGCCACTAGTGGCTCTAGTTGGGGACGTCTATTTAATAAAAAAAGAGTGAGGATTCATAAAAATATTGTGAAGTAGTAAAAAAATCAAGCCAAAAATTGATGACCTCATACAAAATTTTTACATTATGATGCAATGTGCATGGGTGCATCCCTCTTATGAGGAGTCCTAGGTTTGAGAAATTTTCAATCCACTTGCAATACCAACACCTCACCATTCATATTTTACAAGAAATATGAATTCTCACCATGATTGTTGCATATGGCATATGGGCCAAACAATAGAGCTTCAAATTTCCCATGTTTGCCCTTATCCTAGACTCTAACATTGCACATCAAGACCAAATCAACAAATTTCAATTTCTTGTCTGATTCTCTTTTGCCAAATTGGTATTTGAACTATAATTGTTTTTTTAAGATTGATGTACTATGCTTTCTGTAAGTTGTGTAATTTAAAACATCAAACTATCATCATCATATTCTTCATATTCTTGGATGAACTTATATGCTATCAATTGTTTTTTAATGGTAGCCTACCATCCAATCCATACACTAGCTCATAGTGGGATTTATGTGTAGCTTTCTTTATGGTTGTTCGATCAACCCATAGTCATAACTTCGATTTTGAGTCGCATGCTCTCTTTTTCTTCTTAATCACTATTTTCATAATTTTAATGAGACTCTTGTTATTGTACTCAAATTTTTTATTGCCTTGCAGATGATAAGGGGAAGAATATGATTTAGAAATTCCATAACTATTACAATAATATACAAACTCCTCTAATGTGAAATACATTGCATTATCCATGATCAACTTTGTAGGAGTACAAAACTAGATAAAAATGTTTTCCATCATGAAATTTATGACAACCTTTCTATTTTCCTTTATTGTGGTGACTTCCTGCATCCATTTGGTCAAATAGTCCATGGCTACCAGTGTCCAATTGTGGCTACCACTAGATTTATCATTGAGTTCACCAATAAAATTGTCATGTCCCCTTTTTCTAAAAATAAGAGTTTCTATTTTTAGTAAGAATTGTTATCCTAATATAGTAATTCAAGTCTTGCAAACAAATCAGGAAAATAATGTCCTTTATGGTGAAATAATTAAATTGGATTTTAGTGACAAATTATTAAATGAAGATTTAAATATTTGGAGCCAATTTGAGCGTGGATTTTTGGGAAAAGGCAAAATGAATTTTTTATTGGCTTGTGAAGTGGTGCAAGAAATGGAAATATTTTATTATTTCCCTTTGGTGCACTTGAATTTTGGTTTTATAATTATGAAAGAGGAGTTACACAATTATTTACCTAATTTTGGCTTTTGAATGTGGATTACTTAAGGGGAAAAATCAGCTTTTTTCACTATTCATTCATTGTGTTTTACTAAAGCATGTTTATTTCTTCTTCAGAGGGTGAGAAACCATTGAAGGAGTTATATTCTAGGCTGATAAACCAAGGAGATGGAGACTTTTAGGTAGTGGGTTTGCAGGTCTCCAAAGGAAAATTCATACATGGGTTACAATTGTGCTTTTAGAGGAGTTTTATTGTGTGCTTTTGCGAGAGTTTGTTGCTAATTTTTGTTTTTTGTTGGCTCATATTTTGTAATCAGATTTTTTATATTGTTAGAAGCATATTCATGTTTTATTTTTCTATTGTGATCAGACCCGTATCTCATATATTTCAGTTATATTCTTATATTCAAATTCTAGAGAGTTTTTGTGCAAATCTATTGGGGTTTCAGGTGTATTTTTGAGTGCCAAATTGGTGGTATTTGTGCATATTCTAAGGAAAGATATGTAGACTATATAAAGTGAATTTTTATATGTTTTTATGCTTCCAATTTTTTTTTTATAAAATTTATTTTGTGCTGCACAATTAAAATCTTAAGTGTTTGTGGCTTCATTGAAGCAATTTTAGACATACCCGGTTTAACCGATTTTCTTTGTTTGCAAAATTTAATTATATAAATTATTAAAGAATTTGAAAATAAGATTTAAATATCTCATAAGTGATATTACACAAATCTATGACCCATTATTGAAAAGGGGTTTTCTTCTTCTATGTTCTAAGTGGTAAAGGACAAGATAATTTTAACTTACTAGATTTTTTTTTGGCAAGCATCACATTTCTTTACCATTTTATGTGTGTCAAAGAAGAGGGAAGGCCACCAATATCTAGATCTCAAGATCTTATGGATAGTTTTATTATCCATGTGATGACCTCCACAGACACCATTATTCATTTTCTCAAGGATTCTTATGGCTTTTTCCTCATTAAAACATCTCAGAATAACACCTACTCTATCTCTCCAATATAGACAACCTTGAATCATGACATATTTTATAGTTTGTAACTTCAAAGTTCCTTTTTTGTTATTAGTCATGTGATCAAGGAATGATATCTTTCTCAAGTAGTATAGGATATCTTTATATCAAGGACAAGATTGAACATCACATTCTTTGGTGGTTGTATCCTCCTCCATCTGATTTATTTGGTTGGCTTCGAGATTAGATTTAGCCATCAGTTTGGCTAAACCATGTCCTCTAACAAGTATAGTTATTTGGACATCAATCTTGAATTCTTGGATCATATTGATCCATCTACACCTTCTTTGAGTGACCTCTTGTTGATTAAACATGTCTTTAACTTTAGCATTAGGTACATAAGCCACTATTTTTTCACCCACTAAGTAAAACCTAGTTTTTTATAGCTTTTACAAGAGCATAAGCCTATTTTTCCATAATATCATATTTTTATTCTATAGATTCAAGTGATTTTCTGAAGAAATCAATGGGTTTTCCATAACCCTCATCATTATTTTGTAACAATACACCATCTATAGTGTGAAAGGATGCAAAAGAAAACAACTAAAAAGGATTATCAAAATTAGGTGACTTGAGTACCAGTGCCTCTTTGGTAGACTTATTGATGTTGTTAAATGCATTGAAAACCCCATTCCCCCATTCAAATAATTCTTGTTTTCTCAACATCTTGGAGATGGATTTTTTTGTCTCAAAAAAGTTTGTTACAAATCTCCTAATAAAGTTGATTTAGCTAAAAATGACTAAATCCCCTTCACAATATTAGGGATTGGAATTTGGTCAGTTGTTGCAACCTTTTTTAGATCAATCTTGATCCCATATTTTGAGACTATATATCCCAATAATTTTCCTTTTGTAACCCCAAATGTACACTTCTTAGGGCTCAATGAAATTCCATATTCCAAGGCTCTTATAAATATCTTTTCTAAATGCATATAATTTTCTTCCTCTTTCTTGGAATATGCAATTAGGTCATCCTGATATACCACCATGAATATATCTATGAAATCTAAGAAATAAACATCCATAGCTCTTAGAAATTTTGCTCCTTTATTGGTCAAACCGAAAGGAATTCAAACTTAGACATATGTGCCTATTGGTGTTGTGAAGATAATTTTATACTGCTCTAATTCCTTTCATTCAACTTGGTTGTACCCTAAAACCTATCCATCAAGGATTAAATCTCAAAACCAATAAACTTATGCAACATTGCTTCTATATTAGCCAATGGGTAATTATCCTTCAATGAAGATATGTTTAGATTTCTAAAATCCATGCACAATTTGATATCTCAATTCTTTTTCCTCACTAATGGGTGAGGTCGTTGATGTCACAAATTGAATCATTTAATTTTTCATCTATCAAACTGGGTGTGTCTCAAAGAAATATATGATGAGGACTCCAAAAATTGGGGGGTTTTGCACTTTAAACAGTGACTTTGATTTTGTTCAGTCTCCTTTAGGAGCTCTTAAGAGCTCTCAAGAGTGCTTCAGGAGCATAACATAGCAACTAATTTCTAAGGATGATTCTCACTTACTAGTTAGCTTAATTCTTATTTAAACCTATTCTAATCCTAATGATGCAACTTTGATGTTACCTTACTTAATTGTAATTGGTTCATTGGGAGATCTACAAAGAAAATCAATTATAACTCTAAATCTAAAATCCAAAATTTAAAGTTACTATTTAAAGGGAATCTAATTACGCTTACAAATAATGAACTTTATTCTAGAAAATAGTGAATCTATTTATGTTGCAAATAATTAAACATTAAATCTAGAAAGAGATAATACTACCTCCCAAGAAAATATTGCAATTTAGCTTCAACTCAATCCTTACATCATTAATTGTTACCAATATTACTATAGCTATGTGCATCAGATAATGAATACTCATTGAAATCTATAGTAAATGATGGAATTTTGATCTAACTCTGATCTATAGTAAGATATCTAAATTACTCTAAATTTTAGTAACCTAATCTAAGTAAATACAATTTTTGAACTTTGATAAACAAGAATTAAAGTGTTAACTTCAAACCAATTATAACAGAAAAAATTTAACTTAATCAAATAATAATGACATAGGGTCACCTCCTTCGGTTGAGTGAGGCGTGCTCTTCCTATGGTGGGACCTCAAACAAAGTGATTCATATCAACTTCTTATTTTCATTCCAATTGGCCAAAATCAGCGACTAAAAAAAATGTATGGAGTACCAAAAGTTACAATTTTGAGCAAAAGATCGACTAACTCAAATTAAACATAGGGATGGATATTTATAAGAATATCCCTTATTTTTTAATTCAAATCATTGGCGCTAGCTACCAAATTATAGAGTGAAAATCTAAATGAAATTCTAAATAAAAATATCCAAGAGAATCTTTCATTATTCCAGCTGGAGAAGCATTTCCCAAATCAACAAAGAGAGCCAATCCAGAATCATAGCAATTCAGGATCTATTTGGAGCCTTCAAGAGCGTAATTAGCGTCATGTTGTTAAACAAAGAGTTTAATAAATCTAGGTCAATAGTAAGAATTGAAGTACCTACATGAAATAATCAAGAATATATTGCAACCATGATAGTAAATATTTCAATTTGCACAGTCATTTCTTTATTAACATCACCAAAAGAAGCACATTTAGTGCAAAATACCACATCTAATATATTCTTTAATTATTCAAGTATAATATAAAAAAAAACATTAAACATATAATATACTACCATAATAGTTAATTAATACTATAATGAAGTATTTTAAGTTTATAAAAGATTAATTAAAACAACATTCTTAGGAACTCATCCTCCTCCCACTCTTGATGTAAACCACGTCCTTCTGGTTGAGGGTATAGTAAATCTCTGTTCTTAGCCACCAACCAAGAAATTATGTCCTCCTGATCAGCATCTTGCAACACATACTCAAAGAATCTTCTAGGATGAGCATAACTATTCATCTTTCCAACTAGTTCCATCCATTCCCTTAGATTTTCTCCAGTAAATTGTGGTGGTGCATCCATCATTGGTGCTGGCATAATAATCAGAGGAGGTCTGAACCTCATTCCTGTCCAATTTTTTTTTTTTTTTTCAATAACATCAATCACATATCTTATCCTGGTGAGACTCCATGTGAGGTTATTCAGTGAAATAGGATCTCTTCTTCTCAGTTGTGGAAAAATGCTCTTAAATCTCTCCATGGTTGCACTTAAGGCTCAATGTGGAAGATGATCTTGAATCCTTTCAAAAACTTGAATTCTTTCATACAAATTTATTTTATAAGCAGTTGATACATTTTATGACATTGTAAAATATCATAAATAAGCTCTGAAAGGTCTGGACCAAGGGGTCTCATTCCTCATAGGAAATCCTAGTTTCTCTATGGTCCCATTCTACTTGGTTTTGTAATAATGAAACAAAAGATCTTATCTGCAGCTCCGCTAAGAAAACATTGGGAAAGGATTATGGAAATTTACGAAGCAAAAATCCATGCTGAAATTACTCACACATTTGATTTTGGATAGTAGGATGGCTATTAAAGAAATTTTCTAGAAATTCCCTATCATGGACTCATAATCAATTTTTCTTTTGAGTAATAGTTGGTTTATTTTCCACTGGAGAAACCTTTCTCTTTGAAAGAGTGCTAAAGATCCTGAACGTTTTCTCATTGATAACATTGCACAAGGCAATTCTACCATCTATTGCAATTTATCCTCCATTTCATCTTTTTCTTTTGCTAACTATAGGTTTTTATTTCTCAATTGTTCTTTCTCATGTTTAAGTTTCACAATAGTTAATAAAATATATCTTCTTGGAGTAGATGAGGTGGAAGCTTCATGTGAGTGCAACATATTGGATTGTTGTCTTAGCTGGTGTTCCTTCTACTATAACTTTTCCCTTAGTTTTCCTATCTCCTTAGTATTGAACCTTGTTGTTTCCTCTTCCATAGCTAATGCTTATGCATTACCCCATTGTAAGGTTCTTGTTGTTTCACTTAGTTTTCCTTGCAGAGCTCATTCTTTTTCATCTATTTCTCTTTCTAGTTGCTCTATTTTACTCACTGGATTTTACAACTTTTCTTCCTTCCTCAATTTATCCTCAAGGAATTATATTCTTCCTCTTTCTTCTTTTGATTCCATTTGTATTCTTGACATGGCCATAACCTTTGTTATTTCATTCTCTTCCTCTGATTCTTCTTCTTCCTATAATTGCGTGGATTTTTTTGGTTCAGTTATTGGTTATTTTCATTTTCTTCTTTCAACAATTGGGGATTGTGAAGGATATTTCTTAGCTTCTTCTTCCTCATACTCCTTTGAGGCCTCTCTTTCTTCAGACTAGGGGTTATATTTTTTAGAAATAATCTCTCAAAGGTGTCCTTTCAAGAGATGGAAGTGGGGCTTTAGGAGGTTTGTGAGGTTATACAGGTAATTGCACAAGTATTTGTACTTCCTCACAATTACTTAGAAAATAATCTCACTTTAAATTGAACAAAGAATATCAAAAAGCATTTGAAAACTTAAAACAATATTTAGCTAATCATCCTATCTTACAACTCGCTACATCAGAGCATCCATTTATTCTTTACACTTTTCCTTGTCAAATACTCTCACTACATTATTGGCACAAGAAGATGAGAATGGTTAAGAACATCTTGTTTATTACATCATTTAGATATTAATTGATTATGAAAAATGATACATGAGTATAGAGAAAAATTGTTTGCCTCTTGTTTTTTCCACAAACAAGTTAATATATTACTTATTGAATGCTGAAGTGCATGTGATGAAATTTTTTTATACATTAATATATTTATTTTCTAAGACTTATTTATCAAGATTATTAGCTAAGTGGATAATATTGTTAATGGAGCTTTATCTTAGTTTTGTATTTCAAAAACCAATTAAGGGTCAAACATTGATCTATTCCATTTAGGTAAATCTCCTTCACCGTTAGCTTTACCAAACCAAGAGTCATTTTTTGATGAGGACATGTTAACATTAGAGAATAATGGTGCATGTGATTTATATTTTGCTTTTTATAAGTGTAGAACTACCTCTAGGATTGGGGTGATATTATTACCTCCTTAGGTAATCCAATTCCTTTATCTTATTTTCTCAATTTCCTTTACACAAATAACATCATGGAATATGAGGCCCTTATTATTGGTTTGTGTGTGGAATTGTCTTTTAATGTTCAACACCTTCATATATCTGGACACTCTTAATTAATCATAAAAAAATTTAATGGATAATATCAAGAGAAATGAGACAAACTATCCCAATATCATGATTTGGCATTAACAATATTATGGATTTTTTACCTCCTATAATATTGGCAATATTCCACAAAAGGATAATAAACACATAGATGTAATGAAAATGGCTACTTCCCTTATATCCCTTGATGATTATTCCATGCTTTTTCAATTCACTATTTATAATCTCAAATCACCATTGATAGACAATAACATAAAAGAAGAGATAATATGTCATGTGGATAAATCAGATGAATGGTAGTCACCCATTTTATAATATTTGAATAATGGTATTTTCTCTTAATCAACTATAAAAACACATGGGATTGTATTCAAAAACTAGTTGCATGATATAATATTGGCCAATGTGTTATACCATAGATCATACAATGGTATCCTTCATTCCCTTAGAAACTCAAAGATTGCTATGGTCCTTAATAAAGCTCATTCAAGTGCTCGTGGAGGAAATTTTGGTGGTTGATCTTTGGTTCAAAAGTTAATATGAATTGGATATTATTAGAAAAATATGGAACAATATTATTTCACTTTTGTTGAGAAATATCCTAAGTGTCAAGAACATAACATTTTTATTCATACTCTTGTTCATGAAATTCGTGCCCAGGTTACAATTTGGTCATTTTCAGTGTGCAGTTGGGATCTCATCAACACGATTTCTCCCCCATCATCTCATAGACATATGTTTATTATAACAACTAAAAATTACTTCATGAAATGGGTTGAGGTGATTCTACTTTGTTCCACAATAGTTGAAGCATTATGTTGTTTTATATTAAACAACATTATATCAAGATTTAGACTTTTCTCTACTTTAATTTTGGATAATGATACACCATTTAAAAGAACAAAGAAATGAAATATTTTTAGAAAATTCCATATAAAACATCATTTTTTTTATAGCTTATTATCCTCAATAAAATGGATAGGTGGAAGCAAGTAAGAAAATAATTTAACATTTCTTAGAAAAAGTGTTGACAAACATGGTAAAGATTGGCTTACCCAAATTTCTTATGTATTATTAGCTCATTGCATGAGTGTTTGAATGGATATATGAAATAATCCATACAACCTTGTATATGGTGTTGATGTTCTTATGCATTTGGAATTGGAAATTATTTCTTTAAGGACCTCTCTTAGTGGTAGTATTGATGATAAATCCTATAGAGAACAAATAGTTCAACAACTTGAAATGCTTGATGATTAGGGTATATATACATGCTCTTGAACATATTTAGGATGATTATAAATGTGTTCAATATAAATACAGTGATGGTATTATTCATCATTCTCTTAAGAAATTTTAATTGCTTCTATATGAGAATCAATGTAATGTAAAAGTAGCACGAAGAGAAAATGGAAATTTTAGTCAGAATTGGTTGGGACCTTATGTTATTGATGAATACTTGTGGATCTAGAGCATATAATATTTCTACAACAAATGATACACCTCTAAAAGAGCCCATAAACATTATGCATGTACATATATTGTATGCTTAACATTATATTTTGAATAGTATGTTTTACCATAAACTATGTTGGTTAGATTACATAGATGTTCCTTTTTATTTTATTTTGTATTAATTCATTCATGACAAAATTTTTTATGTCTTGAGTTATTAGAGTACTTTTTTCTAAGGAAATATTACTTATTATGCATAGTATTCAATAATTTATGTGGCATGTTGAATTAAATTATTAAAAGCATTTAATTTCTCTAAATTAGATCATAATTGCATTTATTTCAACATGTATACACTTAGTCACAACTATATCATTTAATTAGATAATTGCATTCAGCTATTTTGTTATATCACATCATTCATTTAGATATATCAAGTAGATCATCCTCAATTTATTAAATAATCATAACTAGATTGTTTAATAGATCACAATTGTATTCAATTTACTATATATATATTTAATGCATGTTCAAAACAAAAATATCACATGTAGTACGAAAAAAAAAGTAATGGACAAAACAAGTAAATTATGATCATATATATGTATATATATAGATCATGGTGTTTATATACACCATGGTGTTACCATGTTGACAAAATTTGGTGTATCATGCAAATAATACATAAACATATTGTAGGCCTATGGCTACTAGACTCCTTGAGACTTGGTGGTGGTGGTTGATGTGATACTATATATTATGAGTGGCTCCTAGAGCTACTCCGTACCAGTAAATCCCACAACTCACCTCTAATCTTGACATTACTCTCAAGCACTAAATTGTGTGTTTCTCATGAAGATTAGATATCTCTTTGCATGTACCCTACTTATCTCCTCTCATAGGAATGCCTACATCTTGCTTGGTATAGGAGCTCAATCTATGGGTGAGTGTGGGATCATGGGGGTCCAAAAAGTGACAATATAACAAAAAAGTGGTTGATGGAATTTATTAATCCGAATTTGATAAAATTTAAAGTTTTCATTGAGAATTTTTTAAGATTTCAAAAAATATAAGAATTGCCTTATTTGGAATTAAATAGATAATTATTATTAATTTTCTGCATACATTTTTACTAAATTCCTGATTGATAGGCTGATTGAAAAACATCTATAATTATTGAACGATTTCATATTTTTTGAACCTAAAAGATGTGTCACATTCTATGCTTCCCATACTATAGGATAAAAAAATAAAATTTGAGTTTGATAATTTTCTTACCAAGTTATGGTGGTCAAACAAACATATTTTAATATTTTATAAAAAAAATCATAAAAAAATCATAACTAATTATTTACTTGCAAAAAAATTCAAAAAGAAATTTGACACATCCAAGAATGTGTCCTCTACTTATATTGAAAGTTTCAAAAAATAATATTTTATTTTTTTGTACTTAGATTAGTCATACATACACCTACTTTTTAATTTTTCCTAAAATTTTAGTACTACTACATTGAAATTTTGAATTTTTACCAGATATTTTTACGTTTTTCCAAAAAAGGAATAGTATCTTAGAAACTAAATTCAATTTGTTACAAAAAAATTTCTTACATATTTTTCAAATTATGTTAATAACCTATTCAAATTTTTATGTCAAGTTTCCTAACTATGTTTTTTCTCAATTTTCATTTCCACTTAAGGGCCTAGTTTGGATCCCCATGATCCTACATTGAACCCTCTCTCAACACTCAACTCATTATAAGTGACTCTAAACTCCTCATATATCATCCTCCATCATGATATACACTTATATATATATATATATATATATATATATATATATATATATATATATATATATATGTTTCACCTTGCACTCTGTAGCGGCCTATGCTCAACATGCACTAGCTAATGTGGGGTTATGTTAGGAACCATGTATGATATCACTCGACCTACAAAGTTGATCCAATCTTAGGTACCAGATACAAAAATTTAAAATATAAAATAATATGAGATACATGCATGATATAAAACATAAATCTAAAAATAGCATCAAACAACATATAAAGTAAAGAAAAATATCATAACATATCATATAACCTAGGTCACCAGCTCACGAGTGTGGATCCCTCCATGCAACTATAGTAGCTAAATCTAGACTCCCTTAAGAGGTCAAGTAAATCTTAGATACTTCTCCACTACTCTATCCATTCTCATAAATAGGTCCAGTCTCTCAAGTGTATAGGGATGTGATCATGATACATGAGGATGGGATTTTGATCTCCTTAGGGGCATTTATGGCCTCCTCCTACTCCTCAGGATCTCCTACTACCACTGTGGTTGGATATTGATCCTCATCCTCCTTATCATCATCTCATCATATATATTCATCATCTTCCTCATCCTCCTCTTCAAAATCCTCTCAATGTCGTGGTCATGGCCTAGGATCACTAATAGGTTGGTCAACAATAAATATAGGATCAACATGTGTAGTGTCCTACCACCTGATGTATGTAGTACTAGATATAACATCATCCATATTAGATATAAGATGTTCATTCTCCTCCTCATCATATGAGTAACTCAAGGGGACATCTACAATGGTAGGATTTTTTTATGTCATGTGCTCTAACAGTGTTGTGAGTCAACCTGACATAGGTCAGTTGAGGGATAGTACTCCCTAAATGCGACCAAACCATCTCATCACTCAATCATAGTTAAAATACATCACAATATACTCATAATGATAAAAAAAATAAAAAAATAAAATTGCATCCTAGCTAGTTTTTGTGTTAATCCTAAATAGGGATGTAGTCTTGTATGATCTCCAAATAATGTTCACATCATCTACTCGATCAAATGTGACACACCAATCTAATAGATCTCAGTACTACCAAGTCCTTCTATGTGGATAGCAGACTTAACTCATGGATATTTCCATGGTACCTCTATGGGATATCTCTTGTTCCATGTTCAAGTGATGTGCTCAAACACCCAATCCTAAAGTAGCCCAAATCATGAGACTCTGTGTCTCACAGTGAAAAAATTATCCAAGATCATAATTTAAACTTTCTAGCATACTTTTCCCCTAGATGAACATGATTTGATGATCCTTAATTTCTCATATTGTGTGGATAAGGACCTAATGTAGGTGTGGGCCTCACCCATTTCATGACACATCCAACACTACTATAACAATCAAGATCTATTGAAGCAAAGGGATATTGGTGCCTATATGTAACAACAACTATAGAAAAATTCAACCCTTTCCCTCACAAGCCATATCATGATCGATGCAATATCTCTAATCATCCAAGATCTCCTTTCTGCTTTACCCCTTTGTAGTTTTATAATATTACACCCCATGGAAATTTCCCATACACTTTTTCATTCACTTTAGTTTCCACTCCCTTATTGTTTTTGCATGCTCATTTCAGCCCTTACATCAACCTTTTTTCCTGCATGATGCTTAGGACCCCTTTTTAGTAGCTACCTTTACACGCTAGCTTTGTGTCAAATCTTGTTTTTTCCTCATTTCATCCATTTTTAGCATAATATTTCTAGACACTATTGTGTTCTACAAATGTTCACACATCACACTAGCATCCCATGACATTTCAACATTCAAATGGTTGTTTTTTAGAGTGTTTCCACTTGTCACCTACCTTTGTTAGTGAAAATGGCTCATGAAACATTTTAAAGGATTGGGAACCTTCTTTTCCCTCCTATTATATTTTTAGAATCCATCTTTTAAATTCGTTTGGTCTTATTCGTTTCTCACTTGAAAACTCTCTATTTTCTTTCTCTTGGAATCTAACTTTCTCTCTTTCTCTCAAGCTTGCACAAATCTCCTACTTGCTAGAGTAGTCTCAAGTTCTCAAAACACTCTTTACAACTCTCTAGGCTCTCACAACTCTTTATTTCTCTCTCTATATCTTTGGCTTCTCAGATCCTTACATTCATATATCTACATGTCTAATGTCTTTGAGCATATTGGGATTTATCATATCCCTTGTTTCTGAATTTTATTTTCTTGTCTATTTATCTCTCTATCTATCTGGTTGTCTATGGAGGTGGAAACATTGAAACATGGTTTGATTGAGGCAAGCCCCTAAATAGCCCCAATATTTTCTCTCAGTATTATGTGTGTAGGAATCAAAGGAATTTATTTTTTGGAAGCTTCATTATTTAGGTTTTTTTGAGAAATTTCATTCTCTTCTTTCATTTCATCATGTACATTCTATTTAATCTATATTTCATTTAGTTTACATTATATTAGTTATGTTATTATTTTGTTATCTTCTCCTATTTCAAGAGTTCCTAGTAATTCAAAATATTAGTCATTTCTTTTATTATAGTCTCGGGTTTTTGTCCATACAAGATGGCAATGTTCCATTGAGACATCATTGTGTCACATTGTCATGCTTAGGTCGTGTTGTCATCCTTGTTTAATAACTTGTCAGTCTATGTAAAATACCTCTATGAAATAATGTTTTCTTTCTAGAACTCTCATCATTTTATCTTGCTACTTGAGCTTTATTCCTTGATGTAGTTGAGGACCATTTTCTCCTTGTAGATTCTATTTGTCGAGAAACTTGAGGGTACAAAATATCCTCCTCTACACCCTCATCATGTCTAATGATCATACCTCATACAAGTAGTCAAATAATTTCGTATACATCCTCTAATGTGATTATCATCTTTCCCATTGAAATATGAAAGGTAGAGGTGTCTGCATCCCAACACTCGATTAGTACAATGAGCATAGCATCATGGTACCCAACCCACCAAAAATATATATTCTAAGAGGGAAAGAGGATTCCCATTACTAGGCCCCTAGGGTTTTTCACCTAGGAGCAGTTGATTTGGAGGAATGGCACTCCTTCACCTAGTGATATGCTCTTTTTGGTGATTTCATTCAAAGGGTATGGGATGAATAGGGTTGTGTTGTGTGTGTTGAAGTTTGGATAGATGCTTAAGTGAAATGAAACTAATCTAACTAAGGAATGTAAACAAAGCAATGTAAACTAATGCAAGCTAAACTATATGACCTAAAAATATGCAAAATTGGAAAGAAACTAGAAAGTACAAAGATGGTGCACCTCAGAATGGAAAGTTGAAAAAGAGGAGCACTGGAATTCTCTGGAATCTTCCATAAATATACACAAGGAAACTTACACTAGAATGGGCGACATAGTCCTTCTCCCAAGAAAATCTGCTAGCATGGGTTTCTGCTAAAAGGGTATCTAGAAATGTCAAAACCCTTTTTTAGGCCAGGTACAAGGACAAGATCACCAATGATGGCGACCTAGTCCTTTGGGTACTTTCAGGAGTTATGAAGTCTAATTATGTGGGTATCCACTTGCACTTTCTTTTTCTATAGATTCTCATGTTTGAATATTTAGAAAATAACCTACAATTTGTCCTTTTACTCCTAGGGTTTGATGATGTGGGTTGATGTAGGTGGAATGATGACACCATTTTCAACACTTTGCTCCTTGTCAAATCTATATATAACCTGTAAAACACAAATTCAAAGACAAGGAAAATGTTAGGGTTAAAGATTAGAGGTTTTCCTTAGTCAAACCCCATTGATAGTAATTATACTCAAATGAAATAAAAATAAAAGGAGAGATGATTGAATGATAAAAAATGTAAGTGCTCACCAAATCCTTTGTTGAAGATTTATGCATCATGCGAGAACTAGGTCCAATGGAGATTGCTTGAAGTGCTTAGTGCTTGACTGCTTGATTGTGGATATGGAGTGCTTGAGTGCTTGTGAAGATGAAGATGATGCTAGGGGGGGTGAAATGAGGATGAAAACCCTTATTTATACAAGCTAAACCCTAATTTTCTCAAAAATGCAACATGATAGGATGAACCAAGGGTTTTGGAGGAAAAATCTCATTAGGTTTTTGTCTTAAATTTTAAATTTATGTCAAAAGGGACTAGGTCACCCAAGGTCGAAACCTATTCCACTTGGACATTTTCAAGTGGTGGTAAGGAATTAAGTGATGCTTAATAATTTTTATCAGGTTTGCCTCTTGCAAACACACTTAAGTCAGGCCTAAAAGTAAATTAAGGGGAAATTTATCATTAAAAAGGGTTGAATTAGTGGAGACAAACCTAGAAAATAATTGACATGTATTACAACACTTAACAACACTTTACACTAAGGCTTGGAAAGAGGTTATTTAGGTGAATTATTATAGAAAAGTCTTAGAAAAGTGGGGAAATGTGTTACAACACTTCACAACACACTTGTAGAACTTTGTTAGGTTATTGTTGATTTGCAAGGGTTCAAGGCCTAATGTGAATGTGTTGGCCACACTAAAACATCAGATCAAAGAAAAAAAAGGCCAAAATCTAATGGGAAAGGGAAAATCAAGTGAAAAGTGTCGAGGCTACTTTTTCTGGTGACATATTTAGACCCCACTTAATGAGAGTATGAAATTGGTCCAAGCTCAAAGTAAAGTAGCCAAGTCATGCATATCAAGAGGGATCAATGTATTCATGCTAGTGTGATGAGATGACTTGAATCAAGAGGGATGATCAAGCCACCAGCATCAAGATCCCATGGCAAACCAAACATAAGCACAAAAGATCACACAAGAGAGGTGATGTGAAAGAGTGAAGAGAGAGGGAAAGTTGCTTCAAGATTTGACCATTTGTCCAGTTAGTTGTGGAACAGATCTAGGTTGTTTGTCCAAAAAGAAGATGTGTACTCACTCTAGGCTAATGAGACTATTGGTTTTCCACCGGGTGAGAAGGCCTAAAATTTGAGAGACATACACATGACTGGTATGTACTCACACCCACACAAAGGTTGCTATGGGGAAATCTATTCTGCTAGTTGTGCTTCCCACTCAACCATACAAAAGTTGTACCTCTTGACAACTTTGATAAGGAACCACAAAATAAAAGGGTTCATGCTTCATCAAACAAGGAAATTAGTGTATTCTTGGAACTCATGAATAAGTGCAAGATGGCAACAAAGGCATGCAAGTTGTCTTATGCAAGGTGGCCATGTATGCAAAAAGATAGAATGTAAAATTGTTTAAAATGAAAAAGGATAAATGTAAAAAGAGTGTTTGAAGAAGTCTTGTTTGATTCATGTGAGGTCTTTTACTTAGGGAACATTGTGCTTATGTCTCCAAGAGAGGACCAAAAAAATAATAGAAGATTCACAGCTTAGGGGACACAATGTGTCACATCATGCCACTAGGAGGAATGTAATATGCTTAGATAAGTCACTTTCATGAAATACATTACACCCAATGTCATCCACAAAGTGAGTGACACATTGTATGAGGTAACAAGGCTGCAAGTTAAGAACCCGAGAAAAGAAAAATGCAAAAATAAATAGTGCTATTGTATTCACCCACTTTAAAGGAATTTCAATACACCATACTATGAGAAATTAATTTAAAGTAGGATAAGGTATGAGAGGGTAAGTATGTCACATGCGAGCTAGCTTAAGGAATATCATCTAAATCCCAAGCTTTCTCTATTATGTTCATGAAACATGATCAACTAGCCAAAATAGGCAACAATATGTGACATACGAAGACAAGGCTAACAAACCCCTTGCCCCAATTGAGTGCAGGATGAAGGTGAGTTGAATAGGATGAAGGTATGACTATGCATCAGTGAGAGGAATTAGGTACCCCGACAAGAGGGCACCAACCTCCATGAGATGGTTGAAGTTTATTGTTTGAAGATAATGGAGAGAAGGGAGGTAATCCTAAATCTTTATTGAAAGAGTATAATATGTCAATTTGCATCATGTGTTCATTGCATCCATGTGTAGGAGGGATATTTTATTTGACAGGATAATAATCTTCCAAGTTAGATGAATGGTTTGTGTGCTTCTAAGAAGGATTGCTTTCTAAACAAGAACACAATTCCTTTTTAATGTGGTGTGTTGTTCCTTCATGAGGGAGGGGAGTTATATATCCCCCATCACCACTATGGGGTAATGTTGCTGATGTAGAACCAAGTTGAGCATATAAAACATAGGGTTGTTTTGGTTTAGGTGGTGATATTTTACACTCTCCTTTAAAGGGAAGTAGAAGATCCCAATCATTACTAGAACTTGTATCTGAAAATGAATTGTGTGTATATGAATCTTTGGACCAAGAGGGTTGTATTCTGGAAATGTTATTGAAAGGAGGTGTAGAATCGAATGACCCCAATGATCACAAAAGAGTTTTGTGGTAGGTTAAGGGTTAGCATCAACTTGTGTAAGTTTTGATCTAGGAATAAAAGAACTAGGAGAGATGGATATGTTGGGATTAGTTGATTCATAGCTTCATTCATCTGTGTCAACCGTGTATATATTTTTATTGTACTCAAATTTAATTGTACAGTGAAGGGTAGATGGGACTCCTTTCATAGCATGAATCCATGGTCTCCCTAGGATAAGATTGTATGGAAGGGGTCCTTGCATGATATGGATAGAGGTAGGAAAGCCATGAATATGAACATCATTAATTTTAATGGGATTTTTGTCCATGCCAAGTTTGTTGAAAAGGTCCATCCTATAAACATTAATTTATGTTCCATCCTATCTAAGAGTGTTCTTGACTAAAGTTTCATTAATGATCACCTTTATCAGAAAGGGATCATTCTTTTTTTGAATCTCAAGTGAGGGTAATCCATCTTTAGCGAATCTGATTTAAGATTGGTTTACTTACATGGGACAAGAGGGGGATGTGATATTCTTTGATTTTATTTAAGATTGGATCTACTCCATTTGTATTTGCAAAATTTCATGAAATAGAAATTTGACTATACGTGAAGGTTGAATAAGTTGCCATATAGATATATCAGCAGGAGTCTTTTTAAGGTCCTCAACACTAGGGACTCTAATTTGAGAAAAGGGTAATGGAATAGGAGTTAAGTTTTATCCCCTATATGTTTGAGTCACGAAGTTACAAATTAGTGGCTGCAAAACATTGTTATGATTATATTGCATCATGGATTTCAAGAACTCTCTTAGTTTTTATGTGATTCAGTAGTGGGAGGGGACTTAGGAAGCTCACCAATTAAAGGAGATCCCACTTGTGTCGTCATAACCTCAAGAATCTTGTCTTGATTTTTATAATTTTTTAGTGAAGGGGATTCAAATGTCAGTTGATTATCTTCTCCTAGGGAAGGTTTAATGTTTGAAAGATAGTAGTCAAGGTTCACACATTCTTGCACCATGATAGTCACCCCAAGAGGAGAGTTTGTAGGAGAACTACAAAATGAATGTTCTTAACATTGAAAGTTTAGTTATTCTAAAGGGACTCCATCACAAGTAGGAGAATAATCAATGGTGCAATTATCGTGTTTAATAAGGGCTTCGCTAGGAGAAGGAGGAAAACTAAGATACTCATGGCATTCATCAATTATATTTTCTAGATGCAAACTATCTTCTTCAAAACTAGGAGAGATACTAGGAGAAGGATGAAGGTTATGGTCATGATCCCTTATGATTGTTTTGTAATTATTTTTAAGAGAGGTAAGAGGAGAGAGAAAAATAGGATTCTGAGAACTCTCATTAATTGGTTCTTATCACACCAAAATATTTGCATCACCAAGAGGAGATAGATTAGGGGAAGAACTAATATGATTGTTTGAAATGTCCAAAGTTGTATTATTTATCATTAAAATTCTCTCATAGGGAGAAGGTAGGGAAGGTTTCTTATCATATCTAGATTTGTACGATACTAGCATTGTTTGAAAAACAATGAAAAATAAATGTAACCATGTTATGCAATGTTTCAGAAATATGAGCAATGTAGATACAAATATACATAACACTTTTATCCAATGTATGCTAAGTTTTAAGAATATAAAAAATGTAGAGGAAAGAATGAAAATTAATTTTAGCAAACTTATGCACAGTTTAATGAATGTAAACATTGTACAAGAAAAAGTGAAAAGTAAATTTATCAATGTTAAGCACAATTTCAGAAATTTAATCATTTTGAGATCTAATGATGAAGAGATATCAAGAATGACTACCCTAAAGTGACGATTTTGAGTGAGAAGCATAAAACCTATGTTTGTGAAACTATCTAGACATATAGTATATGATACTAGGAGGCAAAGAAAGCATAAAAATGAGGTTTCTGATGCTATAATAGGTAGTTAAAAATGTGAATTCAGACTAGGTCGCCCATAATGGCGATCTAGTCCCAATAGGGATTTTTTTCAAAAATTTGAGTTTTTTGAGTTGTTTTGATGTGTTTCACATGGTATGATATATTCCTAAGAAGAAAATATAGAATTTTAGAAATTTTCAATGAAAATATATATGAAAAAATGCAGGCTAACATGAGCTTTTCACTAATGCATTATTTTATAAACCCTAGGATGCAAACAATGCAAAATTCTAATTTTCAATTCAAGCTTTTTCCTAAGATGAAATGAAAAAAAATAAGAAGATTAATAAGTGGTCTACGGTCGGGTTCACAAAAATGAACCACAAAAAGGATATATTCTAAGAGGGAAAGATGATTCTCGTTACTAGGCCTCTAGGGTTTTCACCTAGGAGGAGTTGGTTTGGAGGAATGACACTCTTTCACCTAGTGATATGCTCTTTTTGCTGATTGTATTCAAATGGTATAGGATGAACATGGTTGTTTTATGTTTGTTGAAATGTGGCTAGATGCTGAAATGTAATGAAACTAGTCTAGCTAAGGAATGCAAACAAAGAAATGTAAACTAATGCAAGCTAAACTATATGACCTAAATGCATGCAAAATTGGGAAGAAACTGGATAGTACATAGATGGTGGACCTAGGAATGGAACATTGTAGAAGAGGAGCACTAAAATGTTTTGGAATCTACCAGAAATTTGCACAATGACACTTATGCCAGAATGGGCGACCTAATCTTTCTCCCGGGAAAATCTGGCAGAATGGGTTTCTGCTAAAAGGGTATCCATAAATGCTAAAACCCTATTTCAAGCCTGGTATAGGGAAAAGGTCACCAACGATAGTGACCTAGTCCTCCTAGTACTTTCAAGAGCTATGAAGTTTGATTATGTGGGTCCCCACTTAAACATTCCATTTTTGTAGATGCCCATGTTTGAATCTTCAAAAAATGACATGAAAGTTGTCCTTTTTCTCCTTCTAGGGTTTGATGATGTGGGTTGATGTAGATAGAATGATGGCATCCTTTTCAACACTTTTCTCCTTGTCAAATATGCATACAAACTGGAAAACACACATGCAAAGACAAGGAAAATGTTAGGCTTAGAGATTAGGGGTTTTCCTTAGTCAAACCCCATTGATAGTAATTAAACTCAATTGAAATAGAAATAAAAGGAGAGATGAATGAATGAAACAATGCAAATGATCACCAAATCCTTTGTTGAATATTTTTGCAGCTTGCAAAAACTAGTTCCAATGGAGTTTCTTGAAGTTCTTAGCTCTTTACTTATTTCTTGTGAAGATGAAAATGATGCTAGGGTGTGAAATGAGGATGGAAACCCTTATTTATACAAGCTAAACCCTAATTTTCTTGAAAATACAACATGATAGGCTGACCTTACTATTTTGGAGGCAAATTCCCATTAGGTTTTTATCTTATATTTGAAATTTATGTCAAAAGGGACTAGGTCACCCAAGGTGGCAACCTAGTCCACTTGGAAATTTTCAAGTTGTGGTCAGGAATTAAGTGATGTTTAATATTGTTTATTAGGTTTGTCTCTTGAAACCACCCTTAAGTCGGGCCTTAAAGTACATTAGGAGGCAAGTTATCATTAAAAAGGGTTGAATTAGTGGAGACAAGCCTCAAAAAGAGTATAAATGTATTACAACACTACACAACACTTTAGGCTAAGGCATGGAAACAAGTTATTTAGGTGAACTATTGTAGAAAAGTCCTCAAAAATTGGGGAAATGTGTTACAACACTTCAGAACACACTTGTAGAACTTTGTTAGGTTATTGTCGATTTGCAAGTGTTCAAGGCCTAATGTGAATGTGTTGGACACACTACAACATCATATCAAAGAAAAACAAGGCCAAAATCTAAGGGAAAAGGCCAAAATGAGTGAAAAGTGTCAAGGCTACACTTTTTGGTGACACATTTAGCCCCAAATTTAGTGAGAGTATGAACTTGCTTCAAACTCACACTAAAGTAGCCAAGTCATGCATATTGAGAGGGATCAATGTATTCATGCTAGTAAGATGAGATGAATTCAATCAAGAGGGATGTTCAAGATCCCATGGCGAACCAAACATAAGCACAAAATATCACACAAGAGAGGTGATGTGAAAAAGTGAAGAGAGAGGGAAAGTCAGATCAAGCTTTGACAATTTATCTAGTATGTTGTGGATGAGATCTATGATGTTTGTTTGAAAATATGATGTGTACTCACTCTGGAGTGACGAGACTATTTGATTTCTATCAATTGAGAAGGCCCAAAATATGAGAGGCATACACATTATTGGTATGTACTCACACCAACAAAAAGGTGGCTATGGGGAAAGTTGTGCCACTAGTTGGGCTTCCCTCTCAACCATACCAAAGTTGTACCTCCTGAAAAATTTGATAAGGTGCCACAATAGACAAGATTTCATGCTTCATGAGACAAGCAAAGTTGTGTATGCAAGTTGTGTAATGCAAGGTGGTCATGTATGCAAAATGAAAGAATGTAAAATGAGTGTTTGAAGGAGACTTTTTTGATTCATGTGAGGTATTTTACTTAGGTAAAATATTTCCTAATGTCTCCAAGAGAGGACCAATCAAAGAATAGAATATTCACAACTTAGGGGATGTAGTGCATCACATCAAGCCACTAAGAGGAATGCAATATGATTAGATAATTCACTTTCATTTAATACATTACAACCAATGTCATCCACAAAGTGAGTGACACATCGTATGAAGTAACAAGGCGGCACTGGGAACCCAAGAAAAGAAAAATGCAAAAAGAAATAGTGCTAGTGTATGACCCCACTTTAAAGGAATTGTGAAACATCGTACTGTGAGTAATTAATTTAAATTAGGAGAAGCTATGAGAGAATAAGTATGTCATATGTGAGCCAACTTAAGGCATGTTGGCCACATCCCAAGCTCTCTATGTTATTTTCATGAAAAGTGATCAACTAGCTGAAAGAGGCAATGATAACTGACATACAAGGAAAATGCTTAAAAACCCCTTTCACCAACTGATTGCAAGACAAAGGTGAGCTAAATAGGATAAGGTATACATCAGTGAGAGTAATTAGGTACCCCCATAGGAGGGCACCAAGCTCCATGAGATGGTTGAAGTTTATTGTTTGAAGAGAATGGAGAGAAGGGATGTAACCCTAAATATTTCTTGAGAGAGTGTAATATGTCAATTTTCATTATGTGTTCATTGCATCCATGTGTAGGAGGGAGATTGTATTTGATAACATAACAATATTCCAAGTTAGATGAAGAGGTTTTATGCTTCTGAGAAGGATTGCTTTCTATACAAGAACACAAATCCTTTTTAGAGTGATTTATTGTTCCTTTATGAGGGAAGGGAGTTATACAGCCCCCATCACCACCATGGGGTAATGTTGTTGATGTAGAGCCAAGTTGAGCATATAAAACATAGGGTTGTTTTGGTTTAGGTGGTGAGATTTCACACTCTCCTTTAAAGGGAGGCATAAGACTCTAATCGTTACTAGAAATTCTATCTAAAAATGAGATGTTGGTATATGACTCTTTGGACCAAGAGGGTGAGATTTTGGAAATGTTATTGAAAGGAGATGTAGAATCTAATGACTCCCAATGATCATGAAAGATTTTTATGGTCGGTGAAGTGTTAGGATCAAATTGTGTAGGTTTTGTCTTAGAATGAAAGGATTATGAGAGTTGGATATGTTGGCATTAGTTGATTCATAGCTTCGTTCATCTACGCCAACCATGTATATCTTGTTATTGTAATAAAATTTCATTGTATGATGAAGGGTAGATGGGATTCCTTTCATAGCCTGAATCCATTGTCTCCCTAGGAGAAGAATTTATGGAAGGGTTCCTTGCATGATATGGATAGAGGTAGGCAACACTACAAGTCTAACCTCAATAGGTAATGTGATCATCCCTAGTGGTTTCCTATTAGCATTGTCGAATCCATGAATATGAACATCATTAAGTTGAATGAGATTTTTTGCCATGCCAATTTTGTTGAGGAGGTCCAATTTTGTCTAACTAGAGTTTCATTAATGATCACCTTTATTAGCAAGGGATCATTATTTTTTTGAATCTCAAGTGAGGGTAGTTCATGTTTAGGGAATGCGATTTCAGATTGGGTTATGAAAATTTTAATCAAATCTTATCAAACTTGGAGCCTAAAAGACCTATGGAGATTGTAAGTGTGAAATTATGTTCAAGAATTCTAAGTCAGATTTATTTATTTTATATTAAATGTGTTGATTGCAGAACATTTATCAATTTTGATCTCTTGCATATAAGGGAATGAAGTCCCATTTATATGAGGAAAACATGCCTCAAGGAGAGACATGTCTCATGAGAGGACATGTCTCCATAATGTGGAGACATGTCTGCTCATGGGACATGTCCCTTGGGCATGTAGGTTCCCTTAACAACTGAAACCAGGTGTTGTCCATAGAATAAGATGTGTGTATTTAACAAACGACAATCATCTAATATGAATTCCTATTTTATCCATTTGCAAATGTTGATCATCATCATCTGAAATTTGAATAACTTATTTGATGGTTTTATGTTTTAAGAATAGTTTGGTTAAATATAAATGATGATGATGCATGAATGTAATCATCAGTTATATCTGACCGAAGCTATCTTAAATCAACACTCCCTCTTAGCTACATAAGATATTCCAAATCAAATAAGTGGAGATATCACCTTCACACATGATATCGAAGATATGATATGTTTTCTCAATAGTGTCAATTCACATGACATTCTTCATAATCACATCTTCATTATGGTATGTGCACTAAGATCAAGTCACATGATGTCTACCATAATAATTCATGCAATATCCACAGATATATAATTATCCACCATGATTATCTCTTAAGGAACACAATGATCTCCAAATGACATCAAGTCCCGTGATATCCATCAAAGTGTCCAAGAGATACTATCATGACATGTCCACATATATCAAATCAAATGATATCTATCATGATAGTTTCAACTCATGATTGTAGAGTCATCACTTTACAATGTCACATATAGGTGTTCATCATTAGAAAGATCATCACCTTTCAATAATGTACATAGGGGGAGCGGGCCCATAAGGTCATGGAGTCACACACATGAAAAAAGATTTTACACATTAAACATCTTTAAATATATTAGTACAACTTCTAAAAAATTTTGAATTTCAAAAATAATATCAAATTACATTTCAACCATACCAAGCTTCTTCCTGAAGTGTTCTACCTTGATTCTGGAGAGAGATTTGGTGAGAATTTTTGTTGTTTGATCATTTGTACTAATATACTCCAACTAGATCACATTCGTTTCTACCATGTCTCTTACATAATGTTAGGGGATCTCAATGTGCTTAGATCTATCATGGAATACTAGATTTACAGAGAGTTAGATGAAACTCTGATTATCACAATGAATGATAGTAGGATTCAAGGGCTCACCAAAGAGTCCCACAAGCAATATTCAGAGCCATACCGCTTCTCTTGCCCCCATAGAGGCTGAAATGTATTCAAATTTTGTCAAGCTTTGAGCTACTAAAGACTGTTTTCTGCAGATCCAAGCGATCATTGTTGATCCCAAACTAAAGCAATATCCTGATGTGCTTTTCCAATCGGTTACACTTCCAACCCAATTTGAATCAGAGTATCCATGTAGATCTAGTTGATTATTTTTGTAAAGAAGGCCATATCCAATAGTGCCTTGAAGATATCTCAATATATGTTTCATAACCATAAGTGAATTTCCTTTGGATCACACATGAACTGGCTTAGGGAATTCACTGCATAGCACATATCAGGTTTGGTGTTAACCAGGTACATCAAAGATCCAATCATTTGTCTATATAGAGTGAAATTTGCACACTTAGATTCTACTACTGCTTCTTTTAGTTTATGAAGGTTGGTTTCCATAGGTGTAGACATGGATCTATAATCAAAAATTCCAAATCTCTTCAGAATATCAATAGTATACTTCCCTTTGTTTAGTATGATGACATCTAATTTTTTCCATACTTCTAAACCTAGGAAGTAGTGTAAGATGCCCAAGTCTTTCATGTCAAACTCTAAAGTTAGATCCTTCTTTCCTTAAGCAATGAGGTGATTTTCTCCTATTATCAGTAGGTCATCAACATATAAAATAATTATTAACATATCACCTTTGATTACCTTAAAGTAAAGATTTGGGTTTGCATCATTCTTGGAAAATCCTAATCCCAAGAGGTAGCTGTCAATTCTTTCATACCAAGCCTTGGGAGCCTATTTAAGTCCATAGTGTGGATTCTTTAGTCTGCATACATGTGATTCAAGTTTATGTATCACAAAACCTTTAGGCTATTCTATATAGAATTCCTCTTCAATGTTTCCATTTAGGAAGGAAGTTTTCACATCCATTTGGTGGATCTTCTAGCCTTTAGCTACTGCAATGGCTATCACTTCTCTCATGGATGTTTAATGGGCAACAGGTGCAATTGTTTCTTCATAATCAATGCCTTCCTTATGTGAAAAAAGTCTTGCCATAAAATGTGCCTTATTTTTTTCTATGCTACCATCAGCAACATTTTTTATTTTGAAGAGCCATTTAGAAGAGACAACAATTTTCTCTTTTGGTCTAGGCACAATATCCCATACATCATTCTTTAGAATGGACTGATATTCTTCCATCATTGCATCCTTCCATACTTGATGTCTGAAGGCTTCTATAACACTGTCAAGTTCTGAATTTATGATGTTATTCATTAGAGAAACATAGCTTGAGAACTGTTTGGGTATTTTACTTTCCCTAAATGTTCCTTTAGGTGTTGCATGATTCTTGACTTCTTTGATCATCTTTCTAGCCCAAAGTGGCCTCTTTCTATCATTGTCATTTGGATTCTCATATGAAGTAGATTGAAGTTCATTTGGAATTTCCTCAAGATACTCCCTCTAAATCTTAGGAGTAGGTTCTACTTCTAATACTCTAGGGGAATAAGTTTCTATCTCACTAGAACTTCTTTCCCTTTTGAATGCAATTTCTTCTTCAAAGATGACATCTCTGCTCAATTCAATTTGTTTCTGCCTGAGTATGAATATCTTGTAGGCCTTGGAGGTTTCACTATATCCCACAAATACCCCTTTCTTTCTGAAAGGTTCTAGTTTGAATCTATTCTCTTTGGGCACATGAATATAGATAGGGCAACCAAAAATCCTAAAATGACTAATATTAGGTTTTATGCTAGTAAAAGCTTCTTTAAGAGTTCTGTTATCTAGACGAGAATGTGGACATCTATTTTGAATTTAGACAATAGTTCTAGAGGCTTCTGCCCAAAAGTCGATTTCTATCTTCTAGTCAAGCAACATTACTTTTGCAGCTTCTACAATGGTTCTATTTTTCCTTTCAGCAACACCATTTTATTGAGGGTTGTAAGCTATTGTAAACTCCCTCTTAATCCCAAAATTCATGCAAAATTCCTTAAATATTTTAAAGCTGTATTATTTTCCATTGTCTATCCTTAGGCTTTTGTTTTTCTTCCCAGAGAATTTTTTAGTAAGAGCTTTGAACTCCTTAAAACTTTTAAGGATTTCTGTTGACTCTTCCTAGATAATTCATCTATAAATATGACATAGTATAGGAAGCCTACCTTGGAGGGTATAGACATGGGTCCACATAAATTAGAGTGGACTAGTTCTAACACACTTTGGGTTTTACTTAGGCTATTGTGAAAATGATCTCTTTGTATTCTTTCCTAGAGCACAACCTTTACAAGTTCCTTCATGAGCTGGATTTAACTTAGGTAACCTTGTTACAAGTTTTCCATAGAGGGTAGGGAACATAAATGAAGGTGTCTTAATCTTCTACACAAAATTTCATTTGAATCAGAGGTATCAAGGGTAAGGGATTGCTTGAATTCAGTGCATAGTTTATAAAGATAACCTTATCTTATACCTATGGTTTGAGCTTTATTTATAGTTGAGTTCTTAGGACATGCCAAAAATTTCCCATCCATGAAGCTAACCCTATATCCATTGTCTTCAAGAGTAGAGATGGATATTAGATTTATCTTTATTCCAGGTACAAATAAAACTCTAGTGAGTTGAAGAGAGAGACCAGATTTCAATTTGATGGAGCAAGTTCCAACCCCCTTTACAAGGTGTGCAGAATCATCCCCAATGGTTACTTCTTCATCAGTCTCTTCAGTCATAGTGTCCAAGTGTTCTCTGATCCTTGCGATGTGCCTTGAAGAACCACTATCAATTACCCATTTGTTGGTATTGTTAGATACTTGACTTGATAGGGCTGAATAGAATACAAATTTCTCATATTCATGGTCTAAATTTGACTTTCCTACTTTAGCAAAGGATGCTTGTTGTTTTGATCTATCAGGGCACTTCATTGCATAGTTCCCATATTGATCACATCTAAAACATTGTACTTGAGATATGTCTTTCCTCTTCTTGGATGATCCTTTTACATAGGAATTTCTCTTTCTCTTAAATGATCCTTTCCGTAAGATTTTTTCTTACCCATTTTATTAGATGTTGTGTTGAGCACATGAATGTCTTCATCTATGTTCTTTTGTTTATTTTATTTTTTTGAGAGTCTTGTTTCCTCTTGTAAGCAGTTTGTTCTTAGCCTATTAAACTTGGGGAGTTTAGAACTCATACTTATTCCTTGAACAAATGACTCCCATAAGTTTGGTAGGCCTCCTAGTGCAATTAGTGTTAACTCTTTTCTATCAATTTGATATCCTATTATAGATAATTGATCCCTTAGTTCAATGATCCTCATGAAGTATGCATTAATAGTTTCTCCTTTGTTTATTTCAACATTGTTGATTTGGGTCTTTAATGCAAGAGTCCTACTGGTTTTGTTTATCTCATAGGTGCTCTTAAGGGATTTTAACATTAGATATTCAATTTCATGTTTTTCTAGAATGGGTAATATATGGTCCCTAATTGCATCTACTAAGATTTTCATGGATTTTTCATTGTTCTCAATCCATTGAGTTTTCTCTGGATCATCCTTTGGTTCCCTCTTGTTTTCTCTCACAAATGAGTCTAACTTATTCTCTTTAAGAATCATCATGATTCTAAATTTCCATGATGTGAATTTGTTTGCTCCTGCAAGATGATCTTCAAATATGATCACACTTGAAATTATGAAGAATGTGATGTGAATTTGATTTTAAAATATACAAATTTTCTTAAGTAATCTGATATCTAGATTTGATTTGGATTCACTCAACTTGGCTCTGATACCATGCAAATGTTAATCAAATCTTATCAAACTTGGAGCCTAAAAGACCTATGGAAATTCTAAGTCATATTAATTTATTTTATATTAGATGTGTTGATTGTAGAACATTTATCAATTTTGTTGTCTTGCAAATAAGGGAATGAAGTCCCATTTATATGAGGGAGACATGCTTGAATGAGAGACGCGTCTCATGAGAGGACATGTCACTTGGGCACTCGGGTTCCCTTTACAAGAAAAACCATTTGGTGTTATCCATAGACTAAGATGCATGTATTTAACAAATAGAAATCGTTTAATATGAATTCCAATTTTTTCCATTTGCAAATTTTGATCATCATCATCTGAAATTCAAATGACTTATTTGATGGTTTTATATTCTAAGAATAGTTTGGTTAAATATAAATGATGATGATGCATGAATGCAATCATCATTTATATTTGATCGAAACTATCTAAAATCAATAGGTTAATTGCATGGGACAAGAGGGGGATGTGATATTGTTTGATTTTATGTAAGATTGAATCTCCTCCATCAGCATTTGCAACATTTCAGAAATAGAATTTTGACTATAGGTGAAAGTTGAATAAATTTCCATACAGATATATCAACATGAGTCTTTTTGAGGTCCTCAACACTAGGGACTCTAAGTTGAGAAAAGGGTAATGGTGTAGGAGTGATGTTACAACTTAGTGGCCAAAAAACATTGTTATGATTATATTGCATCATGGATTTCAAGAAATCTCTTAGTTTGTTGTGTGATTCACTAGTGGGAGGGGACTTAGAAAGCTCACCAATTAAAGGAGATCCAACTTGTATCGTCATCACCTCAAGAATCTTGTCTTGATTTTTATGATTTATTAGTGAAGGAGATTCAAATGTCACTTGATTATATTCTCCTAGGTAAGGTTTAGTGTTTGAAGGATAGGTGTCAAGGTTCACACATTCTTGCACCATGATAGTCGCCCTAGGAGGAGAGTCCTTAGGAGAACTAAAAATTGATTTTTCTTTACATTTAGAGGTTGGTTCTTCTAAAGGGACTCCATCACAAGTAGGAGAATAATCAATGGTGCAATTGTCATGTTTAATAAGGGGTTCCCTAAGAGAAGGGGGACAACTAAGCTACTCATGATATTCATTGATTGTATTTTCTAGCTGTAAAGTATCTTCTTCACAACTAGGAGAGATACTAGGAGAAGGATAAAGGTTATGGTCATGATCCCTTATGATTGTGTTCTCATGTTTGTTAAGAGAGGTAAGAGGAGGGAGAAAACTAGAACTCTTATAACTCTCATAACTCTCATTATTTGGTTCTTCTGACACCGGAATATTTGCATCACTAAGAGGAGATTAGGGGAAGAACTAATATGATTGTTCAGAACATCCAAATTTGTATTATTTATCACTAAAATTCTCTTATAGGGAGAACATAGGGAAGGTTTCTTAGAATATATAGATTTGAATGATACTAGCATTGTTTGATCAAGTATGAAAAATACATGTAACAATTTTATGCAGTGTTTCAACAATATGATCAATGTAGATACAAATATACATAACACTTTTATCTAATGTATGCTAAGTTTTTAGAATCTAAACAATGTAGAGGAAAGAATGAAAATTACTTTTAGCAAACTTATCCAGAATTTTAGAAATTTTCAATGAAAATATATATGAAAAAATGCAACCTAACATGATATTTTCACTAATGCATTATTTTATAAACCCTAGGATGCAAAAAATCCAAAATTATAATGCAATGCAAGATTTTTATTAAGATGAAATGAAAAAAAATTAAAAGATTAACAAGTGGTCTATGGTCAGGTTCACCAAAATGAACCACCAAATGTATATATTCTAATAGGGAAAGAGGATTCCCCTTACTAGGCCCCTAGGGTTTTTCACCTAGGAGCACTTGGTTTAGAGGAATGACACTCTTTCACCTCGTGATATGCTCTTTTTGGTTATTGCATTCAAAGGGTATTGGTTGAATAGGGTTGTGTTGTGTGTGTTGAAGTGTGGCTAGATGATGAAATGAAATGAAAATAATCTAACTAAGGAATGTAAACAAAAAAATGTAAACTAATGCAAGCTAAAATATATGACCTAAATGTATGCAAAATTGGAAAGAAACTAAAAAGTACAGAGATGATGCACCTTGGAATGGAAAGTTACAAAAGAGGAGCACTAGAATGTTCTGGAATCTACCAAAAATATACATAGGGATACTTACACAAGAATGGGCAACCTATTACTTCTCTTGGGAAAATCTTCCAAAATGGGTTTTTGCTAAAAGGGTATCCAAAAATATCAAAAACATTTTTGACGGTAGGTACAAGGACAAGGTTTCCAATGATAGTGACCTAGTTCTCCTGGCACTTACATGAGCTATGAAGTCTGATTCTATGGGTCCCCACTTCCACTTTCCTTTTTTCTAGTTGATGCCTGTGTTCGAATCTTCAGAAAATGACCTGCGTGTTGTCCTTTTTATCCTTCTAGGGTTTTATGATGTGGTTTTATGTAGCTATAATGATGACACAATTTTCAACACTTTTCTCCTTGTCAAATATGCATACAACCTAGAAACACACATGCAAAGACAAGGAAAATTTTAGGGTTAGAGATTAGGGGTTTTCTTTAGTCAAAACCCATTGAAAGTAATTAAACTCAAATGAAATAGAAATAAAGGGAGATATTATTGAATGATAAAAAATTTAAGTGCTCACCAAATCCTTTGTTGAAGATTTTTGCAACATGTAAGAACCAACTCCAATGGAGATTGCTTGAAGTTTTTAGTGCTTGACTACTTTCTTGTGAAGATTGAGTGCTTGAGTGCTTGTGAATATGAAATTTATGCTAGGGGGGGGTGAAATGAGGATGAAAACCCTTATTTATGTTAGAGTAATTGGGTATTTACTTTATTAATTAAACAATATTTATTTAATTACGTAAAGTTCCCTTTTACCTCTTTTCACTTAAGCTAACATTAGGTACATAATAATTAATTACTTTATTAATTATTATTGTGCAAGCCTAGGGTTTTCCTTTTTAGGGTTTTCATCTATATGTAGCTGAAAATTATATTTTGTACAATTAATTCATTTTACATTTTCAGGTGAATACATTGCTCCACATTCTTGAGCATTTCCTTTTTGTTTCTCTTTGCTTCTCCTTGTAACAGGTTATTTGCTTGCAAAAATCTTTTGGGCTTCTGTGGTGTTGTATCTTCTCAACTCCAACATGGTATCAGAGCTTCAGATTTGTAGCTACTTGTTCTTGTTTTGAAATTTTTTGGAGCTACAAGGGTTTGTTGCAAGTCGTTTTTTATTGGAGCCGTCATCATTTTTGCTTCAAAAATTCAGATTTCACTCATTTGCAGGAAAACCAATTTTTGGGTTTTGTAGCCAGCGTCGAAATCTGAACTGGGTATCTTTTAGATTTTGCATATCTTGCATAGATCTGGAGAAAACTACTATTGAAAAAATGGCGCGCGTCATTTTTCTCCTGTTGAAAGTAAAAAAAAAATCATTTTCTTATATTCTGCTTGTTGGATCAAGAAATGATTTATGGGTTTTGTTTCTAGCATCAAAATATTTCTGGGTTTTTAATTTTGTCTACAAATAGTGAATAGATTTTCTAGAAATCAAGTTAGAAATAAACGTTTTTTGTTATAAAATTTGTTTCTTGCAAGCAAAATTCAGTTTTTGAAAAATTCATAACTTTTGGTCACGGTGTCCGTTTTACGCAAATGAATAGGCGTTGGAAAGGTGTTATAGTGCTCTTTCCAGATCTACAGTCTATTTTACCAGAATATTTACCAGGTATTTTTTATTCAACTTTGTGTGTTTTTATACTTTGCTCAATTACTTGGTCATCTTGGCTCCTACATGGGGTTTGTTTGCGTTGGATGGGTTATCTTGATATGCTTTATCATTGCTGAGATCATTAGTCTCTGAATTTTTTATTTGAAGAGTTATCATGGGTTTCTCTACTCACCCTTCAGTTGTTCTTCTGGAACGGGGTAATTATGAGTCATAGGCAAAGGGTATACTTACACATTGTAGGTGGCTTAATATTTTGCCTTATTTGTATGATCTCATACCTGAACCAACAACTTTAGAGGGTAGATTAGCATGGGATATTATTAGAAATCACATTGCAGGAGTTATATTGTCTAGTGTTGATCATGACACTGTGTTGGTTATATCTGACATTGATTGTCCTCACCCACTTTGGACACGTCTTTGGGAGATTTATGGAGACCCTATTCTATCTCCATTCCTAGAGGATCCTACTTTAGATTGTCTCATACCCATTTCTTGGAGAGAAAATACACCATTTGATCATGATACTTTAGAGGAGCTTGAGTATTTAGACACCCTTACTTATTTCGATGAATTAGAGGTTTGTCTCACAGTTCCTACTCTTCAGATCGAGACTTCATCAGCATCTTTTGTTGTTCTTGATTCAGTACAATAGGGCATCATACATCTTCCAGACATAGCTACTTTGGACTCTTATGTTGCAGATATATCTTTCTTATTTGTTGAGTCCTATATTGCAAATTTGGAGGATTACTTTGAGAACATTCATCTCCTCTACCTTGATAGTTAGGTTTTCACTATTCACCCACCATTATCCGTGCATTCAGAGGTAGCATTTCAGTATTCCCCAAATCAGTTTGGATTTGGCATTATTTGTTTCCATTCAGATAGTGAGACTCTTCAGCATCCTATCATGGCACACATCTTGAGACAGATTGGTTCTTCCTTCTTCATAGGGTTTCTTCAGTACAGGTCCATGAATCCGTTTCTTCCCAAGGGAAGGAATATCATTTGCCGCTTCAGGATCTCCTTTTGGATTCTACATCAGGCATCTACCATTGTGACAGGAGTTTCTTCATTGTGGGGGGGCCTTCTTCTCTCTTTCTATATCTCCTATGGAGATCATTGTATATGTATTTATATGATAGAAGTTGTCTATGGGGGGTATTATGTTATCCATCTCCTATCCTTCTTTCATTAGTGCATTGCATTTCTTCCTTGCATTCTATTTTGGGGAGGAGTTTTGTTCCCACTGGGTTTTCTCCTTTACCCCATTTCATTTAGTTTGCATTAATTTTGTACATGGGTACCTGATCTGGCCTTGTTGGCGGGATCCATTGCTTTTGCTTTCAGTTGCTTCTTCTAGGTTTTAGCTTCTCCCTATGTCTATCTTAAGGCAGGGTGTTAGAGTAATTAGGTATTTAATTTATTAATTAAACAATATTTGTTTAATTACGTAAAGTTCCCTTTTACCTTTTTTCACTTAAGCTAACATTAGGTACATAATAATTAATTACTTTATTAATTATTATTGTGCAAGCCTAGGGTTTTCCTTTTTAGGGTTTTCATCTATATGTAGCTGAAAATTATATTTTGTACAATTAATTCATTTTACATTTTCAGGTGAATACATTGCTCCACATTCTTGAGCATTTCTTTTTTGTTTCTCTTTGCTTCTCCTTGTAACAGGTTATTTGCTTGCAAAGATCTTTTGGGCTTCTGTGGTGTTGTATCTTCTCAACTCCAACAATTTATACAAGCTAAACTCTGATTCTCCTGAAAATGCAACATGTTAGGCCGACCCTAGGGTTTTGGAGGAAAATTCTTGTTAGGTTTTTGTCTTAAATTTGAGATTTATTTCAAAAGGGACTAGGTCTCCCAAGGTGGCGACCTAGTCCACGTGGACATTTTTCAAGTGGTGGTCGGGAATTAAGAAATTTATAATAATGTTTATCAGGTTTTCCTCCTGAAAACACACTTAATTCAGGCCTAAAAGTACATTAAGGGGAAAATTATCATTAAATAGGGTTGAATTAGTGGAGAAAAGCCTAGAAATGTGTAGAAATGTATTAAAACACTTCACAACACGTTAGACTAAGTCTTGGAAAGAGTTTATTTAGGTGAATTATTGTAGATAAGTCGTAGAAAAGTGGGGAAATATGTTACAACACTTCACAACATACTTGTAGAACTTTGTTAGGTTGTTATTGATTTGCAAGTATTCAAGGCCTAATGTGAATGTGTTGACCACACTACAACATCATATCAAAGCAAAACAATGCCAAAAACCAAGGGAAAAGGCCAAAATGAGTGAAAAGTGTCAAGGCTACACTTTCTGGTGACATAGAACCTAATCATAATAATGGTGTACACACAATATAGACCAAATACAAATATATGGTGTCACTCTTGAATAGAGATTTGTGTAGCTTGATCACAAATAAGTGAGATCAAGCGACCTCTTGAGTAATATCATATGTGTGGAGGGTCCTATCAACAAAAATAAAGATTCCTTATTACTATTCCATTCAATGATAAGTCAAAATAAAGTGTCAAAATACATTTCCTAGAGCTTCATGCCTAGTTAGGGATGCCCTTGTTGTTCATGGATTCCCATGTTGGTCTAGGGGGCCCATGCTATTCAAGGGTGCCCTTAGAGGTTTAGGTTGCCCAAGTTGGTCAAGGGTGTCCCATTTAAAACAGGTTAATAAAAATACATAAAATAATACTCTCAACTCAACAACCTCTCGTGTTGGCATGCCTCACATGATGCACTCCCTTAGGACCTCAAGCCTTGGTATGTGGTATGGTCTTTATTGTGGTTTTTTAAATTGTAGGGGTGATGGTCTTAGCTCTTAAAGCTCTCAAACTACAAAAGTGAAAATTAATGATAAGAAGGTATGAGTTTTATAACATAGTTAAATTTAGTAACATATTTCTCATACCATACTCTCATAAAATAAAATAATTTGAGCTTTCTAACTCTAATTTATGTGTCATCTATTGTATTGGAATTTTAGTTTCACTATCTTTCATATTGCATGTTTGTTGGTTCTTGGGGTTATGTTTTTTGTTGCAAGTATGAATGAGAATGGTGGTGCTGTAATTAATGTTGTCATTGATGTCAACACAAGATAGGTTGTTGCAGTGAAATGAATGAAGTGATTGTAGGTTGTACATGAATGGTTAAGATATTCTGTATATTTTGTTAGTACATGGAGCAATCTTTATGCTGTTGTAGGTGTGTTGATATGATGAATTATCAAGTGATTTTGAAGAAATTAATAAACAATGAAGATAGAGTTCTGTGTGTGTTCAAAATGTTCTTTGGTATTGTGATTTGCATTTCATTTGTGTTTATCCTATGCTTTTTGAGATCTATAGTGTTGGTTGCAGGCATATTTTTGTGATATATCCCGAGTTATAGCTTCTGGGTTGATGGCAAGTAAAAGTTGTGTTCATCGGTTTGTGAACTGGTCTAGCATAATTGTTTGTATGTGGACTAGGAGAAATGTTTCTTCTCTAAAGTCCTCTAGTTTTTTTCTTAGATATTTCATATCTTGAAGAAGGTTAATAATAGTTTTATTTGTGTTATGATAAAAGTGAGTGTAGCTTGGTGCTCCAAAAGACATGCTCCAAAGTTACTATGTGTGTCTACAAAGTTTGGTTTGACTAGTGGAAAGTGTTGTGTATATGGAAGTTGTTGTGGATGAATATGAAGGTATCTAAGTTGTGTTCCAATATCTAGTGAAGTGTGTTAAGTGGTCAACATGTTTTCATCTTGTTGCAAAGGTATGTACTTCAATATTCATTGGTGTTTTCATTAGGTATGGTTGATCTAGTGTCTACACATTATATGAAGGATACATATAAATTAAGGAACTGTGTGATTGATCCAAGATTTTGGTTTGGGTCCTGGTTAAATATGTATTTGGTCCACTATCATTCTTATCCACTATGGAAATTTTCAGTCCCTGACCTAATTTGCATTTGTAAAATGAGGAAAGTATAGACAAACTTAGAAAAAATTTCTAAGGTTGAAGATGGTATAAATACAAGTAAAGATGTTATGAATTGGAATAGAGAAGTGTGAACAACTATGAGAAGATAATAAAGTTCAAAAGAGTGTGAAAAAGTGAATTAAGGAAACAATACTTAAATGTGTTAGACTCCTAAAATTAGTGAGATAATTGTGTCTATGATTCTTTTATCAAGGCTACAAATGTGTGCAATTTTTTGTGGTTGATTTTCCAGCTATCTATCTTTATTTGTAGGTAGTGAGCCTCCTTTTGGATACTGATTCCTATATGTAGGCAGTGAGCCTTGTATCTAGATAGTGAGTCCTTTTTCGACAGTGAGCCTTTGTATCTGGTTTTTCATTACTATTATATTGTGAGTTTATCCTCACTGTGATTTTTCCCTTATAGGGTTTTCCATGTAAATCTTGTGTCTCTTGTATTTTCTTTTTTTATCTGTAATTCATGATTATACTTAATAATAGATTAAAGTAGATTTGGAATTGATTAAGATCATAAGTGGATGGAATTTGATACAACTAATTCACCCCCCCTCTTAGTTTTCTTGTGCATTTCAACAATTGGTATCATATCTTTGGTTCCTTGGAGAAGAGCTTAACCGCTTGAGGTAGATTTGATGGAAGACAAGTTGTCAATCTACGTGTTTGATGGATCTGACTACAGTGACTAGATAGCGTAGATGAGAGGTTACCTGATCTCCCTTGGTTTCCAAACTTGGAAAGTTGTTGAGAAATAATATGTTGAGCTAACAAGTGGTCCTTTTGCATATGTAATTTCTCCCTATGAGGAAAATGAAAAATCAAGTTATGCAATCTATAGTGCTTTATCTAAGTTTGAGCAGACAAAATTTTTTCATTAGGAACTACTTATGAGGTGTTGGAAAATTTGAAAGATATCTATGAAGGAAATGATAGAGTCAAATTATCAAAGAATCTAATAAAAAAACATAAATATGAGAACTTGAAAAGAGAATAAGGTGAAGACATTGCAAGCTACTTTAAGAGGTTTTATATTGTAGCAAATGAAGTCAAAAATCAAGGTGGTAATTTGACACATGAAGATTTAATAGAGAATATTTTGATGACCCTATCAAAGAGTTATAGTGACAAGGTTTTAGCTATTGAGGAAGCGTATGATCCAAATAAATTCACTAAAGAACAAATATTTGGCACCTTGACTGCATTTGAGATGAGGAAGTTTGGAAAAGAAAAGGAGAAAACATAAACAACCTTCAAAGCCACTAATACAAAAGATGATCGAAATAGTGATGGTTCAGAGGAATCGGAAGAAAACTTTACAAGGGAGTTGAAGAAAGGTATCGGTAAGTATAAAGGTATGCTACCTTTTAAATGTTTTGGTTGTGGAAATATTGGTCACTATGCTTCAAGATGTCCAAATAGAGATATACACAATAATAACAAAGCTAATAAAGACAAAACGGACAAAAAGCTCAAGAAACTGTATTATGTTAGAGAAGATGCTATAATTTCTGATGATTAGTTTGATTTTGAGGATGACAAAGAGGAATGCTTGTTTCTAGCCTTGGAGAATAAATTTGTGTGTACTAACCATGTAAAATGTGCAAGGGATTGTGGTTTGAAAAACAAAAAGGATTAGATGGAAGCTACTCTAGTTACTAAATTTCATGATAGAAAAGATGAAGATAATTGGGTAATTGATAGTGGATGTTCAAATCATATGACTGGAGACAAAATTAAGTTTACTAAACTTGAAAAGTATGATGGAGGATTAGTGATGTTTACAGATGATTCTGGTGCAAAGATTGTTGGAAAAGGAACAATTAGTTTTGACGGAATACACAATACTCATTATGTCTATTATGTTAAGGACTTAAGGCATAATATTTTAAGTGTTGGAAAAATGTGTAGAAAAGTATTTTTAATCTTGTGTTCCAATATAATACCCATGAGATCATAAAAGGGTATGGAACTATGGTAGTTGTTAGAAGAAGAAAAAATGGAAACATCTATCAACTTAAGAGTGGTGATGGTATGTGCTTTGTGTCTCAATTTAATGGAATTTGGCTATGGTACCAGACGATGGGACACATAAACTTTGACAATATAATCAAGATTAGTTCAAGAGAAGTTGTCAGGGATCTGCTTAGAAACATAAAGCCTACCAATATTGTTTGCAAAAGTTTTCAATTGGGAAACAAACGAGATGTGGTTTTAAAGGAAAAGAACAATCATCTACCAGAATGTTGAAATTGATTCATACAGATCTCTGTTGTCCCACAAGAATAGGAAGTCTTAATTGTGACAGGTATATTATGCTTTTGATTGATGATTATTCTATAATGAAATGGGTTACTTTTCTTAGGGAGAAAGCTCAAGATCTAGATAGATTCAAAGTGTTCAAGGAAAGGGTAGAGAATGAAGTGAACCTGAGAATAAAATGTTTAAGGTCTGATAGAGGTGGAGAATTCACTTCTAGTGAGTATAATACATTTTGTGAAGAGCATGACATAAAGAGATGTTTTCTTTTTTCTCGTAGAACTTTTCAAAAAATGGAGTCGTAGAGAGGAAGAACATGACTATTCAAGAGGCTACAAGAACTGTGATGAAAGAGAAAAATATACTTGATGTATACTAGAGAGAATTAATCCACACTATTGTTTATATTCTTAATAGAATTCAAATCAGAGGTATCAACACAAAGACCCCTTATGAACTGTGGACTAGCAAGATTCCTACTGTTAAGTAATTTAAGGTATTTGGAAGCATATTTTATATTAAAAGAGATGGTGGGAACCTTGGAAATTTTGATGAAATATGTGATGAAGGTATTTTCCCTGGATATTCAACTAGCAACAAAGTATATAGATGCTACAATAAGAGATTGAGGAAGATAGTTGAAAGTACAAATGTAAAAGTTGATGAAGATGTTCATAGACTAATTGAAATAAGTTAAGTTGAACCAAATGAACCTATCTATGGAAAAGTACAAGAATAGGATAAGGAAGAAGAAGAGAATCCAAAACTTGCTCCCATGACTCCAAAATATGTACAAAAAAATCATCTAAAAGAATAGATAATTGGAGACAAAGGAAAAGGGGTAACAAAAAGATGCAAAGTGGTAGTAGCTGAAGTAAATTTATTTATTTTATCCAAGATAGAACCTAAAATAGTGTGTGAAGCATGCAAAGATGAGAATTGCATTAGAGAAAAGAAAGAGGAGTTGCAATAGATAGAGAAGAATCAGACATGGGAACTAGTTCCTAGACCTATAAACAAGAATGTGACTAGTAAAAAATGGGTGTTCAGGAAAAATTTGAATGAAAATGGTGAAGTAGTAATAAACAAAGAAAGGCTTGTGTGAAAAGGTTATTTACATGTTGAAGGAATAGAGTTTGAGGAGAAATTTTCCCTGGTGGCAAGAATGGAGGCCATTAAAATGTTTTTTGTATTTTCTGCTCACAAAGATTTCAAGGTATACCAAATGGATGTTAAGTCTACATTCCTGAATGAAGAAATAAAAGAAGAGGTGTACATGGAAGAACTGCAGGTATTTCAATTATCCGAGAAACCAAATATGATTTGTAAATTAAAAAAGGCACTATATGGACTTAAACAACCTCCAAGAGCATGGTATGCAAGGTTGGACAGATATTTGACACAACAAAGGTTTAGTAAAGGCTTCAAAGACAGTAATATCTATTTCAATGTTGAAGGAAATAGATTGTTGATAGTGGTTGTGTATGTTGATGATATTATCTTCAGAGGAAATTAGGGTATGTGTAAGAAATTTCCAGATGAGATGCAAAAAGAGTTTGAAATGTCTATGATTGGTGAGTTGAACTTCTTTCTTGGACTCCAATTGAATCAAATTGATAAGGGAATATGCATCACAATTAAAGTATGTTAAAGAATTGCTGATTTTTTTTGGAATGGATGACTCCAAACTAGTCTATACCCTTATGGTGACTGGATGCAAACCGAGTAAGAATCACGATTGTCCTAAAATTGATCAAAGCATGTATAGATCTATGATTGGTGTACTATTATGTCTTACTATTGTGATCCTAATAAAATGCTACTCCTAATGTGAGATGCTAGATAAAAAACTAATAATGCAAGGAAAATAAGTAACAAGATAAAAGGGCACCTCAATAAGATTAGCGTAAGAAAATGGACAATATGAAATTAAGATGGAACAAATGGAATGCCTTTTATACCTTCATGTTGTTGCTTCCTTGGTTGGCCCTTGATTCTTCAAGAATTGTGTGCTCCTTGGATGGAAATGAAGTTGAATGGATGCAAGATGAATTGATGCAATATGAATTGATGATATAAAAGTTAAAATGGATGAGAGCTTGAATGACAATTTTGCAAGAGTTTTGTTGCAAAAGACTTGATCCTCCAAATTCAAGGAAATGAGGGGGTACTTATAGGCTAATTGGAATTCTCTAGAGAATCCAACGGTTGAGATTGATCCAACAAGATCAAGATGAAGGGCTATGGTGAGTTGAGGAATCACAAGCCCTCACATCTTGACATGTGGAATGTGAGATTTTTTAGGGTGGAGTGATGTGGAAATGAGGTGGATCTTGGGGGATGAGAAGATTCCTTGGAGGAATAAAAGTGAATTAAAAATTCACAATGATTGGAAGAATCTAGTGGATAAGAGAGGGTCTCTAAAAAGTTGGAGATTTTGTCACATGTGGGTGATGTGACAAGTCCAAGGTTCTAGAAGCCTTGGGCACATGTAAAATGACATGTCACATTTGCATGGGGGATGAGGAAGACATTGGAAAGAAAAAAGTGAATTAAAAATTCACATGGGGAAGAGAAGAACCTTGGTTAAATAAATGTGAATTAAAAATTCACATGGAGAAGGGAGTCCAGGCTAAAAAGGGTAAGTGGGAAGGTTGACCAAAAAAGGTAAGCCAAATGTGGCTAATGATTTTGATTAAGGTCGTGCAAACATAGGATTAGGGACAAGTGGGAGATTATGGAGGATGTGACACTAAATCAAGATTAAGTGGTGCACATCCTAATCACAGATTAATTAATTTAATCCAGATTAGAAGAGGGTTATGGAGAATGTGACAAGGAGAGAGAAAAAGGGGAATTAAAAATTGATTTTAATCGAAATGGGTTAAATGACTAATATAAACAAATTGTCTTATTTATTTTATTTATTTAATTTAGAGAGGAAAAGCGATAAGGTAAAGTATTTAATTTATTTAATTACATACTTTAGGAACCTTAGGTAGAAAATGGAATAATGATTAAATAAATTATTTAATCGTTATTAATGAAATAGATGAATAGAGTAGACGATTTTGATCATATGGAAGTGATCAAATTTGGATGTCTACATTTTCCCCCTCTTCGAAGTACCGTTAGAATAACCGTGCTTCAAAGAAAAGAAAGTGCAAATGACTTTATAGAGGAATTAACTAGAAGATGGTGCCCCAGCGTGGGGAAGAGGACTTGAGTTGAACAGTTAGTGGGGAATGGATGAAGATGCCCCAATGTTGGAGGGCAATGACTATGACAGGCAAAATGGATTAATGTGAAGGGTATGCCCCCTCGAGAGGACGACAGGGGAAAAGAGAGTGGTCCCAGGTGACCTCTCAATAGGAAGAAACGAATGGTATAGTTGGAAAGAGGGTGAAAAATGAGGCAAGTTTTCCTTTTGAACGAAGTTAATCAGACAAACGGGGTGCAAATGGCGGCACCAGGAAGGGAAGGGATTAGTTAGAGGAATAAAACGGTAAATAAAAGGTAAAAATACCTTTTCAAATAGAAGGAAAGGCAACAAAACTCCCTATGCATTTTGTTGAAATTTTAACGTGTTTTTAAATGTTTTATCAAAAATGTAAAACATGGGTTTTGTGGACGGGAAAAAATTAGAAAATGGGTAGGAATTGAAAATTTGAAAATGTGAAATTTTTTGTTAAATTTTGGGAGAAAAAGAAAAGTCGGCCATTGGGGGGCATATACGCCCCCTGATGGGTAGATCCACCCCAAGCTCGGGGCGAGTCCACCCCCACCGAGGGTGGGTCCACCCTGCGGCAGGGGCGAGTCTGCCCCGGCCGGGGGCGGGTCCGCCCCACTGTAGGGGTGGGTCCGCCTGACGGCCAATGGTAGTGACACCATTGTGGCAAGCAGTGCCACTCGCAGCTAGCAGCAGCGACGTTGCCCTAGCTAGGGGCGGGTCTGCCCCATTGCAGGGGGTGGGTCTGCCCCGCTGTGGCGGCGGATCCGCCTCAGACTAGGGGGAGGAGGAAGGGGGGAAAGAGAGAGAAGAAAAAGGAAAAAAAGAAAGAGAAAGTCCCAAAACCAGGAGAGGTTTGACAAGATGAAAATTATGATGAGGGATGAGATGATGAAAGGGGATATGATGATGGATAAGAAATGATGATAAGTGATGAGAGGGAAAGGTTAGCACAAATGGACTCAAGGACAAATATGATGTTGCCCCAGTCAAGCTACAAGCTAGGTTGGGCGGATGGTTGATGGAGCGTTGTTTGATAAGGACATGATATATCCCAAAACAACACAAGGATAGGGAATGACACATCCCGATGAGGATGAGGATGAGTGTTGTTAACGAGGGAATGAGACATCTCAAAACAACACAAGGATAGGGAAGGATACATCCAAATGAGGATGAGTGTTGTTGATGAGGGAATGATACATCCCATAACAACACAAGGATAGGGAAGGATACATCTCGATGAGAGTGTTGTTGATGAGGGAGGGATACATCCCAAAACAACACAAGGATAGGGAAGGATACATCCCAGAGATGATAATGATGATGATGATGACTAGATCAAGGCTTGTAGCAAGGCTAAGACCAAGAGTGTGATTAGATTGTGTGAATGGATGTGGATGGGGGAGATATGCAAGATGATGGAATGGAAAATGAAATGCAATCCTAATGCAATTTTCCATCCTTAGAGTACTGATTTTTGCTATAGCATAAGACATCAGGCGTTAGGGTATGTAAACCCAGACGGATTCATGTCTAGTGCATAAAACAAATACAACAAACAAAAAGGTTATCCCAACACCCCAAAGTCGCGAAGACATTGGTCGGGCCAGGTATTAGGATAGCCACAAGCACAAAAGGATGTCCTGACGTAACACATGACCGCCGGGATCTTGGTGGGTACTACGGGGGACAACCAAGAAGACAAAAACAAAAAAAAAATGAGCAAGATATGCCCCTATGTTGACTAGTCAAAGCACACCATGATATGAGGGATCAAGGCAACCATAAAAAGTGATGATAGGGAGCTCAAATGATAAACGAAAACCAAAAGCATCAAAAGATCACAATCAATTTCAGATGTTCTTTGCCATAGGATCAGATGATGGATGGGGTTGATGAGGTTTGTTAGGAAGGATACATCATGTTGAGACCAATGATGGATAGTAAACTAAAAGATCAATATGATGTATGATACCAGAAACCGATTGGATCTTGTGATACAGATGACCATTGTTTGTAAGCACCAACTAGGATAGGGACATTCTTGACGACATGACAAGATGATGAGACATAAGGTGACAAGATGATAAAATGATGAGACGACAACATAGACACACCCTAAAGACCTAGGGGCTCAAGAGTTGATCAAAAGATCAACCTTTCCTACGTGAAAGTGCAAAGCCCTCATAGTTCAAGAAAAGACCATGGTAAAGGTGGAAAGAGGAAAATGAAGACCTCGATGGGTGATAAAGACCAGATAGAAAAAATGCCCAGGGGGCAGACCAAATGATTGATCGTGCCTACGTGAAAGTGCAGGGGCAACGTAGTGTGACATAAGGCCAAAGACAGTCGATGGAAGAGGACAAGATAGACAAAAGATAGAGCCTCGAGGGTGGATCAAATGATCGACCTTGCCTATGTGAAAGCATAGGGGCAGTGTAGTTCAACACAAGGCCAAAAACAAATGATGGAAGATGCAAAGAAAAACAAAAGATAGAGCCCCGAGGGTGGATCAAATGATCGACCTTGCCTATGTGAAAGCACAGGGGCAACATAGTTCAATCAACAACAGATAGGGGATGATGAAATGACCAAGATAAATGGAAAAAAGGATGGATTCAATATGATGAGACAAGATAGACTTGTAGGATTGGATAGGACAATGGTTGATATGTGTAAGATATGTAGGATGTGAAGCTTAGGGATGGGATAGGTAATCAGATCATTAGAATATGAATTGGAAAGGTGAGATGATGGATAGAGGAGTGATGAAGATGTGAGAAAGATGTGGTAAATAGATAAGAGAGATGAATTACAATGTGAATGGAATTGGGTTACATGCGGGTAGCCTAGAGCTAGATACCAATGACAAGGGATAATAGAGGGAAATGGATGCATGGATAAGAAGATGCTAGGATGGGTGGATAGATGAGATGAAGATTGAGAGGATATTGTAAAGATGCGAGGAATAGATAGGGATGAGGATAGTGAGATAGCACGGCATAGGATTTCATGGGGTAGCTGATAGATAGATACCAATGACAAGGGATGATGAGATAGAGGGAAATGGATGGATGGATAAATATGAGGAGATAGAAAGATGCGAGGATAGGTGGATAGAGGGATACAAAGTTTGAGGGATGGAATAGATTATTGGATGGATAAATGGATGGGAGGATAAGGATTAAAATATGGAAAAGGACTAGTGGATGAGAGTATATGAAGATAAGGATTGGGAGATGACAAAGATTATTGGATGGATAAATGAATGGGGAGGTAAGGATGGGCAAGATGGGGAGATGGAGAGGATTACCTAGAGTAATGGATGGATGATGTCTCAAGGACCAAGACACAAAGAAGGATATGCCCCCACTCTAGATGTGTCATCTGTAATGAGGCAAGAGGGAAGGAAGATAGAAGGATAGGGAAATAAAGGAGTGAATGGATATAGATTGTAGTAGGATGAGAGTATAGGAAGATAAGGATTTGGTAGATGGAAGGGATGACTGGATGGATAAATGGATGGGGAGGTAAGGATGGGAAAGATGGAGAGATGGAAAGGATTACTAGGAGGGATGAATGGATGATGTCTCCAAGGACTTTATTGCAAATAATAAGATGCCCCCACTCTAGATGTGTCATGCATGACGAGGCAAGAGAGATAGAAAGATGTGTGGAAGGAATATGATAGTGTATGGATGGGGGAATATATGCCAAGAGATGTCCAACACATGTATATAGGTTTTCCCCTATTTTTATCAAGATCACAAGGAAGATGGAGGGACTAGATAGGATGCAAAAGATGGTGGGTAAGATGTGGAAGATAGGTAAATGTAGGAGATGGAGGAAAAGAATGTGTAAGTGGATGTTGCCCCTAATCGTGGAAGGAGACTAGATGGGGGATTTACACATGATGCATGTTTACCAAGTTTTCATCATGGTACTAATCCAAGGCACTTGTTTGCCAATTTTTCACCATTAGACGAATGATTTTCTCCCTCTTTTTTTTTGTATTTTTTTGATTTTTTTTTGTTTTCTCTTCTTTTCTTTTTCTTTTTTTTTTGATTTTTTGGACTAGGATGTGGGCGAAGATGGATAAAGATAGGGATATGGATATGTGGTTTTTAGAGGATAGTTGATAAGGATAGGGGTGAAGGAATCACACATCAAGTTCTATATGAGGTAATAAGAGCCCACGTGTAAAGTGACCATCGGATGTTGGTACAACCTTATTAGAATGGATGGATTAAAGGGATTTGATGGGGGAGATAGAGGGGATAGTGGATGGGATGTTGGAAAGTGTATGGATGGAATGATGGAGTGGATGTGTGATGGGGGAAGGTGTTCAGGACCAACATTGGCACATGTGGCAGATGTGAAATGATAGGAGGGTTGATGGGTGGATAATGTGGCGATAATGGAGGCAATGGGATAGGGAATTTTGGGACATAAGGACACAAAATAGATTTAGGAGATGGAGGATGTGAATGATTTTGTGGGGGAATAGCAACTTTGGATGTCATTATGGAATTTTCATTTGAAGGTATGCACCCTTTTTCTTTGGGATCAACATGGTTTTGATTTTTTCTTTGGTGGGCCTTTGTGGCCTTTTGGATTGATTGGAATTTTGGATTCTTTTCTGTTCTTCAACATGTCTTTTGAAGGGGACATGAGGAACTTTAGATTCATGTGGATGTTTGGATTGATGTATTTTTCTTTGGCATCCCAAGTTCTTTTAGTAGCACTGGGATGGGTGCGAGGAGATGGATGATGTGTGGATGGAGTGATAGAGGTAGGCATTTGATGAGGAAGTGTGGATGGATAATGTGTAGGTATGTGCCCTTCTTGATCCTGATTAGGAGTTATGAAGGTAGGATTATTATGTTGTGTATGAGAGAGAGGGGGTGGATGAATGAAAGGATGAATAGGATAAGATGGAGGGGGTGATTTTGGGATATAAGGATCCAAAATAGATCATGTATATGGAGGATGTGTGGGGTTTGATGGAGGAATATAAGAAACCATAGTAGATGAAGGATGAGCAATGATGGATGGAGGGACATAAGGACCCAAAATGGATTGAGAGGATGAGGGAGGAAGATGGATGATTGTTTTTAGGTAGTATGATGGAGGAGGGGGGATGGTGGCATATGTCTTGGTAGAACGATGGGAAGTACCTCTTGTGCCTTTAGAAGAGGATCATTTAGGATGTATGAAGGTTGTACCAACATCTTTAGAGTGCGAATTTTGGGAGACATATCCAAGACTATTTGTGCCTGGATGTTCTTTGACTTGAATGGGTTCTAAAATACCTTGGTCATGAAGGCCTAAGCCTTTTCCTTGATATTTCATGTTCTCAAGCATATGATCTATGGTAGGATGCTTATTCTTTTGGAAACATGATACGAGTGTGTTAGCAGGTGGAGGAGGAAAGGTGGTGTATAGACATTGTTTTGCTTCTACAAGAAGACCACCATGGATGCATGTAATGTTACCAAGGTGATACAAAAGTGGCATTGGGATGGTAAGACTAGATGGAGATGAAGGAGATGAGGGGACACCAGCATCCTGAGGAATGAGTGATAAGGGATCATGAGAGGAATTGGGGAGTACAATGGGATCTAGATTTATGGCAGTGGATGATAAGGGCTCATGAGATGGAGTGATTAGATCTTGAATGCAAAGGGAATCATGGGATGGAGTGGAGGAGATAGTGTGATCTTGAGATGGGGTGGATGGGAGGATAGGATTATGACTTGGTTGAGGATATGGATCATGAGATGAAATGGATGGAAGACTATTTTCTTGAGATGAAGTAGATGGGATGGAGAGATCTTGATTTGGAGGAGGGGATATGCTTGTATCTTGGCATGACTCGTCTTGTGTGGGATGTATGATGATGGAAGAGTGTTGGAGAAACTCCTCAATTAGGGGAGATAGGAGGATGGAGGATTCATGAAGGTCATTGGATTGAAGTTTGTAAATATTAGGACTAGGAGGAGGGGATTGGATGATTTCAATGGATTGGGTGGATCTAGTAGTAGAAGATGAGGATTGAATGGATTCGATAATTTTGATTAGCTCAACTGTTTGGATAATGTTAGGAATGGTGATGGGTGGGATAGGTCTAGGATGGAGGAGGGCCTCATCACTAGTGACAATACATGATAGAGTGGGAGGGCATGATGTCTCTTCTTGCATGAGTCCTTGGCAGACATTTGGCAGGGATGTAGGATTAGGTAGAGTCATGGGAATGGATGGAGGATTACGATTAGGGATTGGTGGATTAGGATTAGACATGGGGATGTGATTGGATGGAGTACTAGGAGGAGATGGAGGATTAGGATTAGATGAAGGGATGGGATTGGATGGAGGATTAGGGATTGGTGGATTAGGATTAGACGAGGGGATTGGAATGGATGGAGGATTAGGGATTGGTGGATTAGGGTTAGACGTGGGGACGTGATTGGATGGAGGACTAGGAGGAGATGGAGGATTAGGACCAGATGAAGGTATGGGATTGGATGTAGGGTTAGGGATTGGTGGATTAGGATTAGATGCGGGTATGGCATTGGATGTAGGATTATATGAGTGGATGTGTGGATGAGGATTAGATGTAAGACTAGGAGGAGATGGAGGATTAGGATTAGGATTAAGAATTGGAGGATTAGATGAGTGGATGTGTGGATGAGGATTAGATGTAGGACTAGGAAGAGATGGAGGATTATGATTAGGTGAGTGGATGGGACTAGATGGGGGACTTGGAGTGGTCCGAGGAAATGGAGGATTATGATTAGATGGGGGATTAAGATATAATACGAGAAAAGGGAGAGTGATGTAGGAGGATGTGGATGTTGGATTAGATTGGGAAGATTGGGATGGTGAATGATAGTAGGAATATGTAGATGAAGGATTAGAATGGGGAGATGTGGAAGTAATGCAAAGATATTGGGATGGGGGATTGTGATAGGAAGGTGTGGATGTTGGATTAGAACAAGAAGATTGAGGTGGTGAACCACCATAGGAAGAAATGTATGGTGGTTTGGCGTAGGAGGATATGGATGGTAGATAAGGATGAGGGGATTGAGATGGTGGATTAGGATAGGAGGAATATTGGGATGGGGGATTGTGATAGGAATGTGTAAGTGTTGAATTAGGATGAGAAGATTGGGATGTGCAATTAAGGTAGAGGTATTGGGATTGTTGATGATGATGAGGATAAGAGGAAGTGGATGTTCGATAGGATAGAGGTTGAAAGGGAGGACATGATGAATATGTCAATGGTGAGGATGTTGGATATCCCTTCTCAAGGGTAGCATAAGAACCGTTATTAGATGTGGATGAAGGCATGGTTGGATAGTTTGAAGGAGTAGTTGGATTTTGGGAGGCAATTGGAGAGAGCTTACTAGAAATGATAGCTTTAAGAGGATCTATATAACAATCTTCATGATCAACAAGATTTTCGTTATCGTCATCAATGGAGTTAGGATTCCCCTTGACTACTATTATTGGTCATGTGAGAGAGGGATAAAGATTCATGAATGATATAGATTAGAAGGAAAAAATATATGATGGATAGAGAACTAAGATGGATGGAAAGCTCATATGGGGATTGGATGAAAGCTCAGATTGGGATTGAATGAAAACTCAAATTAGGATTGGATGAAAGCTCAGATTAGGATGATGGGATTAACGCTCAGATTAGAACTGAATTGGGGCTTAGATTGGGATTGGATTGAAGGATATGATAGAATTGATTTGGAACCAAGATCATGGGTTTCAACTAGAGGACGTAAGGTGTTGACAATCAGATTTTTGCCAAATTTGGTAGTTTCCAGAAATTGTCAAATTTTTCCATTTTAGGAATACATTTGAGAGTCCAAGTTTTTCCTAAAAAATACCCAATACCAAGATAGGATGAATTGCCCCATAAGATCCAAAATCTGAGATATTGATTCAGAGTTATTAACGAAAATGTTTTTTTAAAAACTAAAAAAAAACACTAAATTGTGATTTTGAGGGTCAAGATGAAACTTTGGGGGTTCGAAAATGTGCTAAAGAGGGGTCCAGATAGGTTGGAAATCCACATGCCAGCTCATAACGCAACCATCCATAAAATTTCAACCAAAACTCACATCCGAGTCAAAAGTTATGGCCTCCGAAAGTTTTTGCATAAAAGTCAAAACCTTCAAAATTGATAATTGGAATGTATCAATTTGATGATTTGGATGAGGATTGGTTTGATTGGATCATTTGAGTGTTTATGATGATCAAATGGTCAAAGGGGTGGTTAAACGGAGGTTTGGAATGGTTAAATGGATGAAATTGTCCATTCAACGAGGCATATCTGCACTTCTGCAAAAAGAAAATACTGAAACAGGGGCGTAACCGCACTTCTACGGCAAAAATGTTGAAATAGGGGGGAAAGTTCACCCTTTTGTAGTGGAAAATGCTGAAACATGGGGGCAAGTTCGACCCTCTGTAGAAAATGCTAAAACAGGGGGGCAAGTTCACCCCTCTACAGAAAATGGTGAAAACGGTGGGGCAAGTATGCCCCTCTACAAAAAATGCTGAAACAGTGGCGCAAGTATGCCCCTCTGTAGAAAATGCTGAAATAGTGGGGCAAGTACATCCCTCTGCAGTGAAAAATGCAACTTGGTTTGAATGAGGGATTTTGGCAAGGACTTAAAATGACTCAATGACAGTTTGACTTATCAAAATTTACTGGTTCTTCATAGAAAGACCTTTTGAACAAGCATAATCCTATGATTAGTGTTAAGGGGTATGGCCAGCAAAGGTCTTACTCTAGGATGAACAAAGTTTCTAAGGTGTTGTCGATATACGCTCGGTACATGAGGCACAAACCGTGAACACCAGTCTATCACAAGCGTGAGTCGGGAACCCCAACGAGATACTAAAGGGCTCGGACCAACTCTTCACGTCTATCTAGGTATCACCCTAGCTTCAATGTTTCACCAATTACGACGCAATTGGATTGGGGTACAACTTTGGCTCTCTCTCCTTTATATACCCTGTCGGTACGCTTGGTTGGGATCGTCCCTTGGGGTGATGAAATCCCTAAGCAGGTCCCTCTAAGAAGAAAACACTAACCGTTTCCAACTACCCCCTTCGGATCCGCACAAAAGTGCAAAGGGAGAATATGAAAATGAATTAATGTCCCCTTAGGGTGATACAAATAAAACAAACACAGCAAGTAGCCAATTTACTTTCCCCTAATTATACTAAGTAAATAGATAAAACAGTAAGGAAAGATTTTCAAAGAATAAAATAAAGGCCTTGCAAGCAAATGTTAGTTATTTATCTTTTGTCCTTTTGTGATTTGCAGCAAAATACTCAAGATATCTGCAAGGAATCTAATTTCACTCACCAACAAACATGATTAGTGGATTAGAGCACAAAACAACAAAAAAAAAAGACAAAAACGAAGCTAAAATGCCACTTTTTTACCTTCTTGAATATGCTGTTAAGGGCAAATCCACCCTTCTGTAGTGAAAAACGTTGAACTACGAGGGCATGTTCACACTTTTGTAGAAAATAGTCAAAAGTGTTGAACAGCAAGGGCAAGTATGCCCCTCTATAGAAAAATAGCAAGGGCAAGTATGCCCCTCTGTAGAAAAATAGCAAGGGCAAGTATGCCCTTCTACAGAAAAACACCAAGGGCAAGTACGCCCTCTATAAAAAAATAGCATGGGCATGTACCCCCTTCTACAAAAAAATAGTAAGGGCAAGTACGCCCCTCTACAGAAAAATAGCAAGAGAAAGTACGCCCCTCTGCAGAAAAATAGCAAGGGCAAGTATGCCCCTCTGCAGAAAAACAACAAGGGAAAGTACGCCCCTCTGCAGAAAAATAGAAAAATAGAAAGGGCAAGTACACCCCTCTACTGAAAAATAGCAAGGGCAAGTACGCCCCTCTACAAAAAAATAGCAAGGGCAAGTACGCCCCTTTGCAGAAAAACAGCAAGGGCAAGTACGTCCCTCTACAAAAAAATAGCAAGGGTAAGTACGCCTCTCTATAGAAAAATAGCAAGGGCAAGTACACCCTTTTGTAGAAAAAAAGCAAGGGCAGGTATGCCCCTCTATAGAAAAATAGCAAGGACAAGTACACTCCTCTGCAGAAAAATAGTAAGCGCAAGTACGCCATTCTGTAGAAAAATAGCAAAGGCAAGTATGCTCCTCTACAGAAAAACAACAAGGGAAAGTACGCCCCTCTGCAGTGTCCGAGAGGGCAAGTCCGCCCCTCTGCGACCTGAATCTTCAAACAAGTTAAATAACAAAAAACGTAAAAGAAAGAGACCCCTTTGTGGGTCCCACCGGGCGTGCCAGAAATGTGATCCTAATAAAATGCTACTCCTAATGTGAGATGCTAGATAAAAAACTAATAATGCAAGGAAAAAAAGTAACAAGATAAAAGGGCACCTCAATAAGATTAACCTAAGAAAATGGACAATATGAAAGTAAGATGAAACAAATGGAATACTTTTTATACCTTCATTTTGTTGCTTCCTTGGTTGGCCCTTGATTCTTCAAGAATTGTGTGCTCTTTGGATGACAATGAAGTTGAACGGATGCAAGATGAATTGATGCAATATGGATTGATGATATAAGTGCTAAAATGGATGAGAGCTTGAATGACAATTTTGCAAGAATTTTGTTGCAAAAGATTTGATCCCCCTAATTGAAGGAAATGAGGGGGTATTTATAGGCTAATTGGAATTCTCTAGAGAATTCAACGGTTGAGATTGATCCAACAAAATCAAGATGAAGGGCTATGGTGAGTTGAGGACTCACAAGCCCTCACATCTTGACATGTGGAATGTGAGATGTCTTAGGGTGGAGTGATGTGGAAATGAGGTGGAAGGGAAGTACATGAGGTGGATCTTGGGGGATGAGAAGATTCCTTGGAAGAATAAAAGTGAATTAAAAATTTACAATGATTGGAAGAATTTAGTGGATAAGAGAGGGTCTCCAAAAAGTTGGAGATTTTGTCACATGTGGATGATGTGACAAGTCCAAGGTTCTAGAAGCCTTAGGCACATGTAAAATGACACGTCACATTTGCATGGGGATGAGGAAGACCTTGGAAAGATAAAGTGAATTAAAAATTCACATGGAGAAGAGAGGAATCTTGGATAAATAAATGTGAATTAAAAATTCACATGGGGAAGGGAGTCCAGGCTAAAAAAGGTAAGTGGGAAGGTTGACCAGAAAAGGTAAGCCAAATGTGGTTAATGATTCTGATTGAGGTTGTGCAAACACAGGATTAGGATAATTAATGAGAGATTAGGGACAAGTGGGAGATTTTGGAGGATGTGACACTTAATCAAGATTAAGTGGTGCACATCCTAATCACAGATTAATTAATTTAATCCGGATTAGAAGAGGGTTATGCAGAATGTGATAAGGAGAGAGAAAAAGGGGAATTAAAAATTGATTTTAATCCAAATGGATTAAATGAGTAAATTAAATAGATTGTCTTATTTATTTAATTTAGAAAGGAAAAGGGATAAGGTAAATTATTTAATTTATTTAATTACATACTTTAGGAACCTTAGGAAGAAAATGAAATAATGATTAAATAAATTATTTAATTATTATTAATGAAATAGATGAATAGAGTAGATGATTTTGATCATATGGAAGTGATCAAATTTGGATGTCTACAACTAATACTAGACCAAATATCATGCATGTAGTATGTTTGGTTACCAGATTTCAAGTAGTAACTAAAGAAACACATGTTACAACCATGAAAAGGATATTCAAATATATAAAATGCACTCTGAAATATGGCTTGTGGTATCCTAAGGATATTGATTTCACTTTGAATACCTACACTGATGCATATTGGGTTGGGTTTGTAGATGGCCAAAAAAGTACAAGTGGTGGTGCATTCTTTCTTGGAGGAAGATTGACTCTATGGCTAGGCAAGAAGAACGATTCAATTTCTTTATCCACTACAAAGGCTGAGTATATTGCAGTAGCATCTTATTGTACATAGGTAATTTGGTTGAAGAAAACATTGAAGGATATAGGTGTGATGTGTGATGATTCTATCCCTATCTTCTATGATAATAAAAGTGCAATAAACATTTCAAAGAATTTGATAATGCATTCAAGGTTAAAGCATTTATCTATCAAATATCATTTCTTAAGGGAGAAGGTGTTGGAGAATAAAATTGGGCTTGAATATGTGTCTACAAAGGATCAGATTGCAGACATATTTATGAAGTCTCTTCCTAAGGATAATTTTGATTATCTTAGGGAAACGTTGCCAGTTACTAACCCTCCTTATTTGAGCTATGTGCACATAGAAGTTCATCAGTCCAGTGAATCTATAGATTCATCATCTGTTTGGGTTGATGATTGAGGTTTACTCCTCAGGGGGAGTAGAAAGTATTATTTTTGCAGTATGAGATGTTGGTGCACTCCTAAGGGGGAGTGATCCAAATTTTATTATTGAAGAATCATGCAAAAAAATTATTTTCCATTGATGTCAAAGGGGGAGAGAGAATCATGTGAAAAAGCCTATCTATATCTAGCTGAAAAGGAGAGAGAATCTTGTAAGGAGAAGAGTTTATAGGAAGGTTGTGTAGGTTGTCTAATCTGAAAAAAAAGAAGAGAAACAAAATCAAGAGAGTGTGTTTGATGTCTCTAATTTTTTTTCACATCATGTGCTACCATCAATGGCAAAGGGGGAGATTTTTGCAAGTATGAATGAGAATGGTGGTGTTGTCATTAATTTTGTCCTTGATGTCAACATAGTATAGGTTATTGTAGTGAGAGGAATCAGGTGATTGCATGTGGTACATGTATGGTTGAGATACTCTGGAGATGTTTTGTGTAAATGGATCTATCTTTATGGTGTTGCAGGTGTGCTGATATGATGAATTATCAAGTTATTTTGAGAAAATTAATAAATAGTGAAGACAAATTTGTGTGTGTGTTATGAGTGTACTCTAATATTGTTCTCTATATTTATTTTGTGTTGATCCTATGCTTGTGCAGTTTTTTAATGTTGATTATGGGAATATTTGGGTGATATATCCTGACTTATAGCTTTTGGGTTGATGGAAAGTGAAATTTGTGTTCACCGGTTTGCGAACTAGTCTGGCAGAGTTATTTGTCTACAGACCGAGATAAATGTTTCTTCTCTACATTTCTCTAGTGGTTTATCTCAGATATTTTAGATCTAGAAGAAGGTTAATAATAGTGTTATATGTGTCTTGGAAAACCTTTTTATGGCTTGGTTCTTAGGAAGACTTGCTCTAGAGTTACTATGTGTGTCTACATAGTCTGGTTAGACTAATGGAAAGTGTTATGTATATAGATTTTTTTGTAGTTGCTTTGGAGGAATCAAAAGGTATCTAAGTTGTGTTCCAATGTTTGATGAAGCATGTTAAGTGGTACGTGTGTTATCATCTTGTTGCAAAGGTGCATAATTCAATTTTCATTTGTGTTTTCATTAGGTTTGGTCGATTTGATGTTTACACGTTACATGAAGGATAAGTATCAATTAAGGAAGTTTGTGATTGATCCAAGATGTTGTTTTGCATCTTGGTTAAATATGTATTTGGTCCACTCTCATTCTTATCCACTACAAGAATGTTGAGTTATCAGCCTAATTTGAAATTGTAAAATGAAGAATGTATAGCCGACCTTGGAGAAAGTTTCTAAGGTTGAAGATGGTAAAAATACAAGTCAAGATGTTGTGAATTGGAAGAGAGAAGTGTGAAAAAGTGTGAAGATAATGAGGTGTGAAAGAGTGTGCGAAAGAGAATTAAGGCAATAGTACTTTAATGTGTTAGACTCCTAAAAGAAGTAAGTCGATGGTGTCTATGATTCTTTGATCAAGGTTGTGAATGTGTGCAAGTTGTTGTGGATGATTTTCTGTTATCTATCTTTATCTGTAGGTAGTGAGTCTCCTTCTGGACAATGAGTCCTATCTATAGGGAATGAGCCTTATATCTAGAAAATGATTCCTTTCTGGGCAATGAGCCCTTTAGGAGTGAGCCTTTGTATTTGGTTTTGCATTACTATTATATTATGAGTTAATCCTCACCATTTTTTTCCTTCATAGGGTTTTCCATGTAAATCTAGTGTCTCTAGTATTTTCTTTCTATTATCTACATTTCATGATTATACTTAATAACAAATAAAAGTAGATGTTGAATTGATTAAGATCAGAAGTGAATGTAATTTGATACAATTGATTCACCCACCCCTCTCACTTGTCTTGTGCAATTCAACATTTTCATGAACATGTAAGAATTTTCAACGAAATCCTAATCGGTTCGATTTGGTGAGATTTCTACCCTTATTCCCCCTCCATAAAGTAAGGAGAATTAGGTGGGTATACATCTACCCTAAAATTTCATTCTCTTTATAAATATTAGACTAATGCATTTGTTTGTATGTGCATAATAGTTTGGATTTAAAATTATTTGATTTTGTAGGAAGTGGTTCCTAATGTTGTGGTTTTGTAGATTACTACATTGGGGGCTTCATTCTCTCATTTGGTGAATGTTCTACATCCTCTACAATATCCTTTATAATATGATTTACTTTTAGTATTTTAGCTTGTATATGCACATAATGTCATATAGCTACTATAGTGGGAGCTAAATGTAGCAGTAAAAATTGTACTCCCTTTTAACATGAGTATAATTTAACACTATATGTGTAACTCACTTTAGTGATATTTTCATTAATGAATTTTAGAGATGAAATATATCACTTAATTTCTTATCAACCAAGGAGAATGTGTCTATACTACCTTAGAAAAAAAATTATCGATTAAACATCATCAAATAAACTATAACAACTGCCCTCACCTTAACGAAGTCCTGGTCTTAGCAGACCCTAAATACCCAAATTATGTTTTGTTGAGTGTGAAAGAGCTTTACTAGGGTGCCCCATGTCATAGACAAACTATTTTTCTTGACAAATTTAATTTCACAGTTTTGTTGGTCTCTAATTTCATAGATGTATTTTCAAATTCAAGCCTTGGTAGTAACTTAATCTTAAAAAGTCAAAATTTAATGAGTCAACCTACACTTTAATTTATTCTATGTTCCACTATATAAACATGAATTATTTTTTCAAAATTTGATAGAAGAAATTATAGTTACAACCAGACTTTTCCACAACACGTTTTATTATTATAGGTTTTCAAGAGGAACTTTAGAATCAATTCAAGTTGCCACAATGATTGAATTTTGATGCCAATGGAAGAAAATGATGGAATCTAGGTTTTGGAATCTATAGTTTTAGCTTCTTACAAGCACACAATGACTTGTTTTCAAAGTGTTTTCATCTTCATAATTTGATCTACTTGCTGCCCTAAGCAAGGTATTGTTACATTTTAGAATTTTCTAAGACTATTTGACTCTCTCTTCGGTTCATCTCATTTATTTAATTTAGGAATCCTTCTCTAACATATTTGAGTAGGGTGTTTATAATTTTTAGCTCATTATAGCCTTAGATACACTTAAGGTTAAGAGCACACACACTTTATCAGTCAATTAATCGAATATTCATGGAGGTAGAAATACCAAAAATAGGGTTTGACCTAGGAAAGCCTCTATATAGCCACCAATTTTTCCCTCTTTGTTATAATTTTTGTAGGTTCAAATATGAAGATGAAGTTTATAGAGAATAATTGTAGAACGAAAACAATGAGATATAGGCTTAACAAATCATATCCTAAAAAGAACGATCCTAGTATGGGGTGCACCACGCCCTATAGCAGTCATTTTAGCCCCAACTTCAAGTCACAAGTGCACAACATTCTTCCATTATTAGATATTCTTTCTATTTCTAGAATTTTTATTTTTTCAATGCAAAAAAATTGTGTTTTTTAGTTCAAGTTACATAATCAAATTAATTCAATAAATCAACATTAAAATCAATAAATTTGTAAGTCAATAGTAGAACTAGATCTAGGGTAGATTGTCTCCCCTTTTAGACTATTAGTCAATCTCTTACCTTTGTTTATATTGCTTCTAATGGTATTTTGGAAAATGATTGATCTTAGTGATCTACACACTAGGCCTAGCATCCCGTTTTCAATTGAACAATATGATATTAAGATTAAATTTTTTTATTTTATATAAATTTTAATTCTAATTAATGTTGTTAAAGAACTTCTTACAATATTTATGGAAATTGAATCATTTTGTCATGTTTGAGAAAGCTATTTTTCAATTCTAAATAATAAAAGGGAAAATGTTTATGTTTTTGTGTTGTTTTTGTGTTCTATTTCTATCTTGTATTTTGATTATTTAAATTGATATAATCAATATTTTGGTTCTATAATGTCATCTAGATCATTTTATTATTAAATTTTTATTCTCGTTAGAATTCCTATGTATTATTATATGACTTATTGTTGCTTTGTTGGTGCTCAATGAATATATATAAATTTTTTTCATTGGCTTCAAACAACATGATTTCATACAAAACTGAAATTGCACTAAATTATTATAAGTATGATCTCACCTATAGTATCATTTCCTATTTTTAGTAACACTATTTATATCTATTTCATATCATTATTATATATTAGTCATTTAGATTCTAAACTGTAACTATCAAAGTAGGTTCAATATTATGTTGTCCTCTTTTGTACTTTAATATGTTAGAATACATTTATTTATATTTAAATAAATCCCAACACTTGTACACAGTTAAACTAGTTTAGGATTTTTATTTTCTATTTTAATTATTAGATATGAATTTTTGTCAAATTAATCTCCTTTCAATAGTAGGGGTAGGTTTTAAAAGACTATATTTTATGAGATGTTTTCAAATAGGTCAAATTATTGGGGAAAACAACTTGCACATTAGAACTATGGCATCATTATTATGACCCCTATGAATATTAATTTAGTAGTTTTTAAGGCTACAATGTTAAGCTGAATAAAATTTATTTCTAGCCTAATATTTTAAAGTCTCCTTTAAATTAATTTCGTGCAATAATTGATTGGCAATGATGTTATTGTATTGTATAATAGGGTTTCGCAAGTATAAGAATTATTCAAAATATCCTAGATTAATTTTTATGAGAGGATTATTTTCTTCATAAAATATAGCATCTCCTTTAATCATACATGAGGAAAATATTTACATTAACAATATTTTATAGATAATGCATTAAAATTATTTATGGCTAAATATGGGAATGAGGCCCTAATCCTACTTGTCACAATTAATTTTTATTCATCCTTGGGCCAATCATTTAAGAACTTATTTAATGCATTAAAATTCATGTCCTTATTGTTATGATTTTCAATATCATAAAGAAAAAACAAGAAACTTCCACAAAATACATGCACATAAATAAGCCTAATTTTTATTATCAAATAATTGATACAGGATATGATTTGAATTTATAAAGTAACTTTTCCTATATAGGAAAGGTGGTGAAGATAGGTAAGTGCATCACAAGGGCTAACTAACCCTTCAATGATGGAACACTTGTTAACTCACATGACAAGTTTTCTAGTGAGTGGAAAGTGTGCATGCAAGAGATGTCTCACAAGTGAAGACATATCTCTCAACCACATCAGGTAAGAAAAAAATATATAATTTCCTAATTGAAGACTTGAGCATTGTTAATAGGACTCTCTTTGGGTATGCCAAAAGCTAACTAGTTTGATAAAGGAACTATTTACACCAACAACCCCTTAAGTGTAACTTAGGGAGTAATTTATGCATCATGAAGAGTCCTAGATACTAGGCCATGTTATTAACATGTGTAAAAATTTCTCATAAAGTGGAGTAAAGGAAATATGGAGTAAAGGAGAAAAACCTTGTGGGAAATAAAAACCCCTCTCCAAAAGAGAAATGATACAAAGAAGAGAGACTATATAGCCCCCTCTAAGATGATGATGACTTCTTTGAATGCTTCTCAAATTCTCCATGTGAATTTGATGTATAATAGGTACCAAAGAAGTGGTGTGAAGTCTTGCTATAAATAATATTTGGATGTGTGAGAATTTAGAAATACTAGTTGAGTTGCACATCACACAATTACAAAAATTGAGATGAAGGATAAACTATGAATAATTGCCTCGATAAATAGCTTTTGAATGAGTAAAATATATATAGTAGGAGATGATCCATATAGAATGGAAACTACCGGCTAGAAAATAGGCATGCAACTCCATGCAAGATTGCACGACTAAGCAATCATTATCTTAACAATCTAACAACTAGAAAACTTATCTAGAGGAATATTCTAGGAAAAATATTCTACACTCACACCCCCCTTAAGTGTAGCTAGGTAAATAAAGAGATATAATTCCAGGAAACAAAGCTTGATTAGGAACCTAATTACAAAGAGGAAAGGATAAAAAATAGTGAGAAAAAATCCTAACCATTTATTAAAACTAAAGAAGAAATTTTTAATTTCCAATGAAGAAATGTAAATGAATCTGCATTGCAACAAGATTATATCAGAGTCATAGAAACCATTGAACGAGTACCTCCAATATACTTTCAAATGCTCAAAATTGTAGGTGTACATATTCTTCTAGAGTAGAAAAAATTATACCTTTTTCACACTTAATTTTAGAATAATTAATATAAAAATGAGCTTTATTATGCCTTGATTTAGTGTTGTAATGTGTTTTACACATTCACTTTGAGTTTAGGGCCTGTTTTAGTAAAATGCACTTAGCAATGCCTTATTTAGGGTGTTTTAAAGTGTATCTTTAAATTTTCACACTAATGTAGGATTTTATTAATTAATTGAGGTTTAATTGACCTATCCCCTTTAACTCAGATCAAAGCCTAATTAATTATAGAATTTGAGGGATAAATCCTCACATTCATAAATGATAATACACATCACTTAATTTTTGAAGGTGTGTGTCCTAGGTTAGTGACCTAGGACCCATTAACCACCTAGTTAAAGGGTCCTCACTAAGTCCTACGACCCTATTTTCACATAAAATTTCATAATCCCTAAAGTGTGTCCTTGCTAAGTGAGCTAGGACCCATTCGACACATGTTGAATGGGTCCTCACTTAGACCTAGGACCTCCCCTTGGATATGATTTTGGTATTATTTTAATGATTTCAAATCTTATATTTGATGTCATCTTGTGATATATTAATTTGAGGATTTAATGATACTTTATGTATAAATACAAGGCCATTTCACTTGGTTTCACCTAGCTAGAATATTTCATGCAAGATAAGGATATTCAAGAGAGAATTATATGAGAATTCAAAAGTATTTCCAAGGAATTCAAGGGTATATTATTGAAGGAATATTGCAGCAATCAAGATTCATTCATCATGTCAAATACATAGTGCATCATGCATGTTGTTGAGCTAATGTGTTGATGTAGCATTGAAGATCCAATTCAAGAATTGTTTCTAATAAAAATTAATGATCAAGATCTACATTCATTGAGGCCACTTCATGCAAGATTACTGATTTGTATTCCAAGGTTTCAATTAAGGATTGGTGAGTTGTTACATATTATTTATTCATTCATCTTTCCTTTATGAATTGTTTCATTACAAGGTTTAATTACCAAAATGGGTTTTGACCAAGGCAAACACCTATTCCCTAACAAACAAAAATTTTCTCCTCTTTGATGTGTAATTGCAGGTTTTTAGGTTGAAGATCATTTGGAGAGAAAAATTACAAAAGTGTCAAAGTTGTCAAAGTTGTAAAAAGCTGTAAAATCACAAGAATTGACCTACATGATTTATTTCTATGTTTCCAACAATCTCTAAGTAGGATCTAGGAATGCAGACATTGAAGAACAAAATCCAAAAATTTATTTTCCAGAAGCCTAGCAAGGACCCATTCACCATAGGGTGTAAGAGTCCTTAGTGAGGCCTGAAAAAGCACTTTTTGCAATCGGTAAACAACTTTTGACTTTCTTAAAACTTTCCTTTTTAGTAGTATTTGGGTTAGGATTAATTTTTTAACTAATTTATGCATTATACCCCTCATAATTGAATGAAATAACTAGTAAAATTAGGTTCATCATTTTGATCTCATTATGGTGAACCTCTTTTTCTTTGTTTCATTTTGGTGAACCCAACCTTGTACATCAAATTTTTTAAAATTGGTGTCCATTCAAACCACAGATCTAGGAGTTCAATTATTTTGTATTTTATGGAATTAGTTTTCATTTCATCTAGGGTTGTCAAAGTTGCATTAGTCTGCATTGCATTTTAGGTGTAAACTTGCATTTTGCATTCATTTTAAATCTGAAAATTCAATAAAAATTACATAATGTTAGAGTGATTTTGCATAGTGTTTTCATATTAGTGTACTTTTCATCATTCATCTGAAAAAATTGGATCAAAATTTCATTTCAAAAAGTTTCATATAGTTCATCTTTTGTCCCTCATTGCACTTACATTACGACATGAAATTCTAGAAAATTTTGCTATATGAGTTACAACTTGAAACCTGAAATAGAAAACACATCTAATCACTTTGAAATTGCATTTTTGAAATTTAAAAAATCCTATAATAGGATGCATTTTCCATAGGGTGAATGAGTCCCTGTTAGCATTACATAGGCAACAAGTTTTCACAGTTCCTAAGCCTCAATATTAGATTCAAAGTTTCCTGGAAAAGCATACCAGGTCCCACTCACCACTAGGCGAATGAGTCCTTGCAAGCCTACAAAAACCAAGTTTTTTGAGTTTTTTGGTGAACTACTACACTTCCTAGGCTTGTTGGTAACCTATTGTATCATTTTGGAAAGTTTCAGGAATTTCTATTTTATGCATCTAGGTCAAAATCATCAATTTAGTATAGTCATTTTTTAATCATTCCAAAATCATTTTGGTAGCAAAAATCACCAGATATGAAAAATGTTTACATTTTAAAAATTTTGCATTCTTGTATATATAATGTTTATATTCATGAATCTTTTCATAAGTTTTATTAAAGTACTTTTCATGTTTGGATATACATTGTTTACATTCTTGAAGCATTGCATAAGATGGATAAAAGTACCTTTCATTTATGAGCACACAATATTAGTATCTTACCTTTCTATGCATGCTAAGAAAAAATTCATCCCTCCTAATTGTGAGAATGCTTTAGTGAAAGAAGATACAAGTATATAATCATGACAATCATACTTGTTCTTCTCTCGATACCTCTCCTATTAGTGAAGAACGTATCTTGGTGAAATGAGATACAATCATTGAGAGACATGAAACTCTCATTTTTCCCTCTCCTCCTCCCCCTTGGAAAGATATTATGAGACAATAAAATGATATCATTGACACATTTCTTAACATTACTTTATGTAGTCTCTATTCATCTCCCAACACCTACCCTACTTGTGAGAATGCTTTAGTGAAAGAGAATGTAAACATGCACAATCATAAAAATAAAATTTGTGAAGAGGATATGTTGGTGTTAAGAGATCCAATGATTGAAAGTTATAGCATTATCTCTCTCCTTCCTAATGTCCCTAGCATATAAAAATATTATTCAAACAAAATTATTCAATCATTGTTAAGCATGGAAATCATAGGTGTTCTTCTCTTGATGCCTCTCCTATTTGTGATGACGCTAAGTTTTACAAAATCTAGCCATGAAATTTGATGAACCTTTTGTTTGCTCCTATCCTAAAATCTCTCCTACTAGGGTAAATATTATGGAACAAGAGAATGAGACCTTAGAGAAAAAGGATGAAATCATGGATAATCATAACAATAAAATTTTAGCTCTCTCCTAATATCTTTCCTAGTTGTGAAGAAGACGTGTCAACATTAGAAGATCAAACCAATGAAAGTTATGATAATCCTATTTGTGTCTCTTCCCCTAGGGAAAAAATTATTGAATAAGAGAATGCCATCATTGATAAGCAATAAAATCCAACCATTGATAACTCCCTTACTTATGATGACATATTAGAGGAACCAAAAATTGAATTTTATGAACATCTAGTTTGTAGATCTCCTAAACAATATCCTACCAGAGAAGATATCACGGTACAAGAAAATGACAATATTAACAATAGTGATGTGGCTTCCTTAGATGAAGATGATGAACTGACATTAGACTCCCCTTCACTTAGAAACCATGAAAAGAAGAATATTTTTTTTGAGGTTATGAACATTAGGACTCCCTCGAGTCCTCTAATTCTTAGACCCCCTAAAAATCCTTTAATTGTTCAACCTCTTGAGCCTCAACTTATCATTTTCCCACCCTCATAACAACCACAAGTTCAAAATCAACCCGTGCTTATCATAGAACCACATAAATGGCAACTTGATAATGATAATATTTCATAGCCACCAAGTTATAATTTCTCATTACTCATATATATACATCTATGAATAATCCACAACCAAGACAAACAACTCCAACATCCCTCTCATTGCCTCAACCTATCTTTCCAAGTGCTCCTTGCTTGACATCACATAGTGGAAAGGAGTATGATCTTGTTGAACAACTAAAAAATACTCCTACTAAGATGTCCTTATGGGACCTTATTCAAGCCTCACCTAGTTATCATAACATGCTTCAAAGATATTTACAACAAGTTCCTACCCCTCCTAATGTGAAACCAAATGATGTGGCAGCCGAAATTCAAGTTATAACTCTAGTCAAATTAGAGTACATTACTTTCGATCAAGATGAATTACCTTCATTAGAAGAGAAAAAAAAATGAATCTTTCATGATAATAGCTTTAATTAATTGAGTAGCGATAAAGATAACCCTTGTTGAGAGTGGTTTGGCCCTTAATGTGTGTAGTGTGAAACTATTGGAGATGATTCATATGAATAAGAGTGACATTGCCCATGATACTTTGTTTATCTGTGGGTTTGATAATGTAGGAAAACAACTACTTGGAGTCATCACACTACCTATTAAATTTTGGAAGGCGACATTATAAAGTTTGGTCCATCTTATGCCTCATGATATTTCATATAATCTCCTCTTACACAGACCATTGATTCATGCAATGAATGGGGTGCCTTCTACCCTTCATCATAAAATTAAGTACATCTATGACAAAAAAGTTCACACACTCAAAGCAGATCTTGAACCTAAAAGTTTTTAATTCCCAAGAGAGAAGGATGATATCCTTTGAAAGCATTGAAATCAAATATAAAAGTGGAATTCACAAAGGAAGAACGCGAGAAGAACATTGATGAAGTCACTAAGTTCTTAGAAGATGATTGGGGTTCCTTAGATGTCACACTAACATTCATGGGTGAATACAAGATCATAAAAAAATAATTTTACAAGGGAAAAGAAAAAACAGTAATATTGACACAAGATTTGAAAGAACCCACCTCAACCACTTTAGAAGAGGAAACAAATTACACAAAAAAATTTGATGAAGCTGAGTATGAACAAACACTGAATCGAAAATAAATTAAAAATATTTATGGAAGAGGTTATGAATTTATGAAACAACTTGGGTATTTTAGAAAAGGATATGGTACTAGAGAACAAGGTATCCATGTCTCTATAGAGCCTAACATGCAAGAAATGACTAATGGTCCTGGTTATATTGTCCCTCAAAAGAAACAAAAAATCCTTCAATCAATATCAACACTCTTAGAAAAGATTCTTCTAAGCTAAATTTAACCTTGGTGCATCCTGAACTAATAGAAATATCTAGGGATCTTGTTTATTTTCCCTTGAAAGAAACAAAAAATATTTTCTTAATATCATCACACAAAACACTCCTAGGACATCTTCAAACACATGTATTAGTAATGATTGGGTTTCATTATATTCTATGCCATCCTTTAATGGAGAGTATAAAATATAACAAATAAAAGAGTCTTGTGTATGTATGACACCTTACACTAAGAAAGAGATATATTTTTCACTAAAGAAAGGAAAATGTTATACCATTGATCAAGAAAGTATCTTGTCGAGGCTTCTCCAAGATCACTTGATATCTTTCCCTCCAAGAAAATGAAATAATTTTTACAAAAATAGTTCATTTTGTGCATATCATAGAGTTCATGGTCATTCTACTAATTAATATAAGGATTTGGGTGATAAATTTGAAATCTTAAGGATTGTGGTGCTCTTCCTTGTGTTGAGGAACCTAGTTCCTCTAATCACTACTAGTTTTAATTTTTCTCATCAATCACCTCAACTCACCCTTGTCTTCCACTCAATAGGGGCAATGGGCTAGGTTAGCTTTGTCCTCATATGGAACTTGTTGATTGTCTCTTTGGGCTAGTTGATCGCCTTCCATTAATATATAAGATAAAGCTTGGGATGTTGATGACATGCCTTAAGTTGGCTCGCATCCATGACATACTGAGTTATCTTTAGTATTGAATTTTGGGGGAAACCCCTTATCCATGATGTAGTTTCATTCAGGAACATATGACTTGGCATATGGCTTTCTGAATAATCTCTCATGTCTTCTTCTACTCTAAAGAAAATTTCTCACAACAATGGTGTTATCAATCACTTTAAAGTCAGGACATACATTGAAACTCATTGTTCCACTGTGTGATTTTATTTATCCTTATGACACATCCTTTTCTTGGTGGAGTCATTGGGTTTGATTTCCTCTGAGAGTGTGATATTTATTTGACTTGTCCTCTCTTGGATATTTTAGGCATGATGTTTCCTAAGAAGATACCTTACACGAATTACACAAATATCTATTTGAAGAAAAACCTTTCCTCACATATTTTTCATAAGTGATTAGCATAACACAATTTGTTAGGCCTTGTGAAGCTGAAGTTTGATGTTGTTGTGCCCTATTGAAGTTATCAAAGGGATAGCTTTGGTATGGTAAATACAGTGAGAGATGACAAAGAGGCATGACTTTCTCACTAAGCCACTTTTATGGATGCTCATCTAGTGTATGACTTGAGGTTCCATTAGCTTGAAGTGAGCACATGTTTTGGACAAACAAATGAGACCTAATCCACATCAAGTTGGATAGACTATTGAGGCTTGATCCGCCCCTTTTTATTTTTTTTCCTTTCTTTCAGTCTTTTACATTGTATATTTGTGTTTCTTGGATTGCTATTGCATATCATACACCTTATGTGTGTCCTTTTCTGCTTATATTGGTTTTACCTAGGATCTAGGATCCTAGGGGTTTGATCACCCTCTTTGATCTTTGTCATCCTATACCATTCACATTGGTACACTTCAATCCCTCTTGAATATCTACTTAGTGTGAGTTTTAAGCAAGTTCCTCCTCTCACTAAAGTGGGGGCTAAATGTAGCGTAGAAAAAAGAATCCCTTTTTCACACCCAATTTGGGAATAATTAATATTAAAATGAGCTTAATCATTCCTTGATTAGTGTTGTAATGTTTTTTACACATTCACATTATGTTTACGAACCTTTTCAATAAAATGGACTTAACAATGCCTTATTTAGGGTCTTGTAAAGTGTATCTTTACACTTTCACACTAATCTAGGACTACATTAATTAATTGAGGTTTAATTGACCTTAATTGGCCCTTAATTCAAATCCAAGCCTAATTAATTGGAGAATTTGAGGGATAAATCTCAACATTCATAAATGATATTAGACAACACTTAATTTTTGAAGGTGTGTGTCCTAGGTTAGTGACCTAGTGGCGAATGGGTCCTCACTAGGTCCTAGGAACCTATTTTCACATAACATTTCAAAATCCTAGAAGTGTATCCTAGCTGAGTGAGCTAGGACCCATGTTCCACATGGTAAATGGGTCCTCACTTAGACCTAGGACCCCCCTAGGGATATTTTCTTGGTAGTATTTCAATTATTTCAAGTCCTAAATTTTATGTTGGCTTGTGACATTTGAATTTTTGGATTTAATGATAAGTTATGTATAAATACAAGTCTATTTCACTTAGTTTCACCTAGCTAGAATATTTCATGCAATCTAAGGATATTCAAGAGAGAATTATAGGAGCATTCAAAATAATTTCTAAGGCATTCAAGGGCAAATTATTGAAGGAATATTGCAAAAATCAAGATTCATTCATCATGTCAGAGGCATAGTGCATCATGCATGTTGTCTAGATAATGCGTTTATGTATCATTGAATATCCAATTAGACCATTGTTTCTAATTAGATTTAATTATCAAGATATACATTCATTGAGGCCACTTCATTCAAGATTGTTGATTTGTACTCCAAGGTTTCAATTAAGGATTGGCGAGTTGTTACACATTGTTTTCTCATTCTTCTTTCCTTCATGAATTTTTTCATTACAATGTTATATTAGCAAAATGTGGTTTGAACAATTTGAACACCTATTCCCTAACAATTTTTCTCCTCTTTCATGTGTAATTATAGGTTTTTAAGTTGAAAATCATTTGGAGATAAAAATTGCAATTTTTTTCAAAGTTATTAAGAAAGTTGTCAAATCACAATGTAGTGTAGAAAAATGTATCCCTTTACATTTTCACACTTTCTTGGGCCCTTACTGAAAAAATTGGCCTTCTTTATGCCTTATTTAATGCATTTCTCTAAGGATAATATTAGCATTCATTAAATAACCTATCGTAATTCATTTATTTAGTTTATGTTTTCTAGATTGAGTGATCTGGGACTCATACACCACCTTGGGTGTATGGGTCCCACCTAGGTTTTGGGACCTGATATAGAATATTGCATTGAACTTGACATTTATTCAAATTTGTGTCCCAAGTTCAAGCTATTGGGACTCATACGCCCCAACTAGTGTAGGAGTCCTGCTTTACCTTGGACCTATTTTGAATTCAATTCTTGGTGGGATTTATTCTCCTAGATCTGATGTCGGCTTGTAGTGTTGTAATTTCAATAAATTTGACATAAACAAGTTCAAATACAAGGCAATTCAAGTATTCAAGAGAAAATTATCAATCATTTAGAATATAATTCAAGATTCAAGCATCATGTCAAATTCATCATGCATCATCTATTTTTTTTAGCTAACAATTGTGATATAGGTTTTCATGATTCAAGAAAGGATTTGAAGACATTATCTCATATCGAGATCAAGAGTCAAGATCAATATCCATTGGGGTCATTTCACAAAATATTTTAGCCTTTGTTACAAGGGTTTGGTGAGTTGCAACATTTTATTTGTTCAATCATCATTCCTTCATTTCTATTTCATTTAATTTCAAGGTTTAATTACCCAAACCGGGCTTGACCAAGGAAAACCCCTATTCCCTATCACAACAAAATTTGTTTCCCTCTTCATGTGTGATTGTAGATATAGGCGATTTGTAGATTGAATATCCTTTAAAGGAAAAATTGCAAGAGTTAAGAAAATTTGTCAAAGTTGTCAAGAAGTTGCCATCTTCATGGAAACTCACCTACAACTCTCAATTCAAACTTTCAAACTCTAATATTGGACAAGACAAAAGCTACAAAAGATCACTCGAGGATCTGTAAAATTCAGTCAAACCCTAGTACTGGGACAAAATCCGCACCTTGGGTATGTGAGTCCTAGTATACATGTTTTCAATAATTTTTTTTAGATCCTGGTTTGCTAGTAGCAGATTTTAGATTCAGCCTAGAAACCCTAGTTTAGGACTAAATCGCCCATTCTATCATATTTGTCCTAGTGCACATCAAAAGTTTAATTTTTAGGGTTGTAGACCTTATTGTTGATGTCTCCTATCTTCTAGGTGCTTCTTTGTTTATCCTCAGTTTACTAGTTTTATTTTGAATTCTATTTTCTTGGTTACATAGCTAGATTTGCACATTGCTTTCATTTATTTCTTTCTAAGCATTTTCTTAGTGGTGAACCCCATTTCTTTAATCACACCTAAGGAAACCCCTCTCTTGTCCTAGTAGCAATTTTATCAATTGAATCATTGGGTGGAAGTCTCTAGGTTTTCCTTTTATGAACTAAGAGAGAAATAGGTCACCCTAGTTCCATCTCCCAAAAAGTGGAACCCTATTTCCTATGGTTCACACAAGAATTGACCTACTAGATTTATTTTTCCTTTTTTTGATAGTCTCCAACTAGGATCTGGGAGTGAAAAATTTGAAGAACAAAACCCAAAAATTGATTTTCGAGAACCCTATCCATGACCCATTCACCATAGGGCGAATGAGTCCTTAGTGAGGCCTGAAAATGAACTATCTACAATAGGTACACAACATTTGACCTTGTTAAGACTTTCCTTTTTACTAGTATTTGGGTTAGGATTGATTTTTGTAACTCATTGATGCATTGTACCCCTCATAATTGAATGAAGCAAATAGTAAAATTAGGTTCATCATTTTGATCTCATTATGGTGAACCCTTTTTTCTTTAATTCAATTCCACATTGCTCAACTAGATGAAAATATAGGTACATGGTCTCTGAATACAAAAACTGGTCTTTTGAAGATAGGAAGATTTGATTATACAGAGATGTATTCTAAACTAGATACTTGCATTGGCACTGTCCTATTGGTATAAAGCTAAAAAAAGGGAAGCACCAGGAAATAGTGTGGAACTCGACTATTAAATAAAAACTTTTAATATTCTAAGCTTATTTATTTATAAAATCTTAAATAGAACCTATAGGATAAATGCACAAAGTTGGGTCCACGAAATGTGGAATTTTTTGCCTTAGCTAAAAAAGCGAAATCAGCTAAGTAAAAATGAGATCCCAATTTTTAAGAACAAGATCTCAAGCCTAAATCGAAAGTGGGATCTTGCTTTTTTAAAAATGAGATCCCGTTTACTAGAGGGTCCTGAACCGGTGGAGAGGAAACAAGATCCCATTTTTCACAAACCAGGATCCTATTTGTAAGACTATTTATTTTTTTAAAAATGAAGAAATCTTCATTTTTGTCTGCGCGCACGGGATCCTGGTTTGAGAGCGACAATGACTACCAGACGACCTCTAGGTACCTGTACTCTTCCTCTTTTTTTTTGCATTTCTACATTTGAAATTAAAATTCTTGATAAATTTACTATTCCTAACATGTTTATTTCAAATTTTATTTCCATTTTAAGTATTTTATTTCATGTTATTTTTTAAATAAGAAATTTTAGAAATAGATTAAAAAAATTGGTCAAATTGTGAAGATTTTCAATAGAAACAAAAAAATAAAACTTGAATTGTATTTTAGAAACAAAATTTAGCTTTTGAAACTTGAATTATTTGATGAAACAAAAAAAATTTCAAAACCCTAATTGAAACGAAACAAAAAAATGCATTTCAAAACCCTAGAAATTGCATAAATTGAAAATTTGCATTTAGAAACCCTAATTAAGCTTTTTGAAATCTCAAATTCAAATCAAAGAAAAAAAAAAGAATTTCAAAACTCTAGTTTGAATTGAAACTAAAAAATTGTGTTAAAAACCCTAATTGCTTAGAAATTGAAACCCTGAATTGAATTGAAACAATAAAAATTGCTAAAATCCTGAATTGAAATCTAACAAATCATTTTGATTTTGAAAACCCTAATATTCGAGCTCAAGAAAATTCTTTTGCATTGCCTAAATGTTTTAAATTTGACTTGCATTGTATGAATAAAATGATATGTTAAATTTTAGGTTCAATGTTAAATTATAATTAGATTAGAAAAACTTTCCATTTTTTGTGAAATGAGTACATTATTGCTTTATGAATTTTTATTTAAAACTATCTTTTATATGAATTTTGATAATTAATTTTAGGTCAAATAATCAGTCTATTCTAAATCCAGCTTCATCTAGGGTCTATTGAAAACCTTAAGTGAGGATTAAATTCAAAATGTAGCTTCATCTAGGCATCTAGCGTTCTTGAATTGAAGTTCAACTACTTAAGAAGAAATGTGGAATTTTGATGAAATGTAAGTTATATTAGGGATGGTAAATAAATCAACTCTCTTTAAAAAATATAGATGTCTATTATATTAGAGAAAAAATGAGGATTTTGAACAATTAATTATTAGGAATTAAGATTTAAGTTATAATCTATTTTGAAGAAAAATATAGTTTTTAAATACATTTTTGAGGAAAATAATGGTAAGAAATATAAAAATTAATTTAAAGTATAGAGTTTATGACATGCATAATATTTATTTTTTGTGAAATTAAATGAGAGGGTTACTTGACACATCGAAATTAGTTTTATTAAAAATGAAGATTTAAGTTATTAAGTAGTGGCATTTAAAAACACCTAGGGGCACTGAGTGTTGGATCTCAATTGTCATGTTCTCATAGGTTAGCCCGAATGATAAGATCAAGTTCATGATTATGGAAATGATTGAGGACAATAGTATTCAAACTTGGTAATGGTGATGCATAATTAGATTAAATTTAGGTCCTCCTATTGAAGTATTCCTATCATATAGTACTTTCAAAAATTTAAATGATTTGTAAATAATGATCAAGTGTAATTAAATGATAACATAAAGACAATTGAATGCCTTCAAATACTAAGCAATTTTAGTTGGCTCATAATGTATTATTAAATCTGTAAGGGGTGGAAAATTTTGAATTTGAATTTTAAAATTTTAATGATTAAATCCATGGTTTAGGATTTACCATATATATGTACTTAGAGTATTGGTCCGGGATTTAAATTTTTGCACTAGTTACCTAGACACTAAATAATCTAAATATTTTTATTTTCTAAGTTCTTTTAGGTTCTTTCAATTACAAACAATCTAAAATAAAATAATTTCAATTCAACATTAACTAATTTTATATTACACATGTTTTATATCATAAAATTCATTTAAGTGAGTTCAATATTAATGAAAAAAATAAATACATAAAATATCTTATATTCAATTAAAAAAAAATCCAGTTAAAATATACATCAAACTCAATCTTAATCACACATAATTATGTGTTTCTATTACTGAAATAGTCAATCTATTCATAAAATAAAGAAATATTCATAAACTAGGCACTAACTTGCAAGTCTATTATTCCAAGGAAAACCCAAACTTCACCCTAAGTTCGTTAAACCCTAAGCCCTGAACTCTAAGATCTAAACCCTCAACACTAAAGAATCCATTTTGTCTTAGGACCTTATAATAAAATTTGTTTGCCTTAGGCAACTCCACCAAATTTGATTCCCTTAAGCCATGTCATTTTGTTGTAGAACCTTACTACAAAGATCCCCTTAAGCCATGTCATTTTGCAGTAGAACCTTACTACAAAGATCCCCTTAAGCCATTATATTACCGCAAACCCTAAAATCAAAACTCTAAACCCTAAACAAGCTAAAGACATCATTTTTTCACCAAATTTTATTCACTTGAGCCATGTCATTTTGTCCTAGGACCTCACTAGACATAGCTCTCATTAAGCCATCCTATCACCCTAAATCATAAATCAATGTCTTAAGGGGTCCTAATATGAAATTTCTTAATGGGATGAAAGAAGTTTTTATAATTTGGTGAAGTTGGTCAAGGCAAACAAATTTAACAATAACAAGATTGTGCAAGACTATAATATGAATGATATTTGAAACAAGACCTATCTCAATCAATTGTTCCACAAGAAAATGTTCTTCACTAAAGCATTAATTTTGTCTTAGGACCTTAAAATCAAATTTGGTTGCCTTAGGAAACTCCACCAAATTTGATTCCCTTAAGCCATGTTATTTTTTCCTAGGACCTCACTAGACATAGATCCCCTTAAGCCATCCTATCACCCTAAATCATAAATCGATGTCTTAAGGGGTCCTAATATGAAATTTCTTAATGGGATAAAAAAAATTCTTAAAATTTGGTGAAGTTGCCCAAGGCAACCAAATTTAACAATAACAAGATTGTGCAAGATTATAATATGAATGATATTTCATGATCTAGGTTGGTCAGATGAATAAGGACCTATCTCAATCAACTATTCCACAAGAAAATGTTCTTCACTAAAACATTCATTTTGTCTTAGGACCTTAAAATCAAATTCGGTTGCCTTAGGCAACTCCACCAAATTTGATTCCCTTAATCAATGTTATTTTGTCCTAGGACCTCACTAGACATAGATCCCCTTAAGCCATCCTATCGCCCTAAATCATAAATCAATGTCTTAAGGGGTCCTAATATGACATTTCTTAATGCGATCAAAAAATTTCTTAAAATTTGGTGAAGTTGCCCAAGGCAACCAAATTTAACAATAAAAAGATTGTGTAAGATTATAATATGAATGATATTTCATGATCTAGGTTGGTCAGTTGAAAAGAGACCTATCTCAATCAACTATTCTAGAAGAAAATGTTCTTCACTAAAGCATTCATTTTGTCTTAGGATCTTTATCAACTATTCCAAACTAATCCTATAGGATATTAATTATAATATGAATGAGATAAATCATGATCTAGGTTGATTAATTTATGGTTTAGGGTGGTAGGATGGCTTAAGGGGATCTATGTTAAACTCTAAACCGTAAACCCTATAACATTCATAAATTGTCTAATATTAATAGTTAATTGTGTTTTCATTCAAGTAACTTGCCTTAGACATAAATGAGGCTTAAAAGTTTATTTTATCATATGTATTCAATTAGGCCATTTATATTGAATGGTTTAAGGGTATAAATCCTAAACATGTATCTTACATTTTGAAACTACAAATCTAATGCAGGTTCACTCATATCTTCTAGATATCACATGGATCAATTCAATAATATTCACAATCAACCTCCATGCCCTTCATCTCCACCACCTTCACCTCCACCTACACCCACTCCACCTCATAACCCCCCACCTCCACCACCCGAAATTAATGGTGCTCATTTGCAAGAATGAATCAATTCCAATGTTAGAACCATCCAAGACAGAATCAACATTATTCAAAATGAAGAATTCGTCACACCACCTTTGAGGATGATTGCATATAGGATGCAAACCATTGTTGATGATGTCAGGGCTATGGATGGGATCTTAGATGAGCATCGACAATGGCTAGAGGAGAGGAGAACTTATGATTATGAAAAGGAAAACACAAATAAATGAAGAGATGCAGTAGAAAGCCATAATAGTTTTTAAGTTAGGACAATGATCTTAAATAGTTATGAATTTATGAATTTGGTGAACAAAGGATATTTTCAGATGGATGGTTCTAGATGGATATATATATGCGCTAGACATAAAATGTGCTTTTTGTGAATGTTTCAAGTTTAGTGTTTACTATGTACGTGCATGTATTAAAATTGCACATGTAGTTGTTAAATTTTGAAATTTGTATGTACATAGTTTACTTTAATGATGTATGCATGCAAATTATGCATGGTATTTTTTATTTTAAATGTATGTACATGTTAAATTTATGTATCTTAAATGAATGGTATTTTTTTATTTTAAATGTATGTGTACATATTTCACTTGATCAAGTTCAATCAATGTATATGTGTGTTTCAATTTTATATGATCTTAATATATGTATGCATGTATCATATTAAAACAAATTTGTATGTGTGTTTCAAATTTAACTATTTCTTGTAATTTTTTAAGTTTGTATGTTAATTTAGTATAATTTAATGTAGGTGCATACTTATATCTCATATCATGGATGATTTTAATATTGATGATATCATCAATCCACCACCTCAGCCACCATCACCTCCCACTCCACCTCCACCTCCACCTCCCCCTTCACAACCTGTTGCATCTGATGAGGCTTTCTTATGAGCATGCATAAATTATCATGTTGCATCAATACAAAATCAAATCAATTATATACAGAGTCAAGCATTGATTCCACCCCATGTTAGATGTTTTGCATCTACAATGCAAAACGTTGTGGATGCCATCAAGACCATTGATTTGATCTAGATAGGCATAGATGAGATAGAGAACAAATGAGAAAATTTTATGCTGATGATCTCTCTTATAAAGAAATATTAGACCTTAAAATAATGAAAGCCCACCTAGCCCCTTACTTTCTTGACCTCATTACTCGACAACCCATTCCTGTGAACAAATCTAGAATATCCATGAGGTGGTGCATACATCCACAAATGAGTGAACATTTTTTGGATCGATGGTATATGGTTTTTGATAATCCCCCACATGCTAATTGGGAGTGCCCATTGTATTTTTTGAGGAAATTATATGTAGAGTTTTTTATGGGGCACAAGCCCAATTATTTTGATTTTAAATAAATTCAGGCTGTTGGTGGTGGCATGCCACAACAAAGATTAGGGAAAAGGGTAGATCCCTAATGCCTTGTGCATGCACAACCCCTTGTTGTTGCTCCTGGTCCTCCCATTCCTGCACCTATGCATCATCGATCTATGGTCTTGACATTAGGTTCCCTTAGTACATTCGCAAGAGACCTTGATTAGCATGCTTCTATGATAGCGGGTGGGGAGCATAGAGAATGATGATGGAGGAGTGTTCTATGGAGCTGGTCTGAGTAACAATCCAGAAGTATCGAGGCTCATCCCACATGTATGTATTAGTTGCCATCAAGTATGCTATGGACCTGATCAGGCCACACCTATTTCGGGTGCACGTGGAGATTTTGGTGGTTCATTTGGTCACATCAGTTCATTTGTAGAGTTCCTTACAAGAGGCAAAAATCCTGAGGACACTGGTACACAGGTATAAATATGCATCTACACATTCATTTTATAAGAATTTTGATGAATTTGTATATCAAAGAAAAGTTTACAGTACATTTTAACAATCAAAATGTTTGGTGTACAAACGATAGTAATGATGGGGAAATCATTTGTTCCATGAGTACACACATTGACACCAGTCCTAATCGGCAACCCTTATGGGGTATTTTGATTTCAATTTTTTAAATTATAATGGAATGATTTTTAACTTGAGTTTTAAATTTATAATTGAATAACATATATGTTTGAAATATTAATGTTGGTTTAGGCAAGTCAATCTGCTTCCATGTCGATTCCACCCGAGGGGTTGTTAAGCACTCCTCCACTATCGGTCGTCATAGACTAGGGGCAGGTACATTTATATTGTAAATTATTTAACTTACAATAGTATAGTAACAATTATGGATTTGTAATTCACTATATATATGAAATGTGCATCTACACTTGTAGATATTATAAGCTTGTATTACATGTCTACATGTCTGTTTAGGTTGATACCACAATTAGAATGGGCATCAGGAAAATATTAGATTTTGCGGTTACTCGCGAGGCCTCTGATTTTTAGGTTGCTTAAATAAATTTCTACACAAAATGTGCAAACTTGAATATATATATATATATATATATATATATATATTTACCTAATTCAAGTATGTACATGCTTTAACTTTGATCTTGTAGGACTTTGTTAGTGCGACTTTCAACCCTGACTGAGACATAGTTAAACCTCAAGGAAGGCATGTGGAGCAGGCTCCAGATCAAATGGTAATTTAATTATTTTATTATATTTAAATTCAACTATAAATTATATATTGTGAATATATAACTAAATAATTTCAAATTTCAAATTGAATATTAATATAATTTGAGCTATTACATGTTTTAAATTCTTTTTCTTTTATAGCATGTGACACATCTAGTAGTTGAGAATGTAAAAAAATGTCCCGGAGAATAGGGTGCACAACCTATGGATATGGTACAATTAAAATATGATAAATTATAAATTAATTTCAATTAAGTCATTTTTAATTGTAGATTTGTGCATCTAATTTTAACTTTTTTTGTCGTATTTGTGTAGATTAATTCAGAGAATGTGGAGATTGCTTCAGGTGCAGTAGAGCATCCAAACCCAGATATGATAGTAATTTAATTTTAATATGATGAGCTATAAATTAAATTGTCATTAATTTTTTTTTCATTGTCTTACATATGATTTCATCTTTCTCTTGTACATACTATTTTAGGTCATCTACATAGTCCGCATGGCATGAAGAGGTCTCTTGATTATAGAGAAAATACATGACCTAGAAACATGATTTTGTGGGTTATATTTGTTTATTTTGTGGACTATATTTTTGGTTTGTCACATTCTCTATTGGACTTTATAATTCATGGTTCTTGAGTACTTAGTTGGACTTTAGTTCATGGGTTGTACTCTAATGGACATTTTTTCATGAACTTAATATTGTAAGTGTGGAAATGGTGAATAAAATATAAAACACTTCTTAATATGACATTATATCAATGAGTAAAAAAATTGAATCAATTCAACAAAGTAATCAAATGAAAGCATCCTATTGCTCTCTATCTCCAAAGATTTATTAAATCCTAATTGCTCTCAGATTGTGTAAGCAAATAAGACTATTAAAATGACTATGTGAAGAATGAGATGATGATAATATAATGATAAATGATAAATCAATTAAACTAGCATGACATAGATATGAAACAAATTATTGCAGCCACAAGAGGCAGCCATGGTTGAAAACTGAATTTCTTGATGCTTGATTGTGTGGATGCTTGATGCTTGATGTCTCCAAAACTTCCCGTGAAGTTTCAATCAATTAATTTGACATATTTTTGACATAAACTAGACATGGTTTAGACATAGTAAATCTAATTCATTTTTGAGAGAATATGGATGGAATATTCGTTGTGCAACAATTCAAATATTTTGATTTATTTGAATTAACAAAGGAGAGATAAATAATTTAATTAAAATGAACTATAGGATAGTTGTTTATTAAATTACATAGAAGAATATGACAATTAACCAATAAAGTGTTTTTGTCTTTATTTAATTAATTTAGAATCGATGTGATAGATTGAAATAGAGAAATGATAAGTAAATCAAATGAAGTATTTATTTTTGTTTATTTAATTAAGACGAGTTTAAATGAAATTATGAAGAATGTGAATGTGAACTATATTAAATAAATATTTCTATTTATTCGATAGTAGAGGAAATTAGGATAATTAATTAAATAATTCGTATTTAATTAATTGGATGCTCTAGACCATTTTTAGGTGTATACATTTTTCCCCTCTTCGAAGTGATGTGTTTACGCGTTGATTCGAAGAAATATTTTGCTGCTACTGCCAGGATCGATGATATGAAAAAAAAAAAATTCCGTGTGCCCCAGACATGATTTTCAGATGATTTGATTATAATATGCCACCTCTGGAGATAAATTAATGATTTGAGGAATTTTTTTGAAATTTTCAAAAATTTATGAAATTTTGATGATTTTGTATTGTTGTTGATTTTAAAAGAATTTATCTCCTGACAAAATGATGACAAAATAGAGCTTTCAAATGAGTTTTAATTAATTTCATGGGTAAAATTTATCAAAATGTAATAAAATCCACCAAAAATACCTTTTCAAAATTATAAATAGTGCAAAAGGTCATTTTCAAAGTCATTATTTGCTTTTTGAGTTTAAAATTCATAGTGATAAAGACTTTTCAGCCAGCTGGAGTGAGATGCCTATCCCCTACCACACTAACTGATTCGAGCATGTTCAACGTCACAGATGGCCGCCTGCATATGGAGCTCTGGTATGTATCCCTCGACCTCCTCATAATTCATGTACTTTTGTTTTTATGCTTTTTAGGTCATAGGCATGTCTAGGGTAGTTTCAGCGCTTTGAAGCTGCACTGTAGCACTTACATCCCGATGTAGCGCTTCTTGTAGGTAGTTTAGCGCTTTGAGTTTTAGTGCTTGTGTTGAAAACTCTAGCACTTCCATGTCATAATGTAGTGCTTTCAGAGTTTTAGCGCTTAGGAGCCAAAGATTAGCGCTTCGAAGCCGGATTTTAGCGCTTTGAGACTTTCAACGCTTTGAGTCGGTGAATTAGCGCTTTCGAGGTCTATTCTAGCGCTTCTAGTAAAGTGGCGATTTGATGGCCTATTGTAGCGCTTTGATGTGAAGCAGTAGCGCTTCGGGACTTTTAGCACTTTGGAAGCCTGTTTTAGCGCTTCTGGGTGCTGAAATAGTGCTTTCATGGTTTTAGCACTTTGTGTTCCTAATTTAGCGCTTTTGGATGATAAAATAGCGCTTTTGAGATTTAGCGCTTTGGAAGCCTATTTTAGTGCTTCCATGTCAGAATTGAAGATTTTGACTTAGTGAACTTTGATTATGTCAATTCTGATCATGTCTATTCTTCTAATTGGTATGATTGACAATCCACATTCTTGATGTTGGATTCGATGATTTAAATAAGACTAACTCTCATGATAGGCGAGAAGAAACCCCATTTATTGATGATCCTCATGATAGGCGAGGACATGATTCAATATCTGATAAATCTCAAGATAGGCGAGATCTAGATAATGTTTTGATGAACCTCATGATAGGTGAGGTTTGTTGATGATTTGAAAACCTCATGATAGGTGAGGTTTGATGATCGCCTATGAATTTTGATCAAAAAATTCATACCAAAGCTTTTGGAATAGACTGATAGTAGAATGACCTTTGATTCCTTGATATTGTTCACTGATTGTAGCTTTTTTTGTTATGATGATAGGAGGATCTGGGTACTCTCCAGATGCGAGAGAGATTTTTGCAGACGACTAATTTGATACCGTACTTGACACCGGATGAGCTTCAGGTGATAGGCCAGTGTGGCCTCACGAGTTTAGTTGATATGCCCCATATTAGGATTAATCGGGGTTTGTTGACCACATTGGCTGAGAGGTGGCATAGCGACCACAACACCTTTCACCTACCCACCGGTGAGATGATAGTCACACCAGAGGATGTGTGGTGTATATTATGCATTATTTCATGGGGGAGATTGTGACATATGATTCACATGGGACCAGTAGCAGAGATGCTCTCTGCAGAGTATTTCAGGATTAGGCCATAGCAGGTCCTAGCATTCGATAGTAGAGGATTGCAGACTCTTATGCGACACTACCAACAGTGCTAGTTGGATTCATTGGAAGATTCCTTTTCCCTGATTGTAGGTCAAAGGGATTCCTCGTTGGCTAGGGCAGGACGCTTGAGAGCATGATGGTACATGGTACCAGATATGTGTGGGGGATGTGCATGTTAGCGCATCTATATCATGATCTACACTCAGTGGTGTACTTAGATGTATGCAATCTATCCACAGGGATGACATTGCTACAGGTGTGGGCCTGAGAGCATTTTTCCATATGTTGGTCATTTCCAGTTGCAGACAGACCAGCTAGCAAACCATATGTTTTCCGATACAGTGGTCGATTCACATAGGCATAGATGGCCAATGAGAGCATTGTAGGTGAGCTTTTGATGACACAGAGATAGTTATCTGGCACCCATACCTTGACTATGAGGAGTGGGATGAGGATGGTCTAGTGTTGGGGTTTTTGTGTGATTCTATGTACCTCATTGGCCGGACTCCTTTTGTTCTAGAGAGATTCTTGCTCTGTCGGGTTTACAGATAGTATGGAATTGTTTAGTGCATGCCATAGGGAGTAGCTCACTATGCCAGGCACCAGATGGATCTTCCTGATTGGGGTCCGACACTATCCTACAATGTTCTTGTAGAGGGTTACAGAGATTTATAGCCATCTCCTTGGGACATGTGAAGAGATATTTTTGAGGCAGCTGTGATAGAGGATTATGTAGCTTTCCTGGCCTTGGTCCCCCATCCTCGCATTACTATTCCCGATGAGCTAGCACCTTTACCTGTAGTGGAGGAGGTGGCCGAGGGTTCTGCTAACAATGGGGGTGGAGAGGATTCCTCATCCAGTTGTAGCTCAGAGAGTAGTAGTGGAGACAGTAGTAGTAGCGATGATAGTGATGGTGGGAGTGGAGGATACAGAGGGGCAGGGCCAGACATTCATAGTACACCTTCTTCTAGTAGGCCTCGCAAGAGGCAAGCTGTGATAGTGTCGGTAGGCGGGTAGTAGAGATAGATAGTTGGGCTTCAGGCATAGGTCCAGACCTTACAGGCATAGTTGGTATAGGCTCAGGGTATGCTTGTGCAGATTCAGACACAGATGCAGACCCAGGCACAGGCTCATGCACAGGTATAGGGGCAGTTAGCCAGTATGCAGACACAGGTTAATACCCTGACAACCAAGGAAGACAGTGCTCAACAGATAGCCGAGAGGGCACAGGAGACAACAGATACCCTCTAGAGATTGGCCGATGGCACCTCTATTGGTGATTATATGAGAGAGGTTCTGTGGGTTGGCTGAGAGGCAAAGTTCTACCGGGGCCATTATCATGATGCAGTACCTACCGAGCATCGAGTCAGTTATGCCCTGACGAGATCTGGATGGACACACACACAAACAGTCAGTGAGGGGGTGACACAGCCTCCACATAGAGATTCCAGAGATCTGGGTCCTTCTGGGGGTGGTGGTGGTACAGGTCCTGTTGGGCCTATGCATTCTGGTAGTAGCAGGTCATAGATGCCATTTTGATCTTGTATGATGTATATTATGATTGTAACCCATTGTGGATCATGTATTTTGTAGACCAGACTTCATTGTATACTTGACATTGATATATATATGAGATGTAGTTGATTTGATATGATGATGGATTTATGATTTCTATTTGATGGATGCTTTTATTTATATGATTTAAATCTAAATGTGATGATCTATATGAAAGATTTTATTTGAATACAATGATGCAACAATAAATGCATGTGTAGAATATGATATATAGATAAATGATGTGATTTGATAACATGTATGGATAGTTGGATAAATGCTTTTTAATTATGGAATGATTTTATGATAAATGATCTTTGATGGATGTAATGATGTGATTTTATTATTTTTAAATGTATGGATACATGATATAATAATGATGATGTTGTATGATGTAGGTGATAAAATGACTATTTATTATGATGCAAAAATATGTATAGATGATGAAATGATTAATGATGAAATATGGATTTGTAACTATATGGTAACCGATGATGATTTTGGATTTTATGTCAAGTATTCTTAATCTTATTTGTAGATTAGATAATCATTGATGTGAATCCTTCATGCAAAAAATACTCTACAGATAATGAATGATGATGAATGCAATCTAATTTTAACCATGTCATGATATGTAAAATAGATGTCATTTTAATAGTCTTCTTGTGCTTAGTATCATCATAGAGCTTTATTGAATGTTGAAAGTGAATACAATCATCAATGGTTGTGTTAATCCAATGACGACCTGAGTATTTCTTTCATGATTTTTGATATTGCAATCGAACACAAGCATCTAATGGAACCCAGATGACTTGAGCATTCATTGCGTAAATAGGCAAAGATTATCATTTGAGTGTATGAATTCTGAATGTCATCAGTGATACATTTACATAGCACATCCCTCGACAATTCACACATTTATATGATTATCGTACATATAGTAGACAATAAAAAATATCATTCTTTTTCCTTGTTCCTCTAGTTGAATACATCATTGAGTTACACCAAAGAAATGATAATAAAAAAGGACCAAATATCCATTGTTTACTTAGAGTGTCCCATTCATTATTTAGATTTTAGATCATCCATCCTGATTTTGACATGTTTTTGAATTTTTGAGATTCTAACTAAAGACCTAACCCACTAACCTATCTTAGGGGTCTCGGGGGCTGATCAAAGATTGGCCTTGCCTATGTTACACACGTAGAGACCACATAGTTCAACTGAGATAGATCTATGTTTTTGGATTTTCCCTTTTTAGATTTCCTATTTGACATGTTTTTTTGGATTTTCAATATGATACGGATGGTTGATGCCCTTCTGATGACGATTGATATTGTACTTTGAACTTTGTTTTTGGTTTTCTACCATTTGATGTAATTGACACGTTTGTATTGCCCCTAATGATATCCAGATGTTGCCCCCAAGCTATGGAGTTATATGTTTGACCAAGTGACATGATTTTGATAATGGATGTTATGATGGCCAAATGAAAGATATGATATGAATTGATACTGACTTTTTAGATGAAATGATCCCAACATATATCCAAATAGATGGGAAAGTTGATCCTTGAATCACATAAGATGCCTATTTCTAGGTTTTCACCACATGCTTTTATTACACCCTGTTGTGTTTTTGTATTTTCTAATTTTTTTATTTTATTTTTGTGTTCGCCAAGATGCATGTTTGCCAAGTTTTCACCAAGGAAACAATTTTCAGAATTTGCCCCGTGCACTAGGAGATTTTAAGCATAGAATTTTCTGAGATGAATACTATTGATAGGTTCATCAAACAGGTCCCCTTCGGACGTTGATAACTGATATGCTCCTAATCCATAAACTGATATGACGACAAATGGACCAAGCCAGTTAGGCTCAAATTTTCCTTTCTTTTCTCTATCTAGCTAATTTCTAGGATTTTCCTTTAGTACCAAGTCACCAACCTGAAAGACCCTTGGTTTTACCTTGTGATTGTAACTTCGTGGCATTCTTTGTTGATAAGTTGTTAGATGATTAACAACTTGTTAATGACGCTCATCTAGCAATTCCAGTTCCTACAGTCTATATACCCTGTAGTCTTCATTTGAAATGATACCTTTGAGTGATACACGAAGGGATGGAATTTCAACTTCAATGGGTAATATGGCTTCTGATCCATATACCAAAGCAAATGGTGTAGCTCCTGTTGGTGTTTTGATGCTTGTTCTATAGGCCCATAGTGCAGGGTTGAGTTGAACATGCCAATCATGTCCAACATCATTGACCATATTTTTGAGGATTTTGAGTATGGTTTTGTTTGAGGCCTCTGCTTGGCCATTCCCTTGAGGATAGTATGGTGTTGAAAAATGATGTTGGATATGGAACCTATCACATAGCTCTTGGACATCTTGATTTTTGAAAGGTCATCCATTATCAGTGATAATTGATTGAGGGATACCATACTGACATATTATATAGTTCAAGATGAAAGAGGAAATTTGTTTCCCAGTGATGGTAATAAGAAGTACTGCCTCAATCCATTTCGTGAAATATTTTGTAGCTGTAATAATGAACTTGTTTCCATTAGATGAAAATGGATTGATTTTCCCTAATAAATCTAGGCCCCATTGACAAAAAGGCCATGTTGATGTAAAGGGATGCAGTTCTTGTGCTGGTGTGTGAACTAGATTGCTGTGAACTTGACATTTGTGACATTTCTTGACAAATTGATATGATTTTTTTTCCATGCACGACCAATAATAACCTAAACGGAGGAGTTTCTTAGCTAGAGTCATTCCACTCGAGTGAGTACCACAAATACCCTCGTGAACTTCTCATAAGGCCATTTCAAATTCATTGCGTTCTAGACATCGGAGTAAGGTACCATCAAGACCTCGATGATAAAGGACATCTGTGATTAATGTATGTTGGGAAGATTGGCGGATAAAGTTTCCTTTTTGGTTTCTAGAAAGATATGGAGGAAGAATATCATCTTTTAGGTAAGCATAGGTTATTCCGTAGAGAGAGGGTTCAATGGTTTCTATATGGCATATGGTAGCAGATTCTGATTGATAATGGGAAGGACATGATATTTGTTCTACCATAAACTCATAACAAACACGCTTCTCAGGAAATTGTAGTAATGAAGCAATTGTAGCCATAGTGTCTGCAGCTTTGTTTTCTGCTCTTGGAATCTGATCAAAAGTGATATTGACAAAAGACTGTTTTAGATAATCTATTTATTGTTTGTATGGCATCAAATTTTTATCTTTGGTTTGATATTCGTCATTCACTTGATAAATGACTAGTTGAGAGTCCCCATACACCTGTAAGTCCCTGATTTTCCATTGAATAGCCGTGTTGACCCCAATAATAAATGCTTCATATTCTGCCACATTATTTGTACATTGAAACATGAGTCTATATGTCTTCAGAATTGTGTGTCCTTGGGGGGAGATGAACAAGATTCCTGCTCCCGATCCTTGTTGTGTACATGATCCATCAAAATAGAGAATCCATTGTTGAGGCATAGCTGTCATAATGTCTGCATCTAGAAATTCCATTGTCATTGGGTGATCATCTAGTAGAGGAGCTTTAGCTAGCTGTTCAAAGATTACTTGTCCCTTGATTTCCTTTCTTGCGACATATTGAATGTCAAATTCACTTAGGAGCATAACCCATTTTTCCAATCTACCTGTTAAGTCAACTTTACTTAGTAGATACTTCAAAGGATCAATCTTTGTAATTAACCTGATTGTATGAGCCATCATGTAGTGTCTCAAATTTTGAGTAGGAAACACCACTGCTAAGCAAGACTTTTCTATGAATGTATATTTTATTTCATAGCCATTTAAAGTTCTACTGATGTAGTAGATGGCATGCTCTTTTCCTTTATTATCCTCTTGTGCTAAGAGTGCCCCCAATGAGATATCAGTTGTAGCAATATACAATATGAGGGGTCGTCCTTCTATTGGTGGCATGAGAACAGGTGGTGACATTAGATATTGTTTGATTTGATTGAATGTCGCTTCACACTTCTCATCCCACATGAAAATTACGTGTTTATGCAATAGATGATTGAAAGGATGACTTCTATCTGCTAGCTGGGAGATGAATCTTCTGATTGATTGAAGCCGTCCTTGTAGTGATCTGAGTTGGTTGATGTTTCTAGGAGGTGGCATCTCCATTATAGCTTTGACTTTTGCTGGATCCACTTCAATGCCCTTTTCTGAGACAATGTACCCTAGCAGCTTTGTTGATGTAACCCCGAAGACACATTTCTTAGGGTTTAACTTGACATTAAATTTCTCCATCCGTGTGAAGATTTTATCTAGGATATGCAAATGTTCTTCCCTAGTAGTAGATTTTTCTAAGATGTCATCTAGATAATCTTCCATGAAGGTGTGCATCATATCATGGAATATTGTCATCATTGCCCTTTAATAAGTCGCTCCTACATTCTTTAAACCAAATGGCATGACAGTCCAGCAGAAGGTTCCCCATGGACATGTAAAAGTCATCTTTCCTTGATCTTTTGGAGCTATTCTTATTTGATTGTACCTAGAAAAACCGTCCATGATTCATAACATGGCATGCCCTGCCATCAAGTCCACAATGATGTCTATATTCAGAAGTTGAAAATCATCCTTCGGGCATGCTTTATTGAGGTCCCTGAAATCTGTGCAGATTTTGATGCTATTGTCTGGCTTGGAAACAAGCGCAAGATTTGATATCCATTCAGCATAATCTATAGATCGTATGAATCCAACATCCAATAATTTCTTTAGCTCTGTTTTGACCATTAATGCAATGTGGGGGTGTATTTTTCTTGATTTTTGTTTAACAGGCTTTATTCCTACTGGAAAAGACAAATGATGCATAAGAAAACTAGGATCTAAACCTAGCATATCAGAATATGACCAAGCAAAGTTGATGCTTCCTGCTTTGAAGAATTGGATGAATGCCGATCTTTCTTGTTCTGTCATGGATTCTGCCAAATGTAGGATTTTTGCCTTCTCTTCTATGCCAATGTCCACTGATTGTGTAGGTTCGACCAAAACTGATGATCACTCATGATAGTGTTCTAGGAGAGTGTCAAATCTTCCATCCTTTAGTGCCTTAGAAAGGTTTTCACCGTTGGATGCATTCTTTATTTTTACTTTTTCCAGATCTAATGCTGCCATAGAATGGTTTTCACCATTAGATCTATTTTCCCTATTGTCAATTTTGCAACTAGAAGATTTGACAACCTCTTGCTGAGTCATATTGTTATGATTTTTATAGATAGCATTTGTATCAAGTCTGATATGACATAGGAAATGCACGATGGCATCATCATTTACAAATTTTGGTATAGTCAAAAGTTCAATAGGTTCCCAATCAATAAGTTCTAGATGGATCAATGGTATGGTATCATCGGATTGATTTAGGTCAATGGAAGTAAGGGTGAGGACAACAATATTGTCATAATTTTCATTCAGGATATCGAGATCCATGCTGGTACCCTCTTCGAAATCATCTAGTTCACTCAAATTTTTTTCGTCCTCACCAGAGTCATCGATATTTAGTGATCCCTCGACGAAAGGTCTAGACCCAGAGCCTTGGCCCTCCTCACATGTAGGTGTAAATTTTTGAATCACATCAACTAGAATATCAATGACAAGTAAATCACAAGGTAAGGCCCACTCATATTCATTTGAGTCTATTTCACAACCATCTCTAAAATGAAGGATATTTTCCATAGCTGTCTTTGTTAGCTCTTGCTTCTCTTCTTTAGAGTATCCTAGTCCTGGTTTTTCTTTTGTGTGGAGAGTGAGAGGTGTGATAGGTTCTAAAGTTCCCTCTTTTCTTAATCCCACTGGCCCTTGTCCTTCATAACCCATCTTTTCAAGAATAGCCTTTCCTTTTCCATACTTGTCTGTGTTGATGTTAACATTTTTGATACTGATCTCAGATGTTGATGCTTCTTCATCCTTGTAAAGCCAATCTAGGATTGCTTTATTGTCTGTTTCTTCCGCTATGGTTCCACATTTTATGAATGTTTCTTGAAGAGCGGTGCCAGGTAAAGATGTCAGAGGTTTGATCATTGATGTTTGACCATATTTCCTAGGAGATGGCATTAACTATGATAAGATAAGCGATTGCTACATTGAGTACTGTCCCATTCCTTTATCTGTCAACTGAACTTGCTTCTGAAAGTTGTCTGATAAAGAAGTTTGTGTACTTGGAATGTTTGTTTCAACATGACTTGTTTCCTTTTCTTTACCTTTCTTTTGCACCCACTTGGTATTGACGCTTGGACTTTGTTCATTCTTGGATGATGATGAGCTTGAATCTTCCCTGTTGTGAGGGACAAAGGTGTCTTGAGATACTCTCAAGGTGTCACAATGTTGTGGATGATATAATTAGTAGCTATAGTCACCTCTTGTCCATTTACTGGAAACTTTAGGCATTGATGGTATGTAGAAGGTACAGCCTGCATTTCATGAATTCAGGGTCATCCTAAAAGTATGTTGTATGTCAACTCTCTTTCCAGCACTTGACATGCTATATGCTTAATCATGGGTCCCACTTGAATGGGTAATACAATTAAACCTTGGGATGATCTTTCCTCCTCATCATATGCTTTGATGTTCATTTTCCTCTGAGCATCAAAGCATCATCAAAATATCCTAGTGCACAGACTAATTTGAGGGTGCAAATGTTCAGACCAGCTCCCCCATCTATTAGAACTCTCTTAACATGATGATTATGGATACATACTTCGATATGCAATGCGGTGTTATGCGGATGGTTTAATGAGACATCATCCTGTTTAGAGAATGATAGACAATGCGGGGTAGTCAGGTGTCCCACCATAGCTTGGAATTGAAAAACATCTAGATTTTTTGGCATGCTTGTGGCAACTAATGCTTGTTTGAGAACTTCCTTATGTGATGGTGACAACTTAAGGATCTCCACTATTGATATTTGTGTGGGGATATTTTGCAATTGCTCAATAATGTTATCATGAGATTGAGGTGTAACTGCGCGTTGAGATCCCACTCCTTTTAATACTACCTTGGCTTGCCCCCTAGTCATGATTTTTTCCGATTTATGTTCTTGATTTTCTCGGGGGGTGTTTTGTATTTGATTGATAACATCATAATGTGATGGAGGTGGAACCGCATGTGTGGAGCCAATTCCCTTTAACATTACTATGGATTGTCCCCTCGTTAGCGCATTGGCAGGTTGATGTTCTTGATTTTCTCTAATTTTTAAGACATTCATCTGATTATCAGAGCTTTGTGCACTTGGGAGTAAATCCAAAGAGGTAATGGTGTTGGTTTTGTTATCAACAATGTTATTGTTAACTGCATGATCATGTTTGACTTCAGATAGACATAGGATTGTTGTGTCATAGACATGATTAGCATGCTTTCCTTTGTTGTTTGAAGATGATGCACCTTTGTCATAATTGGGCAAAGGATGTTTGAAGGACAAATGATCATTGCTATTTTGAGGTCCTTCCACATACACTTTGTTGCTGTCCACCAAATCTTGTACTGCATGTTTTAATTCCATACAGTCATTGGTTTTGTGACCCTTGTTGTTATGAAAATTATAGTAATCACCATCATTCCACCATGATGGTTTGACTTTTGGGTCCCAAAACCTAGCTTCCCGTGCCATGAGAAGGCCTCTAGTAACTAGTTCTTTCATTGTCGATTCCATTGATTGACCTAAAGGTGTGAACCTTCACCAATTTGACAGTTTTTGATACGACTCTATTTTTATGATTTCATTATTTTGTATGGTATTTGAATTGACATTTTGTTCATTGTTCTGATTCTTTGATGTGGATGCGGTCAAATTAAAAACCAGTTTGAAATTTTGGGGATCATTTGTTGTTTCATTGATAGTCGTGTTGCGATTCTTTTTCCAGAATTTCAGTTTCTCACCGCTTGAGTATTGATTTGAGGAGTTACTTGTGTTGTTTGTTTTCTCATTAAAATGTTTGATAACTCCTCTCTTGACTAACGCCTCTTTGATTTTAAGACCATTTTTGATCACTTTTTCAAATGTTGGAGGACATTGTAGTTCTAATCTATAACCAATTTCTTCTGTCAAGTTTTCAATAAACAACTCCATCTTTTCCTCTTCAAGAATGGACCTTGGATACCTAGCAAACAAGCATCGCCATCTTTGGAGAAAAGACAATAACATTTCTCCCTTGTTTTGTTTTAGATTGTAAAGGTCTTTGATTGTCACATCATGTTGTATGTTGAATGAGTATTGAGAGATAAATTTTTTAACGAGTTCCTCAAAAGTTCTAATGCCTGGTTTCAACTTTGAAAACCATTCCATACATGATCCTCCCAAACTCCTTGGGAATAGTCGCATTAAATATGTCTCTTCTTGTGCAAACTCAAGACTCATCATTTTGAATTCTCTAATGTGATCAATTGGATCTGTTCTCCCATTATACTTATCGTATTTTGGGATCTCACAATGTCTTGGAAAAGGTATCAAGCCGACCGTTGCATCAAAAGGATAAGGAAAAATGTCCTGTATCTAATATCTCTTGGTAGTTCCTTGCTTCATATCTTGTATTTTCTATTGTAATAGTTGCATTTGAGATGTTAAAATGACAACCGGATCTATTGTTTGTGTAGGTTGTGGTATCTCAGTCTCATTCATTTCCAGTGTTTCTTTCAAATGGTTTACATCAAAATCTTTTGGAAGTTTTGCCCCTGATTCCGCTAACATTAAAAGATATTTTTCCATGTCTTGTTCTAGAATTTTCTCCATAAATATGTGAAACTTGGGATCTTGTTGAGCCGCTTGGATGTCCTTTGGAGTTATTTCATTTTTATCGTTTCAATTCAAATTATTCCAAGGATTTTCCTCTACCATTTCTTGTGATTTTAAAATTTATTGTCCTAAGAATCTCTGTTTTTGGGACCTAGTTAAGATTGGCATACAAATTCTTGCCCTTTCCTCTAAAATGTTGATCTTATGTGTGGGATAGTTTCAATTTGAACCTTTTTAAATAAATTCGAATAAGATGACTTATCTTATTGATGAGACAGTATTTAAAAAAGTTAATCGCTATACTTTGTTTCGTGATGAAGGATGAGAGTATCCTAATAAAGAAAATTTAGTTTAGTAATTGATTGTGTATTTGATATATGACACTTGTGATTTGTAAGATCTTGATTCAGTTGATAAGCTAGAAATTTGTATAAACCTTTCTAACTTTGATTCCTAGACAATGATTCTAATAGAAGAAATTTTATTCTGATGAAAACTGTGGATAAAATGACAGACTGATGGACTAGTAAAAATCTTGAAATCTTTGTTTTAAAAGCGCTAAAACAAAGACCATAAGCACTATTTCTCGAAAGTGCTAGAACAGAGACCAGAAGCGCTGAAATAAGTGACAGAAGCGCTATTTGACCACAAGCGTTAGAACAGTGCCTGGAAGTGCTGTAGAAATTGATGAAAGTGCTATTTTACTGAAAGCGCTGAAAGATTTAATAAAAGTACTATTTTATCGAAAGCGTTGAAATACAGACTGTAAGCATTGAAACAGAGCCCAAAAGCGCTATTTCCCGGAAGCGCTAAAATAGTGACCAGAAGCGCTGAAACAGGTTTCCAGAATGCCTAAATCAGAATTTCAATTTTCTCTATTGTAGAATCTAGTCTGGCCTTGTGGCATACTATATTAGAGACTATGGAAGATATGAAGGATGAATCCATTGACTATGGTTGTGGAATTGCGTGAGAGCTCTTCTCTGAAAGAAGGCTCGTGAATAGAGCCATTCTACCGTGTAGTCTAAAGAGTGACCCCTAGCAAAATCGTGATAACGGTGAATGAATGCTCTATGTTGTAAAAAGAGTTTCCGATTTTGATATAGAAAACGTTGTCTCCTCAATTTATTTCTATAACCGAGAGGTTGCTTGGGCCTTGTAACTTTGATTTTTCTCTTGAAAAACGTGGTGGATTTCCACTTTCACAGCATGGATTTTCTGATTTGTTTTGACTTGACGTTTTTAGGATGATCTTTAATCTATTTTAAATGAATTTGAAAAAATATGGCAAGCAATTTTGAATAAGTGTTTTTAAAACTGAAAAGATTGTGTATATTCAAAAATCATGAATGATTTTTATTGATTTTGACGGGTTGTTTTAACCATTGTATTCCAATCAAGCAGACTCACACTTAAGGACAAGTAGGTCATCATTATACTCATAGCCCACATCTTGCAATTACGTTGACTCACATAGCATTGTCACCCCCTAGATGGCACCCATGTTTTTGTCATTGCCAGGTGCATACTCAAAGTGACAGAAGTGGATACTGAATCCCCTAAGCAAGTAGTCCTTGGTAATTATATGGTGAGTGTCTTGGGGGAAGATTCTTCCCTCCCCTTGCACCGTGAGTATGACAATGTATGGATACTGACTCGGCAAGAAACTACTCTATGGTTCTTAGATAGGGTTCCATTCGGTGTGGAAAATAGATAAACTCCCTCAGGAGATCTCCCAATCTTTAGAACAAAGATTTTGGGGATGGTTATCTTGCCTACTACCGTCAAGTTCGACTTTCATCAACAACTTGCATTTTTATTATAGTGGGTTTGATAACCTAGCTTTAGTTGTTCCCACTTAGGTCGTTCCCATAGGGTGAGTACTTTTTCCCACTATGGAAGGCCTGCTAAAGGATTTAACAAAGCGTAAATGACATGAAATAAAAGTGAATCTGAAACTTTGGTCACCTAGTCAAGGGGAGAGCATAAGCCTAATCACCATAAGCACAGCATATAAGTTTGTCCTATTTTAAAAGCCCAAAAAGAAATTTTCTAATCTATGTGAAGGTGTTGCTTCACAGAAATCATGATGTTCTTTTTTACTTCTACTCTAAAAATGCAGTGACTATCCTAGGATTGATAGATTTGTTTTAAGAAAAACAAGAAAGTGACTATCCTAGATTGATCAATTTTATTCCAACTTTGAAATGACTATCCTAGATTGATCAATTTTAGAAAATTTTGAAGTGACTATCCTAGATTGATCAATTTTAGTTCAACTATGAAAAAAAATTAAAATCTTGCCACGAATGTGACGGATCCAGACTAACTTTTACAAAAGCGTTGGAATATTACACCAAAGTGCTAAAATAGTTACCTGATGTGCTAAAACTTGAAAGTGCCGAAATAGGAACTTGAAGCGTCGAAGTTTGGCATGGAAGCGCTAAATTACCAAAAGCGCTGAAATATGGATCGGAAGCACTAAAATAGTGATTGGAAGCGCTAAAAACCAGAAGCGCTGAAATATGAACCAGAAGTGTCGAAACAATGGCTGGAAGCACTAAAACCGAAAGCACTAAAACAAAAACCAAAAGCGCTAAACCTTTTAACGGAAGTGCTAAAATAAAAAAACGTCGAAAACCTACGTGACACTTTTCAGAAAATTGATAATTTTGATAAAATTGGGGTTAGTGCCCCATGGTGGGCACCAAATTGTAAGTGTGGAAATGGTGAATAAAATCTAAAACACTTATTAATATGACATTATATCAATAAGTAAACAAATTGAATCAATTCAACAAAGTAATCAAATGAAAGTGTCCTATTGCTCTTTATCTCAAAAGATTTATTAAATCCTGATTGCTCTTAGACTGTGTAAGCAAATAAGACTGTTAAAATGACTATCTAAAGAATGAGATGATGATAATATAATGCTAAATGATAAATCAATTAAACTAGCATGGCATAGATATGAAACAAATAATTGCAGCCACAGGAGGCAGCCATGGTTGAAAACTGGATTGCTTGATGCTTGATGTCTAGATTCCTGCAGAGTAAGAGTGCAAAAGCTTGATTATCTGGATCTTTTTCTTGGTTGAATGAGGCTGTATTTATAGATTTCCTGGCTGTAGAAATGCACAGGGAAAGCTTTGAAAGGCTTGGATTCAATCTAGAGAATTGAATGGTGAGAGATTGAGGATATTGAGAGAAAGATGGTGATTGTCTCTACCCATGAAAACACCAAGCAAGAGAAGAGGAAGAATTGATGGAAGAGGATTAAGAGATCAAATTCCAAATTTGTCTCCAATTTGTCTCCAAAACTTCCCGTGAAGTTTCAATCAATTAATTTGACATATTTTTGACATAAATTAGACATGGTTTAGACATAGTAAATCTAATTCATTTTTGAGAGAATATGGATGGAATATTCGTTGTGCAACAATTCAAATATTTTGATTTATTTGAATTAACAAAGGAGAGATAAATAATTTAATTCAAACGAACTATATGATAGTTGTTTATTAAATTACATAGAAGAATATGGCAATTAACCAATAAAGTTTTTTTGTCTTTATTTAATTAATTTAGAATCGATGTGATAGATTGAAATAGAGAAATGATAAGTAAATCAAACAAAGTATTTATTTTTGTTTATTTAATTAAGACGAGTTTAAATGAAATTATGAAGAATATGAATGTGAACTATATTAAATAAATATTTCTATTTATTCAATAGTAGAGGAAATTAGGATAATTAATTAAATAATTCGTATTTAATTAATCGGATGCTCCAGACCATTTTTAGGTGTATACAAATATATTTACATAAATTTTGGACTTTATTTTTGTTTGAAATTTTAATTTACACATATACATTTATGCATTTTATGTTCATAGTCAAGATATTAATATAGGACATTAATGTGAAATTAAATATAAATATGAAATTAAAGTTGAAATTAATAGGACATTTTAATAATTATAGTTTACAAATTTAGTGATCTCATACATGATATGTACATTCAATAATTAGCTATAATTAGTCAATGAACTTATTCAATTGACGTCAATCAATAATTAGTCAATAAATCATAATTTACAAACCAAACCAATTTGTTTATATACCAGAAAGGATAAAATTTTGAGAAATTAAAAAAACAATACAACATTAGAGAATAAAAGCATTAATAAATTATATAAATAATAAAATCCAACACTAATTTATAAGTTGTCAAAACAAATAATGGCATCCAATACTATTTTTTAAGCTCTCAACACAAATAATGGATTCCAATACTAAATTATAAGGTGTGCATTGAAAACAAATAAGGGGACATCTTAAGGGGTCATAATACAATGTCTTAAGGGGACATCTTAAGGGGTCATAATACGAAATCTTTAGGGGATGTCTTAAGGGTTAATAATAGAAAACCTTAAAGGGATGTCTTAAGGGTTCATAATAGAATGTCTTAAGGGGTCATAATACAAAGTCTTAACGGGATGTCTTAAGGGTTCATAATAGATTGTATTAAGAGTTCATAATGCAATGTATTAATGGTTCATAATACAATGTCTCAAGGGGATGCCTTAAGGGGTCATAATACAATGTCTTAAGGGGATGTCTTAAGGGGTCATAATACAATGTATTAAGGGGTCACAATACAATGTCTTAATGGAATGTCTTAAGGGGTCATAATACAACATCTTAAGGATATAATTGATTAAAATTTTTGGATATGCCATCCCAAGAACATCTCAAAACAATGTTTACAAAATTTAGATACATGTCATCTCAAGAACATCTCAAACTCATGCCGAGAATGTACTAGGTCTTCACACTGCCTAATATCAAAAAGGTACAAGAAATATCAATGAAATCATCAAAAAATACATAATTTAATCTATATAAAACTAAATATATGTACACAACTCAAGTACCTACATTTAAAATTATTCCACACATGTGTAGGTTGAATCTAGGCATCCTCTCCTTTTTGTTTCAAAGTATGAGATCAATCCAATGATGGCTTGAGGATACAAAAATAGGATAATAAATCAATTTAAAATACTAATGTACAATCAATATCAATATGTAATCAAAAGATGTATTTAAAATACATTTTTACTAATAATTACCTCTATTTAAAAGGACAATATAAAACTTAAACTATATTTACCTGTATTTACTTATTCCATTATATCATCTACATCCTCTCTTTTTTCTAATGCATCTATGATTTCTCATGCTCTTCCATAGAAATTTTCCATAACACTTTATTTGCACATCTTCCATGATACTGATCTAGTTTTATATTTGTTGCCACCACAAAATGTGAATAATGTATAATTTATTTAAGTGGTTCATAATCTTTGAATGCAGGTAGACCATTATTGCTAGGTATTTTCGTAGCCAAGTGCCAACAACCACAACCGATCCTATTGGAAAATATGAAAACACTCATCATATAAGTTCTCAAATTTTTCATAATGAGATGAAAAACTTGTTCTAAAATATTGTTTAAGGGGATCAAAAAAATTGTTATCAAAATTTGCTTAAGGGGATGTCTTAAGGGGATCATGGAACCTGTTGGATAATGATAGCCATCACCATCTTCTCGAGGTGATATTAACTTATGTTTACTCTCCACACAACGAGCCAAACAATATTCTATTTGCTCTTCATTCCCCTCAAGTGCAACAACAACATACACATGTCCTGCAAACAAAAATAGTATTACAAAATAACTTAATAAAGTGAAATTAAATGAAATAAATTGAATTAAATTACCTTCTTGTATAAGGTCTGAAACACAGCCATAGTCTTCAGATGCAAACACTTGATCATTTTATTCAATAGTTCTTTCATATTGATCATGTGCTTGTGAAGGTGTCAATGATCTTTGCTCTCACTATTCAACCCATTATGTATTTTCACATGCTTCCCAATCTCCTGACATCCAAAACTAGAAAAAATATGCAAGCTCCCTTGTCTAGATAATCCATGTGCTTGTTGTCAAACTCCTAAATGAATGCCATTTAGTAGATCCACTAATTGTCTCATAGTCAACTCTAGGTACATGTTATCTTCTTCAACCAACCAAAAGAATCGATAAAATATAGAGTATTCACTCAAACCAGGTGCAGATAATATTGTATTACACCAATAGACAATCCCACGTGCATCTTTAAATTTTACTGCATCTTCAAATTTTAATTTTTCTCTAGGAAGAATTATTTTGACACACACACTAGCTCCATCATGTTCTCCTTTACCATGCCCAGCTTAAAAAAAACTCCATTTATGTTGGACATTAAACTCTTTGTGAATCCTACTTAACCAATAAAACATTCGAGCATTCTTGAACTACCCTGTACAATTATCTGGCCATATGAGGTCTTCTTTCATATGGACTTCTCTTTCTCTTAAATTTTTGTAAAATATACTGAAACAATATTGAAAAAACTCTGATGAGTGTAATCGGTTGTCACTCAAATAAAAATGATACTCCCTCAGAACATTTCTATCATCCTCAGTGCTATTATTTGCATGTATATAAACAATATGGATGGACATAGCTACTTGCACTGAATTATAATACTATGATTGAATTTCCTCTTGCTGAGCTAGAGTATAATTTTTTGCAAAATCAACCACTGAAAGTATAGTACCAATTGGAAATGTGTTTCTACATGCACGAAACTGGACATCAAGCCATCGAGCATGTTGAGAGTGCATGATATATTTTGGTACTATCTTATTCTTCAATTCACTCATGAATGCATGCACACTAACTTTTTATGTAACTAAATCACAATGCTTTCCTATTTTCCCATCTTTTAAAGAATAGTGAGCATTCTTAAATCTTTTAACTTCTACTAATTGTTGTCCAAAATTATTATCAACACTTTCATGCATACAAATTCCTAAGAATGAAAGGTTTCCACAATCAAAGCATTGTCTAGAAATACAAGAACTTAAATAAAACAATTTACCATTAGATCTTTCACAAAATAAACTTGAAATAAACTCCCTTATTGCTTCAGGTGGCATATTAATACCTCATTCCTGAATAATCATGTTAGTATGCAAGGTACAATGTATATATAAAAAAACATCATAAAAATAACAAAATTGAACATGTGTTTTACAACAACAAGATATTCGTTGCTTATTAAGTTTACATACCATGGTTTACATTTGTAAAAATACCTTTGAATTATTTTAATATTACCAGGTAACACTAAATCACCACAAAATTTTCTATAAAATTCAATTTGTGTTGTATCTAATAGGTGTTTTGGGTGAGCATCACGAACTTTGGACCCCACCCTTAATTTTAAAACATCTCTAGCATTAGATGAAACCCTAGTATTATCATGCCAATATTTTTCAATCAAAAATTTAATTTCAACATTCAATTTCATATCAGACCTCAGGAGTTAACCACTGAAACTCCAACATTGGTTGATAGGATAATTTTCTATAATTATTCTTCTTTTTGCCACTCTTAGCAATGTTTTAGGATGTATTTTTAAAACTTCACTAATATTTCTTACCATTCTTTTATTCAAAGTTGCTTTATTAACTATAGCAATTGTTATAGCTCTTCTTGTTGCATTTTTATCTTTAGATTAGCTAGTTTTTCCAATCGATTGAATGGCACTAGCAACAATACACATCACAGGTTTTAATGATTGATCTTTTATTTTTGGTTTAACAAAAAAGCCTAACCTTTTCATTATTTTCCTCATTTTTTGCATTCTCATCAATTGCATCATTAGTTGACATTGAATTGTAATTTTTTTACAATAAAATAATTCATTGTATATTTTATTTGCATGTGTTCTTATTTGCCTCCAAGAAATTTTACCAAGAAGATTATCAAAAACACCACTTTCAATTTAAAAATAAAGTATTTTCATAAAATTCAACATCACATTCTAGATTTTCATCTCCATCTTCATTTTCATTTTCAATTTCATTTTCATTTTCAACTTCAAAATGATTTACATTTTCATCTTCATTTTCATCAACAAAAACAGTTTTCATTTTCATTTACATCAACAAAACGGTTTTCATTTTCATTTAAATCAACAAAATGGTTTTTGTTTTCATTTTCAATAAAAGGATTATTCTCAATTTCATTTTCAACAAAAGGATCATTCTCACTATCATTTTCAACAAATTCTATAAAAGTTTCATCTCTTTGAATATTATCAATGTCAACATCGTGAATTCTAGCATCTTGTAAAATTTCACTATACGAATTTACCATTTCACTAACATGTGGATTTGAAGACGTACTTGGATTTGTGCATATTGAAACATTATCCATAGCATTGAAAGAGGGATTTGAAGACATAGTAGGACTTGATTGTATAATCATATTCTTCTCTAGATTGACTTCTTGCAAGTTCGCTTCATCTACAACCATGGTCTCCTCTATGTTTTCATCTTCAATAGTTGGGGAATTGGATGGTCCCTCATCATTCATTGATTTAATTCTCATTCTTCTTTCTTTTTGTATCTCTCTCCTTCTCTTTGTTTGTTTCAATTTCTTTAGGAGTCAATGTCTTCCTCTTATTACGACATTCGTTTCCCATGATTATAAAATTCTCAAGCACAAATGAATGTAAGTGTGCTGGCAAGAAGTTGAGTCCACTTTTTGGCCAAAAAGTGGAAGTGTTTTCCCTGATTTTCAAAATTTGACACTTTGACCTTAAAATTTCAAGCACTTGGAGATGGAATCTTCAAAAAAGTCACAAATCATAAAATGTAGTACTCAAAGTCTAATTTCCAAATATGTAATTTATTTCAATACCCAGGTTGTACAAATTGAGTTTCAATAGGAATTTGTAAAAACCACTATTTAAAAGTCATTTTTTTTTAACCATACCATGCACATGTACGACATCCATATTTTGACTTAAATTATCATATTTTTCTAAATCCTTTTGGGAAAAGATTTGTGACTCACTGAAGCTTGCCCTAGATAATTTTTTGTAATTTTTTATTGAATTTTTTTTTTTGTTAATTTTTTATCAGACATATTTGTCGTTTAGAAACATCATCATGTACGACACACATAAGATGACCTAAAGTTATCATTTTTTGGAATTTTTTTTTAAATTGAAAAGAATTGTCTGAAGTTTGCCCTTGTGCAATCCATTTGTAAAAATGTTATGTTGATCAAAAGTTATTAAAATAGTAAAAAACTCTGATATTTAAAGTTTATGGACCAATTTCATTAGAAATTAATTGAAAAATAGAAAAAATAATCCAATTGTAAAAAAAATTACATATTTGGAATCTACATTGTCCCATCTAAAATGGGTTTTAATTTCATCAAAAAGCCTACAAAAAGAGTTGTCAACCATATGTCCAAACTCGATATTTTTCTCTAACATTGTTAGAACCTTCAACTTGTAGGTCAAACCAGGTTGAAGGCCTAGGTTCGGACTCCCAATGCTTTCCCAAACCAAAATCCGAGGCAAAAACTCAGCCACAAAGCAAAACCAATTTGAAATTTTAAAAATTTATTAAAAATCCATTTTTTATGCTTTTAAAAAATGGGATCTCGCTTTACAAAATGGGATCTCGTTTTGAAAATTTTGCAAAAATGAATAGTTTCCAAAAACATAAACTTTTCAAAATGCGATCCCATTTTGAAAAGTTGCCAAAAATGGAAATTTTCATTTTTGGAAAGTTTCAAAACGGGATCCCATTTTCAAAATATTCCAAAAATGGAAATTTTAAAAAACGGGATCCCGTTTTAAATGAGATTCCATTTTTTTAAATATGGGATCCCGTTTTTCTAAATACAGGATCCCGTTTTTTAAATACAAGATCTTGTTTTTTGATTTTAGGCTCGGGATCCCATTTATTAAAAACGAGATCCTGTTTTTGGAATGCCGATTTCATTTTTTTGGCTAAGGCAAAAACTTCCACATTTCTTGGACTCAACTTCTTGCACTTACCCAACACAACCACAATATCCAACAATCTCCCCCTTTGGCATTTATGGAAACACATGATGTGAAAAGTACCATCAACACAACTAACTCTTTACACATTTCTCTTCTCATATTATTCTTCTCCCCCTTACATTACTCTTCTCCCATTTTTGTTCTACTCTTCTCTCCCTTTGACATCAATGGAAGGTACACATGCTCTAAACCACATATCTGAATCATCTGACTACTCCCCCTAAGTAGCAGCCACCACAACATCAATTTGGATCAAGATATCACTATGAATGCTCGAACTGATGCAAAGAGTTGCTTCATTGTTTAAATGAGGAGGCGAAGTCACCCCTAACTTGGCTCTGAGATACTCAAAAGTATCCTTAGGAAATGGCTTAGTAAAAATGTTTACAATCTGTTCCTTAGTAGGCACATACTCCAATCTGACTTCTTTATCACTCACTGGGTGATCCCACAATAGTGATTTACAATTTTTCGCCAAATTGGACACTGAAATTATTATTTTTAACTAAATCTTCACATTAGGGAACCTATAATGGCTAAATCATGAGTAATTTGAAGAGGATGAAAAATAGTTTCTCGTTACATTTTATCTTTAGATTTCAAAAAATAGTTTTTTCAAAAAAATTGGAATCAGATTGCATTCTTTTTCCATCTCCCACGAAAATAGGTTTTTTTTTAGAAAACAACATTTTTAAAAGTGATGCACACCGTATAACTCATAAATTTTTTCTATGAAAGATAAAATTCTAGTTCTTTTGAATTTGGATTTGTAACTTCGATATCTAGTGCTTCCACTTGGTTAGATAGTTTTTTATTGAATATATTTTTTTTAATCAAGTTTCAAAGTCAAACCAATTACAACTCAGACATAGCACAATTGTATCAAGCGTAACGGTTTTTGTATATATCAAAATTCAATTTTGTGTTTTTTGTTGGATCAAGGACTTCAATATCTGGTGCACTCATATTTTTCAAAATAAAATTTAATAATCTTCTATTTTTCCACATGTACAGAAAAAAGACCCTCATTTTTGATGAAAAACCTATGTTTAACAAAATTGAAAAACCAAATACATAATAAAACCAAAACATATTAAAATTACATTTGTTGGATAGCTCGTTTTGAGGACTACCTGATTCCAGTTGGGTTTTTGAAGATTCCTCCATTTTCATTCTCAACCTGAGCTTCGAAGTGCCAAAATTTAGGTATTTTTTATGTTTCAGGGGGATGGGGAATAAGAGGGGTTCGTACGAACCCCTATGGCTTCGAGCAAACCACCCTTCCATAAGGGATTTTTTCAGTTTTTGGGCGGAAAATAATTAAAAGGGTTTTCTTGAACCTTGGTTCAAACGAACCCATAAGGGGTTCGCTCGAACCAGTAGGTTTGTACAAACCCCTAAAATCAAGTTTTATGCCATGTATTCATTTTTCGTGAGTTTTCCTTCCTCACTTGAATTGTAAACCACTATTGTGGCTTTACCTTGCTTTGTCTCTCAAAAAGTGATAGTTGATAGATATCTACTTTCTCTTGGAATGTAGTACTAGATTCTTAGAAATTTTTATGGCATTGGAATTATCAAAAAATATAGCAATAGGATCATCATACTCAATTTTGATATCTCTCAACGTCTGCTTCATCCATATTACTTGAGTGCAATTTTTTGCAGCAACAATATATTCCGCCTCAATAGTAAATAAGGAAATGGAATTCTACTTTTTACTTAATCAAGACACCAACTTCTTCCCCAAGAAAAAGGAACCACCACTAGTACTTTTCCTATCATCCACATCTCCTACCTATTTTGCATCAATAAAGGCGCTCAAGGTAAGATCATCATATTTAGGATACCAAAGACCAGAGTCAACTACCCCTTTCAACTATTTGAAAATTCTCTTCACAAAAGTCACATGGGATTCCTTTAGATCTGCTTGATATCTAGCAACCATGCATACATCGTTGATGACAGATCTAGTCTGAGTCAAATAAAGTAATCCACCAATCATTAACCTGTATCTTGTTTGATTTGACTTAGGACAATCATCAATTTGTGTTAATTTTCATTTGGTTACCATGGGTGTACCAACTCGCTTTGAGTCTTCCATGCCAAACTTTTTCAGTAACTCTCTTACATATTTGGACTGAGATATCAAAATTCCATTGTCTAACAGAGAAATTTAAATTCCTAAAAAGGATTTCAGCTCTCCAATCATCGACATCTCAAACTCACTTTTAATTTCATCAGGAAATTTCATACATAATTTATCATCACCTTCAAAAATGATGTCGTCAACAGAGACTTCAATAATCAACTCTTTATCCAGATCTATCTTGAAATAAAAATTATTTTCATCAATACCTTTATTGAATACAAGCTTCAGCAAGTATTTATCCAATCTAGTATACGAAGCTCTAGGGGCTTGTTTGAGTCCATATAATAATTTCTTTAATCAAAAAACCATATCTTCTTTATTTGTCAGTTGAAATCCATCTTGTTGCTCAAAATATATTTCTTCTTGTAGTTCACCATTTACAAATGTTGACTTTACATCCATTTGATAGACTTTGTAGTTTTTAAAAGCAACATAAGCAAGAAATAATGTTACAACTTCAATTCTACCAACAAGGGTAAAGGTTTCTTCAAAATCAATACCTTTCATCTGTGAGTACCCTTTACATACCAGTCTTGATTTATTCCTGACCACTTCACCTTGTTCATTCAGCTTATTTTGAAAGACCCATTTGGTTCCAATCACATTTTTATCTTGAAGTCCAGGAACAAGAATCCATGTATCATTTTTCTCTATCTGCATCAGTTCTTCCTTCATTTCTTCCATCCAATATTCATCTTTACATGCTTCATTGACTTTGTTCGGCTTAATCTTTGAAATCAGACAATACTCTTTTGCAATTCTTCTTCTAGTCTGCACAACTTTGTTCTTGTCTCCTATAATCTGAGTTTGAGAATGATTTAGCTTTACATACCTTAGAACTTTGGAATTCTCTCAAACTTCTGGTTCTTTTGTTTTTTCTTCTTCACTTCCACTAGCTTCTCCTTCTTGATTCTCTTGATTCACCGAAATAGGTTGGACTTGATTTTGTGTCTGAGCATTCTTCCCATTATCAGTACTATCATGTTGGTCATTTGAATCGTATCCACAGTATCTGGATGATCTAGCAATGTCTTCATCAACTATGACATTTGCACTTTCAACCATTTCGTCAATCTTTTATTACAGCATCGGTAGGCCTTGCTCTTAGTAGAGAAACCTAGAAAGATTCCTTCATCACTCCCAACATCAAAATTTCCAATATCTTCATCTCTATTGATATAACATCTACTTCAAAAGATTTTGAAATATTTAATAGGAGGCTTATAACCAAACCACGGCTCAAAAGGAGTCTTACCAGAATTACCATTGACATTTACCTAGTTGATAGTGTATACAACAGTGCTTACAACTCCTCTCTAATAGATATGAGGTGCGTTACCTTCCAACATCATATTTCTAGCAACATCTAGAATTGTTCTATTTTTTCTCTCAATAAATTCATTTTGTTGAGGGGTTCGGGGAGCAGATAATTATATTTAGATTTCGTGCTCTTCACAAAAATAATTGATCTCCCAGGAAGTGAATTCACCACCTCTGTCTGACCTTAAGCATTTAATCTTTAACCCTATCTCATTCTCGGCTATAGCTTTGAAACTTTTGAACTTTTCTAATGCTTCATGTTTTTATCTTAAGAAAGCAACCCACATCATCCTAGAGTTATCATCAATGAGAAACATAAAGTACCTTTCTCCTTGTAGACTTTTGATTCTAGAGGGGGGTATGTGTAGGATCATCATGGAAAAAACGGGCCCTTAAGTGGCAATAAAAAGACAAAAAATTAGAGTTAGACAACTTGACATAAAAATTTGAATAAGTTATCTATATTATTTAATGTTAAAATAAAATCTCTAGCAAATTAAATGTATTTTCTAAACTACTAGACCTTTATTTTTTTTTAAAAAACTATTTACTGAAAATTTGAAATTTCAATGGAGTAGTATTTAAATTTCAGGGTAAAAATAAGACTTGAGTGTTTGTCTGACCACCCTAACCATGATAAAATTATAATATTTTTTTATAAGATTTTAGATATAAGTAGAGAACTCATGTCCTGATGTGATGCATATTTTTTTTATAATTTTTTTCCTAGTAAATAATTAATAATAATTTTTTTATTGCAAATTTTAACAAATATAAAAGCTCGTCTGTCTAACCACCTTAACTTGGTAAAAAATTTATGAAATTGAGTTTTTTTTTTAAAATCCTATAGTATGCAAAGCTTAGAATGTGACACATATTTCAGATTCAGAAAATGTGATACCGTTTGAAAGTTATAGATTTTTTTCAATCAACCTATCGATCAAAATTTTATTCATAAATCTAATATAAAATGAAAAATAGTTATTTATTAAATTCAAAGTAAAGAATAATTTATATTGGTGGAAATCTGAGAATATCTTCCAAAAACCCTTTTCATTTCATCAATTTTGGGTTTAAAAAAAGTCATCAGCCACATGGGCCATCATATGGCTTACATATTGCCACTTTTTAGCCCATCACGATCCTGCACATATGCAGGGACCACATAGATCAGTATGCACTAGCTCCAGTACTCCATTAGAATGATGTTGTCTGTTTTGAAAATAAATTCTAGTCTTCTTTCCCATCTGACATTCCTTGCATATGGTGTTAGTAGGCTTCACTAGCTTAGGAAGATCTCTTACTACTTGAGTAGAGCTTACTTTGAAAATGTTATCAAAATTCACATGAAATAACCTCCTATGCCATAACCAGCTTACATCAACTTGAGAAATTAAACAACTTTCACTAGTAGCACTCAGGTGAAAAATATTACCTCTTGTCTTTGTACCTGAAGCAACTACATTTTCATAACTTCCCAGTATCCTACATTTTCCATCTCTGAATTGAATATTGTATTCCTTGTCTACCATCTGTCTAAAACTCAATAGGTTATTCTTCAATCCTTCAACATAAAATACATCATGAGTATTATATATACCACCAAGAGAAATAGTGCCTATGCGACAAATCACACCAACATTATTATCTCCAAATCTTAGAACACCACCATCATATTTCTCCAACATTAAAAAATTTCTTTTGTCACCAATCATATGATGTGAGCATCCACTTTCAATCACCCACTCATCCTTTTCTTCAATTTTGGTTGCAAGCTTTGTCAATGTTCTTATCACTAGTAGATTAAGTGGACACCGAACCATTTTCCTTGATAGAAATGAATACCCATCCACCTTCATTTCCATTCTATTTGTCAAATTCTTCATCAGTAACACCTTCTTCAGCATAGTAACATTTATTTTTAAATCTAGGCTTATCAGGTTTGAACCTAGGAACTCTTTCAGGACACCTTGATGCAAAATGACCTATCTTATTGCAAGAGAAACACTTCATATGAAAATTCCCTTTATACTTACCTTGTCCTTTGGCTTCTCTTTTCACAATCAATGCTTCCAGCTCTTCAAACTCTCTTTCTTCATCTTCATACTTGAATGGCTTTTTAGAACTTTCTCCCAGATCATATCTCTATTGGTTTCTTCCAGATACAATAGCCTTAAATGAATATTTTGTCTTAGGAGTAGAATCACCAAATTCACTTAATTCAAATGAAACAAGCTTACCAATTAGCATATCTCTTGTCACATTTGTTACTTTTTTGAGCTCTTCAATAGCATGATATTTCATTTTGGAAGAAGTAGGCAATGATCTGAGCACTTTAGCCACAATCTCTTCTTCATCCAAGATTTCACTAGCACATCTAATACCCATCACTAGTTCATTTAGTTTTTGCATGAAATAAATAATGTTTTCATCCTCGCTCATCTTTAAGTTTTCCTATTTGCCTTTCAAACTTTGTAGCTTAGAAAATTTCACTTGTCCATCTCCTTCATACAATGTTTCTAGCTTCTTCTAGATTTCAAAATGTTGTTCTCAGACCCATTACATTTGTCATCTTTGAATTTGTCAGAGAACTCAATAATGCTTCTATAGCCCTGATATTTGTTTTAACTTCTTTGATTTCATTAGGAGTATAGGGACCATTTTGAGGAATAACATATGGGTGATCCCACAATAGTGGTTTACAATTTTTGGCCAAACTGGACACTAAAATTATTATTTTTAACTAAATCTTCACATTCAGACAACTATAGCGGCTAAACCTTGAGGAATTTGAAGATGATGCAAACTAGAGTCTCATCAAATTTTGTCTATAGATTCTAAAAATATTTTTTTCAAAATTTTTGGAATAAGATTGCACTTCATTTTCCATCTCCCATGAAAACTAGTTTTTTTTCAGAAAACAACATTTTTAAAAAGTGACGCTCACCGTATACAACATAGTTTTTTTTGTATGAAGGATAAAATTATAATTTTTTCGAATTTATATTTTTAACTATGATATATAGCACTTTCATTTGGTCTCATACTTTTTTATTGAATATTTTTTCCTTAATAGAGTTTCGGAGTCAGACCAATTGCAATTCAAACATAGGCGGACTGTATACAACATAACTTTTTCTGAATGTATCAAAATTGATTTTTTTCTTTTTTTAATGGATCAAGGACATCAATACCCAGCACAAACATATTTTTAAAAATTTTATTTTGATAATTTTCTATTTTTCCACATGTGCAAAACATGGAGCTTGATTTTCGGTGAAAAATATATGTTTAATAAAACTAAAAAAACACATACCAAATAAAACCAAAACATATTAAAATTATATTCATGGGATAGATCATTTTGATGACTACCATAATCATATGAAATAAAATTTAAATGAATTCATTTGATCCCTGAAAAGGTAAATCAAAAGTTGCTTTTTATCAACATTTTGATAGGTGTAAAGGATACTCATTTATAGGTATGGTTTAAAACTAGCGAGGTTCTATCCAAAGGGGTTTGATGTAAGGTGGTTTGATCAAATCCTCTTCAATTGGAATCCTTAAAATGGAACTTTTAAAGGCTTAAATCATTATATTTTCTAAAAATATGTAATTTTAGCAAAAATCAATTCCTCTCAGAAATTGTAAACCAGCTTTGTGGGATCACCCATATATGTTCTTTGTAATCTTCTAGAAGGGTTCACCAATGCACTTAATTCTAGACTTACATAGATAGTAGTTTGTTCCATCGAATCTAGGACTATCCTTCTTGTATGATGCCATCTCGGATCACCTCAAGCTATTCAAATTATTTAAAGGAACCTGCTCTGATGCCAATTGTTGGAAAAATAAGGATAGACAACTAAGAGGGGGGGTGAATTAGTTGTCACTGATTTTAACACTCATTTAACCTTATTAACCTTTAATATCAGATCTGATAAATAATAGTGACATAATGAATCAAAAACACATCAAAAGCACATATAACACCAAGATTTTTGTGTGGAAACCCTGTTAAGGGAAAAACCATAGTGGAGGTTAATCCACAATTTATACCCTATTAAAAATATAAAGAAAAATGAATAAAGAATGCACATGCATTCAGGCACACTACTTAGAGCGCACTAATCAAAAGAAGACACACTGTCTTACATAAAAATTTCAAATCAATTCCATCTGAAGAGGTTGAGCAGAGAAATTAGCTTCTTCAAAAGTTTGATGACAGTTCCAGTTACACTACATATAAACACTTTTTCACACTTCACTCAATCTTATTCACACTCTTCTCTACAATCGAATGATCTAATCTTTATTCACACATTTTGCATATAGACTTCATGTTTGCATGTCCAAAATGAAGAAAACAATTTCTCTTATATATCCGCTAAATGGAATTACATCAACAACTTTGTCGGCCAAAAATAAAAGAATAAATGAATTACAACCTATCGGTCCAATTATTGAACAAATCTCAATCTGCACCAACCGAAGTCAATCACAACATAATGAAGACCTAAAACAAATTCCTCGAACATGCCAAAAATTAAAATATTAATCCACGAGGATCCACAACACGCTACAACCATCATGTTGGCCAAAAACATGAAAACCCAATCACATAATGGAAAAATCTCCAATCAAAATCACACCAATCAATGCAGACATGCAACAAGGATACAACATGATCTAGAATCATCAACAAACATCGCAAGAGAATACACAACAACTAGAATTACTAGAATCATATTGTCTTCTTCCAGAAACATCATCTACAACAACAAAATAACAACAAGAACACAAAAAATCACAACTTGCAAAAATCTTGATGCACACCTCTAAGATTTGTAGAGTCTAAACTAGATAGGCTTAGCAACAAACCCTTTAAAGCACAACTTCTGAATACCAACATACTGAATTTTTCGCCACATTGAACTTCAAAGCTTCATAGGAAGCCTTCAACATATTTATTATAATTTTCTCAATATCCTCGACATATACAACCTTCAAAATATCAATGGTAATAGTGTTGACATCAATGACAACCACATATTAGCAACACAACCACAACATCCAAAAATTCAAATGACAATCAAGTATATAGTAAAAAAATGTAAACGAGTGAGTGCAAAAATATATACCATGTGCATGTTGAGGCCAAATGAAAGGGCCCTGAGGGTGCTATCAATAACCTGTATAAGTTCCTCCTTAGAACTGTTAAATAGACCATGTAAATAAATATTAGTACTTGATACTATATCTTATTAATATTCATTTAAAAATAAATGCAAGTTATGAATTTACAACTTAAATCTTACTTGTGTAACTATTCCAGCATCCTCCTCTCTAGCAAGAGAGGACTCTATAGGGTAGCTTCTCCAATATCCTACATGTAATCTCGTATAATGTCCATGTCATGGAGTTCATAATCAGATGTGTCCAAGGGATGCTCAACAGGCTATATAAGAGGACCCAAGCATATATGGTGGCATATAGTGCAAGTATGTGGCACACAAATATGTGTACCTGAGGAGTATGGTGCAACAACACTTGATCCATTGCCAACATCACTAGCATGTGGCTAAGCTACTGTAGCAGTATGGGAAATGAAAAGATCACTCAAAGAGTGAATATCCTGAATAGTCTTTGTGGTTGCATCCTCGATAATAAATGGATGACATACAGTAGGTGGTTGAGGAAGGGGATGAGGGAGAACATATGGTCCCTCAACTACTCTAACTACCCCTGGTCTATCTTGAGGCATACCTCCACCTATGCTCTAGAAGGGTTTAATGTCAAAGTAATTGACATGATGCCCTAACACAATCTTAGAGTATAATTTTTTTATTAAGTGAAATGGTACATCACTATTGTTGTTGTATGGTTTATCAAACACCGTGCACCAACGATCCGAAAAGTTATCTACAATGTCCTTATTCATGAACCATTTTATAGAAAGTTTTTGTTTATTAACATTAATTGGCAAACTCGTGCGGGTGTTAACAAATAAATAGACTATTTGGGATTTTGTTATTTTGAGATCTTTCACATCTTCGTAAGACAATCCACATAAGTAATGTAGACATGCAAAACTAACATCATGCATCCAATTCTGCTATTAATCAATTAAAGCAATTTATTGATTAATTTCCTAAGGTTCATTAAATAAATCAAATTATTTAATCCTTATGTTCTTCTCATTTGATTTAATAAATCAAACTGATTTAATCAAATGTCAAATCCCTAAAATCCCCTAAGTTAATTAATCTAAATTAATTAACTTCTAATCATGATTACCATTCTCTAGCTTTTGACTCAACTAGAGTCAAATCCAAACTCTTAACTAACCCACCCACTTGCACCAATAAATCATTTATTTGATTTATTATTTCCTCTAATTACATTCAAAATGGAATCAAAATGGAATATTCTTCCAATTTGAATCTCCCCCCCAAAAGGGACTTGTCCCTTCCAACAAGGTTTTAAATGCTATTTGCACAAGTCAAACTTGGCATTTAATTCACCTTTCATCCCACCTAAACATGTCATTTCATCCAAATTTGAATTTCAAATTGGCACATTGGCCAAGACTTGCACATTCCTCACCCTCTCACACTTTGACAAGTGGCATCTTGTCATTGGCTCATGAATGATCCCACATTCATCCAAATCTATCACTCTTCCTAATCTTGAATCTATAAAATGCAAAGAATTTCAACACAAATCATCCACAACACAACACTTTTTCATGCAAGGTTACCCTCTTCATTTGAGAATCAATCTTGCTCTTCATCATCTGCAATCTACACACATTTTGAAAGCATCTACACTATAGGCAACTTGAGTTCAAGCATCTCATTGTCTATCATATCACTAAGCTTATCAAGGATTGGGAAAGGGCTCTTTCACATACTCAAAGTGCACCAATCCACTGTGGGAGAGGAATGATTCATGTTTTTGCATTGTTCTTATTAGTTGCATTGTTTAACATGATTCTATATTTCATAGGGATGTTTAAGTTTGCTGATTTAAACTAACTTTTGTGCTAACAACATGAAATTGTTTAAGTCTCATTTGCAGATTTTCATGTCCCACAAAATGGCGCTAGAAGGAGGGCTTGAACTAATGCATTTTATTTCTATCTTTGCTTGAAATTTGTTACTTTATTCTATTTTCTATTGCATAAAATAAGAATGCTTTCGGAGATCTTGATATGTGTTCATCCAAGTCTTATTTGCACATAGGTGCCCAGGCGACCCCTCATAAAGTCAAGAATTTTTATTTTTCACTTGACAAGCATTGTGATATCACATTTCATCACTAAATTTCATTGACTTTACATTGCAGCACCGCTATTTCTCTGATATCTTGAGATATTATTCATCCTCTCTTCAACAATTGATTGTCCTGTGCTTGTCTTTTATTCTACAGTTCTTAATCACAGTTCCACTATTTACTGAGGACAATATTTCTTTTGTCTTTTAAGAGTGTAGGAACATAATGATTTCTTGAGAGTATGTTATTAATAGATGAGTTGCCTTAAAGAGGTAATGAGCGATGCTTACTAACTAGGACTTTCTATGCATTAGTTTCTGTTATGCTGTCCTTCTCTCCAGACAAAAAAAAATGGTTACTAGTAACTAAGAAAATAGTACATCCCACTATAATGGACTGGAGCTCAGCTGATAGGAAGGGGTACCACCTTGCAGTCGATACATATTTGATTGAGCAATCATTCCTCTGCCAACTGCCACACCAAGTCCACTGTTTGAAGGGTTTTTGATTGGATTTGTGAATGGCTGACCAGGCTTGTCATATGACCTAGTAGTAGACATATGTGATGGACCTATTGTCCCCATGCAAGGCTCACTCTTTTGATAAACCCCATTCATTGTTGCTGATATTGGATTCAGATTTGACCCTCCCCTTGACCCTACATTGTAAGAGCCGACATTTGACATATTCATTAAGTTGTGTAGCAAGCATTGCTTGCTAAATATGTGTCCCACCTGATAGAACCATTTTGTACCATTCCTATGAGGTCTGTGACCCAATTTGCTTAATGTCCGAAACTTGTACCACTGGCCTAAGTTTTGTGCCTCCATTATTAAAGACATAAATGGCATTTTCTGTCAAAATTAACATCATGGCTTCAACTATAGATTTACGTTTCACAGCGAGAATATGAAGTGGATTTCTTTGAATATGAAGACCATCCACTGCAGGCCTGTTTTAAAATATATGTGCAGAGATGTGGTATAGGCAGGTTTTAAAATATAGGTCAATCCCCTAGGCTCCTTCTGAGTTGGTATGTTGAGTTAACGTGGATAGGCTATGCTGAGTTAAATTCAAACTTGTACGATGTCATTTATTACTATAACATGGATAGGCTATTATCACTCTTGGGGCACGACTTTATACCTAAGAAATGCATTTACTTAAAAAATTTTAAAGCACACTTATTCGCTGTCCTCTTTTAAACGCCTTCTAGTAGCCTTAGCCTGAAACCTAAAATTTTTCTTACGCCTCTATAGGGTCTGACAATCAATGCATTTCATGAATACCATCTCCTCGAGAATCAAAGCTAGAAAAGACTATTGGATTTAACATTTTCACCTACCAATTGTGTCTACTTCAAAGTTTCCTATGACTGATCACTAATTCCTTTTGTCTTCGCACAAATCCTATGATCTTTTACAATCTGGAAAAGATCTAGGAATTTGAATTTACGCCTCCCAATCACATCAGTTTGAAAGTCTCTAAAGCCTTTTCAACAAACTCATTTATTATTGCGCCAAACTTTGGGTCTATTTGAAGAACAATCATTTTTATCTATCATTGTTCAAGATTTTTTCTCGTGTAAATAAGGACTATCAGGTTTTTAGTCCAACTGTTGCCTTTAGAATGTTCAAAGAATTATTTTCTTACTTCCGTAGCATTCAAGATTGTATTTTACACATCTGACATCTTGTTTTCTTTTTCCCAACATGTTGTTCATAGGCATATGAGTCTGATCTTTAGTTGATGTGACAGTGGTAAGCGTAATGATATTTCCTTGAAAGTGTTTGAGAATAAGGAATGTTTTAGAGCAATATAGCATCTACCCTTCACATTTGGCATGCACAGTCTGCTATTTTATATAGATCTTTATTCCTCATTGCACACATTTGAAGATCTAGCAGCTCTTTTCTTTAATGTTTTGAGTTATGTAAATCAATCAGTTTATGGTGAATGCTAATGTCTTGATGTAATAGATCTATGTACTGCAAACCTAACAAACATTGTATACGAGGGGATAAATGCTACATTAGAGAAGTATATTCTATAGCATTGTACTTGTGACAATAAATTCTTTTGTTAGCATTGGAGCTGGACATCAGAGTGAACAAAGGCGAATGAAGTGGAGTTCAAATTTTTTTTGAAATTAAGACTTGAAAAAAAAAAAAAAGCATTTTTTAATGCTTGTTGAGCTAGATCTTTCATTTACTACCCTTTTTTTCAATTTTTAGCTAACTCACTTTTCAATGTGGGCTTAAAATCAATCAATGACTTGATCTTTTCAAAGTTGGTTAAAATTGAATCTTAGACACTTACTAGATTTGAATTTGGGATTAAAATTGAACAAGGCAACCTTCGCACTTGGATTTTGGTGCTTAAAACGAATTCATCACTGCTTTTTGGACTTAAAATGAACAACTGTTTGTCATGCTTTGTAATCTTTTTCACAAAGTAATATCATCGAAAAGACGTATGCGCTTCTCTCACACCTCACGACGACCTTGAGAATCAAAATTCTTTTTATGATATTAAGTTGTCAAAAATATTGTTTCCACACTTCGATTTGGGATCTAAAATTGAAAAAAACATGCGAGGGTGAGCACGATATATTGCGGAGGTTCTCCCCTTTGTTTTTCAACAAAGGTTGTGTGAATGACGGGATATGTTAGCTCACAATTGTTTATCTTAGAGGGCCTGCCTTGTGGGAAAAAGTACTCACCCAAGGGAACGACCCAACCGGGAACACGCTAAAGCCAAGTGACTTCCACTCGGGATATAAGTGTGGATATTGGAACAAAGGCCAATATCACGAGGATTATTCTGATGAGATGGACAACAATGGACTCTCGCCGATGTTGGATAATCCCCCATGAAAGGAATGCCCGAATTAGAACCCGTTGTTTAGAAAAAGGCCAAAACCTTGTCTATCTTGTTGGTGCAAAAGGTCATGTCCTTTGGAGCTGCCCCACATAACATGCGGTCTTATTGTGGAAAAGGAAAGTATGCCATGGGAGATTCATGGGTACTAATGCTTGGCTGACCTGAATAAGCGAGTGTCGTGGAGGGGAGCTAGTGTGGTCAAGCATTTAGCCATTCGCACAAGATATGCACAGCTAGATTTATCCAAGTGGGAACCCAACAAGATATTACCTCATCATCCTAGGGTTGTAAAAAGTGCTTGGAATCAAAAACACTTTGCTTGGATTCAAAACATTCAAAAGCAAACAATCACAAGAGCCTCAAATTTCAAACACCTTGGAGGAAACAAATACCTTTGATGAATTTAAGCACTCTTGCTTTCCCTAGGGATCATATCCTTAGAGGTTTCTAAGTGCTCGAATTCTATCATCATTTGTTTTCACTAAGGATAAACATAGGAGACTTTCGCCCTAATTTCCTTGATTTCCACATAATGGACCTTGTGGGATGAAGAACAAAGTAGGACATTAGACATTCAGTTTGAAAACATAATCAAGCAAGTGATTTTGGTAAAAAGGATTCACTAAGACAAGATAAAAGACAAATTTGATTACACGTGTTTTCTAACATGATCAAAATCCCAAAACTGAAGTTCAAAAAGCTTAGTGTGAAAGCTAGTGGGGAGCGTCTTGGAATCCCAAACTTTTTGAATGGTTTACTTTCCTCCTATAGGAAATATAGCATGTTCTTCAACACCGAGGTCTTGTAAGAAGAAGTTTTATTCTAGGTCAAGTCTAGGATCAAATTCAATCACTTTCATCCATCTCTCAACCATCAAAATCAATCAAATTTCCATCCCACCAACTCTTGGAAACTTTGTAAACATCTGTTATGCTAAACTTCTAGGCAAAATCAAATCACTTTGTTTGACTTAACACAGCTAGTCAAACCATCATCTTATACACAAGTTCTCTCTTGGATAAAACAACTTCCTAGGGTTTACGAGTTCATCTTGTTTGGCTTAACACACCTAGCCAAATTATCAAATCATCACCTCATTTGACTTGACACACTTAGTCAAACTACCATCTTGTAGGAGTTCACTCTATGGATAACACAACTTCCTAGAGCTTTACAATTACATTCATCACATTTTGTTTGACTTAACACACCTAGTCAATCCATCAATCCAATCATGATAAATCAAAGTCCTAAAAAGTTTAGCATTTCCTTCAAAGTTTCTTTAAGATTTCCATTCATCCATATCACTCATATTTCATTTATCTCATCCTCGTTATCACTTTGATCCTTCAATTATCCTAGTTCTTCACTTCTTTGAACCTAAGGTTTAGATCGATCTAAAGGATTAGAGGTTCATCTCTTACATTCTTGAAAATTGATCTTCATTTTATGGTTCAAACTTGATCTCAAAACAAGAGGGACATGGAATATAAATTTGATCCATCCATCATGAGTAACCCAAATCAACTAAACTATCCAAGCCTTGCAATACCATTTGATTTTTAAAGCTTGTATAATGCATACATGGGAGCATTATCTCATACAAACATCAATGGTACAACAAATATGAGCATACCCAATCCAATGTTTGGAACACCTTTCCCAATGATAGATTTAAATCCAAGTCCAAATCTGCAAATCTATCAACCAAACGCTCAATGCATGAGTTTTCCAAACAACATTATCCCACCAAATCCATACATGCCAAGAATAAATTTACCAAACATGACAATTTCAAATCCACACTTGGTAAATTTTGGGGTAGATATGCTTGCAAATCCCCCTAATGTTGTTCGAAATCCTATCAATATATTGGCAACTCCATATGTTGATTCAAGCCAAGGTAACAACATGCAAAATCAAAGCTACCTAAATCCAAGCAATATGATTCCCAACCACAACAATGTTCAATTTAAACCAACAATGCCAAATCAAAACATCATACCAAATAATCCCCTTTTTCCATCGATATCGCAAAAACAGATGGAAACCATCCAAGCAACCCCAACAATCAACAACATTTCCATTCCACCACCACCACCACCGCCGCCAAAATACAACACGACCAATTCATTCTCCATCATATTGCAAACCGCTCAAGAAGCTTCCCGCAAAAAGGCACTCGAAGCCCAACAAGCTACATAGCTAGTTGCTCAGCAAGCACAAGCGGCTCAAGTAGCCCAACAAGCGCAAGCGCAAGCAGAATTATGGGCACTATTGCAAGCAATCCAAGAAGAAGTAGCACAACAAAGAGCCCAACAAAAAGCTTTGTTGGCACAAAAACAACATGACGAACAACAAGCATTGCTGGCTCAGCAGAAAACGTAGGCCTTACTCCCACAACAAAGCTTGCAACTGATTCCCACCATAATAATTCAAAATGATGATCAAGATCCTTTGACTAATGACAATGTTGAAAATGTCTCTACATCACCTAATGAGTTAGAAGACATATCTCAAGAATTTGTTCCAAAGCATGATCAACATCTTTCACCAAGGTCTAGCAATGATCCTCTCCAAAACATATGGCCATCCTTTGACCTCATGAAATTTGAGAATATTCCTATGCCTAATGAAGATATCCAAGAAAGAAATCCATTCTTTGAAATTGACCCATGTCAAGAACTTGATCCAAAGCATGTTGAAAGCAATTACGAAATCACTCAAGATCGAGAATTTATATCTCCAAGCTACTACAATGATATAATGGACACTCTCCTATCTATACAAGATGTTGCAAATGATGACCATATCCGCATAGCACATACTCTTCCATCTACCCATGAGATGCTTTCTTTGGATGGACCTGTAGATGATCTTCATTCAAAACAAGAGTCTCCTACTCTTAAAATTTGTACACATGATCAAGATGTAGAGAAATGTAGAGGCATATTAGAAATGGATCATGAAGAAGGCTTGTACATAAGTCATGAATCAGAAACATCCTATGAAGTGAGTCATGAGGAAGACTTTTGTGTAGACAGTGAAGCATCAACACTTCTTGAAGAAGCACTACAATCTAATATGTCACAAGATCAAGTTGAAGATATCAATCAGGCATTCATCCCACTCATGGAAGATCCTATCACTTATAAACTTGGATCACTCACCTTTGTAAGGGAAAATCATCTTATCAATGAAAGAGCTATGACATTTGAAGATCTGCCACAGAGCAGAGAAGGAGAAACACCTTGTTTCCAAGGTAAATCATATCCTATTGCAAATAAGTTTCTTCAGCAGATGAATTATCAAGGCAGAGGATTAGGCCTACATGAACAAGGTATCTTGGAACCAGTGCAAATTTTTGGAAATCCTAAGCATCAAGGCCTTGGTTACTCGAAAATCAAGGGATCTCAACATATCAGTAATATTTCCACAAAATTGGGGGCAACTTCATCTCGAGCAAACATCAACATAGGGAGCACGAAGAATCCTTATGATGAAAGCAATGCCAGTACTACAACCCGCCACATCATGAATCTCCATCCACCCATCACCCCATCCATGAATTGCCACCAACGTCAAAACAAAGACTTGAATCGAAGCATGCAGAATAGTATCAAAGAAAAAGAAGCTAAGAAGCATATTGGACAAATCAAATACAAGTGGATACCCAAGAATACAAAGAAAGACTATCCCTATCAAACTCCATCAGTCAAAGAAACTATGGGGCAAAATAAAAAAGGGAAAAGTATCCATCAAAGATGTCCACAAAAGAGAAAACATGCTTCTCAAGTGACATACAAAGTGTATCAAGCAGTTGGTCCTAATTCCACACACACTTCCGTATCCATCCATAATTGCTCATCTTCCCAAGTTTGGAGAGTCAAAGACCCCAAACTATCAACCAATCCATCTTTTATACCTAAACACACTCCATCCATGCCTCCACGCATGATATCCAATTCTCACATTGACCATGTATTGGCATTCACCCTTCATCATAAGGATTTAGAAGGCACTCTATCGTGATGTGTGCACAAAGACAGAGTTAAGTCCATTATCAGCAAAGCAGAACAGATTTCTCAAAAGTTGCATTCAAGTGCACGTATCTTGGCAAAGCAATTTCTTCAAGCAGGATACCGATGGCATGTTATGACAAAAGCATCAATATCAGCACCACCAGGTGGTTCAGCATCAGCTTAAAATCTCTCAGAAAATACAAAAAAAATAGAAAAAATTTCCTGAAAAAAATGGTCACCTTGATGAAAACCTAGCACATAGGCATCTTGGTAACAACAAAAAAAATCAAAATATACAAAAATCCAAAAAAATAAAAAAAAGGATTGAAAACAGTAAAGAAAAAAAATCATCCTCTAGCGAAAACCATTTCGGTGGCGCTTTGGACAGGTACCATGATGAAAACCTGGCAAACAGGCGTTATGTGTAGAATCGAGCATCTACGTGCGCCAGTTTAGAAGAAAGCATCTTATCGCATCCATAATAAACCCAACATTCCATCCATATAATCCGTTGATCCATGAACCATTTATCCAATCCATTTTCCATCTGCATCCATACTCCAAGTTATCTTGATCTTGGAAAATTTTGGTGCACACTTTATAGTTGCTTATGGTAGACATCTTGACATGGTTCATTTTCATTGATCCCATCCTATCCAATGCTATCTGAGTCATAAATCACCATCCAAATGAGCATCCTCTATCTGAACACCTTATCTTGTCACAAGATAATCCTTTGCATCCTTTGCATGCTTACCGAATCTATCCACACACCTATCCAAGCGTTCACCCATGGCATTCCATCCATTGCTAGAGACTGGGGGCAAATATTTCCATCTTGCTTCGAGAATAAATCTTGATATATATCCTCCAACTTATGAAGTAATCTGAACATTGGAAAACATGAAATCAAATTGGTTAAAGGCATTTGTGAGCCACCAAATCCCAAGTCACTAGCCCATGGCATATTTTGACAAGACGATATTTTATCGAACATCAATCCAAATAATCAATATTAGTTGCATCTAATGTGTACTTCAGCGTCACATCAAAATCATCAAAACAATTTTGTTCCAAATCAAGCTTCATCAATCTTGATCAATCGAATCGAATCAATTATCACCTTGTTTGACTTAACACACTTAGTCAAATTATCATCTTGTGAATGAGTTTACTCTAGGATAAAACAACTTCCTTGGGTTTACAAGTTCATTATCATCTTTGTTTGGCTTAACACACTTAGCCAAATTATCAAACCCATAATCACCTTGTTTGGCTTAACACACCTAGCCAAATTATCCTTTTTATATGAGTTTACTCTGGGATAACACAACTTCCTGGAATTTACAAGTGCATTATCACTTTTTGACTTAACACACTTAGTCAAACTATCAATCCATCAATCCGATTGATCAATATTAAGCTTGGTTTTCAACAAAAATCCCAAAACAAAGCACTGATACCATCACATATCGTATCCAAATTGTCAAAATCATGTGAAAAATCCAAAAACATCCAAAACATATTAAAAATTCTAAAACATTCAAAAATTCATCAAAAAATCAAAAACATTCAAAAATTCATCAAAAAATCAAAAACATTCAAAATTTCATCAGAAAATCCAAAAACAGGTCAAAATATCAAAAAATCTTCAAAATTCATTGAGTCTTGTCAATTTGTCACCTTGTCAAACTACGTCGTCTCTAAGCTTGATCGTAGGCAAGGTTGATCTTTGATCATCCCCCAAGACATTTAGGTCAGTCCTTATGTGTCTGTCGCATTGGCATCTGTTTGCCCATCTAGTTAGGCGTCTGTCACATTGGCATTCATTTGCTTATCTTTTTCACATTTAGGTCAGTCCTTATGCGTCCGTCGCATTGGCATCCATTTTCCCATCCTTTAGGCTTCCATCGTAATGGCATTCGTTTGCTTATCTTTTTTACATTTAGGTCATTCTTTATGCGTCCATTGCATTGGCATCCGTTTGCCCATTCTTTAGGCATCCGTCGCAATGGCATTCGTTTGCTTATCTTTTTTACATTTAAGCCATTCTTTATGTGTTCGTCACATTGGCATCCATTTTCCCATCCTTTAGGCATCCGTCACAATGTTATTCGTTTGCTTATCTTTTTTACATTTAGGTCATTCTTTAAGCGTCTGTCGCATTGGCATCCGTTTGCCCATCCTTTAGGTGTCCGTCGCAATGGCATTCATTTTCTTATCTCTGTTACATTTGGGTCAGTCCTTTAGGCATCCATCGCATTGGCAATCCGTTTGCCCATCCATCTTTTCATTAAGTCAAATTTACCACCAGTCAAATTACGTGGTCTCTACGTGTATAACGTAGGCAAGGCCCATCTATGGATCAGATCCCGAGACCCCTAGGATAGGTCTTTAGGTTAGTTTGTTTGTCGTAGATCTTGAAAATACCAAAAACATTGAAAAATGTGAAAATACCAAAAAATAGCCTCAAAACATTTGAAAAAACCAAAATGGTACTTCCATTTCATCTCGCTTTCACCCGTGATCATCTCACTCGTAATAAAGTCATCGTCGCTTTCACCCTTTGGTGAGTCAGTCAGAAGCAAGTCTAGCAGGTTCTAAAATGAACGCCTTATCGTTAGAGTCTCAAGCCTAAGTTAGTAAGCAAGCAAGTTGGTCAACTCGGAGTATCAATAGCTTATCACCCAAATTAGTTCCATCAAAACCCTTATCACTACATGTATTAGGATGAAGCTTTCCCATGATGGACATAAGCATCAGGTACCCCACAATAGTTTAGCCTTGGCTAGTGGTATGAAGAACATTAACTTATTTGTTTATTTTATTTGGTCTTTTTGACTTATCTTATTTTGCGCTCGTTCCAAGGACCTCTCGATGATGCCTAAACAAAACAGGTTTAGAGAGAAAGGAATGGGGCAATGATCATTATCTTTTTATCTACTATGCTTGTTGGATATTCTTGTAAAATACATTGTCAGGCGTACTTTGTTTGTTTGTAGGAAAGATGTTTTAAGTGTATTGTTGATCACATAATAAGGCTTGCCTTGTTATGTTTTGGCCCGAGATGTCTGGAATATCTGAACTGCATTCTGAATAAGGTTATGTTTGTCAAGTGTGAACAAGAGTACTCCTATCTGATTTTCGAGTCAAAGTCCATCACACTAGGCACAACGCCATCCTAGTTCTTAATACCTTGATGCATCACACCTACGTGTGTTATCAAACATAAAGAAAGGTATGCTCTTTTCCCATCCTTGGATAAGCAATACATCATCATCATCATTCATCATCATATCTAATAAAGTCTCAACGATTGGGGGACTTGTTGGAATTATTCATCTTCTTGGATTTAAGGATTGATCCCTCTCATTCTTCTATCCTCTTTCATGCTAACAATGCATCCATTCTGCATCCATGCTGCATTCATCCTCTTATCTTGCATAATCATGCCATATCCATCTCATGCATAATCACGTCATCTCATTTTCATCATCATTATCATATAGTCTAACCATCCATACATCCATTTTGAACCTCTTTGTCATGAGATCAACCTCAAATGGAATCTTTTCGCTTGATCTCTCGAGGGGGCAATACACTAACCTACTCATTTTCCCTGGCGCATCTGGAAAATCAATTTTTTTTTAATTTCGATGTCAGCCACATTGCTTCAAAGAGGGGTAAAATGTAGACATGCAAAACTAACATCATGCATCCAATTCTACTATTAATCAATTAAAGCAATTTATTGATTAATTTCCTAAGGTTCATTAAATAAATCAAATTATTTAATCCTTATGTTCTTCTCATTTGATTTAATAAATCAAACTGATTTAATCAAATGTCAAATCCCTAAAATCCCCTAAGTTAATTAATCTAAATTAATTAACTTCTAATCATGATTACCATTCTCTAGCTTTTGACTCAACTAGAGTCAAATCCAAACTCTCAACTAACCCACCCACTTGCACCAATAAATCATTTATTTGATTTATTATTTCCTCTAATTACATTCAAAATGGAATCAAAATGGAATATTCTTCCAATTTGAATCTTCCCCCCAAAAGGGACTTGTCCCTTCCAACAAGGTTTTAAATGCTATTTGCACAAGTCAAACTTGGCATTTAATGCACCTTTCATCCCCCCTAAACATGTCATTTCATCCAAATTTGAATTTTAAATTGGCACATTGGCCAAGACTTGCACATTCCTCACCCTCTCACACTTTGACAAGTGGCATCTTGTCATTGGCTCATGAATGATCCCACATTCATCCAAATCTATCACTCTCCTAATCTTGACTCTATAAAATGCAAAGCATTTCAACACAAATCATCCACAACACAACACTTTTTCATGCAAGGTTACTCTCTTCATTTGAGAATCAGTCTTGCTCTTCATCATCTACAATCTACACACATTTTGAAAGCATCTACACTATAGGCAACTTGAGTTCAAGCATCTCATTGTCTATCATATCACTAAGCTTATCAAGGATTGGGAAAGGGCTCTTTCACATACTCAAAGAGCACCAATCCACTGTGGGATAGGAATGATTCATGTTTTGCATTGTTCTTATTAGTTGCATTGTTTAACATGATTCTATATTTCATAGGGATGTTTAAGTTTGCTGATTTAAACTAACTCTTGTGCTAACAACATGAAATTGTTTAAGTCTCATTTGTAGATTTTCATGTCCCACAAGTAATATTCCCTCATGCTTTCTCGCCACGAGAGAAAGGCATTATGTTGGGTGGAGAGGGTTTCTATATTTTTTAATTATTTCTTTCAATGTGTTTTTCATCTTCCTTAATTGAGGTATTGTCTTATAAACATCACAAATGCCCCTTAATTGCTCCATTTTTTTACCAATTAACTCTTTAATTGATGGGCGCAAAGGTGGTGGAGGGTTTGACATTTGTGGGTTTTGATTCTTAGCCATAATACCTGATTGAAGTTCAAAACTAATTAATGTAATTGAAATTCCACAATATAAATGAAATTATTATAAAAAAACCCTAGTTTTTAATCAAAACCTATAAAAACCTTATTAAAATTATACAAAACTAAAACGAAAATTGGTTAAAGCAAAAAAAACCAAATACATACCTTCAAAATCAGATATTAACTTAAATCCAATATCGGATTTGCACTCATGTCGTTGTTATAGTCGTTGGAGGTTTTAAATGACTTTCAATGACTTTCAAATGACCTTTTTTTAGCTTTTACACTACCTAGCTCAAATTGGATATCCATTTTTTTTACTTTTACAAATCAGATATCCGATTTGTAAACCTTTGGCTTTGGAATTTCTATGGAGCAATGTACTCACACCCAATCCAAAAAAAAGTCAACTTGGGATTTTAACATTTTTTCACGAGGGCAAAACGCCACTTTTTGGCCCATCATGATCATGCACATGCCCTAGCAATGGTGTTTAATTTTTAGTAATTATTTGTTACACACCTAGGTTTATAAGAACTATTTTTAGAGACTTTATTGCATTTGTATCCTTTGGTTAGAGTGAAATCCTATATAAACCATTTTATATAATTACCATTAACATGGTTAATCTATCTAAGAAATTATGGAATATCATGACAGGATAAAATTCACTTATAATGTGTGGAATATTGATTGTAAAGTTATTGATCCTACTACATTTTTTAATGATGAGTTTCCCACAAATAAAATTGAACCATTTACTTACTCTAGTCTTGAAGATTGTTAGATCCTCTTCTTACCCTACTTGAATTGACATGCTTGGAAAAAATAACTTTGATATTAACCATAATTAGGGTGTGTTTATCATCCCTACATTATTACAACTGTCAATAATAAATTTCAAATATACCAATCAATCAATGCATTAATTTCCTAGTAACATGGGAACTATAAGCCTTGAAAAAGAGAACCTTTCAGCTAGTTAATGTTTTGTAATTTGAATTATCCTATCCTAATTTTAGTAAAGGCTATAAAAAATAAACTACGGATAATCAGACAAGACACTACTACCATTGGTAATTCATTATTGACTCATACAATAAGGAATCACTATCTATAGCCAATCCTCCATATCAACTAAAGTTGTTGGTGTTAACTCCAACTAGTGTTGCAACATTCAACATGAATGCATTGGTGATACATGTTATGCAAGATATACCTTTAAAGACATGAATTTTCTTAAGGGGTAAGAGTTGGCTACATTTCAAGATATTTTTTTGTTAAATATGTTCTAGTTAATGAAATATGTGCCATTGTTCTAAGGTGTTGGCTCACATTGATAGTTGTTTGCATAAAGAATTTCCCAAGGACAATTTTTTTTTTTTTTTGGCTATTTCATTATCCTTATTAGTGATTTGAGCTAGTTTCCTCCCATTTAAGATACACGTGTGTATGTTGATTCCTTGTGTGGGACAACATTTTTGCACAATATTGACATAGTTATTACTTTGAATGATATCTTTCAAAAAAACGATGGTGAAGAATCTCAACATTGGTTTGAAAACCTTCTTAGAAGTAAAACTTTGCCATTATGATCTACTCATGTCAAGAACATATTCTTTCCTTCAAAATGAAGAACACGTTATATTCTAGTCATCTACGTATTATTTATTTTTAATGAAGTATTTTGTTGCTCAACATAAAAAACATATGTTAAAGTCCCTATTCCATGATGTAATGCAAAATAAATAGGGAGATCTATTAGAAACTTAAAGCATGAACTATTTCCTTCCATCTAGTTCTCTTGTGTCTTGGGAACTAAGTTATTTTTGCTTCAAAATTATGGGTTGTTTGGGGCTATTAATGGAGCACTAAAGAAAGTGGAACTATTCTCTACAAAAATGAATGCAAGCCTCAAAATCTACCAAGTTTTATTTTTATAAGAATTGATTGTTATGTTGGCCCCTATAAGATTTGGATGACATGCAACTTGTGTCAATTATTTTAGTTTCTTGTGGCTGTCACCACTATTTTCCACTAAAGATGGCTTAGGTTTCGACAATCCACAAATCATAGGGGGCTCATACTCAATAGAGTCCTAATAGATATCGAAGAAATTGATTTCTAGGGTTTGATTCAATATGGTCTCTCAAGTATGTCTCTCTATAGACCTACATTTCTCCTTCATATTTAGTTTTTAATGATATGTGAAGATGCAAAATAATGGATATGTAGCCTTTAGTAGAAGGGATGAGGTTTTATTAAAGACATTGTCATCTTCCTTTAGATAGACATTCTAACTAACTACATATTGTGATTCCTTTCTCTTTCTATAGTATACAATACATTCTAATCAATAGATTATTTTTTTATAAAACTACTTTTTATGCTTTTAAGCAATACACAAATGTCTATCTACATGCCCATTACATAGTAGACACTAGCTATAAAAATATCAGTTCAAATATCATCATTCTTATATTAGCAAAATAACAAAGATACACCAAATTTCTTGTCTAATAAAGCAATCCATAATGATAAAACTTTACAAAAGCTAAAGTCAATTTTAATAACATCAAATATTAAAGTAATTTTTGGCGTACTTACAAAGGTGTTCTTTTTATCTTTAGAAATGTATACGGAAATTTGTTTGCATTTATGGTCTTGACTATACAAAATATTACACCTCAATGAAAATTGGAGGGATATGTTAAGTCCTCTATGCTTATAGTTCTACGCGTGCTTGAGGACAATATAAACAGCTCTTCACTGGACGGCGTATATGCACACCAAGCTCCGTATTACGGAGCAATCTATCCAGCCCTCGGCAAGGCATTCAAACCTCTCGGAAATGAATCGACACCTGCGCCTTTACACTATTCACTTATTCGACTTCGTTTAGTGTAAACGCAAAGAACGGTCGTTGCGCCGATTTCCGATTACTTAGCGAGTAAAACTGCCGTCCACAGTGTCGCTGACGCAACACTTCACATAGCCGTTGAATTGTATGTTAATTTCCGTTTTCACTTTCAAAATTTGCAGACCACTCAGTACAGCCATTATTTTTAGGCCTCGCCGACCACGTCTCTATCAACATGGGATGTTAAAAGGATGCGTTTGTTTACTCGTTTTCTTGCTAAAGTCGACCGTAGCATTATACGAGGTAAACTCATAATCAAGCTGAGTGTAGCCTTATAACTGATATCAACGCTAAACGTTTTGCAATATGCAGAATGATGGGGAAGAAATTAGATACCGAGGTGTGAGAAAGAGGAAATGGGGAAAATATGTGGCTGAGATTCGATCAAGAAAGAGATCAATAAGTTAGCAGTGTATGCAGCGCACATAGTAAATAAGTAGCACCTGCACCGCTATAAGTGCAATTGGGTGCCGATTCCGGAATAGACTAAGGAATTATGGGCTATATTTACTGACACAAAATTTAGTCGGATTTATTTTTAAACTTTTTTTCCTGATTGGTTGTCTCATAGAGTTAATACAAGTTTATCTTGACTCTGTGGTACATTTCTTGACAAGCTTAAAAAATCTAAAGAGATTAGAGCACTTAAATAAGTGGACGACATTGGCTCTCCTTAAAGATAATCTGCTTTCCAAATTAGAGTACATTCATAAAGTCTAACTAAACAAGTTTATAATAGAGACGAATAAATAAAAGAAGGATTGTACAAACATATCAGAAATAGACGACTCCCAAATAGTGAGGGCACCTTCTCTTTCAAGAAGGTTATTCGGACAAACTCCTGGCAGGGACCTTGCTTGGGTTCTGCTAATTTATGCACTTTTGATTTTTAGAAACACTATTATTGTGCGTATTGAGGAAAGCACTATTATCCCTTTGCCTGTAGTTTAGTTACTCTTTCTGCTACCCTGTGTAATGGTAATGTTATTCTGCTTAGCTAAACGAGGCGTTTGATAGGATGTTCGCAGATAGAGAACTCTCGATACCAGAAGACAGACATCATCTAAAGGCAGCAACATTCTCAACATGGCAACCGTTGCCATGGAGAATTTTGAAAAGGTGTATGCATGTCTTTAAATGAAACCAGTGTTTCTTTTTTTAAATGCTTGTTTGTACGGTATTGACATGATTAGAACGCAACGACAGATTTTTGTCACTAACACTTTAAAAAATTGGACCTGGTCTTGCTTCAAAGCACTTTAACAACATTTTCTTTGAGGAAAAATATACATTTAGAAAGAAAATAGTTGCATCAAAAAGCTGATAGGGTTAAAGCTTTTGGTCATATTTTTTTATCAACTGTGAAATTGAGTTGTAGGCATGCCAAAGCTAAATTGCATCAATTTTTTATTAGTTTGTAAGCACAGCTTGTACCATAAAAAAAAAAAATCACTCGAGAATTTGTCTTAGGGTGTGTTACTCTGTAAAAAATTGGAGAGCATAAATTGATACTGTTTTTCTACTCTTGAGAAAAATGGATTCAAAGATCCTTGGGTACATAAATAGATAGGTATGTCTCTTAATGAGACATGACTCTTCATAATTAAATAAAGTCTATATTTTAACACCTCTCATAAATTTTATTTTATCACACAACTTAACTAGATGATCAAGATCACCTATAACAAATAGGTTTGTTAGCTACCCATGTACAAATAAAGAATATTTAACATAAATGTCTTTTTGAAAGTATAAAAACTTATTCTTCTCCTTTTGAATAGCATTGATTACCTTTGTCCATCATTAGCCATATTAAGACGTTCTCCATAATTATATCAATAAAGAAAGTGAATCGTTCCCATCGATCTTTACAATCAAGAACGTCATCGATTTAGCAATGATCTTTACGATCAAGTTCATCAATAATCTTTGTGATCAATTTCAACAACAATCTTTTTGATATGTTTTAACAACGGTCTTTGCGATCAAATTTCAACAATGATCTTTTCGATCACTTTCAGCAACGATCTTTTTGATCAATTTCTTCCATGATTAGTAACGATCTTTGTGATTAACTTCAACAATGATCATTGTGACCACTAGATTCAACGATCTCTGTGATCAATGCTACAACTATTCAACAATGATCTTTGTGATCAATACTTCAAATTTTTAGGGTAAACAATGCTCTTTCCAAAAAAAAACTTCAATGATCTCTACAATCAATTTTAACAATGATCTTTTCCATCAAGTATTTCACAAATTTAGCAATGATCTTTGTGATCAACACTACAACTATTCAACAATGATCTTTGCGATCAATAATTCAAATTTTTAGGTTCAAAAATGATCTTTGTGATCAAGAGTATAATTTTTAGGTTAAATAATAATCTTTTCAATCAACGTTGCAATCATGTAGCAATGATATTTGTGATGAACTATACAAATTTTACATACATATGAGTGCTCAAAATTTAAATCTCATACCAATGATTTGTTATTTTCTTTGACATGAGAATATTTATGCTTGTATAACATTTTGAACATATTTCTGACCTTTTTCCAGCTAGATACACCAATCCATCCAAAATCCATCTGTATACTATCTTTTAAAGGTTGTTTCTTCAAATTTTTGTTCCAACACATTTTCTTAGAAGGGTTCTTCAATCCACATATACTGCAAGGATAAAGATCCCAACACATCTCTTTTTTATGTTCATGTGTATGTCAATTAGAAAATTGTATGCATTATATTTTTTGAATTAATTTGTTTAAACTTGTAACATTATTTTTATTTCCACTAACATATCCAAGGTCATCAGTTTTTGGCCTTACTATTGGCTCAATGGGCTCGACAATTCCTTGTCCATATTTTCCCAAACCTTTTCCTTTCTAAACTATTCATTTTCATTATCTTAAGCCCAATTATTTTTTAAGAACATGCTTTCTCATTATCCTCACAACTAGAAAGATTAGTAGATTCAATAATATTGTTGTTTTCCTTATAGATTTCATCAAGAGAGGCTTTAGCTATATCAAAATTATCAAGAAATTCATCTAGGGAAAAAAAAAAGAATCACTTGTATCACATGACACATTACATAATGCAGGTTTAGACTTTAGACTCTTGCTTTCCCTTACATAACCTTCAAACTTTAGACTGTAGTTTTCCTTTATGTAATCTTTAAATTATTCATTGGAAAAAGACTTTCTTCTCTCAATTTCAATATATCTTCCTTTTGTGACCTACTTTTTGTTTCTAATTCTTCACTTTTTGCTTTAACATTTTCAAAAATAATTCAAGATTCTGAATTTTGAACAAATATTCACATCTTTGTTTTGAAACCTCCTTTATCATTTCTATCAATTCTGAGCTACACATTTTGAGTTTCATGAGTTCATCTTTCAAACTATCTTTCTCACACAATAAATTTGAAATTTCTTTTTTTGCCTTCTTACTAGTCTTTCCCATCAGTAAACAATTTTCTTATATAGTTAAAATTTAACCACAAAATACTTACGTATATAATACCTGGTGAGGATTGATGTTAGTGGTTTCATACAACTTCACTCTTCTTTGACTTGAAATGATCTACTATCTCTTTACTTGTCTTTTAGCAAAATCAATCTTCGTCTCAAATTGGTATCTTTCTTGAAAATTTCAACCTCTTCAAAAGCTACAATTATTGATAGAAATTTCTCTTTTCCTTTATTGTAACTTGTCTATTGTGACTTGAAAGAAATATTCCACAATCTACTTTCTAAATTATTTTCAACAATCTATAATATATTTTAAATTATTTCCTTTAGAATTATTAGTCTTCCACCTTTTTTGGCAAGACAAATGTATGATTGAGAGTAATGATTTTCAACAAATAATATATAATGATTTCAACCAGTAGCTTTGCTTTCTCTTACCAATTTTGTTGCCTTCATTTCAACATTCGACGGCTTCTCACAATTTATTGAGATGTCTCTCTTACACTTTAAGAGATGAAAATCTACAAATTTTGACCTTTTCTAATGTTGTGATCCCTTTTTAGGAAATTTGATCGAAACAAATTAAAACTTTGACTCCTCTAGCAACAAATTCATTTGATTTATTCAGCATCCCACGATTTGTATGCAACCCCTTCACAATAGTTACAACATCATATGTTCAAGTTGTTTGCCAATTTATTCATATAACCCACGATCATATCATAAAATTGTGCAATAGTTTATTCACATAACCCATAATCTGATTTGTGGTTGGATCTCCTTTTAACTATGCAACTTTTTGTCCTTATTCTCTTATGATCTGCAAAAACCCAGGATTTCTATGAAATCTACGTTTTGAATGGATGATATCATTTTCCCTTAAACCTCTATTGGAACTCCTACAATTCCATGAAAAATTAATTCGGCATTTGTGACAGTGATAGATTTCTCTGAATAATGTCTCCTCTGCTGCAAATTAACATGATTTAGGTGGTCAATACCAACAATCAAAACTTTTGATTAATATGCCAATGATTTCTTCAAAAAGAATGATATGTAATGACAACTTCTTCCTTCTTTATCGACGACTCCATCTTGGCAATATCAAATAGTTACAAAATTTTTCTTTTAGCTGTTGGAATAGCTAATCTTGAGTAGCCACCAATCGAGTGCATTTAATGCACTACCAAAAATGATTTGTTGGGATCGTCCACCCACCTTTCCCTGACAAATGTGTTGGCCAATTAATTTGGTAGTGAATTAATTTTTGGTAGCTGAGTTTGAATTGAGTGCCAACTTTGGAAAGGGCTAGAAAGACAAAAGAAAAGAAGAGAATGTTTTCAGTTAAACAAAGCATGACAGAAGAGTGCAGTAGAAGACAGGAGAGGAATGTTCAGCAGAACATACCCGAAAAAAGGAAGTTCAGGAGAACCTGCAACAACAAAAGTTTTTGATAGAGATAGTGCTTCAGAATATCTCCAACACGTAGCAGGGTATGTGCAGGATCATGATGGGCAAAAAAATGGCAATTTCTAAGTGATATGATGGCCAATGTGGTTGACGAATTTTTTTTTACCCAAAATTGATGAAACAAAAAGGGTTTTTAAAGGATATTCTCAGTTTTCCACCAATATAAATTATGTTTTATTTTGAATTTAATAAATAATTATTATTCATTTTCTATTTGAATTACGACTAAAGTTCTAATTGATAGGCTGATTCAAAAAAATCTATAGCTTTCAAATGGTATCACACTTTTTTAATCAAAAACATGTGTCACATTGTATGCTTCACATAATATAGGATTAAAAAGAAAAATTGAATTTCATGAAGTTTTGACCAAGTTAAGGTGGTCAAACATACGAGTTTTTTTATGTTTTTTAAAAAAATTAATAAAATATTAATAATTAATTATTTACTTAGAAAATTTATAAAAAAAAAAATGCATCACATTGGAACACGAGTCCCCTACTTATATCTAAAATATTATAAAAAATATTATCATTTTATTGTGATTAAGGTGGTCAGACAGACACCTACTTCTTATTTTTTCCTTGAAATTTAAGTACTACTGCTTTGAAATTTGAAATTTTCACCAAATAGATTTTTGTTCTCAAAAAATTCACCTAGTAGTTCAGAAACTAAATTAAATTTGATATAGATTCTATTCTTACATATTTTTTAAATAATATAGGTAACATATTCAAAGTTTTACGTCAAGTTGCATAACTCAAATTTTTTGAATTTTATTGCCACTTAAGGGTCTATTTTTTCCATGATGATCCTACACATACCTAGCAACAATTAGTTTACTCCAGTGCACTAGAAGTGCACATTTTTTTGTATAAAGGGAATACAGAGCTTTGCCTTAAGTTTTTATATGTGAACAACTTTTTGAAAGTAATATTTTTGGATAGTTTAATGAAACAAAAAATATTTTTCCTCCTCTTCTTGCTGTCTATTTTATTTTCTTTGTGTTTTCTTATTTGCTCACTGTAAATGGGATTCTTTTCCCAATAGATTGGTATCAAAGCCCTAATTTTTCTAGGCATTTAATTTTAAATTTCTAGCTCTAGTCCTAGGCGTGTAGTGACAAAAACTTTTCTTCTGGGTATTTGGGAAGGCTCTAGTTTTGTAAGAAGTGAAGAAAAACCCTTTTGTTTTTCTTGGGTATTTGTAGTTTCCCCCATTTAGCAAAATGGTTGGAGGAAACAATAGGAGTTGGCAACAACCACCTATTTTTGATGGAAAAATTATGACGTCTAGGCAAAGAAAATGAATACCATTTTAGTGGCAAATGATTTGTGGGAGTTGGTTGCAAATGGGCTCACAAATGTCACTGAGCCAAATGCATATGTAACATTGACCAATTCCCAAAAGAAACAGTTGAAGGAGACAAAAAATAATGATGCTAAATCCCTAAGCTTGATTAAGGCATCCTTAACATAGGCTATTTTTCCTCGAATAATAATAGTTAGCTATGAAAAAGAGGAACACAAAATACTTCAAACTACCTACAAAGGGACTGAGAAAGTCAGGTCTATGAACCTCCAACTACAAAGGAGAGAATTTTAGACCATGCAGATGAAGGATAACGAGTGCATTTTAGATTTCCATACAAGGGCTTCCACCTTGATTAACCAGTTAAGGATAAATGGATAAAACAGGAAGAGCAGAAGATTCTCATAAGCTTACCCACAAAATTTGACCTGGTGGTTATCGTCGGGTGATCCCACAATAGTGGTTTACAATTTTTGGCCAAACTAGACTCTAAAATTATTATTTTTAACTAAATCTTCACATTTGGGCACTTATAGTAGCTAAACCATGAGGAATTTCAAGATGATGCAAACTAGAGTCTCATCATATTTTGTATGTAGATTCTAAAAATATTTTTTTCAATTTTTTTAGAATAATATTGCACTTCTTTTTCCATCTCCCATGAAAACTAGTTTTTTTCATAAAACATCATTTTTAAAAAGTGATGCTCACCGTATACAACATAAACAATTTTGTATGAAGGATAAAATTATATTTTTTTCGAATTTTGATTTGTAACTACGATCTCTAGCACTTTCATTTGGTCTCATAGTTTTTTATTGAATATTTTTTCCTTAATAGAGTTTTGAATTCAAACCAATTTCAATTAAGACATAGGAGGACTATATACAACATAACTTTTTCTGTATGTATCGAAATTAAATATATTTTTTTTAATGGATCAAGGACATCAATACCCAGTACAAACATATATTTTTTAAAATTATATTTATAATTTTCTATTTTTCCAAATGTCCAAAATAGAGAGCTTGATTTTCGGTAAAAACCTATGTTTAATAAAACTAAAAGAACACATACATAATAAAACCAAAACATATTAAAATTATATTCATGAGATAGCTCATTTTGAGGAATACCATAATAATTTGAGATAAATTTTAAATGAAATGATTTGATCCCCCAAAAGGTAAATCGAAAGTGATTTTTTATCAGCATTTTGATAGGTGTAAATGAGACTCATTTATAGGTATGGTTTAAAACTAGTGAGGTTATATCCAAGGGGGTTTGATCTAAGGTGGTTTGATCAAACCCTCTTCAATTGGAATCCTTAAAATGGAACTTTTAATTGCTTAAATCATTATGTTTTCTAAACATATGTGATTTCAGAAAAAATCAGTTCCTCTCAGAAATTGTAAACCAGCTTTCTGGGATCACCCTGCCATAGAAGAGGAAAAGGAACTCTCAATATTTTTAGTTGATGAGTTAATGGGTTCAATTCAAACCCATGAGAATAACCTAAATAGGTTTACAATTTCTTTCCAGGAACAATCTTTCAGAGCTCAAGCCAATGTAAGAGGTAGAGGAAGAGGAATAAATGGAAAAGGAAGAGGTCAAAGAGGCAAAGGTAGAAGAAACTCCAGAAGAGGAGGCTCAAACAACCAAGAGGAAGTCATCACCCCCCAATCAGACTTTCAAAAACCAAGGCATAATAGCTTGAATCAGAAGAAAGGTAAGAGAAATGTGCAGTGTTACTACACAAGTATGGTCACTATGAAAGCAAATGCAGGAAGAAGCAACATGACCAAGGTAGTAAAAATGCAAATCTGTAAAATGAAAACAAGACTGAAAATGAAAAATAGTCACAAGTGTTCATTGCATGCAATCTTGCAGAACAAGGCAGCACTAAAGTTTGGTACTCAGACAATGACTGTATCAACCACACGAGTGGTAACAAAAACTTATTTGCCTCTATCGACAAAGCATTTAGTCTGAAACCAAAATGGGAAACAATGAGAAGGTTCCAGTCATGGGTAAGGGCATAGTGTGCCTACAAACCAAGAATGGTGAAGAAAGACAAATTCATGATGTCTTTTATTCTCAAGGAATGAAACATAATATTTTGAGCATTGGATAAAGGTCCAAAATAGCTATAGATTGTTTATGGAGAAAGGAGAATGCATCATCTATGACAACGATGAAAGAAAGATATTTATGGTAGCAGTTCAAATGACAAAGAATTGAATGTTTCCCCTCAAAATACAAATCTCAACATAGTTGAAAGGCCTACAACAGTCAACCTTCAGATCGGTCATTCGAGACCCATCCAAGATTTGGCATTTGAGGTATGGACATTTAAGTTATTCTAGTTTAAGTCTTTTAGCTTGAAAAGGTAGGGTTAGGAGCCTACTAGTAATTCTAGAGTCTAATAGAAAATGTGAACCATGCATCTTAGGTAAACAACATAGGTAGCCCTTTCAATCAGAGCATTCTAGGAGAGCTAGAGCACAATTAGAGCTGGTGCATTCAGATTTGGGTGGTCCCATGAAGACCCCAACCCTAGGAGGAAATGTTATTTTCTTGAAACTCATAGATGACTATAGTATAAAAATATGGGTGTATTTTTTGAAGAACAAATTAGATGCATTTGAGAATTTTAATGAATTTAAGGCCTTGGCTGAAAAGAAAAGCGACCATTACATCAAAGTCCTAAAAATGAACACAGGGGGAGAGTACATCTCTCAAGAGTATTATTTTTTGCAAGTCTCAAGGTATTTAGAGAAAACTCACAAATTGGTTAGAACAATCACTGAGATGGCATCAAACATGTTGAAGGAAAAAGGTTTGTCTAATGAATATTGGGGTGATGTTGTATCAATAATAGTTTACATCTCCAATAGGTGCCCTAGAAAGGCTATTTGTGATAGGATTCCACAAGAAGTGGAAAAAATTTAAATGGAGTGTTTGATAATCTGATAATATTTGGGTGTGGCATATGGGTATGTGCAGGATCACGATGGGCCAAAAAGTGGCAATATGATGGGTATGTGGCTGACAACTTTTTTTTAATGCAAAATTGATGAAATGAAAATGGTTTTCAAAGGACATTCTCAACTTTCCACCAATATATATTATTCTTTACTTTGAATTTAATAAATAATTATTATTTATTTTCTATTAGATTACGACTAAAGTCCTAATTTGTAGGTTGATTGAAAAACATCTATAGCTTTCAAATAGTATCATATTTTTTGAATCTAAAATGTGCATCATATTATATGATTTGCATACTATAAGACTAGAAAATATAAAAAAAATAATTTCATGAAGTTTTGACCAGGTTAAGGTGGTTAGACATACGAGTCTTCATATTTTTATAAATTTGTCATAAAAAAATTATAATTAATTATTTACCTAGAAAAAATTAAAAAATAATATGCATCACATCAGGACATGAGTCCTCTACTTATATCTAAAATCTTATTAAAAAATATTATCATTTTAATGTGGTTAGGGTGGTTAAACAGACACCTACTTCTTATTTTTCCATGAAATTTAAGTACTACTATATTGAAATTTCAAATGTTCACCAAATAGATTTTATTTTTCTGTAAATAAACCTAGTAATTTAGAAACTACATTCAATTTCCTACAAATTCTACTCTTACATATTTTTGAAATAATATAGATAACTTATTCAAATTTTTATGTCAAGTTGCCTAACTCTGATTTTTCTAAATTTTTTGCCACTTAAGGGCCTGATTTTTTCATGACGATCCTGTACATACCCATATGCTCTCATGCCAAAAGATAAAAGGCATAAATTTGATGACAAAGGTTAAAAAGGCATTTTCATAGGCTATAGTGAAGAATCCAAAACCTATAGATTGTACAATCCCATCACCAAGAAAGTTGTGATCAACAAGGACATTGAGTTCATTGAAAATGACTCATGGGATGGAACAACTAATAGAAACATGGGTATTTCCATCTCAATACCCTTTGAGGATGAATAAGTTGCAGAAGGTAGATGTTGTAGAACCTTACAAGAAGGTAACAGTTCAAGAAACAACAACAATAGCTCTAGAACCCTTCAACAGGGTAGATGCTTTAGAATCCTTCAACATGGTGGATGCTCTTGAACTATACAATAACAGTCTTCTTCATCAGACCAACAGTCAAGCAACTCTATAAATTCAGACCCTACACTTCCATCATTGATGCCATGAAACCCAAGAAGTGTGAGGGAAATTTATGACAACATAGGGTATGAAGATTTTGATGAGAATTTATATTTTGCTTTGTATTCTCACAGTGATTCAATTTATTTTGAAGAATCCATGAAATAATAAAAATGGTGCAACATTATGGATGAAGAATCAGATGCCATAGTGAGAAACAAAACATGGGAGCTCAATGATTTTCCCAAAGGGAAATCAACCATTGGAGTTAAGTGAGTCTATAAGACCAAATGCACTATTGATGGTAAATTTGAAAGGTTGGTTGTTAACGGATACAAACAGTATCCTAGAAGAGACTATGATGAGACATTTTCACCAATTGTAAGGCTAGAAATAGTGTGGGTAGTCTTAGCAATTGCAGCCCAACACAAATGGAAAGTACTACAAATGAATGTAAATTCATCCTTCTTGAATGGAGTGCTCAAAGAAGAGGTGTATGTGGAGTAGAAATTTGGCTATGAAGTTCTAAGGAAAGAAGAAAAAGTCTATAGGCTCCAAAAATCTCTCTATAGCCTTAAACAAGTAGCATGAGTATGGTAGATCAGAATTGATTCATACCTTCTAAGAAGTGACTTCATCAAAAGTGGTAGTGAGTCAACACTTTACTTCAAGGCAGCTAATGGTAAGATTCTTATTGCTATTTTGTATGTAGATGATTTAATTTTTACAAGGAATAGTAATCTTTTCATTGTTGATATCAAAGAGGCAATGAAAAATGAGTTTGAAATGGAAGACCTAGGTTTTCTAAAATATTTCTTAGGCATAGAGGTCCAAAAAATAGATCATTGTATCTTTATCTCACAAAAAAATTATGCTAATCAAATCTTGAAGAGATTTAGAATGTTGGACAACAAACCATCCCCAACCCCAACAACTACAAGTCTGAAATTAAGAAAAGAGGATAATAGTAGTGATGTTAACCCAACCCTCTACAAGAGTATGGTCGGAAGCCTCATGTACTCGATATCAACAAGATCCGAACTGATGTACACGGTAAGCTTGATTTCTAGGTTCATGGAGTAGCCTAAGGACACCCACTGGCAAGAAGGAAAAATATTACTAAGTTATATCAATGGAACGAAAGGCTATGGAATTATGGACACCGCTTCCAATGAGTTTCAACTAGTTGGGTACATTGACACTGATTTGGTAGGAAATGTAGATGATAGGAAAATAACTTTGGGATACTTTTTCTACATGGGTTCAAGAGCAATATCATGGGCATCAAAGAAGCAATCCATAGTTTCTCTCCATGGTAGAAGTAGAATATATTGCAACAAATGAAACAACATGCCAAATTATTTGGCTTACAATATTCCTTGCAGACTTGAATGAGAAGCAAGAAGATTATACAACCATATTTTGTGACAATGTGTCTTCTATCGCTTTGACTAAGAATCTCATCTTTCATGGATGAAGAAAGCACATAGAAATCATCTACCATTTCATAAGGGATTTGGTGGAGCATGGAGAGATCGAACTTCAATAGTGCAGATCTATGGAGAAGATCACTGATATTTTCGCAAAGGAATTGTCAAAAGACTCATTTGAATGCCTAAGAGATAGGCTTGGTATGTAGGAATGCACCAAAAATTTGGTTTTGGAAAACAAAGAAAAAATTAGATGCTCTGGAACTTGTGTTTTCAGAAACATATAAAAGTGTAGATTCTCTAGAACATGTAAGCAAAGATGCTATGAAACTTGTGTTCTGGGAAACATAGAAAAGTTTAGATGCTCCAAAACTTGTGTTCAGGGAAACTCAAAAGAGCATAGATTCTCCAAAGCTTTGGTTCAGTCAAAAGAGCATTGATGCTCCATAAATTTTTCTCTAGAACTTTTGAATGGTGATGTAAAACAGAAAGACTCAAGCTTAAGAGGGAGTGTTGGAAAAGATAACCTTGAGAAACCACCAATCGAGTTCATTTAATGCACTCCCAGAAATGATCTCTTGGGATCTTCCACCCACCTTGCTCTAAAAAATGTGTCGGCCAATTAATTTTGGTACTGAATTAATTTTTGGTGGACGAGTTTGAATTTAGCACCAATTTTTGGAAAGGACTGTTAATACAAAAGGAAAGAGGATAATTTTTTTTAAATAGACAAAGCAAGAAAAAGGAGTGCAGCAGAAGACACGAGATAAATGTTCAGTAGAACATAACAAAACAAAGAAATTTATGGAGAACCTCCAGCACCAAAAAAATTTGATAGAGACCAGTGCTCTGGAATATGTCCTACACGCAGCAACACTTAGTTTTGTCTAGTGTGCCAGAAGTGCGCAGTTTTTGTATGAAGGGAATCAGTACTTTTCTCTCATTTTTTGTATGTGAACAAGGTTTTGAATATAATGTTTTTCGATAGTTTAATGAAACAAAAAATATTATTCCTCCTCTTCTTGTTGTCTATTTTTTTTTTTTTTTGTGTTTTCTTCTTTGCTCACTGTAGTTGGGATTCTTTTCCCAACATTATCAACGAATTCCAAATAATAGTCCTAACATTTAGTGAATATAATGAATTTGACTAATGGCAGTAGATTTTATGTATGTGGCTTATGTGGGTGACTTGACTTGTCTTTTCCTTTGGCAGGGGCTATGGGCTGCTCCTATGACTTAGCGAATCTTGTTGACTACAAATCCATCGACTGATATGAGGGACAACTTTCACTTAGCTCCTCCTTTCTTCAATCTTCTTATCTTCAATTGTCTCTTCTCTATGATTTTGGTAGCGACTTCCTTGATGAGATAATGGTCACTAATATCCTTAATAGAACCTTCTACTCACTCATCTTATTTTAACAACACTTGTATAAACTCCACTATTCAGAAACATTGCTTAAATCTATCACCCATAGGAATAGAATCATTTCTTTCTCAAACACCTTTTCCTCCTACAAATTTGACACATAGGCATGAGAACTTTTTATGGCTCATACCATGTATAAAATTGGAGAGCATTAATTGATATTATTCTTCTACTCTTGAGAAAATTGGATCTAAAGATTCTTAAGTACATAAATAGATAGGAATGTCTCTTAATGAGACATGACTATTCATAATTAAATAAATTTAATATTTCAACAACTTGCACATCAATAACCTTTTGTTTTTTACCTTTCAATGGAGGAGATGGACTTTATCACTACTTCACAAAACTATTAACCATTATAGGTGGCCTTATCTAGTTAGAGTAACAATGATATTAGCATTATTGTTCCTTTGACATTTGGGTGGCTGCATCTTGTCATTTTAAATACTCAAAATGGGTAGGAAAATCTTTATCTTCCATCAAGTGACTTTTCTTGGCTATTTCCATATCCCTGTGATTTTCTACCTTCTCCTTCTACTGCAAGAGAATTTTCTCAATAATTCCATCATTGTTAGTGTGAAATATTTAAATTTATCATTGTCAAGTGTAAATCTTCAAGCACATTTTTCAAAAAAATAAAATTGGTATAATTGGAAAGGAAAAAAAAATTGGTAAGAAGATATAAGTTAACCCAATAAGTTTTCTACAAATACTAATTTATTAATATAGATCTAATATATGATAGTTTTAGGCTAATATATGATAGTTTTGGGCTATTGTATATAGAAATTAAGCATAAATAGATAGAAAAAATAAGAAAATAAACTTACTTAGCTTCTTGACCAAATAATATATGCATTTGATGAAGATTTAAGAATCTAGTTGATATATAACATGAAACTATGATTTTTCTCTAAGTCGTTTGTGTCAAATTCATTATCTACATCCTAAATTGACCATGTACAATGTGTCTTTTCTCCTCTATTGACCTTTTTCATCTCTACTTCTAATCTTTTAATTTATCGAAGGACTACCAATATTTAACACCAAATTTGGAGTATTGTTGTTGGTGTCACAATAGGAAACATTCTCCAAAGTCAAATCCTTAAAATTAGGCACAAGATCAAATTCAATAATTAAAGGGATTATAATGATGTACATATACTTACTACTCTATTTACTACACCAATTATAAGTATTTTTTATTTATTCATGTCTTAATACTATAAAATGAAAGAGAACTTGTGGGATCTAGGTTTCACTTTAGAATTATAAATGAATGCTAACAAATTCCTTTAAGTACTAGCACAATACATCACATTTCATAATTTATTTTCTTATTTTGCTTAGGGTGCAAAATAAAGGGGGTTAGTTGCCCAATTTTTTATTTTAAATTTTTGTAATGAAAGTATTAAGTCTTTGACGATTAGATTTACCCCACAAACAAGGAAATGGCCTTATTTAGGTAGTCAATATTGCATGTACACATAATATATGTACATAGACCAATATGAATATATGTAATAAATATAAGGTTTATGTGAGAACATTAGTTTGTGCATATAAGGATAAGGTGCAAGCCAAGTATATGGTATAATATATATCCATAGGGATAAGTAAAGCCTAAGGGAATAAATATAACCTTCCACAATATTGTGATATTTACATGTATCAATATATTGATTGAAAATAGGTGCCAAACCAAATGGTAAATGATGAGGGTATGAAAATTTTACCATTATATCTCCCTCCATTTTGAGGTGTAGGTAAATCCTAAAATTATCATGCATCTCAAATTATGTAGCACTCACAAACATTAATTCAATAAATATTAAAACATCAAACAATACAAAAGTTACTCCATGTCAAGTAATAGGACTTGCACAGTGTCATTATGTAAGTATCATTCTATATATGCTCTCCATAGAAACATAAAAAATAATCAAAAAATTACAATTAGTAGATTCTATATCAAACACAAAAATAGGACCTAATTAGGAGCTTTTTTAATTACCAATAATATATGAATAATATAAAGTCATTAGATTTAGGAAAATTCTTGTAGTTTAAAAGATATAGATAATGTTGTTTTTTAATTGGGGTCATGGGAAAAATGTGCATTGGTATTATGGTGTAAAATTGCACCCTTATGTAATTTCCCAAAACATCACCCTTTACTTTAGCTGAATAAGTTGATAATGCAAAAACCTTCCATCATAAGCCTTAATTTTCATCCTTTCCTTCTCATTTTATGTCGGTGAGAGAATTTTTATCTAGGATGCTTTTGCACCGCACAAATGTTCACACATCACACAAACATCCTGATAAAAATTTTTGATTCCTGGGTCATTGGGATGTTACACTATTGCTTGCCTCTGAAGTGTAATGCCTCTACAGTTGTAGGTGCACTCGAGAATGACTCTTTGGCATGCAATTTGACCATTTCTTTCCTTTTTTTCTCATTCAACTTCATTCTTTCTACTTGATCTCACGTTGTCTCATTCTAACACTTCACCATTCCATTCTCTCCATTATAGGTCTCCTTTCTATTCTACACTATTTTTTCTTGTAGTTTCTCAAGATCTCTACATCATTCTTGCATGTTTGTATCATGCCTTTGAAGCACCACTTTTCCTCTCAAATTCACCAATCTTGTAGAAGGGATGGTAACCTTTATTTCATAGCATTATCATTCTTATTTTTAGCATACTTGTTTTCTTTGCATATTCCACACCTCATTTTTTAATTTTATTTTTATCACTATTTCTATATTGTTGTATATTTGGCTATTCATGGAGGTGGAAACACCAAAGAAGGGGTTTCACTATGGAAAACCCCAAAAATTAGCCCCAAAATTTTCCCATTTTTGTGTGTCCATGGTTTTATTCATGAGGAGCTTGCAGAAGGTAGGACCTATCATGAGTTGAACATATTTTTCTTCTACTCATCATTTTGTGTAGTAGCTAGTTTATTTGTATTTCAAGAATTATTTTTATTGTAATTTATATTTTATATATTTTTATCATTTTTTATAGTTAGTTACAACTATTAGAATTTAGCATTTGGGTTGTTAGTAGATCCTGAGTGTCTCTAGAAAAAAATATGTATTTTTTCTATACAAGATGCAAGCATGCCATAAAGACTTTTCTTTATACATTTAATTGATGAATACAAATATTGAAGAAAAAAAATAACAAGAATGACACACAACACATTGCCCCTACCTTCCTAAACACATATGTTTGTAATCCATTTACCAAAACTCAATGCAAAGCCCATAAAAATTCTCGTAAGAATAAAGTTAAATTTGATCCTTGCAAGGTCAAAATATGTCATTCATATGCACCAAAAAGTAAGTATATTTGAAAATATTAATCTCCTCATTCCAAGATTTATCGAATTATTTGTTACATTTGTAACAACCTTGGACACAAATCCACTGAATGCTCTTGCAAAAACAAAGTAGTCAAATAAATTTATTCTATTCGAGAAGTAATATCATGGTGGGATGTAGTTGATGAAAAATAAGAATTGTGTTTACAAGAAAGCACATATGAATTAGTCTCTCAAGAATTTGATGATGAAGATGATGCAACTTTAGAAGATCTTGTTGGCACATTGTAATAAATTGAGAGACAAATGAAATAATAATAATAATATTATAGTAATATTCCTACAATCACGATGAACCAAAAAATAAGAAACAAAGGTAGAGAGAGATTTAAGAATAATTCTTCATTAAAAATGATAGACACATAAGACCTCCATTAGAGAGTCATAAAAAATAATAGGAATTTCAATAGTACCAAAGGCAATTCCAAGGAATAAATCAATTTGATTCCACTCTTTCTCCATAGGTACATGATCAAACCTTGCCATTCACTCACATTTATATTGAAATAAATGAAAGGAAATGTACCAGAAACAAACCTATCTAGATAGATCCAATAGTGAATGCAATTTCCTAGTTTTCTCTAGAACAATCAGAACATGTAGAAGAATTTTATTGTCCACCCTAATATAAGTTCTTTGGTCCATCTCATTTTTTTATCCAAGAAAAAGAGGATTTACCTAATACTCTATATCTTTACCATTCTAAATTCCAACAATAGATTCAAAAATAATATGAAAATGAAGAAGACACTGAAGTAGAATTTCCTCCTCATATTCAAGATAGTAATGTCTATTCTTCTATAACCTAAAACTTAGCTGAAAGCTCATTATTTAGTGCACCTATTGATACCAAAATTATCCCAATATATCAATGTTGTTATCAATGGAAAATAATATGATGCCTAGATTGATATTGAAGCCTCATTATCCTTCTACAAAGAATAAGTGCTAGATAATTTGGAGCAATTAACAAAAAAAATTCTTATACGTCTTATGATCTCCAAGAAAATAAAATTTCTTGTGATAAGTATAGCCACCAACAACCTCTAAAAGTATAAGTAAACATGTTTAAATTTTAATTCTTTGTCATGAATCAAATGCCTATTAATGTCCTTCTTAGAGAGAGTTTCATTGATAGATATACTCCATATGGATGCATAAAGAAAAATATCATGTTTACTCTCAATGGAGAAAAAACCAGCATTACAAGATTGATATATGCCTAAAACATATATCCAACCATCAACAAAATTCAAACATTGGAACCTCTTTCAGAACTTAATGCAACTCCATTACAAAAATTTTGTTGTAAAGATCCATAAAATTTTGGGAGAATGAAGTGTCGGAGATGGAGATCAGATTACAACTTGAAATTTGAATAAAAATTGGAAACAAAATTCCTATACTAGCACATGATTTTTCAAATATTGCATAAGCTATTGAAAAACTAAGAAAAGGAAAGTATATTGTACATTCTCAATCCAATTTTAATTTTTATGCATTTATGGTTTGCAACGAATCTAAAAAAAGAAGAAAAATGAAAAGAATGGTTATAAATTATTAAAATTTAAATGCAATTACAATCCCTTCTCCTTAACCTATTCGAGATAAATATTATTTATTGAAAAAGGTAGCTAATGCCAATACATTTTCTTATTTTCTTTGTAAATTAGGATTCTATAAGATAAGAGTGAAGAAAGAAGACTAATTGGACAAATTTTAGTTACTCATTTGAACATTTTGAATGGATAGTCATCACCCTTATAACTAATTAATGTATCCTCTTATTTCAAGGAAAAGATAGAAAAAATATTTTATGGCTAGAAAGACTTCCTTTGTGTTTAGATTGATGATATTTTGATATTTAACAAAGAGTTTGATGAGCATTAGGCTCAATTAGGAACATTTTATAGACTATCTTTAAATTCTAGGATTGTTCTGTCTCTATCATAAATTCAATGATTCCAGGAATCTTGTATGATTTTAGGAATGGTTGTTAATAATGGTAAGCTTGAGGTCCAACCTGATGCTTGAACAAGAGGGAAATGGGTGCTTGATAACCTAGGTGATGGAACACCATTTTTCTCCTATTATCATTCAATAATGTCCTAAGAACCCTAATTGGATTGACTACCAACCTCTCAATGTGAGTCAATTCAGAATTAGGAGAACCTAGGAGGGGGTTCTTTTTAGGTTTAAGTGGTTCACCACCGAGAAAATTCTCGAAAAAGACAATTAAAAATTCAACCTACAAAATCAAGCAATACAAGCTAAATAATGAGATCAGATGATGAAATTAAGCTACACCAAGTTAGGGTATGTATACCTGAGAAGTTTGGAGATGTAATTAGGATTTTGGAAATGTAAACAAACTACTAAAATATTCTTTGGGGGTCTAAGTTTCCCAAGATGGTGTTTTAGTCTCGCTAATATTTTTTGGGACAAACACAAAATCTTCAGATGCCAGAACATAATCCCAAAGAATCTATGAAAAATATGTGTGGAGGACTAAGACGCCCAAGAAGGTGTTTTAGTCCCACTTTGAATTTCTAAAAATTTTAAATGTGATCCTGATCTCCCATATCTACACTTGCTTCCTCCCAGATCTAAGGTTCTTAAATAGCCGAATCTGACATGTAGCTAAGTTTTTGTGAAGATGCCAAATTTGCAATGCAACTTTGCAACTTTGACAACTTTGACAACTTTTCACTCCAAGTGATTTTCAAGTCTTCAACCTAGATATGGAAATACAAATGGACAAGATGGGAAACACTTGTTGATTATTTTTTATTAAGGAAAAAAGAGGTTTTGAAGGGGCCCCAAAACCTTGAAAAACTTGTTGATTGTTAGTGAATGGGGGTTTTCCTTGTCCAAACCCCTTCTTGGTAATTAAACCTTGAAATGAAATAGAAATGATGAAGGAAATGGTTAGTGAACAAAAAACCATTCTACAACTCACCAAACCCTTGTAAAGGCTACAAACTTGTTTGAAATGGCTACAATAGATATGGATTTTGAAATTCTTGATAAATCTTGAATTGCTTGCTTCTTAGATATGCTTCTTAGATCAAAACCCTACATCACAAATTTTAGTACAAAAAAACATATGATGCAAGAATAGCCTTTGGCATGATGCTTGAATCTTGATGATGACTACAACTACTTGATGAATTTCTCTTGAATGCTCTTGATCTCATAAATTTTCCTTCAAAATGAATACTCAAGTTTCTAGGATGATATCATGAATGAATAGGTTGAAAATGAATGAAGGAACCTTGTATTTATACTTATTCATGCCTAATATTGTGAAATTATATCACACCAAGATGACATATGAATTCATTAAATAAAGGAGGCTAAATCCCACCTAAATTTGAAATTGGACCCCAAAATTAACTAGAAGGACTAAAATTCCATAGGTGGCATCTGTTGGCAACACAAGGCCAGACAACTAAGAGGGGGGGTTAATCAATTGTCACATAAATTATACTTATTAAACTTAATCTGAAAACTGATAAATAAACATGAAAGCACAAACCATCACCACATCAAAAATACACATAACACCAAGATTTTTTGCATGGAAACCTTATTAGGGGAAAAACGACCATGGAGGTTAATCCACAAGATTATACTCTATTAAAATTATTGCAAATAAGGAATGAACATGCATTATATCATACTACCTAGAGCTCACTGCTCAAATAAAAAAGGCTTATTTCTCAAAGGAAGACAGAGTGTCTTACAGTCACATTCATATTACATCCATCCAAGATATCTTGAACTAAGAAGATATCATCTTCTAATGCCTGATTATAGTTTTGGAACTAAGCACATGAACAATTCGTTTTGCTCACTCTTCTTCACACTTTACGTTTTGCTTTGAAAGATTAGAAAATTATTCACACATAGCACTCGCACATCTCGCTTCTTGCATACCATTCTCCTCAAAAACATTGATAATATATATCCACAATTAGGGATAAGATCACCTACATGTCGGCCCAACAAAATATTAAATGTGTACAAATTGTCGACCCAAATTAATATAAAATGTATTAATGTGAATCAAATAATGTCGACCAAAGCATAACAAGGACCCAAAAAAATTATCCTCGAAGATCCACAACATGCTACAATCACCATGTCGGCCATGATCATGAAAAACATGAACTCTCAGAAGAAAATCACAAATCACGAGCACAAAAATCGATGAAAACAAAAAATAAGATAGAGCACGATCTAGAAACATCCACAAACATCATGAATCGCCACAGAAGCATCCACAAAAACTCAAATTACTAGAATCACAGCATCTTCTTCTAGGAACACTAGCTACAACAACAAAACAACTATTGGAACACTAGTAGTCATAACTTGATCAAATATTAATGTGAACCTCTAAAACTTCATGTGGATAAACTAGACATAATTTTCAACAAACCCTTTAATCTGCAACTCCTTATCCTCAATATATTGGGCTAGCCATCATACTGAACTTCACTACATCATTGACAACCTACAACTTATTTTATTACAATTTTTTCAATATCCTCGACATATACAACCTTAAAGACATTATTTCAAATAGTGTTAACATCAATGACAACCACATATCAACAATATCCAACAATCTTCAATAATCTTCCCCTTTGGCATTAATGGAAACTCATGATGTGAAAAATGTGTACGATCAGTGAAAATTTCTCTTAGCACTTTCTCCAACTTAGGTTTTGACTCATTTCTTCTTAACTCTTTCATAGATTTTCACATGAATCTTCTCCCCCTTTTACATCAATGAAAAGGGTGCACATTATCTTTCTCCACACAAGATTTGCACCACATTTCTGAACATTTGACTACTCCCTTGAGGTAGCATCCACCACAACATCAATCTGAATCACAAGATATGACTATGAAATGCATAGACTCATGCAAGTCATTGCATCTTAATTCTGATTAGGAGGGGTAATCACCCCTAGCTTCTCTCTAAGATACTCAAAAGTGTAGAAGCCCTGAGCGGCTAGCAGAGGGCGCTCGGTCGGCCATGTGACCAGGGCGGACCCAGAAGGAGCCTGTAGGGGCTGGCTACGGAGCTAGCGGTCGGAAGGAGGAGCCACTAGTGGTCGCCTAGTGGCAAATCCAATTTGCACTGGTAGCACAAAAAACCATGGGCAAATCTAATTTTTTGCATGACTTTTGAGAATTTTTTCCTCATGAAGCATGCTGGGGAGGCAGTATGGCCTCCCTGGCAAAAACATTTTGCCTTAGAAACCAACTTCTCAAAAATTGATGATTTGGCAGGCGTTTCTAGGGTTTTGGGGCACTGCAAATGCAATGGCGATGTACTTTTGAGCCCAAAGTGTCCCAAAAAAATGGCTAACCCTAGTTCTTTTAAAAAAGATGCCTATGGAAACCCTTGCACTAGAAACTCATTGAAAGGCCATATCTTTAGATCACAAATAGGTAGTTGCAGGTCTAAAGCTCTGATACCGTGTTGGAAACAAAGATCACCTGCATGCAATCACCTGTCACATGCAAAAGATATTCAAAACCAAAGAATATGTTTTGTAAACCTCAAAGTAAAAATGCATCATTGAGAATCAATTATTACAAAGAGGTCAATCCTTATGAAGGAGATCAAGAAACCCTAGTGTGCACACTTAATATTTAATCAATTATTAATGTTCCTATGTTTAGCTTAAGTAACTAAAAGAATAAGTGACTTAATTAATTAACCAGTATGATATAATTAATTAAGTGTAATAACTTATTACTCTAACAATCAAATCTAGTTTGAGTAAAATAGAGCAATCCACCAATAATGGATTTGTATCTAGTTTGATTTGTTTTAGGATTCTAATCATCATCTTGTGTCAACTTACATCTTGTCAGCATAGGTGTACCAACTAACTTTGAATATTTCATACCAAACTTCTTTAGCAATTATTTCACATACTTGGACTAAGATATAAAGATCCCTTTATCTAGCTGAGCAATTTGCAATCCCAAAAATAATTTCATTTCTCCAATCATAGACATCTCAAACTTACCTTGCATCTCATTAGAATACTTCATGCACAAAATATCATCTCCTCCAAAAATGATATCATCAACAAAGACTTCAACAATCAAATATTTATCATGATCAATCTTGAAATTCAAGTTACTATCATCTCCTCCAAAAATGCTATATTCAACAAATACTTGTCCAATCTAGCATACCAAGCTCTCAGGGCTTGCTTAAGGCCATACAATGCTTTCATCAACCAAAAATCCATATCTCCCTAATCATTCAATTGAAATCCATCAAGTTTCTCAATATACACTTCTTAATCTAGTTTTCCATTTAGAAATGTTAACTTGACATCCATCTGATAAACCTTGAATTTTTTGTAAGCAACATAAGCAAGAAATAGTCTCACAGCATCAATCTTAGCAACAGGAGAAATTTTTTCTTCAAATTCAATTTCTTTCATCTGAGAGTATCCTTTACACACCAGTGTTGCTTTGTTTCTAACAACTTCACCTTGCTCATTCAGTTTGTTTTGAAAGGCCCATTTAGTTAGAAATACATTTTTGTCCTTAGGTCTAGGAACAAGAATCCATGTATCATTCTTCTCAATTTTTATTAGTTCTTCTTTAATTTTTTTTCTGATGGAACCTTCAAATTTTGAAAATTTGAAGTGCCCATATTGAAAAAATTTCCTTTGCACACTCAAAAGTGCCCCTGAAAAATTTGTCCAAGTGACCTACTTTAGAGGGTCACAATTCAGAGCTAGATGATTGTCATGCCAAATGGATTGTTTCTCTCCAGTATCCCCACACTCATATACTCCTTGGTCTGATTTCAAAGCCTCATGATTAGATATGCTATTTTCAATAGGCCAAAAGAAAATGCAGTTTGATTTGTTTTCACACCTGCATTTTTAGAACTTTTCAAGGTGGTCAAGTTTGACCCTAAATATCTTTTGACGAATGATGATTCAAAGGAAGGCCCTTTTTCACACATACTCATTGTACCCAAATGACTTAGTGTGTTTGGTCGCAGTTCCCCAAGAGATGATTTGATATTTTTTTCACAATGGCAACTTCGTGAGCTTTAATTTCTTTTAAACAAGAACAGTTGCAAAAAGGTTTAAATAGGCCACTTTGATGTTGAATATCTTTTACCTTGTGAATTTTTTTCCAAGAGGATTCTTACACTCCATCTTTTGGTCAAATGTCTACATTCTTGCTCAGTTTCAAGGTTTGAGGATAAGTTCTGATGGGTTATTTAATCATTTTTTGATCGCAACAAGGCCAAATATGGTGTTCCAAAAAGTGTCACATTTTGAAATTATAGTGACAACCCATATTTTTTTCTGGTATAAAACATATATAGCTCCATTTTCATCAAAAACAAAGGTCATTTGATGCATTTTAATGCATTTCTATTGTGGCGTATGTGTCCTGAGGCTAATTTACAAAGGAGGTCCCTGAATTTTAAAGGCTGAGAAAAATATGAGGAAATGGGTTTTCTCTAAATAATTTATTATGATCCTAATTGAATTTTCATAGCTTCAGGTGACCCGATTTTTCTGCAATAAATTTCTTCAAATGACTTGCAGGCATAATTAAAAGTCACATTTTTTTTCTAAAGTTACAAATGTTAATATTTAAAATATTGTGCAAATGAAAAGGGGAAAATATAAAATACATTTTAAATTTTTTTGGGACAAACAAGTTTAATTCTTAGCTTTGATTGTTGTAGAGGCAACTTTCACAGTAGCATGAAAAACTCATTGCCCATTTCCATTTTGATTTGCTTTTTTCCATTCTATTTCAACATAATTTATTGGGAGGAAAAATCTTTGAAATTGTACAGGTCTCCAACTTCTAATGCATGGATGTGCTACTAAAAATTTTAGACAAGAATGATTGAATGCATACAGCTAGATAAATTTAAGAATGCGAAAAGTTGCAATAAAAAAAGGAGGTTTGGAGTCAACGACAAAGAAAGAAGGGGCAACTTGGACTAATTCTTGTGAGGCCATGAGAGGTTATGATGACGCTAGTAGAGAGCAATAGGTAAGCAGGAGATGGAGAATAAAATGGATTATTCCCACCAGCTAGTGCACGCTATTGTTGTTGTCAAAAACATCAACGAGGAAGCGAGCATTGGTTGGAGAGAAAATTTAAAGTTTTCCCGTGAGCTTGAATTTTTTTTTCTCATGTAAATGAAGGAGCACAAGGAAGCAGGGAGAATTATTTCCAAAGCAATGTTTTGGAAATTTTAATAATACTTCATTTATATACCCATTAGCCCATGATTTTAATAGTGTTGTGAGAAGAAATTAACGAGGAGACGGGGATTGGCTAAAGTGGGCCCAGGGAGAAATAAATAAATTATGCAAGGGTAAATTATGTTGTTGGGTGAAATTATTTGTGCTAGGAATTAAATATAAGGCATGGGTAAAAAAATAATTATTTTACTCATAAATGAATTAAATTTCCTCACTTATAAAGTGAAAAGTGAAATGTCACAAGTAAAGATGTTTATGTACCTTAATGAAAATTTGAAAGTCTTTGATTATAAAATTATATAATATTTTATTTGTTGGGGATGAATATTAGAAGTGCAACATCAAGGGTAGATTAAAGGGGCTTTCATGGGAATAACTAAATTTTTCATCATAGAGGTAAGAGGAGAAAATATTTTCAAGGTCAAGCAGATATTTTCTATAGCAAGGGCATATTGAAGAAAATCATCATTATAGGAAAAATATTTTCCTGTTTGAGGGGCAACAAATGCAAGATGCATTAATATGAGAGTAGATTGAAGCTTCTTTAGTAAGAAAAGGATGTTTGACATAAATGGAGATGAAGATGCCAGATGTCAATTGAAGATGTAGTTTTAGGGTTTCTCCTTCTTCAATATCTTCATTATTTTTCTCATTTGTATAGGTTTTGAAACTTTTGGTTTAGGGGAAGGAAATAGAGAATGTTTAGCTGGGCTGAAATTTTATTTTACAATGAATGAATGTATATTTTTGTACATTAGTGTCAATTTTTGAATAGATTGATGAAAAATATTGCAGAAGTTGTCTCTATTTTGTTTTCTCAAATTTCATATGAATTAAATATATCAAGGATATGTTGATTTTTTATTGAAATCTTCTTGTAGTTGTGTAATTTTTTTACAAGTTTCTTCAAGAAAATAGTTAAATTTTGTATGCAGATTACTGTGGGTTTAAAAAAATGAAATATATTTTGAAGTATGATTATGTAGTAGTATGAGAGGTTCTAATTAATGTACGACATTAATTGTTAAAGGGCCAGTAATTTGAAATAAGTTGTTTAAACTTCCATTCATGATCTAAGATTTGAATCCATTCCTTAGGATTAGGTAGTGATCTATGATAGTACCCAGATCATTTCCAGAAACAATCTAATCATATTAGAGCTATGTTACTTTGGTCCTTTTCCTTTAATATTTATCTTAGTTTCTTATATCTTCATGGAATATGAAAGAGAATAGAGGCTAAATTTGAGAAAATCTCATCTATTAACTCTCTATGTATTTTAGATGAAGATATCCAAATTATTTGTTCTCAACAATGATCAATGCAAATGGAATTATGCTTGAACCTGGTAGAATCTAAAATACCCATTACTCATATATCTGAGAACCATCCACTTTCATAGGTCTATTCTTTTTTGTTTGGCACAAGTTTATCATACATTCAAACCTACACTTAGGAGCACCCTCCTGAGTCCTATGGAGCTCAAAGTGTAGAAAGCTTTCATAGCCTTGTTAATTAGATTATCTTGTCTTCAATCCATCGATAGTGTTGATTCCTTGTCTTAAATTTGTAATCCCCTCATTTAGGCACTGTGTTTCTCCGTTTCTCCTTAGGATTGAAGGTTGCAGGGAAAATACGCAATAAATTGGTGACTCTACTAGAGATAACTTTGAATCTCTAGTTGTAGACCATCTTATCATAGATTCATATTATATTTTGATCTATAGTTTTGGTTTATAATGATCCAAGGACCTTCATACTTGAAGGATATTGCTGCAATTTTTTTGATGTATTCTTGAAGTTTGGTGCTCTTCTGGTCGAGAGAACTCAGAAATACATAGATCTTGGAAGAAGCTTTCTATTGCTTGAAAATATTTTCATCTTTCAAAGAGGTGGCAACTCTACATAAGTTTTTACATCACTAGAAGAGTTGGTTGCAGTAGTTCTCTGTTATTTTTCTATTGTAATATTTTTGTATGAAAGTTTTCAACAAAAATTTCTAGTTAATAATGTCCCTTATTCAGTATTCTGAGACACTAGTAGAAAGGGAAATAAGAAAGTAAGATATTCTAAAAAGATATCTTTAGAAAAAATTAGTTGTAGAGGGAACACCATTTTTATTTGCAAAATGTATTGTTGTCCTAGTTCTCCCTCTACAAGCTGTAATATCATGCCTAGAACATACTCATGTCCTTACAAGAAGGTGTTTTCTAGTGAGAGATATGACCCTTTGGATTTAGTAAAATCCAAGGTTACCCACATTTTGTCCCAAGAAGAATTAATGAATGTTTTCCTAAGTTTAGAGGAGGTTTTGAATAATCAACATCACAACATGTACAAGACTGTCTTAATGTAATTGAAGACTGTCAAATAGTAGAAAATGATGTTGTCATGAAGTTTTTTGTAAGAACTTTAGACGATACTAGTAAATATTGATTTTCTAGTTTACCAATGCATTCCAAATATTCATGGAAAGAGCTTGAGAAACTGTTCATGGATGACTTTGGTGAAGTGAATTATGACTGCTTGTTTGAATAAATAAATCTGCATACCCAAGAGAATATGAAGAGATAGATGAAACATTTGAATTTTCTTCTATTTTCTCTGAAAATATAGAAATAGGGAGCCAATTTTTTGTACCAAAAGAAGGTTGCAATGATATAGATGATAATGAAAGTATTTTTTCTTCTATGTATTTGGAATATACAGTTGAAGGGTATGTTGATTCTGATGTTCTATGTCTTCATTATGAGAACTATGATGTTGTAGATGTAAATGTGCAACCAGATGAAGCACATTATTTTTTTAATTATCAATTTGATTGTGAGTCCATTTGCAGCCTTTATGATGGTGGTTCCTCTCTCAAGGAGGAGGTAGAATTGTTCTCCTTAAGTAAAGAGTATCCCAATGAGGATGATGCAAATACTTTTGAAGGCTCACATGAACAAGATAATGGATATGAATTGAACAAACTCTTTGAAGAGAAAGCGTGTGATCAACAATATTATGATGCAATTGGGTATGTGCAGGATAATGATGGGCCAAAAAGTGGCGATATCTAAGTGATATGATGGTCCATGTGGCTGATGACTTTTTTTTTACCCAAAATTGATGAAACGAAAAGGGTTTTTAAAGGATATTCTCATTTTTCCAGCAATATAAATTATGCTTTACTTTGAATTTAATAAATAACTATTATTCATTTTCTATTTGAATTATGACTTAATTCCTGATTGATAGGCTGATTGAAAAAAATCTATAGCTTTCAAAAGGTATCACATTTTTTGAATCCAAAAAATATGTCACATTCTATGCTTCACATACTATAGGATTAAAAAAAAAAATGAATTTCATGAAGTTTTGACCAAGTTAAGGTGATCAGACATACAACTTTTTTATATTTTTAAAAATTTGTAATAAAAAAATCATAATTAATTATTTATTTGGAAAAAAATTACAAACAAATATGCATCACATTAGGACATCAGTCCCCTACTTGTATCTAAAATATTATAAGAAAATATTATCATTTTATTGTGGTTAGGGTGGTCAAACAAACTCCTACTTCTTATTTTTCCCTAAAATGTAAGTACACTGCATTGAAATTTTAAATTTTCACCAAATAGATTTTTTTTTTTTAAATAAACCTAGTAGTTTAGAAACTACATTCAATTTTATAGAGATTCTATTCTTACATATTTTTTAAATAATATAGATATCTTATATTCAAATTTTTATCTCAAGTGGCCTAACTCTAATTTTCTGAATTTTATTGCCACTTAGGGGCCTATATTTTCCATGATGATCCTGCACATACCCAATTGATAGAGTATGCTATGATTTTTAGTCAGAGAAATAATTTGTGAGAAGATGCAATGAAGAAAACACAGATGGTTTTCAATTTGACAATGGAGAAGGTATCCCTTTTGATTTTTGCAATAGTGTGAATGGAGAAGGAGATATGTATGCAAGAAGTTAATTGGATGAATCATCTCAAGTAGTTCATTATGAGGAGGATGCATATGTTGATAATGTTAAACAAAATCCTATTTGGTTTGATGCTTCACTGTCTTCTACTTATTTTTTTGAATTTGAGGTTATCACTAAGTGTCTGTATGATGATAACATTGACATACTTGTACATGATAGTAGAAATGTAGACATAAATTCTAGTATAGCTAATGAAATTTTCTATGATTAGTTTGCACTTGAAGAATGAGATTTTTTTTCAATCACATGGAAGCATAAGAGGACCTCTTTTCTAGATCTGCAACTCATAGTTTTCCTCTTGAGAATTATGTTTCATATTGTTATGTTGATGTAGTAGGAGGTGGTGTTGAATATGTTTGTACTTGCAGTAGTGAATGAGTTTTAAATAGTCATTATGATAATTTTTTTGCAGAAGTAAACTCTGAGTTATCTGAGCCTACTCTTGAAAATTTTGTGTGTGATAAAATTACTAATGATGATAGTATTTTCTATGAGATTGATGTAGAAAACACTATTTGGGATGCTAACATTTATTTTGAATGCTATGATTTGAATGTGGACAGTGAATTTGTGGGTGTGAATGAGTCTTATTTTCAGAATTGTGAGGTATATGGTAATGAGATGGGGATGTGTTTTTGGGATGATGATACACTTGATCATGATGCAATTCAGTTAAATGAGTTTCAAATGTGTGAGCACTCTTTTCTTGACACACAGAAGGATTGTACACTCTTTGTTAAGCCTGATATCTTTTTTGACCCTGGTCATTATGAGGGAATTGTTAAAAGTTATAAGATTGTGCTTTTAGATAGTCTTGATCACTAAAATTTCTCACTTGAAATAGAATCATAAAATGAAAAGAGTGGAAAAGATGCAACCTATGTCATTTGGTTTCCATGTAATAGTAAATAAAAATAGGGAGCAAGTTCTCACTTGTACAAAGGCAACCTGATACTTGTCTTTGTAAGAATGAAGTCACTCATGTTGTTTTGGTGTGACAGAGGAAAGTATGGATTAAAAGAGATCACCTCTTTTAATAGATTGGTGTTTGACAAAGGTAAGAATTGATTGCACTTTTTCATTTTGTAGCTTGGGGCCATTAAGTGAAGTTAAAGATTTTAATAAAGACTTTTTCACCTAATGTTTTGGCACTTGGTCTGATTCTCTAGAGGATTTGGATTCTTTCTATTCCCACAAGGGGCATACATCCCCAGTTAGAGCCACCATGGAACCTTCAAATTTTTCAAATTTGAAGTGCCCATATTGAAAATTTTGCCTTTGCACACTCAAAAGTGCCCCCAAATTATTTTTCCAAGTGACTTACTTTGGAGGGTCACAATTCGGAGCTAGTTGATTGTCATGTCAAAAGGATTATTTCTCTCCATTATCCCCACATTCATGTACTCCATTTTTTTATTTCAAAATCTCATGATGCGATATCCTATTTTTACCAGGCCAAAAGAAAATGCAATTTACTCTATTTTCAATCCTGCATTTTTATAACTTTTCAAGGAGGTCATGTTTGAATCTCAATATCATTTGATGAATGATGATTCAAACGAAGGAAATTTTGCACACATACTCAGTGTACCCAAATGACTTAGTGTGTTTGGTGGATGTTTTCCAAGAGATGATTTGATATTTTTTCACAATGGCAACTTGGTGAGCTTTAATTGGTTTTAAACATGAGCAGTTGCAGAAAATTCTAAGTAGGCCACTTTGATGTTGAATATATTTCACCTCATAAAAAAATTTCCAAGACGATTCTTGCACTCCATTATTGGGTCAAATTTTTACATGCTTGCTCAGTTTCAAGGTCTTGGGATAAGTTCTAATGGGTTATTTAATCATTTTTTTATCACAAGAAGACCAAAATTGGTGTTCCAGAAAGTGTCAAATTTTGCAATTCTAATTACAACCCTATTTTTTGTCTAATACTTATAAATCTCCAATTTTATCAAAAACGAAGGTCATTAGATGCATTATTTTAATGCATTTATGTTGCAGCGATTGTGTCTCAGGGGCCAGTTTACAAAGGAGGTACCTAAATTTTAAGGATTGGCCAAAAACCGAGGTAATGAGGTTTCTCTAAATAATTGATTATGATCCTACACAAATTTTTATAGCTCCAGGTGTCCTGGTTTGGCTGCAATAAATTTCTTCAAATGACCCGCAGACGTAATTAAAAGTTACATTTTTCCTAAAGTTGCAAATGTTAATATTTAAAATATTTTGAATATTTTAAATATCATGCAAATTAAAAAGGGAAAATATAAAATACATTTCAAATGTGTTTGGGACAAGAAATTTTAATTCTTAGCTATGATTGGTCTAGAGGCAGTTTTCATGGCTTTCATAGTAGCACAATTTGCCTTTTTCATTCGATTTCAGCATAATTTTGATGCTAGGAAAAACCATTGAAATTGTAGAGGTCTCCAACTTCAAACACATGGATGTGCTTACAAAAATGTCAAACAAGAATGACTAAATGCATATGCCAAAGAAATTGAAGAATGCCAAAAGTTGGAGTAAAAGAGGGGGTTTGGAGTCAGAGAAGGGGCAATGTCGACTAATCCCCATGATTCCGTGAGGGGTTGAGATGATGCCAACAAGAGCAGCGGGGAAGCGGGATATTGAGAATGAAATGGAGTATGCCCGCTAGCTTGTGCACGTTATTTCTTCTGTCACTAAACACCAATGAGAAAGCTAGCATTGGATGGAGAGAAAATAAAAAGCTTGCCCATGAGCTTGAATTTTTTATTCTCATGTAAATGAAGGAGCACAAGGAAGTAGGCAAAAATATTTCCAAATGAATGTTTTGGAATTTTTTATAATACTTCATTTTTTATACCCGTCGGCCCGTGATTTTAATAGTGTCATGAGAAGAAATTAATGGGGAGGCGAGGATTGGCTAAAGTGGGCCCAGGGAGAAATAAATAAATGATGCAAGGGTAAAGTATGTTATTGGGTGAAATTATTTGTGTTGGGAATTAAATATAAGGCATGGGTAATTTTTTTCTTATTCTACTCACAAATGAATTAGATTTCCGGACTTATAAAGTGAAAGTGAAATTTCACGGGTAAAGATTTTTCTGTAGCTCAGTGCAAAACTGAAAGTCTCTGATTATAAAATTATTATATTTTATTTGTTGGGGATGAATATGCAAAGTGTAACAATAAGGGTAGATTAAAGGGGCTTTCATGGGAATAATTAAATTTTTCACCACAAAGGTAAAAGGAGAAGACAATATTTTCACGGTCAAGCAAATATTGAAGAAAATTATCATTATTGGGAATATTGTTTTGTTTGAGGGGTAGAAAATGCAAGATGCATTAATCTGAGAGCATATTAAAGCTTCTTCAGTAAGCAAAGGAAGTTATAGATCAACGGAGCTAAATATGCCATATCATTTCAACTGAAGATGTAGTTTTAGGGTTTCTCCTTTTTCTATATCTTCTTTCTTTTTCTCATTTATATAGGTTCTAAAACTTTTGGTTTAGGGGAAGGTAATCGAGAATGTTTAGTTGGGTTGGAAATTTATTATACAGTGAATGAATGTACAATTTTCTACATCAGTGTCAATTAGTTTGAACAAATTGATGAAAAATATTACATTAATTGTCTCTATTTTGTATTCTCAAATTGCATATAGATTAAATATATCAGGAATATGTTGATTTTTCATTGCAATCTTCTTGCAGTTGTGTAATCTATTTATGTTTTTCTTCAAGAAAATAATTAAATTTTGTATGTAGATTACTGTGTGTGTGAATAAATGAAATAGATTTTCAAGTATGATTATCCAGTAGAATGAGAGATTCCAATTAATGTAAGACATTAATTGTTAAAGGGCCACTAATTTGAAATAAGTTATTGTTTACACTTGCATTCATGATCTAATATTTGACCCCATGCCTTAGGATTAGCCACTGATCTGTGATAGTACCAAGATCATTTTCAAAAACAATCTAATCATATCAAATATATTTTACTTTTCTCCTTTTTCTTTCATGTTTATCTTAGTTTCCTATATCTTCATGGAATATAAAAGAGAATAGAGGCTGAACTTGAGAGAATCTCATCTATTAACCCTCTATTTTTTTAGATGAATATATCTAAATTATTTGTTCTCAACAATGTTCAATGCAAATGGGATTATGCTTGAACTTGGTAGAATCTACGATACCCATTACTCATATATCTTAGAACCATCCACTTTCATAGGTTTGTTATTTGTTGTTTGGCACAATTTTATCATACATTCAGGCCTACAATTAGGAGCACCCTCCTAAGTCTTGTGGAGCTCAAAGTGCAGAAGGCTTCAATAGCCTTGTTCATTAGATTTTCTTGTCTTTAATCCATTGATAGTGTTGATTCTTTGTCTTAAATTTGTAATCCCCTAGTTTAGGCACTATGTTTTGCCTTAGGATTGAAGGTTGAAAGAAAAATAACCAATAGCTTCCACCCAATGTTCATCTTTGAATTCTTCATTGACACTATGAGGCTCACTCTTTGAGATCAAACAATATTCTTGAAAAATTATTCTCGTATTATTAACACCTTTGTTTTTATTACCTATAATATGATCTTTTGAATGATCTATTCTTACATACCATGGATTCTTAGGTTGTTCTTGAACTTCAGGCTCTTGTGATCTTACTTCTACACTTTCACTAGTTTTTCCTCTTGATTTTTCTGATTTAGAGTATGATCTTTCTTTCCTTTATCTGTACTATTATTTCGATCATTTGAATCATATCCATAGGTTTTGGATGGTCTAAATGTGTCCTCATCAACCTTTAAATTATCAATTTCAATTAATTTCCTTAATCTCTTATTGTAGCACCGATAGGCTTTCCTTTTAGTAGAATAACCAAGAAAGATTCCTTCGTCACTTCTATCATCGAACTTTCCTATATCTTCATCTTTTTGATATAGCATTTACTCCCAAATATTGTGAAGTATCTAATAGTAGGATTATAACCAAAGCATAACACATAAGGAGTGTTACCAGTATCACCTTTGACATGTACCTAGTTGAGAGTATAAACAACAATACTCAAAGCTTCTCTCCAATAGATATGAGGAACATTTCCTTCTAGCATCATAGTCCTAGCAGCTTCTTGAATTGTCCTATTCTTCCTTTCCACAACTCCATTTTGCTAAGGGGTCTATGGGGCAGATAATTGTCTCTTTATCCCATGATCTTCACATAAATAATTAAACTCACCAGAAGTGAATTCGCCACCTCTATCTGATCTTATACATTTAATATTTAGATTTGTCTCTATCTCAACCATATCCTTGAAAATCTCAAATTTCTCTAGAGCTTCACATTTTTCTCTTAAGAAAGAAACCCACATCAATCTAGAATAGTCATCAATACGTAACATAAAATACCTATTTCACTGTATAATTTTGACTCTTTTTATTTTGTACAAGATGCAATCAAATTTCCATAACTACCCAATATTCTACACTTTCTATCCTTGATTTGAATATTATATCCCTTGTCAGCCATTATCAAAATAAATGGATCCTCTAACATGGATTACACCAGATTTTTCATCACCAAATCTTACAACACCAACATCATACTTTTGTAGAATTAAAAATTTACTTTTATCACTTGTTATGTGATGAGAGCATCCAATTTCAATCACCCATTCATCTTTTTCTTCAACTTTGATAGCTAGAGCTTTCTCCACATTCATGCAGCTAGTAGAATCAGTAGGTACAAGATTATTTTCCTTGATAGCAATAAATACAATGTCATCCTCGCTTGCATTTCCTTTATCAAATTCATCATTTATCATGCCTTCTCCTTTGGCTACCCTCTTGACAAGAAGTTCTTCAAGATCATTTAGTTTTCTCTCTTCTTCAATCTCTCTCATTTATTGCTAATACTTGGAAATTTTACTAGAACTTTCTCCTGGATCATATCGCTTCTTATATTTTCCAGAGATAGTATCTTTGAATGTAGATTCGGTCTTAGGAAGAGATTCACAAAACTCACTTAACTCAAAAGCAACAAGCTTACCAATCAACACGTCTCTGGTTACATTTGTCATAGTTCAGATCTCTTCAATAGAAATAGGTTTGTGTTTGTATGCATCAGGAAAGGATCTGAGCACTTTAGCAACAACCTTTGATTCTTCCAATTTTCACTAGCATATCTAATACCACACACTAATTCATTCACTCTCAGCATAAAAGAAGTGATGTTCTCATCTTCACCCATTCTCAATGTTTCATATTTCCCTTTCAGGATCTGTAGCTTAGAAATCTTCACATGGTTATTACCTTCATACAAAGTTCCCAAATTTTTCTAGATTTCTTAAACAATCTTCAGCTCCATTACATTTTTCATTTTAGAATCATTTAGAGCACTCAAAAATGCTTCCTTAGCCTTGATATTGTATCTTAATTCCTTCTTTTCACTTGTATAGTAGAAGGACCATTCTATGGGATGATATATCTATTCTTTATAATCATCTAGTAAGGTTCACCAATGCATCTCAGATGACACTCCATTCGATTCTTCCATAGAGAATAATTTGTTCTATCAAATCTCAGACTAACCTTCTTATATGTCACCATCCCTGATCACCTCAAGCGATCAAGCTTCTCTAAAGGAACCTACTATGATACCAATTGTTGGAAACACAACGGAAGATAACTAAGAGGGGGGGTGAATCAGTTGTCATAGAAATAATACTTATTATTAAACTTAATCTCAAATTTGATAAATAAACATGAAAGCATAAATCATCACCACATCAAAAACACACATAACACCAAGCTTTTTGTGTGGAAAACCTATTAGGGTAGAAACCACAGTGGAGGTTAATCCACAAGATTATACTCTATTAAAAGTATTGAAAATGGGGAATGCACATACATTTAGGCACATTGCCTAGAGCTCACTACTCAAATACAAAAGGCTTACTTCGAAAGAAATACAGACCGTCTTAAAGCCGCATTCGGATTACATCCATCTAAGAGAACTTGAACTGAGAATATAGCATCTACTAATTCTTGATTACATTTTTGGTTAAGCACGTGAAAAATTCCTTATGTTCACTCTTCTTCACACCTTACTTATGCCTTCGAAAGATTAGAACATTATTCACACATAGCACTGGCACATCTCACTTCTTGCATACCATTCTCCTAAAAAAAAACAATCATATATATTTGCAATTAGGGATAACATCAACTACATGTCAGCCCAACAAAATATGAAATGTGTACAAACTGTCGGCCCAAATTAATAAAAAATTTATTAATGTGAATCAAATAATATCATCCAAAGCATCACAAGGACCCAAAATAACATGTCTCAAACATGAAACACCTTAAACAATTAGCCTCAAAGATCCACAACATGCTACAATCACCCTGTCAGCCATGATCATGAAAAACATGAACTCTTAGAATAAAATCACCAATCGCGAGCACAAAATTCAATGAGAACCAAAAACATAGATAGATAATTATCTAGAAAAATCCACAAGAATTATGAATCACCATAGAAGCATCTACAACAACTTAGATTACTAGAATCACCTCATCTTCTTCTAGGAACACTAGCTACAACAACAAAACAACTGTTGGAACACTGATACTCATAACTTGATCAAATCTTCATGAAAACCTTTGAAACTTCATGTGGATAAACTAGATATACTTTTCAACAAACCCTTTAATCCACAACTCCTTATCCTCAATATACTAGCCTAGCCATCATACTAAACTTCGTTGCATCATTGACAATCTACAACTTATTTTATTACAATTTTCTAAATATCCTCAACATATACAACCTTAAAGACACTAATTCCAATAGTGTTGAAATCAATGACAACCACATATCAGCATCTTAGTCCCAAGGCTCAATTCTTGGGGCACAAAATCCACAAAGGGACCTAATTGAGATGTTTCAAAATCAAGGTCCCAAGACCCGTGGAGGACAAAGACGCCCTAGGTGGCATTTTAGTCCCAGTCCACAAATTAGGGACACTAACATAGACACATTAAATCATCATTTATATTTTGGGGTTTTTTGTTATTTTCCATGAAAATATATAATTTATAGGGATTGTGGATGCAAAATAGGAACAATTAAGCTGTAAATGAGCATAAATAAAGCAAGGTGGACCCAAACAACTGTGGAATGAAAGAGTGTGCATTTTACTACACTACATTTAGCCCCCACTTAAGTGAGAGGATTAATTTGATTTAAACTCACACTAACGTAGCCAACCACATAATCAAGAGGGGTTCAAATGTACAAATGTTAGTAAGATAGGATGACAACAATAAAGAGGGTGGTCAATCCCCTAGGATAATGATCCTCTAGAAAACTAATATAGGCACAAAGGAACACACATGCAGGCTATATATGAAGCCAAAATCAGATCACAAACATACAACATCAAAGATAGGAAAAAAAAAATAGATAAGAACTACAATGGATCAAGCTTCAACTGGCCATCCAACATGGTTGACCGAATCAAGGATTGAAGAGGGTTTATAAGTGGAACACATTGTCCACTATGCAAACTAAATACATGCTCATGAGGGCTAGTGGGAGCTCTTTTTCCACTAGGTGAGCCCCAACATAATACCCCAATGACTATGATAAGGACGAAAGGAAAAATGCAATGCAACAAGAAAAAGAGAGATGTTCAAAGGGATTTTTTATCTAGTTCATGTGAGGTCTTAATCTTAGTGGACATCTTTCCTAACATCTCCAAGAGAGGACCAATCAAACGATCAATGATTCACCACTTAGGGGATGTATTTCGTCACACCAATACTAAGGGGAACATAATATGCTGAGATAGGTCACAGTCTTCATGGGCATTACTCCCAATGTCATGACAAAGATGAAAACACATCATATGAAGAAAGAAAATCACATCAAGGAACATGGAAAAACAATTTCAAATGAAATCATACCAAAATAATTCCAATGTATGCCCCCACTTTAAATAAATTGCTAACACCATACTATGAGAAATTACTTTAAAGTAGACAAAAAGGGAAAAGAAAAGAGAAAAGAGGGTTTCCCCTAGAAACACATAAGGGATCTATGAATTCAGGGTCAGTATTTGTCTTTGTTGCAATGATATTAAAGATCTTAGAACAATCATCATTCCCAAAATGCACACAAAACTAGATGAATGACACAAAGAGAGAAAAAACAAAGAAAATCCTTTTGGATCAACATGCAAGAGACATAGGGTGTCTTGATGCCTTTCATCAGCCCCAAAATGAAAAGACAAGACAAAAGAAAAAATGAAAAGAAAAATATTTTGGGTCAACAAGGAAGAGAGATAGGGTATCTCCATGCCTTGCATCATCCCAAAAATGAAAACACAAGACAAAAGAAAAAAGATAAATGAAAAGTGAAAATCTTAGGACATAGAGAAGAATTAAGGTACAAATAAAGAAATACATAAAGAGAGAGAAACATAAAACATAACATCACAGGGGATTAGAATACACACATGCAAGTGAAAGAAAAAAAAGAAAAATTAAAAGACTAGTAGTGAGAAGGATCACATGAAGTTTAGTACTAGGAGAATCACTATGTTACACATGCTGAATTGCTTGGTTTAGGAGGATCATCGTGGTTGTTATCGTTTAATCTCATGGATATGGAAAATAACATATTCAATTCATTATCCTTTTCCTCATCGATTTTAGTTGTTACCTCATCATCATCCAAGTTAGTAATAGAGGAGGCTCATCGTTTATTGCTTCTTTCAAGTTTTGATTATGATTTTCAATGTTGTTCTCATTATGAATTTTTTGAGAAATAGCACGATGCCTATGTCTACACTCTCCAGTATTGCAATTTATTTAATTCTGATTTTTAAATTGTGTTTTTGTAGGAGTGAGTGGATCAACCATAGGTTAATTTTCATATTTTGAGGTAATAATGGAAGAAACCATAGAAGGTTTTGAACCACTTTCTCTTTTCCTTTATAAATTTTCTTACACGACAACTTAAGACTTGTTTGGTTTTCTCTAGGTCTCTTGTAGGAAACAGGTAAGGGTGTGTTTATTCATGGGTCTTGGTTGGTTGGAAGAGATTTAGGCTCATCATTTTCTTGTTTAGGGGGTGGAGGAAATAATTCAAGGGATAGCCTAGTTATGCATTTTTCTTTGAAATTTTTGTAGGATAGGAAAAGGAAGTCTTCACATTGTCATATAGGTTCCATGGGCTAAGGCTAGAAATAGTTTAAGGAGAAACTTACATGGGAAGATGGGGGTCTAAATCCACTATGGTGTATGGTGAATATTTCATTGCCGACTAGAAAATTTAAGCACTTATGGACAATGGATGGGACCTCATTCATGGAGTGAAGCCATTTTTAGCCTAACTTCACATGAAATTGGTCTAAATTAGAGAGAGAATGATACATTAGATTTATTTGGTCCTACTTGTAAAGGGAGTTTGACCGAGCCCATCATAACATGAGCAAAACCATCATTCATTTTGATCCATGCTTTTGGTTTATCATATCTATCTTGAGTTATTTCATGCACATATAAGGGTTATTCTATGATCACATTCTCTCCACAAATGGATTAATTAAAATACCAAGAGTGGGCTTATTATTTATGTTTTTGTCTATGTAAAGAGGACCATCAGGTGCATGTTTAATTATTTCATTTGAAGATAAAACATTGTCAATTGTTTTCTATTTATGAGGCTCGATGTCAAACACTCATATAATTGTATCAATATGACTTTTTTCATCAATATCTATAAGATTTTTTTCTTTAGTCCTCATATCTTCATCATCTATGTCAACATTCATCACATCAATCTTAGTTTCTCTAGCCTTGAAAAATAAAATATTATGGTTGGGCATGGGATTGTTAAATATTTGAAAGTTTTGGTTGGGAGGAGCTATAGACTTATTACCTTTTTCATTCACACCTCCAATTATGATCTGATTGGAATCAATGAGGTCTTGCACAAGATGTTTAAGACACTTGCATTGCTCTATATCATGTGATTTTTGTTGGTGATAAGAATAATAGGTATAGTGTCTAAAGCTCAGTGGTAATTGTTTTTTGGGGTCAATGGGTCAGATGGGAGATAAGGTAAGCATTTTTTTGTTAAAGATTTGGGTCATGATGTTGTGAAGGGTGTCGATTAAGGGAGTAAATTATATTTTTGGATCCCCAAATATATAAGGATTACTCTTCTTTATAGAGGCTACTTGGGTATCAATGGGTTGGGTAGGTTGAGAGGTGGAATTTAGTTTAACTAATCTCTTATGTTATCTTTTCAAAGGTTGATAAGTGTTTTGATTTGAAGTTTAAGACTTTTCAAGATGAGTAGGGGAAGATTTTGGTTCACGAGCACTTATAGCATTTGGTAATCTCTAAGGGAAATACATAGGTGCATGAAGAAATGAAATTTCTTCATGGTGAGCTTCTCCATTATTTTGTTGTGTAAGTTTCCTATGAACATGTTTTGGAGGTGAGAATCATGAACCTTCACATTGTTTTAGCAATAAAGTGATTGATAGTGTGAAATAAAGTCAGTGACTTTTTCACCTTAATTTTGCTTGCATCACCTCAAATCCACCAATGTCATCTCAGGAACCATGTGCACTTGTAAATTGTTAATAAAGGCCTCAAAAATTTCATTAATGAACGAATTGAGTTATCCGGTAATGCAGAAAACTAGTCCAAGGCCATGTCTTTCAAGGATTAGGGAAAACGTTTAGCAAAAATTTCATTGTCAAGGATAAAGTCACTACACAAAGTAGTGAAGGAATTAAAATGATTAGTAGGATCTCCTATTCCTCCATATTTATCAAATCTAGGGATCTCTATACCTTGTGGAGTTAGAGTTCTCAATATCTCCAAAGATAATGGATTACTCATTACATAGTATGAAGGTGGACCCTTTTGATTTTGATTTTATGGTAGAAACTTGGCATTCAAGGGATGAAAATATTTGCAAAAGGTGGTTAATTATAGGATCATTACTTGTAGAGTGAGATTGAGGTGAATATGGTGGTGGTGCTTATGTGTTGGAAGGACAAATGAATGTATTTCTTGTGGGAGGAGGTATGAGATAAGATGCCACATAGGTATAAGGAGCACTAGTGGAAATGTGTGAGGTAGGAAGGATATTACTAGTTGGTTGCATCATTTTGGTCACTTGAGGGGTTGTGTAGGTGAGAATGGATGTTATGGTTGAAGAGGGAGGATTTTTATTTCCTCCTTGCACATATTTTGAAGTTTGAGTTCCATTGTTGGTGGAAAGAAAATGCGTTCTAAATATGTGAGCTATGTTACACACAAATTTGGGTCCTTCATCACTTTCCATCATGTGGTGAATACTAGCTGTACACATCTAAAAATGGTCACGGTTAACAAAACCTGTTAATTAATTAAATATGAATTATTTAGTTAATATTCTTAAGTCATCTACATATAAATAAATTTAATTATTTATTTATATTGTTCATTTTTCCAATTCTTCTAGTTTAATTAAATAAATAAAAATTATTTATTTATTATTATTTTCCTCTTAATTAAATAAATAGATTTGATAATTTATTTATATTAATTATCGCAAGTTTAAATTCAAAATTTTAATGATATTCTTCATTTCCTATTTAATTAAATATTTCCAATATTTAATTAAAGCGCTTTCTTTCTAAATTCTTTATTCTTTTCCACTTAATTAAATATTCTAAAAATATTTAATTAAAAGCTTTCTTTCCTCCATAATTAAATATTCTATAATATTTAATTAGAAACTTTATTCTCTTCATATTTAATTAAGTATTTTATTTATTTAATTAAAGCACTTTTTATCATCTCTCACACATAATTAAATATTATTTATTTAATCTATGGAAAAATCTTCCATCTTTCTCTGAATTTTCCATCTTTCTTTCAACTTCTCGATCTCTCACCGTTCATCTTAACAGGTCTAAACTCAACCGTTGATCCTTGCAAACTAGATTCTTGCCTTCAAAAATCTATAAATACAACCCTCTTATGAGTTGAGAAGGGACCTCGAATCTTAGATTTCATACGCAGTCATTATAGTTGCATTTTAGTATTATCAGCATTCTAGCATCGTATTATTTATGTTTCAAAGATTAAATCATTTAGTCACATGTACATGCATTTCAACTAATCTCATTCTCCTAAGCTGCCATTTCAACAAGCTGGTGCTTACACAACTAAGAGCCAACACCTTTCATCAAATCCATTGGAGATAGAGGATGATGGGATGAATTTGAAGAAATTGTTAGAGTTTGCATTTATGCTTTTTAGTTAGTTTTCTTTCAATACAATGTCTTATCGGTGTGTTAGTTTCTTGTTTAATTAACCATGTTTTCTAATGACATATTTTTGGCACCCACCATGGGGCATCTCCCCATCTTTAATATTTTTACTGTAGGAATTTTCTGACAGGTGACGGATCAGAGTTGCACTTCGGTGCATACGAGCTTTCTTTCGGCGCATTCTAAGACTATTTTTGCACATCTAGATACTCTTTCGGTGCATCCAGAGATTGTTTTGACACATCTAGATACTGTTTCAGACCATTCAGGGACTATTTCGACACATCTTGTTTTGATCTTTCAACACATTTGATAACTATTTCGGCGCATTGGGGACCTATCTTAGTGCATACAGGGGGTTTGTAAACATAAATTTTGATTTCAACGCCATCCGCGGACAAAATATTTCATTTCTGTTTTAAGAAAAAACAACCAACCCTAGGATAGAAATTTAAAATTTGGAATCTATCAATCTAGGGTAGTCACCACACACTATTTTTATAGTTAAAATGAACCCCATGCCTATTGTGAAGAAACATCTTCACTTAGTTTAGATTATTTGTCATTTGGTGCTATAAAAATAGCATTGTTTGCTTTGTCTGTGGCAATAGGTCTATGCTCTCCCCTTAACAGGGTGACCAGAATACCAGACTACCTTTTCATTTTCCTGCAATGTTTATGCTTGATTACATCCTTTAGAGGGCCTACTCTTGTGTGAAAAAGTACTCACCCAAGAGGAATGACCTAAGTGGGAACAACTAAAGCCAGGTTTTCCAACCCACTATAATCAAAAGAGAACTTAGGGAAAGTCCATAATTTGATGACAGTGTGCAAGATAACCATCACCAAAGCCTTTGTTCTAAAGGTTGGGAGGTCTCCTGAGTGAGTTTATCTATTACCGCACTGAATGGAAACCTTGACTATGAACCATAGTGTAGAAATCCATCCGTGTTAGTATCCAAACATCATTTTAATCACAGTGCAGGAAGAGGGAAGAATCTACCCCCAAGACACTCACCATATAGTCGCCACAAATTGTTTGCTCAAGGGATTCGGTATCCACTTCCGTCACCTTCAGTACGCACTTGGAAAAGACAAAAATACGGGTTCCCTCTAGGGGGTGACAGGGTTGTGTGAGTTGATGTGATTTTAAGTTGTGGGCTATGATTACTATGATGGCCTATTTGACAACTAACATTGAGTTTGATTGGAATGCTTATCTTGTTTAAAACCAGTGAAAATCTTAAGAACATACACTCTTTGTTTAGATTTAGGATTAACAAAACAATTGTCTGCTTCTCTATGTTTTTTTTTTTCACATTTAAATCAGACTAAGATCATCCAAAAATATCAAACTGTCCAGATATGTTTGTCTCAAAAGTCAAGGTGGATAATTTAGTGCATCCCTGGTCTATTTCGGCTCATTGCTGCTCTATTTTGGCACATTGTTGCTCTTTTTCAGCGCATCGTTGCTTTGTTATAACACATCTATGCTCTGTTTCGGTGCAATCATGCTCTATTTTGGCGCATCTGTGCTATGTTTCGGTGCATCCATACTCTATTTCAGCACACTTGTGCTCTATTTTGGCCCATCCATGCTCTGTTTCGGTGCATCTATGCTCTGTTTTGGTGCATAGGTGGTCTATTTTGGTGCATTCATGCTCTATTTCAGTGCATGTGTTGTCTGAACCTAGGTAACTTTCTGACATTCAAAAATTAGTCATCTCAGTCTAAGTTTCCTCCATGCTCAAAGTTTGGAAGTCTGCAACTTTTTCCAAGAAGTCTCTAGAAAGGAAGATTATAAAGCCAAAGAAACCTCTTGGTTATAAATAATTATTGAAGAAGAGGAAATTTCTATACCAAAGTCGAAAGGTCTTGCTTGAACATAGGACCTTTATTCACCGATATCACGACTATATTAGAGGTTTCACTGATGATTATGTTGTAGAACCTTTAAACTCATGAGCCTTCTTTCAAATAAGAGCCCTTTCTCAAAGGCACATCCACAATCAGCATATTTGTTCTTCTTATATTCCCCAACCTGCAATTACATAGGCTACTCCTCCCAATCAAATTCTACAATAGAGAACTCAAACACATTAGGCATCCATCAAATCCATCTTTTTACAAAGCTATGATCAAGCCTCACAAAGTGCAAAATCATCTTTATTTTTTATCTTTGGTTTAATTCCCGTAAACAGGATTTTCATCCTTTCAATCAAGGAATCACGAACTAAAGATTAATTTTTTTTTTAAATTCATAGAATCTTCATTCTATCCTGACTTTCATATCCATCAACTTTGCAATATTTCATTCTTTTGATCAAGAATAGTAGAATTGGAGTAAATTTTATGCCTGTTGTCACAAGATCTCAAAAGCACATAGAAAAAGATGAAAGTACAGTAAGAAAAATGGGTGATAATAGTGAGAGGGAAGAGATCCCTTGTCATAATTCAAATACTAAAGAAATAACAGAAGAAAAGCTCCAAGAAGAAGAGCAAGATCCCCTATTCCATACCCTTATGGAAAGGATTTTAGAATGAAACAAGGAGCTAAGCTACCTACTGATTTTAATATAGAAGGGATTAAAGAAAATCTTGAAACTCCTCCTAATGATTTTATTGCCCTTACTCAAAAAATCAAGGAACTACAAGGGAAAATAAAATAAATGCAAGGGGGTACCACAAAGAAGTATGTTTTTGATGACATATGTCCTTATCCTTTTAATAGGAATCTTCAAATGATTCCCTTTCCAAAACATTATGAAATCCCTAAATTTGATAAGTATAATGGGAAAATTGATCCCATTGAACATGTGAGGGATTTTCGAAATATGATCCTAGAATTCGCTCACAAGGATACCTACTTAATGCGATTGTTTCCGCGAAGTCTGCATAGACAATCCATGGAGTGGCTTTCAAAAATCACTCCTCCCATCAAAACCTTTGAGGAGTTAATAAAAAAATTTATATCACAATATTCCTACAACATCCAACGCCAGATAACCATGCTTGATCTTTGTAAGGTGAAACAAAAAGTAGGGGAATCCTTCACTACATTTTTACAAAGGTGAAGAAGGGTGTTTGCTAGATACTCTCGCCCTGTTCCTGAAATGGAAAAGATGGAGATCTTTATCAATAGTCTAAATCAAGAAATGAGTTACAGACTAAACCTTCATTCTCCTCAATCATTTGAAAAATTGATTGAAAACACGATTACTATTGAAGGTGCTTTGATCAAACATGGAGTTCTGAAAATTGCTAAGGAAAATTCAAATTCGTACAACACCATAATAACAACAATGACAAGTCACGATTTTGGACTCAAAATGAAAATGTTGTGAATGATGGGGTAGTAGATGTTAACAACGTGAATGTTAAGCCTACCATCCTTAATGTGTCAGGTGTTCAACGTAGAAATAATACTAGAAATTCTAGTACCCAAGGCAATGTTTCCAATCAAGGGAACACAACTAATAATTATGTAAATAATTTTGGCAATAACCAAAATTCAAATATGCCAAGATCTTCATATTTTTTGAATCAACAAAGTTTCACTCTCTTGGGCCAATCTTTGGAATCCATTCTCAAAGAGTTATTGAATCAAAACGCTATTACATTGCCACCACAAAGAGATAATGAGCACAAATTAAACAACCATCATGGAATGACTCACACTTTTGTGATTATCATAGGTGTAAAGGTCATGAGACAAGCAATTTCCAAGGGTTGAAGAATATTGTTCAAGATTTGATTGATAACCATAGCATCATGGTTGAGGGACATAATGTCAATAATGACCATTAGGTATTCAAGGATCCTCTCCCTAATTATCAAAAGGGGGAATCTTTGGGTGATAAGGGAAAGAATGTTAATTATGTCCATGACGTCATTATCAATCATATTTATACTGATGATCAACACATCAATGCTCTCTGAATCAAAGGTAAGAAATAATATCGAGAGGTAAATGCTATGACAAGGGGACAAGCAAAATCATTGTTAGAGGAAGCTCATCTAAAGTAGACATTCCCCCTCCAAGTAAATACAATTTGGTTGATCAACTATGAAAAACATCAGCCCAAATTTCTATCTTGAAACTGTGAACCCCTAAAACTGCATATGCACAAAGGAAGTCAAACGTTGTTAGTGTTAGTTCAAATATGCATGTAACAATGAGGGATTCCCCATAAAATCCATCTATCTAAAACTTAAGTTAGGAAATGAACACAATGAAATTACAATATTTAAATCCTAATTAAGCAAATAGCATGTTGATTCCATGGGGGAATTGGTGCCAATTGTATGTTGCAATTGGCCCTTTCCCAATTCCTAATTGCAATGTTTGATTAAATGAGAGAAATGGTCAAATCTCCAAAGAGATTTGAGCATAACCTTGCTGCAAAATCTCAAATATGGTGGATGATTGGATGAAATTGGCAAAATTAGCTCTCAATGTGGAGAGAGTAACTTTGCATATGAGTTGTGGATGATGATTGAGGAGAAGAGTCTCCAATTTATAGATTTCAATCTTGAAAGAATGAGTGAAAATAAGCAATGTGGGATGAAAGATAGTTCAATGGCATTGTGCCACTTGTCCAAATGTGATTGGATGAGGAATGAGCAAGTTTTGGCCAATGTGCCAATAAATACAATTAGGTGGCATTTCAAACTTGAGAAATGACATGTTGAAGAGGGAAAAGAAATGAATTTAATGTCACTTGGCTCAAGGTCAAAGACATGTAAGAGGCTTTGAATGCCTTGTTGGAAGGACCAAGTCCACTTGGCCTTTTTGAATTCAAATGAGGGAATATTCCCTTTTGATGCTTTGTGAGGGAAAATAGAGAATTAAATAAATCAAAGTAATTGATTTATTGTGCAACTTGCATTCTCTAGAGGATTTTAGTGATAGGGATTAAGTTAATCAAGGATTTGATTAATTTAATGAGGAATTAGGAGATGTGACAATTTATGAATCAAATTGAGAGGAAAGGTTTAATTGAATAAATGATTTTGATTTATTTAACTAAGGAGGAATATGTTAGATTAAATTAAATAATGTTTTAATTTATTCAATTTAATAAGAGGACTTTAGAGATTTAATCAAATAAAATGAATTATTTAATTAAAATGAAGTTTACATAATTAATTAAATAAAATTGATTTATTTAATTAACGGGAGATGGTGACCTAATTAGATAAAGTTGATTTATTTAATTAAGAGATGAAGAGTGATGAATTTAATCAAATATAGATTATTCGATTAAATGACTAGCAAAGGAGATGATTCAAGATGAAATAATGTTAGTAAACCAAGATCCAGTGTGTCAGATCGAATTGTACATTTTCCATGTCTACATTTTGCCCCTCTTTGAAGCAATGTACTTGTTGCATTGATTCAAAGAATAAATTGTTGTGATCAAAGTTCAAAATTTCTCGATTTTTTCAGATGCTCCACTATTTCCCTAGCAAAAGGATTATGCTGGTATATTGCCCCCTCGAGAGATCAAATGGAAATGTATCATTTTCCAATTGAGATCGTGATAAAATGTGAGAGAAGTGGTTCTAATGATCAGAGGACGAAAGATAATTCTTTGATGTAGATTAATTTGATGATGTGTAGATAGTCATCAGCAATGGGTAGCCTTGTGTATATTTTGATACAACACACTGATTTTAGATAGAAATGTTAGTAAAGATAGAAGAATAAGAAGAATAAGATGGATGGAAAGAGGATCCACATGAGTTCACATTATTACCGATGATGATGATGATTTGCATTGCTAGGAATTAAGATTTTCAAAGGGGTCAATTGTGTTATGTTTGATAACATACATAGGTATGATGCATCAAGGTATAAAGGACCAAGATGGCATTGTACCTAGTGTGATGGACTTTGACTCGTTAATCAGATAAGAGTATTCTTGTTCACACTTGACATACAAAACTTTATTCGAAATGTAGTTTAAATATTCTAAACATCTCGAGCCAAAACATAAGGAGGCAAGCCTTATTATGTGGTCAACAAGATATCTACAACATCCTCCCTACAAACAAAACAAAGCATGTATGACGAAATTATTTTACAAGAATATCCAACAAGCACAGCAGATAAAAATATAATGATCATTGTCCCATTCCTTTCTCTCTAAACCTGTTTTGTTTAGGCATCATCGAGAGGTCCTTGGAATGAGCACAAAATAAGATAAGTCAATAAAAGACTAGACAAAGCAAACAAAACAAGCTAATGTTCTTCATACCACTAGCCAAGACTAACTACTATGAGGGGGTACCTGATGCTTATGTCCATCGCAGGAAAGCTTCATCCTAGGACATGTTGTGATTAGGGTTTTGGTGTCACTGATTGGGTGATAAGCTATTGATACTCCGAGTTGACCAACTTGCTTGCTTACTACTCTAGACTTGAGACTTTGACGATTAAGCATTCACTTTGGAACCTGCTAAACTTGCTTCTGATTGACTCACCAAAGGGTGAAAGTGACAATTGACTTTATTATGAGTGAGATGATCACGAGTGAAAGCAAGATGAAATGGATGCACCATTTTGGATTTTTAGATATTTTGAGGTTGTTTTTGGTATTTTCACATTTTTCAATGTTTTTGGATTTTGTGTCTCAGGGGCCGATCAAGGATGGCCTTGCCTACCTTTAAGCTCAGAGATGACGTAGTTTGACAAGGTGACAAACTGACAAGACTTGATGAAATTTTTGATGATTTTTTTGATATTTTGACCTGTTTTTGGATTTTTGAATGATTTGGATTTTATTTTATTTTTTATTTTTATTTTTCTGATGTTTTTGAAATTTTGATGAGTTTTTTTAATGTTTTTAGTTTTTTGCATGATTTGACAATTTCGATATGGATATGTGATGATATCAATGCTCTATTTTGAGATTTTGTTGAAAACCAAGCTTAATGTTGATCAATCGGATTGATGGATGGATAGTTTGACTAAGTGTGTTAAGTCAAATGAAAGTGATAATGCACTTGTAAACTCCAGGAAGTTGTGTTATCCTAGAATAAATTTGTACAAAAAGGATAATTTGGCTAGGTGTGTTAAGCCAAACAAGATGATTATGGATTTGATAATTTGGCTAAGTGTGTTAAGCCAAACAGAGTGATGATAATGAACTTGTAAACCCCAGGAAGTTGTGTTATCCTAGAGTAAACTCATACACAAGATGATAGTTTGACTAAGTGTGTTAAGTCAAACAAGGTGATAATTGATTGGATTCAATTGATTAAGATTGATGAAGCTTGATTTGGAACAAAATTGCTTTGATGATTTGATGTGATACTGATGTACACATTAGATGAAACTGATATTGATTGTTTGGATTAATGTTTGATGAAAGACAAAACTTGATAAGGAACATCTTCTTGTCAAAATATGCCATGGGCTAGTGATTTAGATTTTTGGATCACAAATGCTTGACCAATTTGATTTTGTGTTTTCCAATGTTTGGATCACCACATAAGTTGGATGATATACATCAAGATTTATTTTCGAAGCAAGATGCAAATATCTGCCCCTAGTGTCTAGAAATGTTTAAACAACCATGGGTAGATTCTTGGACAAATGGATATGGATTATCCTGCGATAAGGTAAGGGTGTTCAAATTAAGAATTCTCATTCAGATAATGCTTCAAGGCTTAGATAATGTTGGGTAGGATGGGATCAATGAAAATGACCCATGTCAAGATCCTTGCCATAAACAAGTGTAAAATATGCACCAAGTTTTCATTAAGATTAAGATACCTTGGAGTATGGCTGCAGATGGATGAAAATGGATTGGATAAACTGTTCATGGATGAACGAATGATATGGCTCAAATGATGGCTCTATTGTGGATGCGATGAGATGCTTTCTCTTGAACTAATGCATGTAGATGCTCGATTCTACACATGACACCTATTTGTCAGGTTTTCATCATGGTACTTGTCCAAAGCGCCATCAAAATGGTTTTCGCTAAAGGACGATTTTTTTCTTTACTATTTTCAATCCTTTTTCTGATTTTTTTTTTTTTTTTGGATTTTATTTTTTATTTTTTTATTGTCGCCAAGATGCCTGTTTGCCAGGTTTTCATCAAGGTGACCATTTTTTTATGACCTTTTTCTAATTTTTTTCTATTTTCTGAGAGATTTTAAGCTGATGTTGAATCATCTAGTACTATTGACATTGATGCTCTTTTCATGACATGCCATCGGTATCCTACTTGAAGAAGTTGTTTTTCCAAGACACGTGTACTTGAATGCAACTTTTGAGATCCCTGATTTGCTTTGCTGATACCAAAGTTAACTCTATCTTTGTGCGCACATCGTGATAGAGTGCCTTCTTAATCCTTATGATGAAGGGTCATTGCCAACACATGGTCAATGTGAGAATTGGATATCATGTGTGGAGGCATGGATGGAGTGTGTTTAGGAATAACCGATGGATTGGTTGATAGTTTGGAACCTTTGATTCTCCAAACTTGGAAAGATGAGCAATGATGGGTGGATATGGAAGTGTGAATGGAATTAGGACCAACTACTTGATACAGTTTGTACGTCGCTTGAGAAGCATGCATTTTTCTTTGTGGACATCTTGGATGGATACTTTTCTCTTTTTTATTTTGCCCCATAGTTTCTCTGACTAATGGAGTTTGATAGGGATAGTCATTCTTTGTATTCTTTGGTATCCACTTGTATTTTATTTTTCCTTCGTGCTTTGTCCTTTGATTCAAATCTTTCTTTTGTTGTTGGTCCCAATTCCTGGATGGGGTGATGGGTGGATGGAGATTCATGACGTAGCGGGTTGTAGTATTGGCATTGGTTTCATCATAAGGATTCTTCGTGCTCCCTATGTTGACGTTTGCTCGAGATGAAGTTGCCCCCAGTTTTGTGGAAGTATCACTAATATGTTGATATCCCTTTATTGTCGAATAACCAAGGCCTTGATGCTTAGGATTGCCAAAAATCTGCACTGGTTTTAGGATACCTTGTTCATGTAGGCCTAATCCTCTACCATGATAATTCATCTGCTGAAAAAATTTCTCTACAATAGGATATGATTTACCTTGGAAACAAGGTGCTAATCCTTCTCTGCTCTGTGGTGGATCTTCAAAGGTCATAGCTCTTTCATTGATAAGATGATTTTCCCTTACAAAGGTGAGTGATCCAACTTTATAAGTGACAGGATCCTCCATATGTGGGATGAATGCCTGATCGATATCTTTAGCTTGATCTTGTGAGATATCAGATTGTAGTGCTTCTTCAAGAAGTGTTGATGCTTCAATGTCCACAGAAAATTCTTCCTCATGATTCATTCTTGATATGCTTTCACATGATGTTTCTAATTCATGACTTACATAGGAACCTTCTTTGTGATTTTCTTTTGATATGTTTTCACAAGATATTTCTACATCTTGGTCTTGTGTACAAATTTTAAGAGTAGGAGACTCTTGTTCCTTGGTAATTATTTCAAGAGTATGAGACTCTTGTTTTGAATGAAGATCATCTATGTGTCCATCCAAAGAAAGCATCCCATGGGTAGATGGAGGAGTATGTGCTATGTGGATGTGGTCATCTTGTATGGATAGGAGAGTGTCCATTATATTATTGTAGTAGCTTGGAGATATAAATTCTTGATCTTGAATGATTTTAGAATTTCTTTTGACATTATTTGGATCAAGTTCTTGACATGGGTCAATTTCAAAGAATGGATTGCTTTCTTGGATATCTTCAGTAGGAATAGGAAGTTTCTCAAATTTTATGAGGTCAAAAGATGTCCATATGTTTTGGAAAGGATCATTGCTAGACCTTGGTGAAAGATGTTCATCATGCTTTGGAGTGAATTCTTGAGATATGTCTTCTAACTCATTAGGTGATGTAGAGACATTTTCAACATTATCATTGGTCAAAGGATCTTGATCATCATTTTGAATGATTGTGGTGGGAATCAGTTGCAAGCTTTGTTGTGGTTCGAGTAAGGCCTACATTTTTTGTTGAGCCAACAACGCTTGTTGTTCATCATGTTGTTGTGCCAACAATGCTTGTTGTTGGGCTTGTTGTTGAGCTACTTGTTGATGGATTGCTTGCAATAGTGCCCGAAGTTGTGTTTGCTCCTATTGAGCCTAGTGTTGGGCTTAAGCTTGAGCCTGTGCTTGTTGGGCTACTTGAGCCGCTTGCGCAACTTGTGTGGCTTTTTGGGCTTGGAGTGCCTTTTGGCAGGCAGCTTGTTGTGCAGCTTGCAACGTGATGGAGAATGAATTTGTCATGTTGTGTTTTGGCAGTGGTGGAGGTGGGTTGGGAATGGTGTTGATTGTTGGGGTGAGTGGAACAATATCATTGATTTCCAAGGTTTGAGTGGTGAATGGTGTGATTGAGATTCTTGGTCTTTGAGACATTAGGGGAACAGTAGATGTGTTAACCGTTGGGGTTTCTTGCGTGGTTGCCATTTGTTGTTGTGATATTGTTGGAAAAATGGGATGATTTGGTATTATAGGTTGATTTAGGTAACTTTGATTTTGCATGGTGTTACCTTGACTTGAATCAACATATGGAGTTGCCAATATACTGCCAAGATTTTGAACAACATTAGGGGGATTTGAAAGCATATCTATCCCAAAGTTCACCAAGTATGGATTTGAAATGGTCATGTTTGGTAAAGTTGCACTTGGTATGTATGGATTTGGTGGGATAATGTTGTTTGGAAAACTCATGCATTGAGCATTTGGTTGATAGATTTGCAAATTTGGACTTGGATTTAAATCTATCATTGGGAAAGGTGTTCCAAACTTTAGATTGGGCATACTCACATTTGTATTGAAGTTTGGAGGAGATAATGATGACATGTATAAATGTGAGTTTTGATGATCAATTGGCATTGTGAGACTTGGATAGTTTGGATGATTTGGATTGCTCATGATGGATGAATCAAGTTTAAAATCCATGTCCCTCTTGTGTTTTGACCTTGTTGCGAGAGTGAACCTCTAAGGTGTTTAGGACCAATGATGAGATGAAAGATGAAAGGGGTGAATGATGTGGGTGCTTTGAACTTTTAGAAACTTTGGATCAATGCTAGACTTTAGGAGTTGGTTTGATTCGATTTGGGATAGTTTGACTAGGTGTGTTAAGCCAAACAAGATGATGGTGAACTTGTAAACCCTAGGAAGTTGTGTTATCCTAGGGAAAACTCACATAAAGAATGAATTGGCTAAGTGTGTTAAGCGAATCAAAGTGGTCATGAACTAGTAGACCTCAGGAAGTTGCATTATCCTAGAGGCAAATTTGTTCAAGAAGATTGATAATTTGACTAGGTGCGTTAAGTCAAACAAGGTGATGTTGATTTTCCAAAAGTCTAGCATGAATGATGTTTCCAAGGTTCCAAAAGTTGTTGGTGAGATGAGTTTTGACTGATTTAATGGTTGAGATATGGATGAAAGTGATTGAATTTGATCCTAGACTTGACCTAGAATAACACTTCTGCTTACAAGACCTTGATGTTGAAGAACATGCTATATTTCCTATGGGAGGAAAGAAAACCTTTCAAAAAGTTCGGGATTCTATTGATAGTAAAATTGATACAACTCAGGATTGTTCCTTGAAGCTTTTTTGTAAAAGTTGTAGACCAATCTCTCTCTAAATTCGAAAAGTCTCTCAAGACACTCCTCACGAGCTTTCAAACTAAGCTTTTTGAACTTTGGTTTTGGGATTTTGACCTTACGGGAAATCATTTTAGAAAACACATGTGTAATTCAATTTGTCTCTTTATCTTGGTTAAATGAGGTTCTTTTTATCCCAGACACTTGCTTGCTTAGGTTTTCAAACTATATGTCTAGTGTCCCATTTTCTTTCTCATCCCATAAGGTCCTTTGTGTGGAAATCGAGGAAAATAGGGAAAAAGTTCCCTATGTTTATCCTTATTGGAAACAAATGATGGTAGAACTTGTACACTTAGAAACCTCTAGGAATGTGATTCCTAGGGAAAGCAAGAGTGGGCAAGTTCGTCAATAGGTATTTGTTTCCCACAAGGTGTTTGAAATTTCAAAGTTTTTTGTGTATGTTTATTTTTCAAAATGTTTTCAAGATCAAGCAATGTGTTTTTCCCAAGCACTTTTAGACTCCTAGGTTGATGAGGAGATACCTTGTTGGGTTCCCACTTGGATAAATCCAGATGTGCATATCTTGTGCGAATGGCTAAATGCTTGACCACACTGGCTCCCCTCCACGACACTCACTTATTTGGGTCAGCCAAGCATTAGTACTCATGAATCTCCCATGGCATACCTTTCATTTCCACAACAAGACCGCATGTTACATGGGGCAGCTTCAAAGGACATAACCTTTTGCACCAACAAGATAGACAAGGTTTTGGCCTTTTTCTAAACAAGGGGTTCTAATTCGGGCATTCCGTTCATGGGGGATTATCCAACATCAGCGAGAGTCCATTGCTGTCCATCTCATCGGAATAATCCTCATGATATTCGCCTTTGTTCCAATATCCACACTTATATCCCGAGTGGAAGTCGCTTGGCTTTAGCGTGTTCCCAATTGGGTTGTTCCCTTGGGTGATTACTTTTTCCCACAAGGCAAGCCCTCTAGGTTAACAAAAGCAAGCTAACATATCCCGTTGTTCACACAACCCTTGTTGAAAAACAAAGGGGAGAACCTCTGCAATATATCGTGCTCACACTCGCATGTTTTGTTCAATTTTAAGTGCCCAAATCAAATGTGGAGGCAATCTTTTCGACAAGTTAATATCACTAAAATGCTTTTGATTCTCAAGATCGCTATAAATTGCGAGAGAAACACATACGCATTTTACTGATCTTAATTTGTTAAAATTTTTGCAAAACATAAAAGACACATGTTCAATTTTATCCTTCAAAGCAATGATGAGTTCATTTTAGAAGCACCAAAATGAAATGTGAAGTTTGCCTTGTTCAATTTTAAATCCAAATTGAAAACTAGTAAGTGTCTAAAATTCTTTTTAGCCCCTTGGCAACTTTAAAAAACAAAGTTTGTTTGTTCTTTTTAGATCCCAATGAAAAATTAGTAGCCTAAGGTCAAAGATTTTAACAAATTTTCAAGAAGTGTTGAAGAACACTTAAGTGTTTATAAACACTTTGCACAAGATGAACATGAAAATTTAAACATTTTTTAAAGCCCAAAGTAAAGTTATTTTGTCCTAAGGTCAAAGATTCAAAAAAATTTCTCAAGAAGTGTTAAAGAACACTTTTAGTGTTTAGAAACATTTCAGGTTTGTGAAGATAACATGATTATGAACTTCTCCTTTTGCCTCCATCTTGCAAAATAACAGAAAAACAGAGAGTGAAAAAAGGAAAAAACAGCAAATCAGGTTAATATTAAAAAAATATTCAAATTTTATAAACCAGATTGATCCCGCGGCAGAGTTTAGCAAATGTGGTGCTCCTTGGCGGGTGCAGTGCTGCTTAAAAAACATAGGCGGTGCTATACAGCACCGCGCGGTCGACTGTATGTGGTGCTTTGCAGAAATAGAGACTGCGGGTGTGGCAAAGTTTTACACGTGATGGAGTTTGGCAGTGGCAATGTTTGGAAAAATTTCAAATTTGATGCGCGAGAATCAGTTGCGGTGCTATATGGTGCCACGGGCTTCGGGAGGTGCAGTGCAATATAGCGCCGCGTATGAGGATGTGGTGCAATATAGCGCCACGTATGAGGCCGCGATGCATATAGCGCCACGTATGAGGCCATGATGCAATACAGCACCGCGTATGAGGTACGTGGTGTAGTTTCCTATGTATGAAGAAAAACGTGAAGAAAACCACGGAAATTTGAGGAAAAATGTGTCAAAAAGCTTCAAGCCCTCCTTCTAGCACCAAAATGTGAACCCCTAAACTTGCATATGCACAAAGGAAGTCAAACATTGTTAGTCTTAGTTCAAATATGCATGTAACAATGAGGGATTCCCCATAAAATCCATCTATCTAAAACTTAAGTTAGGAAATGAACATCACAATGAAATTACAACATTTAAATCCTAATTAAGCAAATACATGTTGATTACATGGGGGAATTGGTGCCAATGGTATGTTGCAATTGGCCCTTTCCCAATTCCTAATTGCAATGTTTGATTAAATGGGAGAAATGGTCAAATCTCCAAAGAGATTTGAGCATAACCTTGTTGCAAAATCTCAAATATGGTGGATGATTGGATGAAATTGGCAAAATTAGCTCTCAATGTGGAGAGAGTAACTTTGTATATGAGTTGTGCATGATGATTGAGGAGAAGAGTCTCCAATTTATAGATTTCAATCTTGAAATAATGAGTGAAAATAAGAAATGTGGGATGAAAGATAGTTCAATGGCATTGTGCCACTTGTCCAAATGTGATTGGATGAGGAATGAGCAATTTTTGGCCAATGTGCCAATAAATACAATTAGGTGGCATTTCAAACTTGAGAAATGACATGTTGAAGAGGGAAAAGAAATGAATTTAATGTCACTTGGCTCAAGGTCAAAGACATGTAAGAGGCTTTGAATGCCTTGTTGGAAGGACCAAGTCCACTTGGCCTTTTTGAATTCAAAATGAGGGAATATTCCCTTTTGATGCTTTGTGAGGGAAAATAGAGAATTAAATAAATAAAAGTAATTGATTTATTGTGCAACTTGCATTCTCTAGAGGATTTTAGTGATAGGAATTAAGTTAATCAAGGATTTGATTAATTTAATGAGGAATTAGGAGATGTGACAATTTATGAATCAAATTGAGAGGAAAGGTTTAATTAAATAAATGATTTTGATTTATTTAACTAAGGAGGAATATGTTAGATTAAATTAAATAATGTTTTAATTTATTCAATTTAATAAGAGGACTTTAGAGATTTAATCAAATAAAATGAATTATTTAATTAAAATTAAGTTTACATAATTAATTAAATAAAATTGATTTATTTAATTAACAAGAGATGGTGACTTAATTAGATAAATTTGATTTATTTAATTAAGAGATGAAGAGTGATGAATTTAATCAAATATAGATTATTCAATTAAATGACTAGCAAAGGAGATGATTCAGGATGAAATAGTGTTAGTAGATCAGGATCCAATGGGTCAGATCGAATTGTACATTTTCCATGTGTACAGAAACTTTTAAAATTATCACCTACGCATAAGGACATTTTGTTAAAGGAACTTGTTGATACAACTATATCCCCTGATCTAGATATCAATAAATTTCAAGCCATGGTGGGACACTTGTCCTCAACTGCATGTTTATCCTTTACTGAAAAGGATGACTCCTCCATAACCCATCCACATAATTCATCACTTTACTTAGAGGTCATGGTTCACAAAGCCCGCATTAGATGTGTCCTAATAGATGGGGGAGCCGGATTAAACATGTGTACTTTGAAATTTGTCCTAGCTTTGTGATATTCAACATAATCTATAGATTCATGAAGGAAGATTACAATCAAGGCATATGATGATGAGGAAAGGACTTCCAAAGGCCTCATCATGCTACGAGTCAAAGTGGGACCTTTTGTCAGGTTGTATATCGGGATCTAACTTATAACATACTCTTGGGTCATCCATGGATCCATGGCATGCAATTTGTTCCATCCACTTATCATTAGTGCTTGAAGTTTTCATATGATGGACAGGAAGTAACAATACCTATTGATCACATTAGTAGTCAAACTTGTTCTAACCTAAGAGCAAGTCAGGACACACTCATCCCGCACAATAGAGAGGCCTTGTCCATCTCTACCTCCAAGTACAATGAACAAGAAAGTGGAATGATAAGTAATTTTGGCACCAAGCTAAAATTGAAAGATAATGGAGTGGGAGAATATTCTTTATCTCTCTCTAATTTACCCATATCTCCAAGATCCCATGGTCAACCATCAACATCCATACAATAGGCTACAATAGCTTTAGCCTTAGCTTTAGTTCCCATCACCAAGTTTAATGGAGTGTTTATCAAAGAAAATGACATGGACGATAGAGCTATCCTTGATTGGCTCTATAAAGATGAAGAAGAATCAGTACACCATGTCAAGTTGCGCACAAAACAATATGGAAAATGTTACGCTATCATGCAACAAATGGGTTATGAAGGAAATGGCCCTATAGGTAAAAGGAAAGAAGGTATTGTTGAACCTGTCCAACTAAAAATAATGCATCCAAATGATAAAACTGGTATAGGATATGGTGAAGATACAAAGGAAGAAGTAGTACAAAGAATATCTAAAGAGGAGTTAACTGAATTTTTTTTGAGAATTCAAGCAAACAATTCTGACACTGACTCCAATAAATATGAATGGGACAACTTCTCTAATGATACTTGTATCTCAGAGAAAAGGGTGGATGTCATACACAAATTCACACCTGCAATCTTACAAGGGGAAAGCTCAAGGCCTCTGCTTGACTACATTCTACAAAGTGATCATGACTCAAGTGAAACCGATTTGATTCAAAGTGAGATAGATCATTCAAGGAGGATACCATCCTAGAACTCCCTTATGATGACATTAACAATAATATCATGACCCTAACAACTAGTGACCTTACTCATCCTAATGATCCATTTTCTTTGGTCCATCCTGAACTTATTGATTGGGAACAAATTGCACGCACTGATGTCCCAACTTTTCCTAATGATGAAACCATCATAAATTTCCTTTGTTCATCCCAATCGGAAACAAGTTCCAGCAAGGAATCACAAGATCAGATTTTTGATAGGAAAGTTCCAAGTTTCTCAACTATGAAATAAATAATATAAAAGAAAGATCTAATGGTGAAAACCTAACAAAGGTAGGGTTAGATCAAGAAAAGAGAAAAATAAAAAGTGTATCCAATGGCGAAAACCTTTCAAAGGCGCCAGAGGATGGGAAACTTGACACTCTTCTAGAGCATTATCAGGGAAGGTCATTCATTCTAATCGAACCAACATAGGAAGTCAATTTAGGTACTACAGAAAAGCCCAAAGTATTGCAATTGGCCACATCTCTAGCATAAGAGGAAGTACCTGGATTCATAGAATTTATCAAGAACAATCAAATCAGTTTTGCATGGTCCTACAAGGATATGCCTAGATTATATCTAGATTTCATCATGCATCATCTATCTATTACGCCAGGGGCAAAACCTAAAAAATAGAAACACAAAAATATGCATCCACATGTTGCGTTATTGGTAAGGAAGAATTAAAGAAGCTTCTAGATGTTGGATTCATTCAGTCCATGTACTATACGGAATGGATCTCCACTATAGTACCTATTTCAAAGTCAGACGGAAGGATACAAATTTGTACAGCTTTCAGAGATTTGAACAAGGCATGTCCCAAAGATGACTTCCCCTTGCCAAACATATATATTATTGTTGACTTGACTACTAGACATGCAATGTACTCATTAATGGATGGACTTTCAGGATACAACCAGATAAAGATTGTACTAGAGGATCAAGATAAAATAGTTTCACATGTCCTTGGGGTACCTATTGCTGGAACGTAATGCCATTTGGGTTGAAAAATGTAGGAGCCACATACCAATGAGCAATGACAACTATTTTTCATGATATGATGCATACATTCATGGAAGATTATTTCAATGATCTCCTTGCCAAGTCAAACACTAGAGAAGGACACATAAACATCTTATCTAAAATTTTCAAAAGAATGGAACAATTCAAAGTAAGACTTAATCCAAAGAAATGTGTCTTTGGAGTACGATCTAGAAAGCTATTAGGTCACATTGTATCATAAAAGGGAATTGAAGTGGATCCAGCTAAGGTATAAGCAATTCTTGATATGTGACCACCAAGTAACATTAGTCAACTACGGTCTTTGCAGGGACGGTTACAATCCATTTGAAGATTCATTGCTCAACTAGCGGATAAAAGCTTACCATTTACACATTTCTTACACAAGAATGCTCCATTTAAGTGGGAGCACAAATGTGAAGCAACATTTGATCAGATAAAGTAGTATCTCATGAATCCACCAGTATTGATTCCACCGGTGCAAGGTGCACCTCTAATATTATATTGTTGCCACGGAAGTGTCTTTAGGAGCATTCTTGGCACAAGAAGACAACTCAGGAAAAGAGTGAGAAATTTATTACATTAGTCAAACCTTGACAAGTCATGAGCTAAATTATACATTCATTGAAAAATATTGCTTAGTAGTGGTCTTCACTTCTCAAAAGTTATGACACTACATGCTAACTCATATAATAAATCTTGTGGCTAAGATTGACCCCTTTAAATATCTTCTAAGTAAGGAAACCTTAACTGGTAGGTTGGCTAAATGGGTCATGATCTTGAGAAAATTTCGCATTCATTATGTGGATCACAAAGCTATAAAGGGAGAGTTAATTTCAGATCAGTTATCAAAAGCACCAATACCGGGAAAACACCCAATACACATTGATTTTCCTGACACTGATGTATTCATAGCAGTTATCCAGCAGTCATGGGTGCTCTACTTTGATGATTCTTACACTCAACATGATTTAGGAGCTAGGATTCTTTTTATTACACCTCAAGGACATACAATTCCAAAATATTATCGGCTAATGTTTCCTTGCACAAACAATGTAGCTGAGTATGAGGCATTGGTAATAGGCATGAAAATTGTAGTAGATTGGAAAATCACAGAACTTCAAGTTCTTGGTGATTCACAACTTGTTATAAATAAAACCAATGATGAATATCACACCAAAGATGATAGGTTGATACCTTACAAAATAATGGTGGATAATTTCAAGAAATACTTTGTTAATATCAAGTTCATACAGATTCCACGTATTGATAATAAAGCAGCAAATGTTATGGCCACAATTGCTTCTCTACTCTAGTTGACAAATAATCAAACATGGTACGATTTCCTGGTGGAACTATTGTTTTCTCCCGCCCATGACAATCTAAAAACTCAAATCATTTGCCACTTAACTAATTCTGATTCTCCCTTATATGGTCAAATTTACACTTACCTAAATGATACTATTTTACCCTTAGACTTATCGAGGAATCAATAAATTAATTTCATATGTCAATTATCCCACTACACCTTAATTGCTGAAAACTTATATCGGCATGGTCTGGATGGTACCCTCCTTAGATGTCTTGAATGCGATGAATCTGAAAAGGCCTTACAAGAGGTACATGGTGGAATTTTTGGGACACACTCAAGTGGACTAACCTTAGAAAAGAAACTTGTTTGATTGGGTTATTACTGGATGACCATGGAGAAGGAATCATTCATCTTTGTGAAGAAATGTTTAAAATGTCAAATTCATGGGAATCTCATTCACACTCCTGCTCAGGAATTACAAACTTTCACCACAACATGGCCTTTCGCTCAGTGGGGATTAGATTTGGTTGGTAAGATACACCCATCATCTTCAAATGGACATAAATTTATCATTATAGCCACTGAGTATTTCACTAAGTGGATTGAAGTTGTTCCCCTAACAACTATTACTGGCAAACAAAACTCTTCATTCATTTTAAACTATATCATCCGTCGATATGGTTTTCCCAATGCCATTATCACAGAAAATGGAAGACCCTTTAAAAATTAGGATGTTGATGAGCTATGTGAATGATTTTGCATCCAACACAGATTCTCTACACCTTAATATCGGCAAGGGAATTGTCAAGTTGAAGCTTCCAACAAAAAAATTCTGAAGATTTTGAAGAAAATAGTGAATGAAGCAGGACGTGATTGGCATGTCCAATTAAATCTAGCATTATGGGAATACAAAACAAGTATTTGCACACCAACAAGAGCTACCCCTTATGCTTTGGTCTATGGAGCAGAAGCTATTCTACCACTAGAGGTTGAGATTCCTTCACTTTGACTATCACCAAAGGGGTTAATCAATGATGAAGACTATAGAGTATCAAGGTTGCAAGAGCTAGAACTGCTTGGTGAATGGCATCAAACTGCAGTTAATCATTTGAAGGGATATCAACAAGCTATGTCTCGCAGCTAAAATCATAGAGTCAAACCACAAAATTTTCAAGTGGGTGACTTGGTTCTCAGAGAAAACCCCCAAAATCAGCAAGATCAAGAAAAGAAAGGCAATTTTTAACCTAATTGGTTGGCCCATTTGTTATCATCGTAGCATATGGATCGGGGGCATATTAATTGTCAATAGAAGAAGGGGACATGTTTGAAGATCCAACCAATAACATTCATCTGAAGAATTTTTATGCCTGAAAAGATCAAAACCAATATAAAAAGTCCTGAAAAAAATACAAACAAATCAAAAAGAGCAAAAATACAAAAAAATGAAAAAGAGAAAAAATATTAAAAAAAAAAATCAAAAAGAGAAAAAATACAAAAAAAACCAAAGTAGAACAAAAAAATCATTACCTTGATGAAAACATGGCAAACAGGCATCTTGGTAACAACAAAAAATTCATAAAATCAAGAAAAGTGCAATAAAAACAAATGGTGAAAACCTGGCAAACATGCATTGTTTGTGATTTCGTTTGGCTCTCTCATCTATTCAAATACATCCAACATATCCATCTTTCCCTCTTTTGCCATCACAGTTTACATTGCATCATCTCCTTGAAACGACAAGGACCTCATCATGGCTTGATGAATTAGGATTATCCTTAGTAGTATTTGTGTCTAGCAAGAGTCAAAGTACAAGGTCACTAGGGGGCAATTCACTTCTTGGAGCTTTTTTTTTTAGCAAACGGCAACATGGGCTAGAATCAAAATATCAGGAAACAACAAACTTGTCCAATTACAATAAGGATACATGACTATTTTGACAAATGAACAAATTGGATGATCTTAATCTAAATAAAATGAATGATAAACTTAAAGCAATCAGTTGCAATTGTTGTTTTGATATTTGACGACATCATACCTTTGGAGTGATTCAATGAGGTATTGAACTAGAATCACAAGGAAGAAGTATGATTTTTCTTTGATTGTTGTCTATAAGCTAATAATTAGTATCGTGCAAATTTGTCATGGGACATGCCCTACAATGTAGCATTGATGACATTTTGATATTTGCATAGGAAAATGGTTAACTTTTGTCTGTTTATGCAAGCAATACTTATGTCATCTTTGTTCAATTATACCTCGATGTTTGTATTAACTTGCTATATCAAACATCATGAAAGCAGTACTCAATTCATCATTGGTGCTAACATACCCTTTGATTCTTGTACTAACTTTCAACATATCAAAAGGCTCCATGATGAAAACCAAGCACAACATGAAATGGAAACAAGGAGAATAGTTCATCACTGCATTCTAGGACTGCATGATTCATTTAGGTTCGCATTTTGAAGGCTATATAAGGTAGATTTTTGAAGGATGGTCATAGTTTCACATATCTTATCAAAACAAACAATTGAGTAAATTTGGACATTTATGGTATCCTATTTCATTATCATTATTTCACATCATTTCAAGATCATTTATCACTATTCTTTCATTTACATTCATCGTCATTTCATTGTTAATTCATCATATTTATATAATATGCATAAGTTATTCGTTTGATAATTCATCTCATATTACATTCTCACTTCATAAACATTAACATTTATACTTGCATACACATCATATCACATACATAAAAATTCATCATTAGGTTGCATCCCTTACACTCACTTCACCAAAACTCATTTTAGGGTATCATTATTATTGCATTTACATTTTGCATCATAATTTCATTAGTAGTTCATCATATTCACATCATGTATAAATCATTCCTTATTATATCATAACATTAACATTTGCATTTTGGTTCACATCATCTATATTAATAATAAAATTGCATCCATATCATCCATTTCACATCATCATTTAGGGCATCATGTTCAGTTCCATTACATTATTATCATTATTATCATATTACATCACTATCCATGTCATGTGCATATCACTCATTAAATATCACATCTTCATAATCATATCATTTATCCATTTATCTCATTACATCATAAATCATTCATGATTACATCATATCATTTTCACATCATTAAAATCATCTCATCATATCTTACATCTTGCATTCATCACATACATTATGAAAGAAAATCATTTTAAAATTGCATCATACATCATCATATTAGAATCATTTCATCACACCTCACATCCTGCATTATCATTACATAAAATAAAATAAAATCATTTACATCATCATTTGCATCATCATACATCACGAAAATCATACATGACATAGCATATAGAAATAAACATGCATCCATCACATGAGCATAAATCATCCATAACACATACATAATTGAATCGCCACTGCATCTCATAAATATCATCAAAACAAATGTCTAGAAATACAAGGATATCAAATACAATGGCATACACATGTCAAAATGCTCATCACTGAGGGGCATATGGATGCAGAACATGGTTGTTGCTGCCTCTTGAGGTAGTGGGTCTGGATGGATCTCTGCTCCTAGAAGCTCTGATCTCTCGTCTAACTCACTGACCCACACTCTTGGACTGACTACGTGAATGGGTCTGAGACCGAGTACCCGACTATGCAAAGGCAATCCTTCTCTCAAGTGATACTACCTCGAAATACCTCATCATGTAGTACTTGGTCTCTCGAGTAGTCTATAGTCCCTCTACAACAACCTCTCCAATAGAGGAGCTCTCAACTAATCTGAGGATTCTCTTGGCCACCCCCTCAGCCTATATACATCTCTCTCAAAAGCTATCCCTCTCGTCCATAAGCTAAGCTACCTGTGCCTGTAGTTGATTGATTGTCTCCTAAGCCTGTGTCAACTGACTCTATAGAGTCTCAACCTCTACCTATGATGCATCAATTTTTTCCTGTGAGGGAGCCCTAATAATGATCTGTGGAGCCAACATGCTCGACTGGTCTACCACTCTCAAGGTTTGTGGCCTCATCTTGAAGGGAACATCAAAGAAATACCTTTGTCCTCCACTCCTACCACCTCCGTCATCCCCACAGTCATTACTGCTATCATCCTATCTACCAGATTCATCCTCCTCATATCCCTCCTCATCAATATCCATGGCTGCCACATCCTTTGCCTGTGGCTGCCCTACTGCTACCTGTACTTGTACCTATTCTTACCCTCACTAAATAACTGGTCCTCCCATCAATGGGGCAGGCTCCTCTAGACTAGTAAACCTCGGGAAGGTATATTTGTAAAAGTATGCAGCGTACTCGTCAGTCATCCCTGCATCTATAACCTCTAGATGTATAGCTCACTGAGCTGGGTGCAACTCCAAATACTCTGCTCGGACTGCCTCAATGGTCACAATAGGACCCCACTCTGGTAGATCCTCCCAGTGGCTGGCATAATGTGCCACACCTTCAGCATCATCTATACTAACCCAAGTTGCCTCAAGACTCTCATCACTAGAAACCACTCAATAATGTATGGGGTGCGTTCAATCAAATATCTAGATCTCGTACAATAGGGCAACTCTATATCATCTATCTCCCATAGATCATAATCTACATTCGGTCTCCAGATGACTATATCTAGATCATCTAGCATGCGTCTCCAATACTCCAACTTTCCTAGCCTCGGCTAGATAAGAGGCCCTATGTATGCATAGACATATGGGAACCCAAGGGGAAGATCCCTCCGAACAATGGGATGTGTAATGTCAAAATGCTCGCACGCAAATATTTGCAGAAGAGTAACTCCACAGGAGAGACTCTTCCCATCTGTGTATGCGACCTGATGAAGATCATGGTACAGATGGGCCAACATGTATGATCCCCATGCATATCTTGTCTGGTGGAGAGGCATATACTCCAAAATCCTCCCCTACCCAATTGATAGTCCCTTTGCCCTACGATTAGGACAAAGGAAACTACTGATCATACCTGCTAAAACTGAAGACAGTGGGGCATATCTCTCCACCATCTCCTTCCAGGGAAGCTCATATCCGGAGAAATGAGGATCTTGGAAGACTCGCCTAAGTGCATTGGTCCCCCCAATCTCCTTGTGATCGTAGATCACAAGCTCACCAACTACAGGAATACCCAGAATCCTGTATATGTCCTCCAGCATCACGATAATCTCTCTTGTCAGCAGATGAAATTTTTTATGCTCGTTGTCCCATCTATTAGCCAACACAGTCAATAGTGCCTTGTTGACCCGATACTATGGGATCCTCAACAATGGACTCAAACCACACTGATATATCACCTCTAAATCATCCTATGATAGCTAGGGAATCATCTCCCATGTCTATGGGAATCTCTCTCTAAACTGGAGGAGGTTAAATTCCTCCTTTACAACATCGTCAAGCAATCATACAAATCAATCAGCAAGCAATCTCTAATCAACATCAGTACATCAACAGGCAATCAGCTCAATCAAATCAACACCTATTTGTTTTCCATATCACACGGAAGAAAAATCTATCTATCATTTCTACTATTTTTTTTTCATATCACATGGAAACAAATTTAATAGTCAACATGACTCAATATCTATCTATTTGACTTTCAATCGGGAAAGCAAATCTATCATTACTATTTGTTTTTCATATCGCATGGAAGCAAATTTATCAGACCTATTTATTCTTCAAGCATGAAGGAAAATTTATCAAGACACGCTAATCTATTCTTGATTTTATTTAAAAGCATATAATCATTTGGCTCATCTAGCAACACTCATCAAGCACTTATCAATGTTCTTTCAAAATTTCAATTTCGGGAAAAATCCATGGATGCGCCAAAACAGGCCATCAATGCGCTAAACCATGTATGTGCAACTTTAAACCATGGATGTGCTAAAACAAATCTACCATGCACAACTTCGTCAATGCGCAACTCTATCTACTCTATGTGCTAAAATAGACTTTCAATGCGCCATTTCACTTATGCGCTATTCTATCACACAAATGTGCTAAAATAATCACCCTATGCGCCAATTCACTCTATGCACCAATCTAGCATCCGATGTGGACAAAATTTTTGTAAGCGTTATTATAGCTAACCTATAAGTCATTCTACCCTATGCGTGACTGTTTCACACCTATCTTCTACCTTAGATGTGTGACTTTATCTACCCTACGCACTATACTATGGCTCATATGCGTGAAACCGAGACGTGAAAAATCTAAAAATTGCAAAAAATGGGAAAAATAATCAAAAATAGATTTATGAAGAGGGTCAGGTCAACTTACCAAAGGTCCGTACGCAGCTGGTCTCTGATATCGGTGGGCTCACTCAAATCTATGGTGCTCATAATGGATCAGCATCTTGTTTTGACCTCTCGGAGCTCTGAAAATTACCAAAGGTTACTATTCAAATGACAATGAATTTTCACCTTTTTAACCTTTTAAGGTGGTAAAAGTGTGAAAATATTCAATTTTTTGGCAAAACAGAGTGCTATTTCGAGAGCTAAATCACTAATTTTCCTCCAAAAATCATTCTGATTCTTTTATCCAGCTATTTATCTCTCGAGGGGGCATATAGCATCGGTAATTTCTAAAAATTCTACAGAAAAATTCTTTGAAGCAATGCATAAAACACATCACTTCAAAGAGGGGCAAAATGTACACGTCTAAAAATGGTCACAGTTAACAAAACTTGTTAATTAATTAAAAATGAATTATTTAATTAATATTCTTAAGTCATTTGCATATAAATAAATTTAATTAGTTATTTATATTTTTCATTTTTCCAATTCTTCTAGTTTAATTAAATAAATAAATTTAATTAATTATTGCTATTTGCCTCTTAATTAAATAAAAAGATTTCACAATTTATTTATATTAATTATCACAAGTTTAAATTCAAAATTTAAATGATATTCTTCATTTCACATTTAATTAAATATTTCCAATATTTAATTAAAGTGATTTCTTTCTAAATTCTTTATTATTTTCCACTTAATTAAATATTCTAAAAATATTTAATTAAAAGCTTTCTTTCCTCCATAATTAAATATTCTATAATATTTAATTAGAAACTTTCTTCTATTCATATTTAATTAAGTATTTTATATATTTAATTAAAGCACTTTTTATCATCTCTCACACATAATTAAATATTATTTATTTAATTTATGGAAACATCTTCCATCTTTCTCTTAGTCTTCCATCATTCATTCAACTTCTCAATCTCTCACCGTTCATCTTAATAGGTCTGAACTCAACCGTTGATCCTTGCCAACTGGATTCTTGCCTTCAAAAATCTATAAATACAACCCCCTTATGAGTTGAGAAGGGACCTCAAATCTTAGATTTCATATGTAGTTATTATTGTTGCATTTCAGTATTATCAACATTCTAGCATCATATTATTTCAGTTTCAAATCTTAAATCATTTAGTCATGCACATGCATTTCAATTAATCTCATTCTCCTAATTTTCCATTTCAACAAGCTCCTTCTTACACAACTGAGAGCCAACACTTTTAATCAAATCCATTGGAGATAGAGGATGATGGGATGAATTTGAAGAAGCTTTTAGAGTTTGCATTTATGCTTTTTAATTAGTTTTCTTTCAATACAATGTCGTACGGTGTGTTAGTTTACTGTTTAATTAATCCACGTTTTCTAACGACACACTAGCTATGGTAGGTATAACAATGCTGGAAATGTTTTTAGTACTCACTTTATCTTGTAAATGGGCTAGGTATTCATTCATTTTCATTATGTTTTCTTGAGGAATATGATCAACCATTGTTTGAACACTTGGCATAACACTTGTAGGTAAGGTGGGAATGGAAAAGGAGGTGTCAAAGGTATGGTCTATACCTAGTAAATTAGTACCAATACCAAAAGAAAGAGATCTTGATAACCCAAGATCCACAATGATTTTTTTATCGCGGGATGCCATGAGTCTCACTTCATCTAACCACAATATTAGCAGTAGGACACCAGATACGACAACTCATACAAGGAATAAACCGGCGAAAGTGAAATGAACACAATATCCTATGCTTGCAACTACAGTTTAAATGAAAAAAGTTGGAATAACAACACTTCTACAAACTGAAAGGGGCCCACAGAAACACAAAATAGAAATTTCAAACCCTAAAAATTGGAGAGTCAAAGTCAATAGGGAATAAGATTGCAATAAGGGCAATTTAGTCGTTCTAATGAGATTTTGAATTTCCAAAGACTGAAATAGCTAGCAAACAGTAGAGATATTATTTTGAGTAGGAAAACTTGAGAGGGACTAGGACACTAGGAAGGGTGTTTTAGTCAGGTAGTAGAGATTTTTTTAGCAGAAATAGAAAACTCCAGTTTGATAACAAATTTCTCAGGTTTTCTACCTAGGGACCTAATGTTTGGAAATAGAAAATTATTCAAATGAATGCAAATAAAATCAATGACTAACAAGAAATTAAATGAAGGATTTAAAATGCAATTCTTCAATTTGGAATGCAATATGAATGTATTTAGATACAATAAAGAGAACAAACACTGCATTTTTTATTTTTTCAATGAAATGTAATGATGCAAGAAAGGAAAAAATAGGAAACCCTAAATGAAATTTTAGTAATGCAAGATGCAAGAAATCCTAGATGCACAATGTAATGAATGCAGTCTAGATCTAGGACTCTAAAGGACTCCAAATCAAAAAAGGAAGAATGCTCAAACAAAGTCGAGTTCATCAAAATGATTAAAGGAAGAAGGGATGAGGCTATACATAGAACATCACTCTTTCTCCAACCAAATCATTCAAGGATCTCCTAAGAACCCTAATAGGATTGACTATCAACCTATGGAGGTGAGATAATACACAATTAGGACTTAGGAGGGTTTTTTTTTTGGATTTAGGGGGTTCACCATGAAGATAATGCTTGGAAAAGAGAATTGAATATTCAACCTATAAAATCAATAAATACACGCTAAATAATGAGATCAAATGATGAAATTAGCTACACCAAGTTAGGGTATGTGTACTTGGGAAGTTTGGAGATGTAATTAAGATTCTGGAAATGTAAATAGACTACCAAAATATTCCTTGGAGGACTAAGATTCCCAAGATGGCATTTTAGTCCCACTATTGTTTGTCAGGGAAAATATTAAATTTTCAGATGCTGAAACAAAATCTCAAAGAATCTCTAAAAAATATGTTGTGGAGAAATAAGACACACAAGATGCTTTTTTAGTGCTACTTTGAATATTTGAAATGTTTGAATGTGGTCCTGAGCTCCCAGATCTGCACTTGCTTCCTATCGGATCTAAGGTTCTAAAATAGTTGGATCTAACTTGTAGGTGAGTTTGTGTGAAGATGAAAACTTTTCAATGCAAATTTGCAAATTTTCAAACTTTTCACTCCAAGTGATCTCCAAGTCTTCAACCTAGATCTACAAACACAAATGGATAAGATGGGAAAAAGTTGTTAATTGTTAGTGAATGGGGGTTTTCCTTGGTCAAACCCCTTTCTGGTAATTAAACCTTGAAATGAAATAGAAATGATGAAGGAAATGGTGAATGAACAACATGAAATGCTACAACTCACCAAACCCTTGTAAAGGTTGCAAACATGTATGAAATGGGTGCAATGTATATGGATATTAAAATGCTTGATAGACCTTGAATTGCTTGCTTTCTTAGATCAAAACCTTACATCAAAAATGTTAGCACAACACATATGATGCAAGAATAGCCTTTGACATGATGCTTGAATCTTTATGATGGCTCCAAATACTTGATGAATTTCTCTTGAATGCTCTTGATCTCATAAATTTTCCTTAAGAATGAATACTCAAGTTGCTAGGATGATCTCATGAATGTTTAGGATGAAAATGATTTAAGGGACCTTGTATTTATACTTGTTCATGCTTAATATCCTAAAATTATATCACAACAATCTGACATATGAATTTATTAAATAAAGGAGGCTAAATCCCACCCGAATTTGAAATTAGACCCCAAAAATAAGCCTAGGAGGACTAAGAGGCCCTAGGTGGCATCTTAGTCCCAAGGCTCAACTCTCAACACATTGACTCCAAAAAGGGACCTAATTGAGAGGTTTCAAAATCAGGGTCCCAAGACCCATGGAGGAAAAAGATGCCCTAGGCGGTCTTTTAGTTCCAATCCACAAATCAGGGACACACAGACAAAAACATTAAATGATCATTTATATTTTGGGGTTTGTTAGGATTTTTTGTAAAAATATACAGTTTATAGGGTTTGTGGATACAAAATAGGACCAACTAAGCTATAAATGAGCATAAATAAAGCAAGGTGGTCCCAAACAAGTGTGAAAATGTAGGGGTATGCATTTTAGTATACTACAATATCGAAGACAAAATCCTTGAATTTTAGCATCCATTAAATACTAAGGAGCTGGAAGGATTCTTAGGTATTTTAAAAGTTATGTAAATTATTTTTATCTAGGTGTAGCATTTGACAGGGAGCCTTTACAACAAATCCTTACTAAATGAAAAACCTAATGGAGAAAAAATAATGATGATGTTGTCAAGACCATCCAACAAAATATAAAAAATCTACTTGTTCTACATGTTCCTATAGCTAATTAGTTTGTGTTACATACAAATTCTTCAGATCCTCTATGGGATGACACTTATATTTCATCAAATATGGAAAGGATTATATCTTTTATTTTTCTAATGGTTTATCCCCCCAATATGTGAGAAAATGGATTTCTTCTGATAAATAAATCCATAGTGTAATCAAGAAATTGAAGAAATTTGACTAAAGAAATTTATTATTAAAACATATTGTACTAGATTCCTCACTTTTAAGGAAATGGATCATGCTCAAAAGGGTGGAAAAGGAAAGTATCTTAGATGGAAATAATATGTAAACCTATTAAATTATAGATTCCAACACATTCTAGGTAAACAAAATATTGGTGTAGATTATTTTAGTAGACAAAAACTTGGAGTATTTATATAGAATCTAGCTTCATCTGAAAATAATCCTGGTTTTATAATTAAAAGGAAGAAAAATGTGTGGTCTCTTATGGTTTATGACATAGGAAAACAATCTTCTTACCTCTCGCATTCAAGGATAACCCTAGAGATTTGAATGCAAAGGAGAGAGAGATCTTGAAATAGGGTTGTCTTAGGGGCTGATTGTGAAATAATGAAGGCTTCAAAAATTGGAAAGATAAATGCAATGCAAGATGGAATGTCAAACTCTAATATGATGCAATGCTTCACTAAATGACATAGAAATTAAAATGAAACAAAAAAAAGATGAAAGAAGGAATGTGTGCACCTGGAAATATATAGATGATTGAAAAGAGGTCTAAAATGTTGGAAATCTAGAATTTAATGTTCACTAAGGCATATTCACGAGGTTGGGTGAATAAATCAAAAATATTGGTTTTTGTGTGAGCACACAGTTAGGTCTCAAAAATACTAGTTGAGAAACCACAAGAGGTTATCCAACTCTTGGTACATTTTAGGCTAGCATACAAGGCCAAATATTTGAACCTTATTTTCTTGAGGCTTTGCCAGACCTAGGTGGGTATACCTAATGCAAGTGAAGTAGACTTAAGCGATGTGTTTCCTACTTGCGTAATCTATCCACAATGGCAATTGGAAGTGGAGAGATGCAAACCTAATTTGGTATAAATTTTATAAGCAATATCAAGGTGAAGTTTATGAATATGTTCAAGTAACAAATGTAAGGTTTTGAAACAAATTTGATAAAACTAAATGATCAAATGGGGAAGACCAGTGCCTTTTTGGGTAAATGGAGTCAATGGATTATTATGATGGATAACTAATATCGGCTACAATTCTAGTTGTTTGGCACTTGTGAATGTTTATAACTTGTATAAATGTGCAAATAGGTAACTAACATACTCTTCTTATGAATCCAAATGATATCTTTCCAAGTTACTGTGATTACTTCAAAGAATTTAATCCTTCCTTGAAGGAGCTAGTCAAATAAATCACACAAGAACAACAAATGTGTTTTGAAAAATTAAGTATATCCTTGATATATTCAGTATGGGGGTTGATGGATTAGGGTTTAAGGGTTGAGGTTTGAGGGATTAAGAGGGTATAGGGGTTGAGCAATTAGGGGTTGAGGATTGAGGGTTGAGGGATTAAGGGGATATGGGGGTTGAGGGATCAGGGTTCAAGGGTTGAGGGATTAAGGTTCAAGGGTTGAGGGTTGGGGTTTGAGGGATTAAGAGGGTATGGGGGTTGATGGATTAGGGTTTAATGGTTCAGGGTTCAAGGATTAGGGTTTAAGGGTTAAGGGTTGAGGGTTCAATGTTGAGGGTTGAGGGATTAAGAGGGTATAGGGGTTGAGGGATTAGGGTTTAAAGGTTGAGGGTTAAGGGTTGAGGGTTGATAGGGTATAGGGGTTGAGCGATTAGGCCTCACTTACCTCCTACCCTAATTTCTTAGGTCTCTCCTTCCCACACCCTCTCTCCCACTTTGAATCCCTCACCTTCTCTTAGGTGTCTCCCTCCCAACCTCTCTCTCTTAGGTTTCTCCCCCCATGCCCTCTCCCTCCCCCTCTCTCTCTCTTCCACTCCCTCTCTCTCTCACTCCCTCTATATATCTCCCACTTTGTGTCTCTCCCTCTCTCTTAATTATCTCATTTTTAGAGGAACATATTTTGCGACTACCAAATTTGGCGCTCTCCAAATTTGGCGAGTGCCAAATGGGTTTTACCTTGAAACGGTAAAAATAAGGGTTGACCCCGTGATTCAGGCCCACATTCTCCTGTGTTTATCTGGTTCAACACTTTATCCAAGTTAGAAATGCCTTTTTTTTGGTAGTTGACTTCATATTGTACCAATCTATGCTTCATCCATCACCAAGTATGTGTAAGATCATCATGGAAAAAATAGGCCCTTAAGTGGCAATAAAAAGACAGAAAATCAGAGTTAGACAACTTGACGTAAAAATATGAATATGTTATCTATATCATATCATGTAGTTAGACAACTTGACGTAAAAATAAAATATGTAGAAAATTGAATGTAGTTTCTAAACTACTAGACCTTTATTTTTAAAAAATAAATCTATTTGGTGAAAATTTGAAATTTCAATGTAGTAGTATTTAAATTTCATGGTAAAAATAAAAAGTAGGTGTCTGTCTGACCACCCTAACCAAAATAAAATGATAATATTTTTTTATAGTATTTTAGATATAAGTAGAGGACTCATGTCACGATGTGATGCATATTTTTTTATAATTTTTTTCCAAGTAAATAATTAATTATTATTTTTTTATTACAACTTTTAAAAAATATAAAAGCTCATTTGTCTAACCACCTTAACTTGGTAAAAAATTCATGAAATTCATTTTTTTTTTAATCCTATAGTATGTGAAGCATAGAATGTGACACATGTTTTGGATTCAAAAAATGTGATACCGTTTGAAAGTTATAGATGTTTTTCAATCAACCTATCAATCAGGACTTTATTCGTAATTCTAATAAAAAATGAATAATCATTCTTTATTAAATTCAAATTAAAGTATAATTTATATTGGTGGAAAGCTAAGAATCTCCTCTAAAAACCCTTTTCGTTTCATCAATTTTGGTAAAAAAAAAGTTGTCTGCCATATGGGCCATCATATCGCTTACATATCGCCACTTTTTGTCCCATCATGATCTTGCACATACCCCACCTTTTTACCACCAATCTGCATGGTAGACAATGTAGAAGAATATATTTTGAAGTTTCTACATCATTTTACATTATTTGAGGTAATATATTCATTTTGGTAAATTGAAATGTTTGTATTTAGTATTTTTTTTTAATTTTTTACTATATAAACTAAATTTACTTAATGATTTTATTAATCATAACAACTGGACTTAGAATTCAACATTGAATTAGATGGGACTTGCATAAAAAAGTTTAATTTTTAGATTTGCATTAAAAAATTCAATTTTTATGGGTTTGAAGAACAAAAAAAATAAAAACATGACATTTACTTAACATAAATTTACTTATGAATTTTATTTGCATTGCTTATAGTAGTCCATTTTTAGCATGGCTAGTGGAATTCACTGTATTTCATTCTTTTTTCAACTAATTTTGAAAACTTTTATTTTCATCTAATTTTTGGAAAACCTCATTGCCAAAGAAATAGTGAATAATGATAAGATATAGCATCACAAACCCTTCTTTGAATCCATATTCTTCATGACTTTGTTGACAATCAAAAATTTGGTTTTGAGAAAAATGAATACAAGACTCTCTAGTTTTCATTTAGGTGGCAGCAATTTATACCCTAGGTTTGTGATTCTCATTGATTTGTTGTATTGAATGGTTTCCACCCCTCTCTACATTAATTTTTTAGTAAAATGCATTACTTACTTTTGTTCTATGTGTGTCTGTGGACATGTAGCATTCAAGTTCATGCCAAGGAAATGACCGAAGCCTCTAACACCAAAAGAACGTGTAGTTAAAAATTCAAGGAGAAGAGAATCATAAAATGTAGCTTGGGAAACAAAGGAATTGCAGCCCATACAACCAAAAATTCCCATGCAATCTAAGAGGGATGTCAAATTGGAAAAACCAAGGGCATGAATGAGGAAAGTTTGTTGAAGGAAAGGAATGGATACAGAAATTGGGGGCACCTCATCAACATAGGTGAAGATAAATGCACATATCTAGTTGAAGACACATTGACAACAACATGTGGTTCTCTAGGTACATCAAAAATCACATCTATAATTGAAGACACACCATCAAAAACATTGTGTTTTGAAATTACATCAACAAACACATCTCTATTTGAAGGAACTCTACAAATGACATCTCAAGTTGGAGGTACAACATCATTTACATGTCAATGTCAAAGGTATGTAATCATTTGTACCTCCAATTAAAGGTGCATGATCTATCGCCAATGTTGTTGACCTTCCCAATATTGGGGTGATCCCACAATAGTGGTTTACAATTTTTGGCCAAACTGGACACTGCAATTATTATTTTTAACTAAATCTTCATATTTGGGCACCTATACTGGCTAAACCATGAGGAATTTGAAGATGATTAAAACTAGAGTCTCATAACATTTTGTCTGTTGATTCTAAAAATATTATTTTCAAAATTTTTGGAATCAGATTGCACTTTTTTTTCCATCTCCCACGAAAAATGGTTTTTTTTAGAAAATGACATTTTTAAAAAGTGACGTTCACCGTATACAACATAACTTTTTTTGTATAAAGGATAAAATTCTAATTTTTTCAAATTTATATTTGTAAATATGATATCTAGCACTTGCATTTGGTCTCATATTTTTTTATTGAATAGTTTTTCCTTAATCAAGTTTCGAAGTCAAACCAATTGCAATTCAGACACAGGCGGACTGTATACAACATAAATTTTTTTGTATGTATCGAAATTCAATTTTTTTTTTTTTTTTGGATCAAGGACATCAATACCCAGCCTCAACGTATTTTTAAAAAGATTATTTTGATAATCTGCTATTTTTCCACATGTTGAAAACAAAGAGCTTGACTTTTGGTGAAAAACCTATGTTTAATAAAACTAAAAAACACATACATAATAAAACCAGAACATATTAAAATTTAATTCGTTGGATAGCTTGTTCTCAAGACTACCATATTACCGTTGGTTTTGTGAAGTCTCCTCCATTTTCATCCTCAACCCGAGCTTCGAAGGGCAGAATTCTGCTAAAATTTGGTGGAAGAGGGGGAGAAGGGCAAAAAAGGGGGGTTCTCCCCCCTTCCCTTGGTAAAGGGGGGTTCGTTCGAAGGGTTCACGTGAACCCCCCTTTTTTTTGAATTCCCCACAAGGGAACGTGGCATCACAGGGTTCGAACGAACCCACCATGCAAAAGGGGGTTCGCTTGAACTAGGGGTTCGACCGAACCCCTCTTTTGGGTTCGTGTGAGCCCCCTAGTTCGAATGAACCCTTTAAAACATGAAATTTTCAATGCGTGAGAATTTTATCAAATTTCCTTCCTCATAAAAATTGTACACCACTATTACGGGTTCACCCATTGACACAAATTTACATTTGGGAACTCCTCCTAGAGTTTTGCATAGAAAACCTACATTTTTGATTGATATTGATTCCAATGTTTTGAAACAGATGCCTAATAAGATTCCAAAATGTACATGTCAAAGATATGAAGAAAGGATATGGAGTTTGTTTTTTGCGAAGCTAAGTGAGGGTGGAAGATGCCAACTATTTGTTGAAATGATGAGGCAACTCAAATTTAGGCCCACCATAAAGGCTCTCAGGCTAATATTTTTGAATGACTCAAGTGAAAATTCCATTGTAAATAACTTGATGAGTGCATACGAGATTGTGGGTTCCACCTCATGCACAAAGAATAGTTGTGCCACATGATGTGTGATGACAAGAACACTGTTAAGCATTCAAACAAGGAAAAAGGTGAACCTTACAAAGGAAAGTAAGTCTTTGAAAATAAGTAGATCATCTCTAATGAGAGCCAAAGGAAGGCGTGAAAGAGTGGAGGATCCAAATAGCAACGAGTTATGGGCACTTTCGGGTAGAGTGCCACAGAAAGACACAAGAATTGCTCAAGGCTTGAGATCTTTAATTGTGAATAATTGGAAGGATAACACAAGGACCTCTCCTAATAAAAGAGATGTTGTAATAAGGAGAATTGGTAGTAAAAACCATGAGCCACATCCAATGCATTATTTGGATACCACTCAAACCCAATATTTTGCTAATTTTGTACAAAAGTTTCTTGAAATTAAAATATGTCAAAGGTATTTTGAAATGATAAAGCTTTTTTATGTCAAAATAAATCACACACACACTAGTTTTTTTTGTAGGGTTCATATTGAGTTGTCTAACCATTATGATGTTTATCGATGTATATGTGTAGATATGCATACTGACATTGTTTTGCAGGAATGTAACATAATGCCTCAACCTAAATCGTCAAGGAAATTTTTTTCTTCCATTTTATGTGAAAGAGAGGATGGTCAAATTTTTTAACACAAATCATGTTTGCATGGCACATGTGATCATTGTGGTGGCATGCAACATTTGTCAATTTTCCAACACATGGCTAGTACACACAATTTGAGACAAAATTGTGGAATTTGGAAAATGTAAGACAGTGGCATACAGTCTAAAATATGGGAAAGAAGCAAAGAAATGTGAACTGGTCAGTGCTAAGATTCCAATGTATCAGTTTATGGGCATTTTTCATGATCGGGTGGTTTATGTTTATGCAACACATACACACAGAGCACAATGGTTGGACTCATAATTCAATTTATGCAAGGACATGCTTCCACTTCGTCATATCATTTCAGTTGTCGACTTCATTGTGAACTACACACTACAACCATAGAACGAGGTGCAATCATAGTACTACAACTCCATGCAAGTTGCTATATTTGTACATATAGCATTCATTCATGCAAATGATAGTACAAAGGAAAATCGGAAAGTATTGAGGGAGTATCACTTTTACATCAATGATGATCACACACATTATACAATGTTTGTTCAAGGTTGCTTTCATATGTTCTATGTTGATTTGGCTAGTAGGGGCATATCATTTAGTCAGCATATCATATGGTCAGATAATTGTACATCACAATTCAAGAATGCCAGAATATTTTACTGGTTGAGAAGGATGCATAAGAATAGTGGTGTTCAGCATATGTGGAACTTCTCAGAGGTCGTGCATGGAAAGGGGGAGCATGATGGAGCAGGTGCATGTAGGAAAAGAGCCCTAGCATGAGAAGAGTTAAAGTACACAAATAGTGTAAAGTTGACACATGCAAGATCAATTGTCCAGTGGTGCAATGGTTCAATGGGTGCAGGTAATGAAGTTAATTCTTTAGTTCATAGATTTTTTCATTTAGTAGATGATACTAACATTGAAAAATATGAGGATTGTTGTACACTAATAGGATCGAGTGAGCTACACTCTTTTAGATGCTCTAATGCAGGTACATGGACTATCCATACAAGGAAGATGGCATGATTTTGTTATGCATGTACACTTCAATCATGGAATGATTGCGAGTCAACAAAGTGGGTTGATGAATATTTTGTAAGAATTCTAACCCCACTTGACACTTATTAGGTCCTAAAGGCTCTACAAATCACGGAGATGCAATCACCCATTGACTTTGATCATCTATCGGACCTACTAGAACAAGGTAATATATCTTACTTACAGCTTTTATTATGTTGCTCAGTAAATAAATCTAACAAGATGAAAATATCAATGTAGGGCATGTTTATATAGTGATTGTAGATGAAGACAATGAAGAGGGTAGAAATTATTGCCTATGTCATTGTATCGAGGCCAAAAATAAATTGGAGTCCCCAGTTATAGATGAAGAAAACATAGAATATCCTATAGGTTTGGTGGTTGTTACTAGAACATGGCTTTGAAGGTATCTAGTTAATAATGTTGTAGTTTGGTTGTTTGAGGACTTCAACACACCTCAAAAAATTCTTCACTATTTGAACCTTGTCATCGCCATCAACGTTCATTTGATCAAATATAAGGGTAGATCTACAGACAAGAACTTGTGGAAAGTGTGTGAGTCTGACCATGAGGCAATACTCGACACAATAAAGACTAGAGAAGACCCAGATGGTTCCCTAGATTGATTTGTAAGTATGCACATTGGATTTGTAAATTTATTTTATTGATCACTCTTTTGGACCAACACCTTGCAATAAGGAGTTTTCACGATTACTATTTAATGTCATATGCATTTACGACCATCAGTGATCCTTTTCTAATTGTGACTATAGGTAATACTGAAGTTTTTAAAAGTATATAAGAAAAGAACATCAGTTGTTGGTGCAAGTGTTCAATGGTATGAGAAACATCAGTTGCTGGTGCATTTTCTGGTTATCAATATTCTCTTTCTTTTCCATCTCCTAGATTTATCAGATTCTTATATGCTACACGTTTTATGATAACCCTCTCAGTGATATTTTTGAAATTTATATGTAGGGTCATCGAGAGATGATAAAGTAGCGAAGGGGTAAATCACTATTGTAGGACCTTCAATCAACCTCCGTATTTAGCATGCATGAAGGTGATAGTAGGTCTCATCAGCTGTGTGACTGACATTATTTAGTTATTGCTCTTTTAATAATTTTTATGTGAGTCTATGTCTAAGATTGAGAGGCTTTTGTAGGTTTTTTGTGGACCAAATTCCTATGATACTACAAAACCACATAGAGGCTACTACCCATGTGTTTCATAGGGAGCAACGGATGTACATGTTTTGAACCATTTTGAAATGCAAATATTTGGGCTAGCTGAGGTGGAATGGAAAAACGAAACTGGGTAGCAACTCCTATTGTCCTTTTCTCAAGTACAATATATTTCATGATTTGTGTTTGAAATGGGAGGATTATTTCCCTGCATGTATTGCTACAAGTATTGACAAATGGGAATATTTTCAAGATGTTCTTCCATCACTATTGTAATATTTTTCACTGACTTACTGTATTTTTTGAAGAATCCATATTCATAAGGACCTATTGCTGCATACATAACCATAGCTCTTGGAGTCTTGAGACACTAACTGACATAGACTTGATAGTCATAGGACATTGACTGTGGTGAGTGAATTTGATTGTCAAGCACTTTATAATCATACACTCATTGTACTTAACAACTCATCACTACTCATTTCTAATCTATCCTTTTCATTTTCACATTGCCATGTATAGTGACCCTTCATAGTTCCCTTGTGTTCATACATTCATGATGCTTGTCTTAATGAATAACCTTTCTTCAAATCTATTTTCCTTTGATGAATTGATGACTGTCTTCATACCTCACTTCCCTTGAAATTTTCAATTGACTGTACATTTGTTTGTTTCCTATCAAATTCCATCTATCCTAAATTGGATCTTTTCCATACCCTCATAATAAGGAAGTGACTGACCTCAAAGAGGTTATAGAGGAAGACATCTCCAAATTGTTGTACCGATATGAGAAAGATAAAGCAACCCTACCAATAGATCAATGTGGTAAGGTTTTCTAATTTATTAAGAACATAGGGGATTCACATGACATGGTAGCCTTGGTCTACATCAACAAGGAATAAGATAACCCGTTTTTGTAGAGAAATGACAAAAATATCAAGGGCTTGGGTATGGTTCATTATACGTTACTCCTAACATCGAGATTACCCCTAAAATCATATTGCTTAGGGTTGACAAGGTAGGGAAAGCATATGCCTTAGAGAAATCGATGCAACCTAGGTCATCTCTAACATACCATAGGGTATGACATTCAAAAAAACAACTACTATGGTTCAACTAACTCAATCCCTTAATGGTGCAAAGTGTAAAAGGGAAACAATATTTCACAGTGTATTACTTGTAAATCGTGATGATTACAAAATATTTGTCTACACCTACGAGATCACGTTGGACCCCTCTACAATAACCTTTCTTGGTTATTCCTATCTTAGAGGCATTTTCCTGTGGTGGCGATTTTTCACTCGGGGAAAGAGTTGTCAAATGCAAGTAGTTGAAAGTTGCAAAGTGGTGCAACTTTTTTTCTACAGCTCGTGAGACCAACAAATTGTTCCAATGCATCCGGGTGGGTACATTTATGCTAGGAATGGTCCTCTTTCACACCTAAACATGCGAAATCACTTCGAGCTATGTTCAACCAGATCAATCCCTTAAGGGTCCAAAGTGCAAAATGGCTGTGAAATTCAGCATGCTATTACTAGGACATCATGACACTTAGAAACTTCTCGTCTAATCCTACAAGATCATGTTGGTCTCATCTACAATAACCTCTCTCGGTTATTGCTATCTCGAAGGAATTTTCTTGTGTTGGTGAATTTTAACTTGGGGAAAAAGTTGTCAAATGCAAGTGGTTGAAAGTTGCAAAGTGATGCAACTTTCATTCTATAGCTCGTGTGACCAAATAGACTATTCCAACGCATACAAATAGGTATGTTTACGCTAGGCATGGTCCTCTTTCGCACCTAAACATGCGGAATCGCTCCGAGCTACGTTCAACCGGATCAATCCCTTAAGGGTCCAAAGTGCAAAATGGTTGTGAAATTTAGCATGCTATTACTCGGACATCATGATGCTTAGAAACTTCTTATTTGATCCTATGAGATCATATTGGGACCCTATACAATCCTTGCTCAGTTTTCGCTATCTTGGAGGCTTTTTCCTATGGTGGAAAATTTTCACTCGAGATTTTTTTTTATCAAAAGCAATTAGTTGAGGCATATTTTCAAACAATTCATTGCCTTGTCTAGGCATGTGCAGGATCATCATGGAAAAAGCAAGCCCTTAAGTGGCAATAAAATTTAGAAAAATCAAATTTAGGCAACTTGACGTAAAAATTTGAATAAGCTAACTATATTATTTCAAAAATATGTAAGAATAGAATTTGTTCCAAATTGAATGTAGTTTCTAAACTAATAGGTTTATTTTTATTTAAAAAAAATCTTTTTGGTGAAAATTTGAAATTTCAATGCAGTAGTAATTGAATTTCAAGGAAAAAATAAGAAGTAGGTGTATGTCTGACCACCCTAACCACAATAAAATGATAATATTTTTTTATAATATTTTAGATATAATTATAAGACTCATGTCTCCATGTGATGCATAATTTTTTGTAATTTTTTTCAAAGTAAATAATTAACTATGATTTTTTTATTAATTTTTTTAAAAACTATAAAAACTCGTACGTCTGACCACCTTAACTTGGTCAAAACTTCATGAAATTCATTTTTTTTTTTTAATCCTATAGTATGTGAAGCATAGAATGTGACACATGTTTCAAATTCAAAAAATGTGATACCCTTTGAAAGCTATAGATGTTTTTCAATCGACCTATCAATCAAGACTTTAGTCATAATTCAAATAGAAAATGAAATATATTTATTTATTAAATTCAAAGTAAAGCATAATTTATATTACTGGAAATTTAAGAATCTCTTTTAAAAACCCTTTTCGTTTCATCAATTTTGGGTAAAAAAAAAGTCATCATGGGCCATCATATCACTTACATATCGCCAGTTTTTGGCCCATCATGATCTTGCACATACCCGTCTATGGCTTGTCATGGCATTCGATCACCATGAGACCACTTTTATTTGAGGTATTTTTTCAAAAAGTTCAATGGCTTGTCTATGCTATTGCTTACTATTATGCTTTCATAGATTTTTTCCAAGGATCCATAGCTTGTTAGAAAGGATTTGTTTTAGGCTTTTAGCCATAGCAAGAAGGCAATGAACTATTTGATAAAAAAATTTGGTAGATATCTATGAAAGTTGCAAAGTGGTGCAAATTTTGTTCTGGAGCTTGTGTGACCAAACAGACTGTTCCAACGCATTCGAATAGGTATTTTTACGCTAGGCATGGTCCTCTTTTGCACCTAAACATACAGAATTGCTCCAAGCTATGTTCAACCGGATTGATCCCTTAAGGGTCCAAAGTGCAAAATGGCTGTGAACTTCAACTTGCTATTACTCAGACATCGTGATGCTTAGAAACTTTTTGTTTGATCCTATGGGATCATGTTGGGCCCCTCTACAATAACCTTTCTCGGTTTTTGCTATCTTGGAGGCTTTTTCCTATGGTGGAAAATTTCCACTAAAGGAAAAAGTTGTCAAATGCAAGTAGTTGAGGCATATTATCAAATAATTCACTACCTTGTCTATGGCTTTTCATGAAATTCCATCACCATGATACCACTTTTCTTTGAGGCATTTTTTCAAAAAGTTCAATGGCTTGTCTATGCTATTACTTACTATTATGCTTTCATATATTTTTTCCAAGCATCCATAGCTTGTTCAAAAGCATCTGTTTTAGGCTTTTAGCCATAGCAAGAAGGCAATGAACTATTTGATAAAATGCTTTGGTAGACATATATGGAAAATGTCATAGCATAGACAAGGGAATTAACTATATGAAAAAATGCCTCAAAGAAATGTGGTCTCATGGAATGCCATGACAAGCTAAAGAAATTGGCAGATGCTCCTAGTTATTAGTTATGCAATGTGAAGTAATTGCATAACTGCTTAGGTTGACTTTGTAAAAAGTTATATTGTAATTGAAATATTGTCATCTATCAGCATCTAGTTATTTGTTTTGCAATGTGAAGTGATTCTTTGAGTTTGAAAGATGTGCAATGCATGAATATAAACTACAAAAATCTATTTTCTACATTTCATTAGTTAAACTCTTTATTTTATTTGCTCTCTATATCTCTATGCTATCGAAATGCCTTTCGATTTCAAAAAAGATAGTTTTTATCTCTTGTTATAAAAAGGAGCAGATATACAATGTTAAAGAAGAGTGAAAGAACAACTAAATTTATCATTTCAAAGAAATTTTTTTGATGGATTTTTTCAAATAGTTCACTGTCTTGTCTATGCTATTGCTTACTATTATTCTTTTGATATATTTTTCGAAGCATCCATAGCTTGTTCAAAATCACTTGTTTTAGGCTTTTAGCCATAGCAACAAGGCAATGAACTGTTTGAGAAGATGCTTTGGTAGACATGTATGAAAAATGTGGTAACATAGACAAGGCAAGGAACTATTTGAAAATATATCTCAAATAAATTTGGTCTCATAGAATGCCATGATAAGAAAATGCAATTGGTAGCGTCTCCTAGTTATTAGTTATGCAATATGAAGAAATTGCATAATTGCTTAGGTTGACTTTGTTCAAACTATATTGTAATTAAATTTTTGGCATCTATCAGCATATACTTATTAGTTATGCAAAGTGAAGTAATGCTTTGAATTTGAAAGATGTGCAATGCAATGTAATCAATGACATGAATATAAATTACACAAATCCATTTTTTACAGTTCATTATTTAAAATATTTCTTGTATTTTCTCTATATATTTCTATATGCTATGTAAATACCTTGAAGTTGTATTTAAAAGGCTTAATAGGTCAATTAGGTGGTATTTTCAAAATCAAGTTGTGAATGAATGGTAATTAAGAGCAAAATTGGGAGATTGCCATCTTAGAAGTCTAAAAAAGGGTGGTTATGGTGGTTGATCAGTTCAAGGGGTAGTTGGAAGGTGGTATCAAGATATATTGTTGTAATACCCCGAGTTGAGGGTTGATTTTGTTTAGTTTCTAATAAGAAAATATACTTGAAAATGCTGATCATTGGTTTTGTTTGTTTTCCTAATTTTTCTTTGCCTTGCAGAAGCCCATACAACTCTATCATGACTTGAGGCTCTGGATACTTGATTGCATATGTGTTTAATCTGTTTTTATCTATTCTGAAGGTTTAAATCCATCGTTGGTGTGTGTGGGATCAACAAACTTGGTTATTGCTCAGTTATTTGTGTTAGGGGTTTTGAGGGCAACACCGTGACACATTAGCAAATCCACCTACTATTCTAACCCTGTTTCTTGGTGGATTAGCCTTTACCATGATTATTTTGGTGTGTGAATACTTTGGAGGCCGAGATAATGAATAAACTCAGTGGGGTGTGAAGCTATAATGTTGTTCAAGGGTGTTTCCACCATGAAAGTAAGGAACTCAAGTACTAAATCTATGAAATATTATAAGGAATGGGATTGTGAGTGTATTTTAAGCTAGGGTAGAGGTATTGTGAGGTGTTTGGACCTTTGCAAGGATTAGGGGAGGTCTAGAGTTATGAGTTTCTTTAAAACCCTTGTTTTTATGAAGGTTTAGGATGGTTTGTGAGTAGAGGAATAAAACAAGTTATTGGGGCTCTTAAAATTGAATAGTACTAAGTTTGGTGAGCATCTCTAAGATTTTTTCAAGTTTCCTTGGTTTGGAGGTGATTTTGTGAGTGGGTCCCTTTGGAAATTAGGCCTAATTGTGAAGCCTAGAGCGAGGGAGGTGTATTGAAAGTTCATGTTGGTATAAAAGAGTTACTATTGGTTTTTGCATATGTTGTGTAACCCTGAAAAGGGTATCTTAATCCACCTTTAAATGGTCAGGTGTTTTGGAAAGGTTGGGATAAATTAGGCTTGGACCGGGTTTTGAGTTTGGTGCAAAAGCACCTACACCACATCATCAATTTTTTTTATTTGAATACATAAATAGGGAAATGTTAGTGTCTTTAGGTTTATTTTATTTAATAATATTTGAGAGATCAAGCATAATGCAAATAAAGGGTGTTTTGTGTCTTAGAAGTCAATTAGAAATCATATAAGTTGTAAAATGCTGACAAAGCAACTTTAACACAAAATAAAATGTAATTAAGGGACCAACTAATCCCAAGGTTGGTTATGAGCCTTGGGGAGAATATGGTTGTTGGAAAATACTTTAAAATTCCTTACCAAGGCTTGAAAGAGAGAGTGGAAGAAGTTTTGTAACAATTTTACACAATAAACACCACAGTTTTGAGCAATTTTCTACAAAAGACTATTTTCTTGATCTTTTTGAGTGTTGTACGGGAACATACAGGTTCTTGATGGCCTAATAATTTCAGAGGATGTGTCTATATGTTTTATAATTCATTTATTTTTTATTTGGTGTCTTAACTCTTTGCTTGTAGAGAGTACCAAAACAAATAGTGATTGTCCTAGTGTTGCTGAATCAAGGGTTTGAGGGGAAATTTGTGACATAAAAATAAATCCACCTATTGTTTGCTACTGTATCTTAGTGGATTGATTGAAATTTTTTTACAATAAGTGTGTCAAATTTTTTTGGAATAAGGATTCATAATTATGTGATGTTTTTGTGACTGTTCTAAGACTGAACAAGGGTTTTCCAACATGAAACTGAGGAACCAAAGAGAGGTTTTTAAGAATTAATGCCTATAAGGGTTGTGTGAGGGTCTAATGAGACTGTGCATAAGTATTTTGAGGTTTTTGGGGCTTTGGAAGTGTTGAGAGAGGTCTGGAGTTGTATGTTTCTTTAAAACCCTTGATTTTGTGAAGGTTTAGGAGGGTTTCTTGGGTTTTGTGAGTTAGAGGCTCTGCAAACACAAAATAATGACAAAATTTAAGGTTTGGAACCATTACCAAAGACTTTCCAAGGTGTTTGAATAGATACCTAAAGTTGGAAGGGTGGTCCCTTTGGAAAAAAAGGGCTAATTGCGAAGCAAAAATTGAAGTAGTTGTGTTGAAAGTCTATGTCAGTCTAAAAGAGAGACCACTGATTCTTTGGTATGTTAAGTAGCCTTGAAAAGGGTATCTCAATCCATATTGTAATTCTCTAGTGTTTTGGAAAGGTTGGGAGAAATCTGGCTAAAACTGATTTTTGAGTACTACAAGAATAACCAGTCACAAATGTGAGTTTCAAAAACCTTGATGAATCTGACTTAGGGATTGTTCTCAATTGATTCAATTTTAATTGTATGAATTTTGATGGTCTTTGTAGGGCCTTCGTGGAGTCTTGTCTTTCATTTGCAAGGTTGAGGATTTGAGACCCTTCAAGGTGTTGATGCCTATTAGGCTAAATCATTATGAAGAAGAGTTCTTGACTGAGAATTGACATTTTCATTGTTATGAGTCTTCTCCACCTTGTCTCTACATCAAAGTGCTACAAGGATGGATTGTTGGGTAAGGTGTTAAATAAATATTTTGGTTTGATGGGGCTTCGAGGTTGTGTAGATTTCTCAAAATAGGATGTATTAATCTTGTTAGGAGCCCCTTGAAGGAAGGTTGTCAGACTGATTGGGTTTGAGCCTCTTGCATCTACATCGGTGAGGCACAAGTAATTGAAGAATTCCAAAGGATACAAACCACCATGAATGGAGCTTATATTTATACAATACGCTTTAGATGGGGCTTATTGAGCATCCGATAGTAATTAATTAAGCATTAGATGTAAAAAAAATATGTGCCTAAAACATTCAAGCATACAACTTACACAATACACATGATAACATCATTCAAGAATGGGAGTAGAAAAATAAGTGTTTCTTTAATCAAAAATCTGAAAGGCTATACAATGATATATATTGATAAAAGTATATAAATATATCCAAAAAAACCATATAGGCTTAGTACAATGGAGCCCTTTGGACATAAAATATCTTGTATATATATCAATAGTAGAAAACATATGTTCCAAAATGCCACATAGGCATACAACAAACAACACTAATACATAGTAATTTCCCTATAGGGGAAGGAAATAGATCCCATGCTACCTTCGAAATTCGGCTGGATGGAGTGACTGTTGCTTGTCTTGTCTTTCGAACACACCTGCTACTCCTCCTCTCTTCACTCTAGCCCTTCAACTGATACAATTAAAAGTACAAATGTTAAAACATAGAAATTGAATTATGGAATGGCATATAACAAAATATAATCACTTACCGCATACATATAGTCATCATGCACATTTAAAGCATCACCATGTCCATGATCCAGAGTGACAACCACCTGTAGCAACCATCAAGATAGAAATTAAACTATATAAAATTATCGTGCAAATTTTCTATAATAGACCATAAAAGAGAAAATATAATGTCAAATCAACTAATCTATTCCATACCTCTCTCAATGGATCAGAACTAGCTATTGTTGTAGCAACTCCATGGTCCATCGTGCCACCAACATCACCAAGGCTATCTCTTGTCAACAACTGCAAATGAAACAATATTTCAGGTATCATGTTGATATAGGAGAACATAATGTGACACAATCAAGGAATAATTGAATGTAATGTTTGTGTTTCTCATCAATTTTTTAGATTTGTATATACGCAAAATTATGAAAACTAGCTAATATAGATTTACAACCCTATTAATGAATAAAGGCTACATGAGTGTACGTGGTTTGAGGATATGAATCACGAGGTGTGGAGGAAGAAGGTGCACCAGGAAACTATTTGAAATCTGAAGGATGTTATGAGACAAACATTCAAATATAATATCCAACTGTTCAAATGCAATAATAATATCTTTAATATTAGTTGCATACTTATAGAATCATCGTTGAGAGTGTATAAGTGTTTGTAGGAATAGAGCATCCCTCATGAATAGTGCAACCCTAAAATTTCATCATATCACAATTCTACTAATTTAGTTATTCTTAAATTTCAAAATATATTTTAATAAACAACATTAAAATAACTTGGTAAATTTTACTTGAGTGTCAATGTCGAATGTATCATTTAGAATATCATTTGTGAAATTCATCGCCTCTGCAAATGACATAGGTTGTGTAGCTGCATCACGAGCACCCTGATAATCGTGCTTGCAACAAACACCACAAGTGCCACAGTAGTGGGGTGGAGCTCGAGGCCTACATGTCTCCTCCACACCAGGCTCTACTAGAGGACTCGCACACTGTAAAATGGTTTGGGTGAGTGAGCCAATCGACTTCATCGTGTCCATCTCTACACTGTCCTTAACAATGGAAGGAACAACAACATGCTCCACCATTGGTCTGCCCAAGGCTCTCAGTTCCAACTGTGGATTACGTCGTGCAATAGGTCTATCATCTGTGGAGCCCCCACCTCTACCCTGAAAGTCTAACATGTCAAAATAGTTTGGCATTTTATTGAGGACAAACTCACAATAGAGTTTCCTCAAAAATTATTGCGGCACCTCATGGTTACTACATGGAGGTTGGTCAAATACCATCCACCACCACTCCCAAAATTTGTTTCTAATTAAATCATGGTGACAACAATGGATGGGGAACCTCCTACATGCATGGGACAAAGTTTCATTGGTTTTTGGGTATTTAAATAGGGCACACAACTCGTCTTTGCTAATTTTTTAGTTTTTCACATCTGCATATGACAAACCATTAGCATAAAATTGTCTCATCTCATCTCTCTTAGTTGACCAAAAATTCATTTTATCGCTCATTTCTCGTACATGAGTTAAAATTTACTTCAATGATTCAACAATACCTCTCATATAAGAGTGGGTTTCTCCATGCTCATTTAATCTTGCAATTAATTTTTGAATGTCTCTTTTATTGTTTTCAATTTGATTTTGAATATTTTCTTGTGTTCCTTGAGGATTCCTATGAATTGATGGAGGGGTTTCGGGTTGTTCTTGTATAGGAGGCTCTTGATGAGTGGGTGATTGTGAATTCTCAATGTTTTGAGGTGGAGATTCATTCCCTAAGAATTAGAACAAAGTTTTATCATTAAAATCTATTTAAAGTTGCATTCCAAATCAAATTCGAAATAAATAGAATTAAAATACACACCTCTTTCCAATCTTCGACCTCTTCGATGTTTTGGCGGCATACTCGTGGAAAATGGAAAGCTAAGGATGCAAATAATGGAGGAGATTTGGTGAGTGCAAGTTGCAGACCTGAAATCTTCCTTCTCAAGTTGTGGGTTGAAGGCAAAATGAGGGATCCTAACCCGACTTTTGCATTTTATGTCTAGAAAGACATTTGGTGTGCTCCAAATGGATTTTTAGTCATTTGGCATGCACCAAAGGCCTTATTTCAGGGATTGTTTGATCATTTTTTCAATTTGGCACCTAAATTGTGTCATAGATTGGTGCACTTACCTAAAGATGAAGTTGTTCCCTATTTCTCCTAAGACTTTGGCCTGTAAAAAGGGTGAAAATGTTTTTGGCTATGAGACTGGTGATTCAGTGGTGGAATGGGAAGGGAATTCCAAGGATGAGGATTTTGATCTTGAGGAGATGTCAGAGGAGGATAGTGAGTCTGTGGAGGGTTTGAAGCTTTTGAATCCTGGTCCTAGGGCTATGAAACATATAATGAATTGAAGGAAGTTGTGGTGCCATCTGAGAAGAGTGCGAAGGGGAAGAAAAAATACCCTAGGAAAGATAATATATTTGTTAAGCAGAAGGTGTCTGAATTTGTGAAGGAGTCCCATTTTTTTGATGCTAAACATACCCCAAGCGCAAGTAAGGTGGGTGATTTGGAGTTTACACATGCTTTGGAGGATAGCCATGGCAATGGTAAAGGACTCCTAGATTTCGTGCGATCTATGGAGGTTAATATTCAGGGGAATGAGGGTTTGGTGTGTTCAAAGGGGGTTGACCATAGCTAGGTTACTCTAGACTCTCCAATTGGCACTCAACAGGTTAAAGGGAGTGTTGTGAAGGTGGAGTGGTTAGAAATTATGGTAGACTTGATGAATATTCTAGATAATCATTGGGTTAAAGTTGAGGTGATTTAAGTGGAGGATTCCTCTATTGTAGAAGAAATGGAGGATAAAGAAGAGGCTCAAGAGGAACTCATCGAGAATGTTGGTTCTCAAGTCATGCCACCAATAAATTGGGATGAGGTTAACATGGGCATGTTCTATAGGATGGTAAAGGATAGGTGCCAATAAGGTGGGTGATTTGGAATTTTCACCTACTTTGGAGGATAGTCATGGCATTAGTAAAGGACTCCCAGGTTTCGTGAAACTAATGGAGGTTAATGTTCAATGGAATGAGGGTTTGGTGTGTTCAAAGGGGGTTGATCCTAACCAGGTTACTCTAGACTCTCCTATCAACATTGATCAGGTTAAAGGGAGTGTGGTGAAGGTGGATCAACTGGAAATTCTAGTAGATTTGGAAAATATGTCGAATATGACTTGGGTTAAAGTTGTGGTGATTGAAGTGTGGGATTCCCCTATTGAGGAATAAATGGAGGATAAAGAGGAGGCTCAGGAGGACCCTATCAAGAATGTTGGTTCTCAAGTTGTGCCACCTGTAAATTGGGATGAGGTTAACATGGGCATGTTCTAAAGGATAGTAGAGGATGAAACTTACAACTTTCTTTCATTGGTGAAATGGATTTTCTCAAAATTTAAGGAGCTCAATGTCCAAATTAAGAATTGGCAAGATGTTTGTGTGGTGCTGGTGCATAGTAACCAAAAGGAATGGTTTATTAAGGCTAAGGTTAAAACTACAAATGTTATGCTTGATAAACTTGATGTGGATGTTGATCGTCTTGGTAATACTCATGAGGAGAGGATTACATCCCTGGAATTGGTGGTCCAAAAGACTTTTGAGGAGAGATTTGTTAACATTGAGGATAAAATTAGTAAATTGTCTAGTGATTTGAATACTTTGGTTAACATTAGCAATAATTCCTTGAATAAACTAGTAAGGGCCTCTATGTTTTAAATGAGAAAGCCTTGAAATGGATTGGTAAATCCTTGGAGTTGGGTGATCTTGAAAAGGCCATGGAGGATGTGAATCACTCGAATCTAGTGGAGAAAAAATTGGATACTACTCCAGCTATGAAGAAGGTTGTGGATGTTGGCCCATGTTTGAGAATGAGAAGCAAGACCAAGAAGCGGGTTGTTATTTCGTTTGAGGAGCTCAAGGATATGATGGAAATGCATGAGGGGGTCATTGAGGGAAAATTGGCATTGGTTAATGTTCTGGAAAAAATGTTGTATCTTTGTTGTTTCTTTTTCTTGGTCAGCCTTGTTGTTGATGTTTTGCTTTAGGGTTGCTGATGGGGTTCACGGTTAATTTCTATTGTTAGCATTTTGATTTTTTTGGGTTGCAGCCTTTATTGGTTTAGTCCTTCTTGCATCTTTTTTCCATTATAAAGGGTTTTGGGGTCTCTTCAAACCTTCATTGTGAGCTACTCATATCATGAACATATTATTTCATTTGAAATGAAGAACAAGATATATTCCAGTCATTTATGCATTATTTATGTCTAATGAATTAGTAGGTTTGCCAACATAACAAACATACGTTAAAGTCCTCGGGGCTCCCTATTCCATGATGTAATGCAAAATAAATAAGAAGATCTACTACAAACTTCAAGGATGAACTATTTCCTTCCATGGTTCTCTTGTGTGTTGGGTACTAAGTTATTTTTGCATCCAAATTATGGGTTGTGTGGGACATTGTCAATGGAGCACTAAAGAAAGTGGTAACAATGCTCTATTGAAATGAATGTAAGCTTCAAAATCTACCAAGTTTTTTTTTGTAAGAATTGATTGTAATGTTGGCCCCTATAGGATTTGGATGACTTAATGTAGCTTGTATTGATTATTTTAGTTTCTTGTGGTTCCCACCACTAGTTGCCACAAAATATGGCTTGGGTTTTTAAAATCCATAAATCATAGGGGGCTCACACTCAATAGAGTGTTAATAGATATCAAAGAAATTAATTTCTAGGGGTTTGGTTTTCAATATGGCCTCTTAAGTATGTCTCTCTATAGACCTACATTTCTCCCTCTTATTTAGCTTTTAATGATATGTGAAGATGCAAAATAATGCATGTGTAGCCCTTAATAGAAGGGAGGAGGTTTTAGTACATTGCCATCTTCTTTTGGATGAACATTCTAACTAACTACATATCATGATTCCTTTCTCTGTCTATATTGTACAATACATTGTAATCAATAGAAAAAAAATCTACTTCTAGTGCTTTCCAACGATACATAAAAATGTCTATCTACATGTCGATTACATAGTAGACACTAATTATAAATATATCAATTCAAATATCATCCTTCTTGTATTATCTAAACAAATGAAGATACACCAAATTTCTTGTTTAATGAAGCAATCCGTAATGATAAAACTATATAAATATTAAAGTCAATTTTAATAACAAGAAATATTAAAATAGTTATTGACGTACTTACAAAGATGCATTTTTTATATTTAAAAATCTTTACAAAAATTTATTAGCATTTGTAGTGTTGATTAACATTATAAAAATTAAAGTCAATTTTAATAACAATAAATATTAAAGTAATTATTGATGTACTTACAAAGATGTGTTTTTATCTTTAGAAATATATGCCAAAATTTGTTTACGTTTATGGTGTTGACTAACATTATAAAAATTAAAGTCAATTTTAAATACAACAAATATTAAAGTAATTCTTGACGTACTTACAAAGATATTCTTTTATCTTTAGAAATCTATACGGAAATTTGTTTGCATTTATGGTCTTGATTATACAAAATATTACACCTCAATGAAAATTGGAGGGATATGTTAAGTCCTCTATGCTTATAGTTCTACGCGTGCTTGAGGACAATATAAACAGCTCTTCACTGGACGGCGTATATGCACACCAAGCTCCGTATTACGGAGCAATCTATCCAGCCCTCGGCAAGGCATTCAAACCTCTCGGAAATGAATCGACACCTGCGCCTTTACACTATTCACTTATTCGACTTCGTTTAGTGTAAACGCAAAGAACGGTCGTTGCGCCGATTTCCGATTACTTAGCGAGTAAAACTGCCGTCCACAGTGTCGCTGACGCAACACTTCACATAGCCGTTGAATTGTATGTTAATTTCCGTTTTCACTTTCAAAATTTGCAGACCACTCAGTACAGCCATTATTTTTAGGCCTCGCCGACCACGTCTCTATCAACATGGGATGTTAAAAGGATGCGTTTGTTTACTCGTTTTCCTGCTAAAGTCGACCGTAGCATTATACGAGGTAAACTCATAATCAAGCTGAGTGTAGTCTTATAACTGATATCAAGGCTAAACGTTTTGCAATATGCAGAATGATGGGGAAGAAATGAGATACCGAGGCGTGAGAAAGAGGAAATGGGGAAAATATGTGGCTGAGATTCGATCAAGAAAGAGATCAATAAGTTAGCAGTGTATGCAGCGCACATAGTAAATAAGTAGCACCTGCACCGCTATAAGTGCAATTGGGTGCCGATTCCGGAATAGACTAAGGAATTATGGGCTAAATTTACTGCCACAAAATTTAGTCAGATTATTTTTTAAAATATTTCTCTGATTGGTTGTCTCATAAAGTTAATACAAGTTTATCTGGTCACTGTATATCTGTGGCACATTTCTTGATAAGGTTAAAAAATCTAAGGAGATTGGAGCACTTAAATAAGTGGACCACATTGGCTCTGATTAACTAGAGCACATTCATAGAATCAAACTTAAAAAGTCTATAATAGAGACAAATAAATATAAGGAGGATTGTCCAAACATATCGACTCCCAACTAGTCAGAGCACCTTCTCTTTCAAGAAGGTTATCCGGACAAACTCCTTGCAGGAACCTTGCTCTGGTTGGGCCAATTTATGTAGTTTTGATTTTTAGAAACACTATTATCCCTTTGCCTGTAGTTTAGTGGCTCTTTCTGCTACCCTGGTTAATGGTAATTAATGTTATTCTGCCTTAGCTAAACGAGGCCTTTGATAGGATGTTCGCAGATAGCGAACTATCAAGACCAGAAGTAAGACATCATCTGAAGGCAGCAGTATTCTCAACATGCCAGCCGTCGACATGGAGAATTTTGAAATGGTGTATGCATGTAATTAAATGAACTCAGTTGGATTTATTTTTTTCAATGCTTGTTTGTACGGTATTGACATGATTAGAACGCAATGACAGATTTTGTCACTAGCACTTTAAAAAATTGGACCTGATCTTCCTTCAAAGCACATTAACAACATTTTCTTTGAGGAAAAATATATATTTAGAAAGAAAACACTTGCATTAAAAAGCTGATAAGATGAAAGCTTTTGGTCATATTTTTAATCAATTGTGAAAATGAATTGTAGGCATGCCAAAGCTAAATTTCATCATTTGTTTATTAGTTTGTGAGCACACCTTGTACCATCAGAAAAATTTTACTCGAGAATTTGTCTTAAGGTGTCCTACTCGCACAACAATAATCTTTTTCGTTTCCCTTTCAATGGAGGAGTTAGGCTTTATGACAGGACTATTAACAATTATAAGTGGCCTTCTCTAATTAGAGAAAAACGTGGCATTTGTATTGTTGTGCCTTTGACACTTGGGTAGAATGTGGTTGCATGTCGTCGTTTCAAATACTCAAAATGGGTAGGCAACTCTTAATCCTCCATCAGGTGACTTTTCTTGGGTGATTCCATATACCTATAATTTGCTACCTTCTCCTTCTAGTGGAAGTGCATTTCTTAATGATTCCATCATTGTTTTAATATTAATTTTTATGAATTTTTATATAATTTATTGTGAAATATTTAAATTTGTCATTGTCTATTGTAAATCTTCAAGTATACTTTTCAAAAAAAAAAAGTGGTATAATTGTAAAGGAATTTTATTTCCTTAAAAAGATATAAGTTGAACCAAAATTTTTTATACAAATATTTATTAATATAGATCTAATAAATGGTATTTTTTGGCTAATGCATTTAGAAATTAAGGACAAATGTATAAAAATAAAATTACAAAATAAATGTACTTAGCTTATTGACCAAAGAATATATGCATTTGATGAAGATTTCAAAATCTAGTTGATATCTAACATGAAACTATGATTTCTATCTTAGTGAGTTGTGTCAAATTTTATTCTAACCATGTATACTACATAAGGTCAACTTTTTTGTTCTAACTCGAATGTATGAGTACAGATTAATCCTCTAAATCCTAATTTAGCCATGTACAATGTGTGTCTTTTCTCCTTTATTCACCTTGTTCACCTCTACTTCAAATCTTTCAAAACCAAAGGACTACCAATAACTAAAAATAAATTTGGAGGATTATTGTTAGTGTCACAATATGAAACATTCTCTAAAGTCAAATCCAAAAAATATATGCACAAGATCAAAGTCTATAAGTAAATGGATTATAATGATGTACATAGTTTTATTAAGCTATTTTCTACACCAAATATATATATATATATTTTTATTTATTCCTCTCTTAATGCTCTAAAATGGAAGAGGACTCGTGGGTTTTAGATGTCACTTGAGAATTATAAATAAATGTTAATAAATTCCTTTAAATACTATGACATAGAATAAAATTTCATAATTTTTTTTGTTATTTGGCTCAAGGTGGAAAATAAAGGGTGTTAGTTGTCTAAATTTTTATTATAATTTTTTAGAAGGCAAGTATTAAGTCTTTGACAATAAGATTTACTCCACAACCATGGAAATGGCCTTATGTAGGTAGTAATTATTGGGTGTATACTTACTATGTCTAGGCAAGTATATGAATATATGTAATAAATACAGGGCTTATGTGAACATATTAGTTTGTGCATATAAGGACAGGGTGTGAGAACAACATATGGTGTAATATGTGTCCATAGGGATAAGTAAAGGCTATGGGAATGACCATAACCTTGAACAATATTGTGATATTTACATGTATAAATATATTTATATATATATATTCAAAATGGATGCAAAACCAAAAAGTAAATGACTAGGGTATGAACATTTTACCCTTATATTTTCCCCCATTTTGAAATGCATGTGAATTCTAAAATTATCATACATCTTAAATTATGCATCACTCACAAAAGTTAATACAAGGTAAATAATCAAGACCAAATGATACAAAAGGTGTTCCATGGCAAGTAATGGACCTTGTGAATTGTCATTATGTAAATGTCATTCTATATATGCTCTCCATGGAGATATAGGCAATAAATAAATAAATAAAATTATAATTAGTAGATTACATTTCATTAATAAAATTAGGATCTAATTAGGAGCTTTGTTATTTATCAATAATATAGGTGCAATAAAAAGTAAGTAGAGTTATGAAAATTATACAAATTTAGAAGATGTAGATAATGTTGTGTTATACTTGCTAGCCATGGGAAAAAATATATGTTGGGTGTCAAGAATGTCATGTGCAAATGCTTCATATGGTCTCCATGATGATGATTTGTGTACCACTTGCCACTAACTTAAGGGATCAATATAGGTATGTTAGTGATAATATATATTATCCTTTCAACTAATTTTTTATGTACAATGCAAGAAATTGAAGGAGAGGAAAAAATATCTATTGAAGTAAATATAATCTATAGAAATAATTTATTGATGTCAAATAATAGTAATAATGAATATATCATGTGAAGTAATTGTAGTGTAGAAAAATGCATACCTTTGCATTTTCACACTTAATTTGGACCTATTTTGGCACCCCTTGGATTAAATTCCCTTTAAGTCACTTATTATGGGACCCTAAGACCCCTTTTTGTGGATCTCAAAGAATATTTCAATTGGAAACCCAACCAAAATGCACAAACAACCTTTAATCTTGGTAACCCACCTTTTAAAATTACAAAATAAGCCTTGTGGGACCAAGACGCCCTTGGTGGCATCTTAGTCCCACTTAGTGGGACCAGGACACCACCTAGGGCCTATTAGTCTCAAGAGATTTATTTTCAGGAATTGATAGCGGGAAATAAAAATATTTGATTTAATTTGGAATTTCATCAGCCTTTAGGATCTAATAATCGGTAATTAGATACGAATTCCTATAAAAGTAAGATTCACACCTATTTTTCACCAAAGTAGGAAAAAAGATTTGAAGAGACAAGCAACTATGCAAGAAGGAGACTTTCAAGAAAAGGAATTGAAGTCTTTGAGCAGTCTTCTATTGTGTTTTTGTAGGTTTTTCAATTCCATTTTCAAGTAAAGATCTAGCATTTCCAAAGACTAATGATGGATGCCTATGGAGGATCATGAGATATTTTAGGTTAGAAATGCAACTAGCCATACTTCCAAGCCTAAGGACTTGTTTCTTGAGTGATTTGATCTTCCACTCTTGTTCTACTTTCTACTTAAGGAAGGTACATTTCATGTTTATAAATTATTAGAATGATTAGAGATCTCCTTTGTAGTTCATTTTTATTTGTATCTTAGGAATTCTATTCTAACACATTTGGATAGGGTTTTTCCATGTTATAGCTTGCATAATCTTAGACGCACATATTTTAGGACTCACACACATTTCCATTATCAGATCTATACATTTTCATCAAGGTTTAATTACAAAGCAAAGGGTTTGACCAAGGAAAGGCCCCATAAAAAATCAATCAAATTTCCTTTGTTTTGCAAGTTATTTATAGGTTCATATCTAAAGACTTAGTGAAGAAGGAAGTGCAGACATTGAACCTCGAGATCACACTCAGAGATTTTAGAAAATCAAAATGAGACTAAGTCGCCACCTAGGGCGTCTTAGTCCTCCTGAAGATATTTTGCAAAGATTCTTTTGGATTTTTTTTCGAGATCTGAAGATTTTGCATTTTCCTCGAAAAATAACAGTGGGACTAAGACAACAGTAATGGCGTCTTAGTCCTCCCTAGCAGATTTTGAAAAAAAAATTGCATTTACAGAATTCTCATCACATTTCTAGAATTCCCATGTACACACATCCTAACTTGTTGTTGCATAATTTCATCATTTGCATTCATTATTTGGCTTGCATTACTAGATTTTGTGAGTTGAATGTTAAGTTGTATTTTCCAAGCTCTTGTTTGGTGGTGAATCTTCAAATCCTAGAAGAATCCCCCTCCTAGGTCTTCCTTGTTGTGAATTGACTCACCTTTGGGTTGATAGTCAATCCAATTTGGGTTCCTATGATATTCTTAAATAACATAAGGAGAATAGTGGTATTTCCACCTCCTTGTTTTTTACAGTTCATTTTGGTGAACCTAACATTTTAGAACATTCATTTTATGATTTGGAGTCCATTAAGGTCCTAGATCTAGGTTGCATTCATTCTTGCATTGCATCTTGCATTAGTGAAAGCACTTCTAGGATTTCTCATACTTGCATCAGTGAAAGTGTATCTAGGGTTTCTCATATTTGCATTAGTGAAAGTGCATATAGGTTACATTTTGTCTTTGTTGCATCAATTTATCTCATTGAAAAACTAAAAAGTGCATTGTCAATCATCCTAATTGCATTTAGGAAAATTTTTATTGCATTCAAAATTGAAAAAAATGCATTCAACTTTGCATCCAATTGCTTTCCATTAGGCATATAAGGACAAGGTGTCAGAACAACATATGGCATAATATGTGTCCATAGGGATAAGTAAAGGCTATGGGAATGACCATAACCTTGCACAATATTGTGATATTTACATGTATATATATATATATATATATTCAAAATGGATGCAAAACCAAATGGTAAATGATGAGGGTATGAACATTTTACCATTATATTTTCCCCCATTTTGAAATGCAAGTGAATTCTAAAATTATCATACATCTTGAATTATGCATCACTCCCAAAAGTTAATACAAGGTAAATATTCAAGCATCAAATGATACAAAAGGTGTTCCATGTCAAGTAATGGACCTTGTGAATTGTCATTATGTAAATTTCATTCTATATATGCTCTCCATGGAAATATAGACAATAAATAAATAAATAAAATTATAATTAGTACAATACATTTCATAAATAAAATTAGGATCTAATTAGGAGCTTTGTTATTTATCAATAATATAGGTGCAATAAAAAGTAAGTAGAGTTATGAAAATTATACAAATTTAGAAGATGTAGATAATGTTGTGTTATACTTGCTAGCCATGGGAAAAAATATATGTTGGGTGTCAAGAATGTCATGTGCAAATGCTTCATATGGTCTCCATGATGATGATTTGTGTACCACTTGCCACTAACTTAAGGGATCAATATAGGTATGTTAGTGATAATATATATTATCCTTTCAACTAATTTTTTATGTACAATGCAAGAAATTGAAGGAGAGGAAAAAATATCTATTGAAGTAAATATAATCTATAGAAATAATTTATTGATGTCAAATAATAGTAATAATGAATATATCATGTGAAGTAATTGTAGTGTAGGAAAATGCATACCTTTGCATTTTCACACTTAATTTGGACCTATTTTGGCACCCCTTGGATTAAATCCCCTTTAAGTCACTTATTATAGGACCCTAAGACCCCTTTTTGTGCACCTCAAAGAATATTTCAATTGTAAACCCGACCAAAATCCACAAACAACCTTTAATCTTGGTAACCCACCTTTTAAAATTACAAAATAAGCCTTGTGGGATGAAGATGCCCTTGGTGGCATCTTAGTCCCCCTTAGTGGGACCAAGACACCACCTAGGGCATATTAGTCTTGAGGGATTTATTTTTGGGAATTAATAGTGGGAAATACAAATATTTGATTTAATTTGGAATTTCATCAACCTTTAGGATCTAATAATCGGTTATTAGATAGGAATGCCTATAAAAGTAAGATTCACACCTATTTTTCACCGAAGTAGGAAAAAATGTTTGAAGCGAGAAGCAACTATGCAAGAAGGAGAGTTTCAAGAAGCAAGGAATTTGAGTCTTGGAGCAATCTTATATTATGTTTTTGTAGGTTTTTCAAGTCCATTTTCAAGTAAAGATCTAGCATTGCCAAAGACTAATGATGGATGCCTATGGAGGATCATAAGAGATTCTAGGTTGGAAATGCAACTAGCCATACTTCCAAGCCTAAGGACTTGTTTCTTGAGTGATTTCATCTTCCACTATTGTTCTACTTTCTACCCAAGGAAGGTACATTTCATGTTTATGACTTATTAGAATGATTAGAGATCTCCTTTGTAGTTCATTTTTATTTGTATCTTAGGAATTCTATTCTAACACATTTGGATATGGTTTTTCCATGTTATAGCTTGCATAATCTTAGACACACATATTTTAGGGCTCACACACATTTCCATTTTCAGATCTATGCATTTTTAGCAAGGTTTAATTACAAAGCAAGGGGTTTGACGAAGGAAAACCCCCATAAAAAATCAATCAAATTTCCTTTGTTTTGCAAGTTATTTATAGGTTCATATCTGAAGACCTAGTGAAGAAGGAAGTGCAGACATTGAACCTCGAGATCACACTCATAGATTTTAGAAACTCAAAATGGGACTAAGTCGCCACCTAGGGCGTCTTAGTCCTCCTGAAGGTATTTTGCAAAGATTCTTTTGGATTTTTTTTCGAGATCTGAATATTTTGCATTTGCCTCGAAAAATAATAGTGGGTCTAAGACAATAGTAAGGGTGGGTGCTGGCAAGAAGTTGAGTCCACTTTTTGGCCAAAAAGTGGAAGTGTTTTCCCTGATTTTTAGAGTTTGACACATTTGACCTTAAAACATGAAGCACTTGCAGATGAGATCTTCAAACAAGTCACTAATCATAAAATGTAGTACTCGGAGTCTAGTTTTCAAATATGTAATTTATTTCAATACCCAGATTGTACAAATTGAGTTTCAATAGGCTTTTGTAAAAACCACTATTTAAAAGTAGTTTTTTTTTACCATACCATGCACATGTACAACATCCATATTTTGACTTAAATTATCATATTTTTCTAAATCCTTCTAGGAAAAGACTTGTGACTCACTGAAGCTTGTCCTGGATATTTTTTTGTAATTTTCTTTTGAATTTTTTTTTTTGTTAATTTTTTATTAGGCATATTTGTTGTTTAGAAAAATCGTCATGTACGACATGCATAAGATGACCTAAAGTTATCATTTTTTGCAATTCTTTTTTTAAATTGAAAAGAATTGTCTGAATTTTGTCCTTGTGCAATCTGTTCCTCAAAATGTTATGCTGATCAAAAGTTATTAAAATAGTAAAAAATACTGATATTTAAAGTTTATTGACCAATTTCATCATAAATTATTTGAAAAATAGAAAAAATAATCCAATTGTAAAAAAAATTACATATTTGAAATCTACATTGTCTCATCTAAAATGGATTTTAATTTCGTCAAAAAATTCTGCAAAAAAAGTCGTCAGCCATATGTCCAAACTCGATTTTTTTCCCTAACATTGTTAGAACCTTCAACTTGCAGGTCAAACTAGGTTGAACGCTTAGGTTCGGGATACCGTTTCTTTTCAACTATGTCAAATAAATATACTGTCAAATTTTACTATGAAGTCTGCAACTTCACATGTATGGCCGAGAGCAGTAAAATTGGTCTATTTTTCATTGAGCATTTTTTTTATAGGTGGTGACTTGCTTTTTTGATTAATTTTATTCAAAGGAGAGATCCCATGTTTTCAAAGAAAGAAAAAAAGGTCTTCAACTTGCAATATGAATTGATTTTTTCAAAGGAGGCATGAAGAAATTAGTTTTAAAGTGGAATTGTGCTAGTTTTCTACTTGTTTTGAGGAACACAAGAGGAAGAATTTAGTCCTTATAGGTCTTGAACTTCCAATTTGAATCAATTTTTTTGAAGAATTTCACTATTTACATTCATTTGTGCTTGAGAATTTTATAATCATGAGAAATAAATAATGTAATAAGAGGAGGAAGACATTGAAGCAAATAAAGAGAAGGAGAGATAGAGACAAAGAGAAAGAAGAATGAGAATTAAATCAATGAATGATGGAGGAGCATCCAATTCCAAAACTATTGAAGATGAAAACATAGAGGATACCATGGTTGTAGATGAAGCGAATTTGCAAGAAGTCAATTTGGAGAAGAATATGATTATACAATCAAGTCCTACTATGTCTTCAAACCCTTTTTCAATGCTATGGAAAATGTTTTAATATGCACAAATCTAGGTACGTCTTCAAATCCACATGTTAGTGAAATGGTAAATTCGTATGTAGAAATTTTACAAGATGTTGGACTTAACGATGTTGACATTGATAATATTCAGAGAGATGAAACTTTTATAGAATTTGTTGAAAATGATAATGAGAATGATCCTTTTGTTGAAAATGAAATTGAGAATAATACTTTTATTGAAAATGGAAACAAAAACCATTTTGTTGATGTAAATGAAAATGAAAACCGTTTTGTTGATGAAAATGAAGATGAAAATGTAAATCGTTTTGAAGTTGAAAGTCAAAATGAAAATGAAGATGAAGATGAAAATCTAGAATGTGATGTTGAATTTAATGAAAATACTTTTTTTCTAAATTGAAAGTGGTGTTTTTGATAATCTTCCTGGTCAAATTTCTTGGAGGAAAATAAGAACACATGCAAATAAAATATACAACAAATTCTTTTATCGTAAAAAAATTATAATTCAATGTCAACTAATGATGCGATTGATGAGAATGCAAAAAATGAGGAAAATAATGAAAAGGTTAGGCTTTTTTGTTAAACCAAAAAGAAAAAATCAATCATTAAAACATGCTATGTGTACTCTTTCTAGTGCCATTCAATCGATTGCAAAAAATAGTTGATCTAAAGATAAAAATGCAGCAAGAAGAGCTATAACAACTGCTATAGTTAATAAAGAAACTTTGAATAAAAGAATGGTAAGAAACATTAGTGAAGTTTTAAAAATATGTCCTAAAACATTGCTAAGAGCAGCAAAAAGAAGAATAATTATAGAAAATGATCATATCAACCAATGTTGGAGTTTCAGTGGTTGACTCCTGAGGTCTGATATGAAATTGAATGTTGAAATTAAATCTTTGATTGCAAAATATTGGCATGATAACACTATGGTTTCATCTAATGCTAGAGATGTTTTGAAATTAAGGGTGGGGTCCAAAGTTCGTGATCCTCACCCAAAACACCTATTAGATACAACACAAACTGGATTTTATAGAAAATTTTGTGGTGATTTAGTGTTACCTGGTAATATTAAAATAAGTCAAAGGTCTTTTGAAAAATGTAAACTGTGATATGTAAAAATTAATAAGCAAAAAATATCTTGTTGTTGTAAAACTTATGTTCAATTTCGTTATTTTTATGATTTTTTTCGATATATACATTGTACCTTGCATACTAACATGATTATACAGGAATGTGGTATTAATATGCCACCTAAAGCCATAAGGGAGTTTATTTCAAGTTTGTTTTGTGAAAGATCTAATGGTAAATTGTTTTATTTAAGTTCTTGTATTTCTAGACAATGCATTGACTGTGGAAACCTTTCATTCTTAGGAATTTGTATGCATGAAAGTGTTGATAATGATTTTGGACAACAATTAGTAGAAGTTAAAAAATTTAAGAATGTTCACTATTCTTTAAAAGATGGAAAAATAGGAAAGCATTGTGATTTAGTTATAGAAAAAGTTAGTGTGCATGCATTCATGAGTGAATTTAAGAATAAGATAGTACCAAAATATATCTTGCACTCTCAACATGCTTGATGGCTTGATGGCCAATTTCGCGCATGTAGAAACACATTTCCAATTGGTACTATACTTTCAATGGTTGATTTTGCATAAAATTATACTCTAGCTCCGCAAGAGGAAATTCAATCACAGTATTATAATTCAGTGCAAGTAGCTATGTTTGTCCATATTGTTAATAGACATCCAAATAATAGCACTGAGGATGATAGAAAATTTCTGAGGGAGTATCATTTTTATTTGAGTGACAACCGATTACACTCATCAGAGTTTGTTCAATACTGTTTTAGTATATTTTACAAAAATTTAAGACAAAGAGGAATCCATATGAAAGAACACCTCATATGGTTAGATAATTGTATGGGGCAGTTCAAGAATGCTCAAAGTTTCTATTGGTTAAGTAGGATTCACAAAGAACTTAATGTCCAACATATATGGAGCTTTTTTGAAGCTGGGCATGGTAAAGGAGAGCATGATGGAGCTGGTGCATGTGTCAAAAGAATTCTTGCTAGAGAACAATTAAAATTTGAAGATGCAGTAAAATTTAAAGATACAAATGGGATTGTCGATTGGTGTAATACAATATTATCTACACCTAGTTCGAGTGAGTACTCTAGAGTTCATTGATTCTTTTGGTTGGTTGAAGAAGATAACATTGTACCTAGAGTTGACTGTGAGACAATTAGTGGATCTACTAAATGGAATTCGTTTAGGAGTTCGATAACAAGCACATGGACTATCTGGACAAGGGAGCTTGCATGTTTTTGCTAGTTTTGCATCTCAGGAGATTGGGAAGCATGTAAAAATACATAATGGGTTGAACAATGGGAGCAAAGATCATTGACACTTGCACAAGAACATGATCAATATGGAGTTCATATTGAATAAAATGATCAATTGTTTGTATCTGAAGACTATGAGCGTGTTTCAGATCTTGTAGAAGAAGGTAATTTATTTCAATTAATTTCGCTTTATTAAGTTATTTTGTAATACTAAATTTTTTATATTGATATGCACAAGTTATAAAATCAATTTGTGTTTGTAGGACATGTGTATGTTGTTGTTGCACCTGAGGGGAACGAAGAGCAAACAAAATATTGGTTGGCTCGTTGTGTGGAGAGTAAACATAAGTTAATATCACCTCGAGAAGATGATGATGGCTATCATTATCCAACAAGTACCATGATCCCCTTAAGACATCCCCTTACGCAAATTTTGATAACAATTTTTTTGATCCCCTTAAATAATTTTTTAGAACAAGTTTTTCATCTCATTAAGAAAATTTTGAGAACTTATATGATGATTGTTTTCATATTTTCCAATAGGATTGGTTGTGGTTGTCGATACTTGGCTACGAAAATACCTAGCAAGGAAGAATGGTCTACCTGCATTCGAAGATTATGAATTGCATAAAAAAATTATACATTATTCATATTTGGTGGTGGCAACAAATATAAAACTAGATCGGTAACACAAAAGACTTGCAAATAAAGTGTTATGGACAATTTCTATGGAAGAGCATGAGACAATCATAGATGCATTACAAAAAAGAGAGGATGTAGATGGTACAATGGAATAAGTAAATACAGGTAAATATAGTTAAAGTTTTATATTGTCCTTTTAAATAGAGGTAATTATTAGTTAAAATATATTTAAATACATGTTTTGATTACATATTTATATTGCTTGTACATTAATAGTTAAAATTGATTTATTATCCTTTTTTGTATCCTTAAGACATCATTGCATTGATCTCATACTTTGAAACAAAAAGGAGAGGATGCCTGGATTCAACCTACACACGTGTGGAATACTTTTAAATGCAGGTACTTGAGTTGTGTACATATATATAGTTTTATATAAATTAAAATATGTATGTTTTGATTATTTCATTAATATTGCTTGTACCTTTTTTATATTAGGTGGTGTGAAGACCTAGTACATTTTGGGCATGAGTTTGAGATGTTCTTGAGATGGCATATCCAAATTTTGTAAACATTGTTTTGAGATGACATATATATATATATATATATATGTACATATATGTCCTTGCATGTCTTCAAATCACTAAATTCCATGCATACATTATTGTTAAATCAATAATATCCTTAAGATGTTGTATTATGACCCCTTAAGACATTCCCTTAAGACATTGTATTGTGACCCCTTAAGACATTGTATTATGACCCCTTAAGACATCCCCTTAAGACATTGTATTATGACCCCTTAAGGAATCCCCTTGATATATTGTATTATGAACCCTTAATACATCACCTTAAGACATAATATGACCCCTTAAGACATCCCCTTAAGATGTAATATTACCCCTTAAGACATCCCCTTAAGACTTTAAATTATGACCCCTTAAGACATTCTATTATGAACCCTTAAGACATCCCCTTAAGATGTTCTATTATGAACCCTTAAGACATCCCCTAAAGACATCGTATTATGACCCCTTAAAATGTCCCCTTAAGACGCTGTATTATGACCCATTAAGATGTCCCCTTATTTGTTTTCAATGTACGGCTTATAAATTAGTATTGGATTCCATTATTTGTGTTGACAACTTAAAAAATAGTACTGGATGCCATTATTTATTTTGACAACTTATAAATTAGTGTTGGATTTTATTATTTATAGAATTTATTAATGCTTTTGTTCTCTAATCTTGTATGGTTTTGTTTATTTCTTAAAATTTTATCCTTTCTGGTATATAAACGAATTGCTTTGGTTTATAAATTATAATTTATTGACTAATTATTGATTGACGTGAATTGAATAAGTTCATTGACTAATTATAGCTAATTATTGAATGTACATATCATGTATGAGATCACTAAATTTGTAAACTAAAATTATTAAAATGTCCTATTAATTTCAACTTTAATTTCATATTTATATTTAATTTCATATTAATGTCCTATATTAATATCTTGACTATGAACATAAATGCATAAATGTATGTGTAAATTAAAATTTCAAACAATAATAAAGTCCATAATTTATGTAAATATATTAAGTGCATGAAACCAATATATTAAGCACATGAAAAAAAGTCCATCAGAGTACAACCCATGAACTAAAGTCCAACTAAGTACTCAAGAACCATGAATTATAAAGTCCAATAGAGTACGTTACAAACCAAAAATATAGTCCACAAAATAAACAAATATAACCCAAAAAATCATGTTTCTAGGTCATGTATTGTCTCTATAATCAAGAGACCTCTTCATGCCATGCAGACAATGCAGATGACCTAAAACACTCTGGAAAAGAGAAAGATGAAATCATATGTAAGACAATGAATTTGTTTTAATGAAAATTTAATTTATAATTCATCATATTAAAATTAAATTACCATCATATCTGGGTTTGGATGCTCTACTGCACCTGAAGCAACCTCTACATTCTTTGAATCAATCTACACAAACAAGACAAAAAGAGTTGAAATTAGATGCACAAGTCTACAATTAAAAATGATTTAATTGAAATTAATTTATAATTTATCATATTTTAATTGTACCATATCCATAGGTTGTGCACCCTCTTCTGCAGGACATGTTTGTACATTCTCAACTACTAGATGTGTCACATGCTATAAAAGAAAAAAGAATTTTAAAAAAGTATTAGCTCAAATTATATTAATATTCAATTTGAAATTTAAAATTATTTAGTTATATATTCACAATATATAATTTATAATTGAATTTAAATATAATAAAAATTTAAAATTACCATTTGATCTGGAGCTTGCTCCACATGCCCTCCTGGAGGTGTAACTATGTCTAGGTTAGGGTTGAAAGTCGTACTAACAAAGTCCTACAAGATCAAAGTTAAAGCATGTACATACTTGAATTAGGTAAATATATATATATTCAAGTTTGTACATTTTGTGTAAAAATTTTTTTAGACAACCTAAAATCTAGAGGCCTCACGAGTAATCACAAAATCTAATGTTTGCCTGATGCCCATTCTGATTGTGGTATCAACCTAGACATACATGTAGACATGTAACACAAGCTTATAATATTTACAAGTGTACATGCACATTTCATAGATAGTGAATTAAAAATTCATAATTGTAACTATACTAATGTAAACTTTAAACAATTTAAAATATAACTATACCTACCTCTGGTCTATGATGGTCAATAGTGGAGGAGTGCTTGACAACCCCTCAGGTGGAATCGACATGGAAGCCGATTGAATTGTCTAAACCAACATAAATATTTCAAACATATGTGTTATTCAATTATAAATTTAAAACTCAAGTTAAAAATCATTTCATTTATAATTTAAAAAATTGAAATCAAAATACCCCATAAGGGTTGCCGATTAGGACTGGTGTTGATGTATGTACTTGTGGAATAGATGATTTCCCCATCGTCACTATCGTCTGTACACCAAACATTTTGATTGTTAAAATGTATTGCAAAACTTACTTTGATATATACATTCATCAAAATTATTATAAAATGAACATGTACATGCATATTTATAGTTGTGTACTAGTGTCCTTAGGATGTTCACCTCTTGTAAGAAACTCTACAAATGAACTGATGTGACCAAATGAACCACCAAAATCTCCACGTCCACCCGAACTAGGTGTGGCCTGATCAGGTCCATAGCATATGTTATGGCAACTGGTACATACATGTGGGATGGGCCTCGACACTCTTGGAGTGGTACTCAGACCAACTCCATAGAACACTCCTCCATCATCATCATCTCTATGCTCCCCACCCACTATCGCAAAAGCATGCAGATCAAGGTCTCCTACGAGTGTACTAAGGGAACCTAATGTCAAGACCATAGATCAATGATGCATAGGTATAGGAATGGGAGGACCAAGAGCAACAAAAAGGGGTTTTGTATGCACAGGGAATTGGGGATCAACCCTTGACCCTAACCTCTATTGTGGCATGCCGCCACCAACACCCTGAAATGATTTAAAATTAAAATAATTGAGCTTGTGCCCCGTAACAAACTCTACATATAATTTCCTCAAAAAATACAATGGGCACTCCCAATTAGCATGTGGAGGACTATCAAAAACCATATACCATCGAACCCAAAAATGTGCACTCATTTGTGGATGTATGCACCACCTCATGGATATTCTAGATTTGTTTGTAGGAATGGGCTGTCGAGTAACGGGGTCGAGAAATTAGGGGGCTAGGTGGGATTTCATTATTTTAAGGTCTAATATTTCTTTATAAGAGAGACCATTAGCATAAAATTGTCTCATTTGTTCTTTGTCTCATCTATGCCTATCTAGATCAGAATTAATGGTCTTGATGGCTACCACAACATTTTGCATTGCAGATGCAAAATGTCTAACATGGGATGGAATCAATGCTTGACTCTTCATAGCATTGATTTGATTCTGTATTGATGCAACCTAATAATTTATGCATGCTCGTAAGCGAGCCTCATCAGATGCAACAGGTTGTGGAGGGGGAGGTGAAGGTGGCTGAGGTGGTGGATTGATGATATCATCAATATTAAAATCATCCATGATATGAGATATAAGTGTGCACCTGCATTAAATTATACTAAATTAACATACAAACTTAAAAACTTACAAGAAATAGTTAAATTTGAAACACACATGCAAATTTGTTTAAATATGATACATGCATACATATATTAAGATCATATGAAATTGAAACACACATATACATTGATTGAACTTGATCAAGTAAACTATGTATGTAAACATTTAAAATAAAAAAATACCATGCATTTATAATACATACATTTAAAATAAAAAATACCATGCATAATTTGTATGCATACATCATTAAAGTAAACTATCTACATACATACAAATTTAAAAATTTAACAACTATATGTGCAATTTTAATACATGTGTACATAGTAAACAATAAACTTGAAACATTCACAAAAAGCTCATTTTGTGTCTAACGCATATATATATCCATCTAGAACCAAAATCATAAACTCATGTGACACAAAATATCCATCGTTCACCAAATTCATAAATTTATAACTATTTAAGACCATTGTCTTAATTTAAAAACTGTTGTGGCTCTCTGTTGCATCTCTTCATTTATTTGCGTTTTCCTATTCAGAATCAGAAGTTCTCCTCTCCTCTAGCCATTTTCGATGCTCATCTAAGATCCCATCCATAGCCATGACAACATCAACAATGGTTTGCATCCTAGATGCAATCATTCTCACAGGTGGTATGACAAATTATTCATTTTGAATAATATTGATTTGATCTTGGATGGTTCTAACATTGGAATTGATTCGTGCTTGCAAACGAGCACCATCAATTTCAGGTGGTGGAGGTGGGGGGTTATGAGGTGGAGTGGGTGGAGTGGGTTGAGGTGGAGGTGAAGGTGGTGGAGATGGAGGGCGTGGAGGTTGATTGTGAATATTATTGAATCAATCCATGTGATCTCTAGAAGATATGAGTGAACCTGCATTAGATTTGTAATTTCGAAAGGTAAGATACATGTTTAGGATCTATACCCTTAAACCATTCAATATAAATGGCCTAATTGAATACATATGATATAATTAACTTTTAAGCCTCATTTATGTCTAAGGCATGTTACTTGAATGAAAATACAATTAACTATTAATATAAGATAATTTATGAATGTTATAGGGTTTACGATTTAGATTTTAACATAGACCCCCTTAAGCCATTCTACCACCCTAAACCATAAATTAATCAACCTAGATCATGATTTATCTCATTCATATTATAATCTTGCATGATCTAATTATTGTTAAATTTGGTTTATGAAACATAGGGTCAAGTTTTGGTGTCCCAAGACCAACCTAGATCATGAAATAGTTGATTGAGATAGGTCTTGTTTCAACAGACCAAATGGTCCCAAGACAAAATGAATGCTTTAGTGAAGAAAATTTTCTTGTGGAATAGTTGATTGAGATAGGTCTTGTTTCAACAGACCAACCTAGATCATGAAATATCATTCATATTATAATCTTGCACAATCTTGTTATTGTTAAATTTGGTTGCCTTGGGAAACTTCACCAAATTTTAAGAACTTATTTGATCCGATTAAGAAATGTCATATTAGGACCCCTTAAGACATCGATTTACGATTTAGGGTGATAGCATGGCCTAAGGGGATCTATATCTAGTGAGGTCCTTGGACAAAACAACATGGCTTAATGGAATCAAATTTGGTGGAGTTGCCTAAGGTAACCAAATTTTATTTTAAGGTCCTAAGACAAAATGAATGCTTTAGTGAAAAAATTTTCATGTGGAATGGTTGATTGAGATAGGTCTTGTTCCAACTGACCAACCTAGATCATGAAATATCATTCATATTATAATCTTGCACAATCTTGTTATTGTTAAATTTGGTTGCCTTGGGCTACTTCACCAAATTTTAAGAACTTATTTGTTCCCATTAAGAAATGTCATATTAGGACCCCTTAAGACATCGATTTACGATTTAGGGTGATAGGATGGCTTAAGGGGATCTATGTCTAGTGAGGTCCTTGGACAAAACAACATGGCTTAATGGAATCAAATTTGGTGGAGTTGCCTAAGGCAACCAAATTTTATTTTAAGGTCCTAAGACAAAATGAATGCTTTAGTGAAGAACATTTTCTTGTGGAACAACTGATTGAGATAGGTCTTGTTTCAACTGACCAACCTAGATCATGAAATATCATTCATATTATAATCTTGCACAATCTTGTTATTGTTAAATTTGGTTGCCTTGGGAAACTTCACCAAATTTTAAGAACTTATTTGATCCCATTAAGAAATGTCATATTAGGACCCCTTAAGCCATCGATTTACGATTTAGGGTGATAGGATGGCTTAAGGGGATCTATGTCTAGTGAGGTCCTAGGACAAAATAACATGGTTGAAGGGAATCAAATTTGGTGGCGTATCCCAAGGCAACCAAATTTGATTTTAAGGTCCTAAGACAAAATGAATGCTTTAGTGAAGAAATTTTTCTTGTGGAACAGTTGATTGAGATAGATCTTGTTTCAAATATGATTCATATTATAATGCACAATCTTGTTATTGTTAAATTTGGTTGCCTTGGGCAACTTCGCCAAATTTTAAAAACTTTGTTGATCCCATTAAGAAATGTCATATTAGGACCCCTTAAGACATTGATTTACGATTTAGGGTGATAGGATGGCTTAAGGCGATCTATGTCTAGTGAGGTCCTAGGACAAAATGGCATGGCTCAAGTGAATAAAATTTGGTGAAAAAATGATTTCTTTAGCCTGTTTAGGGTTTTGAGTTTTTAGTTTAGGGTTTATGGTAATATGATGGCTTAAGGGGATCTTTGTAGTGAGGTTCTACTACAAAATGACATGGCTTAAGGGGATCTTTGTAGTAAGGTTCTATGACAAAATGACATGACTTAAGGGAATCAAATTTGGTGGAGTTGCCTAAGGCAACCAAATTTGATTATAAGGTCCTAAGACAAAATGGATGCTTTAGTGTTGAGGGTTTAGATTTTAGAGTTCAGGGCTTAGGGTTTAACAAACTTAGGGTGAAGTTTGGGTGGCCCTTGGAATAATGGACTTGCAAGTTAGTGCCTAGTTTATGAATATTTTTTTATTTTATGAATAGATTGACTATTTCAGTAATAGAAACACATAATTATGTGTGATTAAGATTGAGTTTGATGTATATTTTAACTAGATGTTTTTTTAATTGAATATAAGATTATTTTATTTAATATTTTTTTGATTAATATTAAACTCACTTAAATAAATTTTATGATATAAAACATGTATAATATAAAATTAGTTAATGTTGAATTCAAATTATTTTAGTTTAGATTGTTTGTAATTGAAAGAACCTAAAATAACTTAGCAAACAAAAATATTTAGATTATTTAGTGTCTAGGTAGCTAGTGCAAAAATTTAAATCCTAGACCAATACTCTAAGTACATACATATGGTAAATCCTAAACCATGGATTTAATCATTAAAATTTTAAAATTTTCCATCCCTTACACATTTAATAATACATTATGAGCCAACTAAACTTGCTTAGTATTCAAAGGCATTCAATTGTCTTTATTTCATCATTTAATTACACTTGATCATTATTCACAAATCATTTAAATTTTTTAAAGTACTATATGCTAGGAACACTTCAATAGGAGGACCTAAATTTAATCTAATTATGCATCACCATTTCCAAGTTTGAATACTATTCTCCTCAATCATTTCCATAATCATGAACTTGATCTTATCATGAGGGCTAACCTATGAGAACATGACAATTGAGATCCAACACTCACCCCTAGGTGTTTTTAAATGCCACTACTTAATAACTTAAATCTTCATTTCTAATGGAACTAATTTCTATGTGTCAAGTAACCCTCTCATTTAATTTCACAAAAAAATCAATATTATGCATATGTCCTAAACTCTATTCTTTAAATTAATTTATATATTTCTTATCATTATTTTTCTCAAAAAATTTATTTAAAAACTATATTTTTCTTCAAAATAGATTATAACTTAAATCTTAATTTCTAATAATTAATTGTTCAAAATCCTCATTTTTTCTCTAATAGAATAGACATCTATATTTTTTAAAGAGAGTTGATTTATTTACCATCCCTAATTTAATTTACATTTCATCAAAATACCACATTTCTTCTCAAGTAGTTCAACTTCAATTCAAGAACCCTAGATCCCTAGATGAAGCTAGATTTTGAATTTAATCCTCACTTAAGGTTTTGAATAGACCCTAGATGAATTTAGAATTTAGCATGTGTTTTTATTTTTGTTTTATTTTTATTTCATCTTTTTAATAGACTAATTATTTGACCTAAAATTAATTATCAAATTTCATTTAAAAGATAGTTCTAAATGAAAACTCATATAGCAATAATGTACTCATTTAACAAAAAATGGAAATTTTTTCTAATCTAATTATAATTTAACATTGAAACTAAAATTTAACATATCATTTTATCCATACAATGCAAATCAAATTTAAAACATTTAAGCAATGCAAAAGAATGTTCTTGAGCTCGAATATTAGGGTTTTCAAAATCAAATGATTTGCTCAATTTCAATTTAGGGTTTTAGCAATTTTTATTGTCTCAATTCAATTCAAGGTTTCCATTTCTAAGCAATTAGGGTTTTTAATAGAGAAATTTTAGTTTCAATTAAAACTAGAGTTTTGAATTTTATTTTTTTTGCTTTGATTTGAATTTGAGATTTCAAATAGCTTAATTAGGGCTTCTAAATGCAAATTTTCAATTTATTTCAATTTCTAGGGTTTTGAAATGCAATTTTTTGTTTCGTTTCAATTAAGGTTTTGAAATTCAATTTTTTTTTGTTTCATCAAACAATTCAAGTTTCAAAAGTTAAATTTTGTTTCTAAAATACAATTCAAGTTTCAAAAGCTAAATTTTGTTTCTAAAATATAATTCAAGTTTTATTTTTTTGTTTGTACTGAAAATATTTAGAATTTGACGTATTTTTCTAATCTATTTCTACAATTTCTCATTTCAAAAATAACATGAAATAAAATTCTTAAAATGTAAATAAAAATTGAAATAAACATTGCTAGAAATAGTAAATTTATCAATAATTTCAATTTTGAATGTAAAAATGCAAAAGAAGAGAGGAAGAGTACGGGTACCTGGAGGTTTTCTAGGAGTCGATGTCGCTCTCAAACTGAGATCTTGTGCACACAGGTGAAAATGAAGTTTTCTTCATTTAAAAAATAAATAAATAGTCTTACAAAACGGGATCCCATTATTTACAAACCGGGATCTTGTTTCCTCTTCGCGAATTCGGGACCCTTTAGCAAATGGGATCCTGTTTATCAAAAAGCAGGATCCCATTTTTGCTTAGCCGATTTCATTTTTTCGGCTAAGGTAAAAACTTCCACATTTCGTGGACCCAACTTTGTGCATTTACCCAGGCGTTTTAGTCCTCCCTAGCATATTTTGAGAAAAAAGTTGCATTTATAGAATTCTCATCACATTTCTAGACTTCCCATGTACACACATCCTAACTTGTTGTTGCATAATTTCATTATTTGGCTTGCATTACTAGGTTTTGTGAATTGAATGTTAATTTGTCTTTTCCAAGCTCTTGCTTGGTGGTGAATCTTCAAATCCTAGAAGAATCCCCCTCCTAAGTCTTCCTTGTTGTGAATTGACTCACCTTTCGGTTGATAGTCAATCCAATTTGGGTTCCTAAGACATTCTTGAATGACAAAGAGAATAGTGGTGGGTATGTGCAGGATCATGATGGGCCAAAAAGTGGCGATATGTAAGTGATATGATGGCCCATGTGGCTAACAACTTTTGTTTTACCCAAAATTGATGAAACAAAAAGGGTTTTTAAAGGAGATTCTTAGCTTTCTACCAATATAAATTATGCTTTACTTTGAATTTAATAAATAATTATTATTCATTTTCTATTTGAATTACGACTAAAGTCCTGATTGATAGGCTACTTGAAAAACATCTATAGCTTTCAAATGGTATCAGATTTTTTGAATTTGAAACATGTGTCACATTCTATGCTTCACATACTATAGGATTAAGAAAGAAAGAATTGAATTTCATGAAGTTTTGACCAAGTTAAGGTGGTTAGACAAACGATTTTTTATATTTTTTAAAAGTTGTAATAAAAAAATCATAATTAATTATTTATTTTGAAAAAATTACAAAAAAATATGCATCACATTAGGACATGAGTCTTCTACTTATATCTAAAATATTATAAAAATATATTATCATTTTATTGTGGTTAGGGTGGTCAGACAGACACGTACTTCTTATTTTTTCCCTAAAATTTAAGTACTACTACATTGAAATTTCAAATTTTCACCAAATACATTTTTTTTAAATAAAAATAAACCTAGTAGTTTAGAAACTATATTCAATTTGAAACAGATTCTATTCTCACATATTTTTGAAATAATATAGTTAACTTATTCAAATTTTTACATCAAGTTGCCTAACTTGAATTTTCTGAATTTTATTGCCACTTAAGGGCCTATTTTTTCCATGATGATCATGTACATGCCCTGGTATTTGCACCTCCTATTTTTTTTATGGTTCATTTTGGTGAACTTGACATTTTAGAGAATTAATTTTATGATTTGGAGTCCATTAAGGTCCTAGATCTAGGTTGCATTCATTCTTGCATTGCATCTTGCATTAGTGAAAGCACTTCTAGGATTTCTCATACTTGCGTCAATGAAAGTGTATCCAAGGTTTCTCATATTTGCATTAGTGAAAGTGCATATAGGTTGCATTTTGACTTTGTTGCATCAATTTATCTCATTGAAAAACTAAAAAGTGCATTGTCAATCATCCTAATTTCATTTAGGAAAATTAATATTGCATTCAAAATTGAAAAAAAAGCATTCAACTTTCCATCTGATTGCTTTCCATTAGTTACTTTTCCTTGCATTCATTTGCACACTTTTCTATTTCTAAACATCAGGTCCTTTGGTAAGAAATCTAGGAACACTCTTTTAACATGTCAAATCTTGTTGTTTTTCTAAAAAAGACCCTTAGACTAAAACTCCCTTATTGGCGTCTTAATTCCTTTGTGGGGTTTTGGTTGAGAACCTTGCTTGAGTTGTTTCCTTTCTATTCCAATTTTTGGAACCTTTGAATTTCATTGGTAGGACCAAGATGCCCTTGCTAGCATTTTAGTCCCTATGGAGTTTGAGGTTGTAGTTTTTAGGGTTAAAATAGGGTAAACCCACAAAAGTGGTTTACAATTCGAGTGAGGAAGGAAAAGTTGAAAAAAATGACCCCATTAAAAAAAAAAATCTTTTTGGGGGTTTGAATGAACTATTTGGTTCGAGCGAACCAAAAACCGGTTCGCTAGAACCTGAGTTTGAGCAAACCCATTTAATGATGGGGCCCACCATTCTCGGAAAAATTTAATTGTGGAGAGGGGGTTTGAATGAACCCTGGTTCGAGTGAACCCCTAGGGGTTCGCTAGGGGTTCGCTCAAACCCTCCTTTTATCCCTTCTCGCCCTCAGGCACCAAAAAATCCAAAATTTTAAGATTTGAAGCTCAGGTTGAGGATGATGGTAGTCCTCGAAATGAGCTATCCAACATATATAATTTTAATATGTTTTCATTTTATTATGTATTCAATTTTTTAGTTTTATTAAACATAGGTTTTTCACCGAAAATCAAGCTCTATGTTCTGCACATGTGAAAAAATAGAATATTATCAAACAAAAAAATTAAAAATATGAGTGCACCAGATATTGAAGTCCTTGATCCAACAAAAAAAAAAGAATTTCAATACATAGAAAAAAAATTATGTTGTATACAGTCCATCTATGTCTTAATTGTAATTGGTATGACTTCAAAACTTGATTAAGGAAAAAATATTCAATAAAAAACTATGAGACCAATTGGAAGCACTACATATCAGAGTTAAAAATCTAAATTTGAAAGAATTAGAATTTTATCCTTCATGTAAAAAAATTTATGTTGTATACGGTGAGCATCACTCCTTAAAAATGTTGTTTGCTGAAAAAAATAGTTTTCAAAAGAGATGGAAAAAGAAGTGCAATCTGATTCCAATTTTTGAAAAAAATATATTTAGAATCTATAGACAAAATGTCACAAATAACTAGTTTGCATCATCTTCAAATTCCTCATGGTTTAGCCGTTATAGTTGCCCAAAAGTGAAGATTTAGTTAGAAAAATTTATTTCAGTGTCTAGTTTGGCCAAAAATTGTAAACCAATATTGTGGGATCACCCAACAGTGAATTTCTATGCTTCTAGTTGATGTAATTACTTTGTTGTTTTAGTTTTTCAATTTACTATTTCATGCATCTCCATAGTTCATGTTTACAATTGATTGATACAGATAGATTATTGCACTTTGATTTTTTTAGAATTAGACTTCATTTTATGTTCATTAAAATTAAAACACAAAAACCAAAAACATTAAATCTAAAAAAACAATACATTTATGGTTAGTATGCCAAAACCCTTTTTCCAAGTTAGTGTAACCCTCAAGCCTTTTAGTAGTGATGAATTTTATATGTTAGATGAAGCCCTTGAGGACTTCATCTCGTAAGATTTGTCCACTAAAGCTTGTTCAAACAAACCTAAAAAAGAGAAGTAAATGTCATTCAACCTCAACTTATCCTTTATCCACCTTAAAAAAAACCTCAACCTACAAACACACATGTCCTTATCCTTGAATCACCTAAATAAAATTTCTTGCAACAATCAAGTTATAATAGGTCATGGGTAAGTGCACCAATCTGTGACACAATTTTGATGCCAAATTGCAAAAATAGCCTGTAATAGGCCAATTGCGCTTGCCAAATATGAAAAGCGCCACATTTGGCGAGCACCAAATTTGGTGCTCACCAAATGGCTTGAATTTTGCAATGACAGAACAAGTGTGAGTTCTCTTTCTTTTTGCAATGAATTTTGGAATGCATTTTTCTAAACTCTTTTATTTTCACTTTGTCTTCCAAGGAAACTATATACATGAAATGAAATAAACATTTAAGTATAAGTTTACATTTACATATGGACATTTAATTTCTTATACTTTAAGTTATATTACATGTATATAGGCAGGATGTTTGAGAGTGGTTTCATATATCTAGGATTTATAATGCAAATTCTAGTTTTTGGAAGATCTTAAAAATTTCAAACTTAGTCAAATTTCAGTAATCAACAATTCAAATTTCAATAATTAGGAGGTCAAATTTTAGTAGTCATCAAGTTGTATCAACTTTCTCTCTCCTTCTCTCTACTCTCTATCTCTCCACTCCCTCTCTCTCTCTCTTCCCCTTGCTCTCTCTCTCTCACCCCTCTATCTCCTCCCTACATCTACCTCCCCCCTCCCCTCTCTCTCTCTCTTTACCTACCTCTCCCTCCATCACTTTGTATCTCACTTATGTCTCCCTCCCTACCTCTTTCCCTCTCTACTCTCTATCTCTCCTCTCCCTCCCTACCTACATCTCTCTCTCACTCTTTATCCCTCTCTTCCCCCACTTTCTCTCTAACTCTCTCCTCTCTATCTCATAATTCTCTCTCCCTCCCTCTCACTCTCCCCTCTCTATCTCACCACTCTCTCTATCTCTCTCTCTCACACACAAACCTCTATCTCCCTCGCTAACACTCCCTCCATCCATCCTTCCCTCTCTACTTCTCTCTATCTCTCCTCTCCCTCCCTCTCTCGACCTCATCCCTCCCTCCACTTCTTTTTGTCTCTCCTCCCAATCTCTCTCACTATTGTCCCTCCCTCCCTCCCCCTCTTTCTCTCTCAATCGATCTTTTTCTCTATCTCACCATTCTCTCTCTCTCACTCACACACACACCTCTATCTCCCTACCTCTCCCTCCCCTCTTGTACTCTTTATCTCTCCTCTCACTTTCCCTCTCTATACATACCTCTCCCTCCATCACTCTCTCTCTCCATCCCTCTCTATCTCACTTATGCCTCCTTCCCTACCTCTTTCCCTCTCTACTCTCTATCTCTCCTCTCCCTTCCTCTACCTACCTCTCTCTCTATCTCTCCATCCCTCTCTTTCTCTCTCACTCTCTCCTCTCTATCTCACCATTATCTCTATCTCTACCTATCACCCCCTCCTCTCTAAATCACCATTCTCTCTCTCCCAGTTTCCCTCCTTCCCTCTCACTCCCTCCTCTCTATATCACCATTCTCTCTCTATCCCACTTTCCCTTATTCCCTCTCTATGTCTCACTTATCCCTTTCTACCTCTCCCTCCCTCCAACTCCCTCTCTCTTTATCTCTATTTCTCATTCTCTCCTTACCTCTCTACTCTCTATCTCACCACTCTCTCCATCTCACTCTCCCTCCTTCCCTCTCTCCCTCCTATCCATCCCTCTCTCCTTCCCTCTCTACCTACCTCTCACTCCACTACCTACCACTCTCTCCCTCACCCATCTTTCTCTCTTACTCTCTCCTTCCCTCTCTACTCTATATCTCTCCCCCCTTCCCTCTCTAATCTATTTCTCTCTCTCCCCCTTCTTCTATCCCCTCATTTTCTCTCCTCTCACTCTCTCCCTCTCACACACACTCACCTCTATCTCCTCCTTTCCTCTCCCACCATCCCTCCACTCTCCACACTTCTCTATCTATCATCTCTCTCTACATCTCCTTCCCTCTATATTTATCTTTATCTCCCTTCTCCCTCTCATTACCCACTTCTCCCTCCATCACTCTATATCTCACACCCTATCTCATCTCTCTCTTTGTCTCTTTGTCTCTCTGTCTCTCTGTCTATCTCTCTCTCTCTCTCTTGCACACACACACACACACCTCTATCTCCTCCCTACTTGTCCAGGCTCCCTCCCCTCTCCAATTCTCTTTATCTTTCCTCTCTCTACATCTCATACCCTCTCTACCTATATTTATCTCCGTATCCCTTTTTTTACCTACCTCTCCCTTCATCACTTTGTATCTCACCTATGTTTGCCTACCTACCTAGGGTTGAGGGTTGAGGGTTGAGGGTTGAGGGTAGAGGGTAGAGGGTTTAAGGGTCAAGGGATTAAGGGTTGAGGGTTGAGGGATTAGGGTATAGAGTTTACTTGGGTATAAGGGTTTAAGGGCTAAGGGTATAGGGTTGATGGTAGAGGGTATTGGGTATTAGGTTTAGGGTAGAGGGTATCGGGGTGAGGGTTGAGTGTTTAAGGGTTTAAGGGTTGAGGGCATAGGGTTGAGGGATTATGGTAGAGAGGGAGGGAAGGATGGAGGGATAGATAGAGGGATAAGTGAGATAGAGAGAAGGAGAGAAGAGGAGAGAGGGATAGAGATATATGAGGGTTGAGGATCTAAAATATAGGATAGAGGGCTAAGAATTAAGGGTATAGGATTGATGGTTTAGGGTATTGGGTTGAGGGTATAGGTCAAAGGGTAGAGGGTATAGGGTTTAGGGTAGAGGGTAGAAGGTTTAAGGGTTTAGGGTTGAGGGTAGAGGGTTTAGGGTATAGGTTTAAGGGTATCTGGTTGAATGATTAGCATTGAGGGTCTAATGTATAAGGTAGAGGGTATAAGGGTTTAAGGGTTGAGGGTCAAGAGTTTAAGGAGATGGTTGAGGGTATAGGGTTAATGGATTAGGGTTCAAGGTCCAACATATACGGTACAAGGTATAGGGGCTGAGGTTTTAGGGTTAAGGGTTCAGGATTGAAGGTAGAGGGTTGAGGGATTAGGGTAGATATTTTAAATAGGTTTAAGGGTTTAAGGGTTGAGGGATTAGGGTTGAGGCTATTGGGTTGCGGGTAGAGGGTAGAGGGTTTAGAGGTTTAGGATTTAAGGGTTGAGGGTTGAGGGTTTAGGGTATAGGGTTGAGTGTTCAAGGTTTTAAGGGTTGAGGGTATAGGGTTGAGGGATTAGGGAAGAGAAGGTGGTATGGAGGGAGGGAGAGATGGAGGGAGAGTCTTGAGAGAGAGGGATGAAGTAGGAGAGAGATAGAGGTTAGACGGTTAAGGGTAGACGGTAGAGGGTTTTAGGGTTTAGGGTTTAAGGGTTAAGGGTTTATGGTTTAGGGGAGAGGGAAGATAGATAGATGGAGTGAGTGAGTGAGTGAGAGAGAGACATGAGAGAGGGAGAGTCTTGAGAGAGATAGAGGGTAGAGGGTTAAAGGTAGATGGTTGGTTGAGGGTAGAAGGTTTAAGGGTTTAATGGTAGAGGGGAGAGACATAGAAGGAGTGAGTCAGTGAGAGAGACTTGAGAGAGGGAGAGGGAGAGGGGGTAGGAGGGAGAGAATTGAGAGAGAGAGGGAGAGGGAGTGGGAGTGATAGAGTGTAGAAGGTAGAGGGTTTTAAGTGTTTAGGGTTAAGGGTAGACAGAGAGAGAAGTAGAGACGGAAAGAAGGTAGAGATATTGAGAGAGAGGAGGCAAGGAGGGAGAGAGAAATAGGTATAGAGGGAAAAATAGGTAGAGAGAAGTAGATATGAAAGCAGAGATAGAGGGAGAGGTAGGGATGGAGAGAGAGGTGAGAAAAAAATAAAGAGAGGTCTAGGTAGATAGAGGTGGGAGGAGATAAAGAGAAGTAGAGGGTAGAGTTAAGGGTAGGGGTTAGAGTGTTTAAGGATTTAAGGGTTAAGGGTTTAGCATTTAGAGTTAAGGGTAAAGGAGAGAGATATATAGGGAGTGAGTGAGAGACCTGAGAGAGGGAGAGGGGGTATGAGGGAGAGACTTGAGGGATAGGGAGGGAGGGAGGAAGGGAGTGAGAGAGAGATAAAGGGTAGAGGGTATAAGGATTTAGAGTTTAAGGGTTAAGGGTTTACGGTTAAGGCTAGAGGGGAGAGAGATAGAGGGAGTGAGTGAGAGAGAGAGACCTGAGAGAGGGAGAGGGGATACGAGGAAGAGTCTTGAGAGAGAGAGGGAGCGAGTGGGAGAGAGATAGAGGGTAGAGGGTTTAAGGGTTTAAGGGTTAAGGGTGGAGGGCTAAGGGTAGAGTGGACAAATATAGGAGTGAGTGAGTGAGTGAGAAAGAGAGACTTGAGATAGGGAGAGGGGGTACGAGGGAGAGACATGAGATAGAGAGAGAAAAAGAGAGAGAGGGAGTGGGAGAGAGATAGAGGGTAGAGGGGAGAGAGATAGAGACTTGGGAGAGGGAGAGGGGGTAGGAGAGAGAGAGAGAGATGAGGGAGGGACATATATGTGGGTAGAGAGGGAAGGAGAGAGGGGAAGGAGGGATAAGTTAGAGAGAGAAGGAAGGTGGATATATTGAGAGAGGGGAGGATGGAGAGAGGGAGAAAGAGAGAATGGGGTATAGAGGGAGAGGTAGGTAGAGAGAAGTAGAGAGGTAAGGAGATTTGGAGGGAGAGGTAGGGATGCAGAGAGAGAGAGGTAGGTGGAGAGAGTAAAGGGAGATATAGAGAAGTGGAGAGGGAATGAGAGACAGATGGAGTTGTAGGGATCAAGGGAGAGATAAGGATTTACAAAGAGATGAGAGAGTGAAATAGAGAGAGAGAGAGAGAGTTAGGTAATGAGAGGGAGGGGAGATAAAGGGAAGTAGAGAATGGAGGAGAGAGGGAAGAAGACGTAGGAAGGGAGAGATAGGTTAGATAGAGAGAGAGGAGGGAGGGAGGGATATTTAAGGAGAGAGAGGTGGGATAGAGAGAAAGAAAGTAAATAGGGGAGGGGGAGAGAGACAGGTGATAGAGATAAGTAGAGGCATAATGAGGAAGGTAGATATATTGAGAGAGGGAGAGAAAAAGATGTATATAGGGGTAGGCTAGACATAGAGATGTAGAGTGAATTTTGGTGGAAGAGAGAGAGGAGGGAGGGATAGGTAAAGATGGATAGTTGAGATAGATAGGAAAGAGATATAGGTAGAGAGGGGGAAAAGAGAGATAGAAAGAGGGTGACGAAGGGAGAGATAGAGAGAGTAGAGAGAGAGGAGAGAGATAGAGAGAGGTGATAGAGAGATAACTAGAGAGGGAAAGAAGGTGGAGATATTGAGAGAGAGGAGGCAAGGAGGGAGAGAGAAATAGGTATAGAGGGACAACCAGGTAGAGAGAAGTACATATGAAAGGAGAGATATAGGGAGACGTAGGGATGGAGAGAGAGGTGAGATAAAAATAGAGAGAGGTCTAGGTGGAGAGATGTGTGATAGAGCTGAAAAGTAGAGAGATAAGGAGGAAGGTGGAAAGATTGAGAGGGAAGGATGGGGGAGAGAAATATGTATAGAGGGATAGGTTAGATAGTGAGAAGTAGAGAGAAAAGGTGGGTGAAAGGAAGAGAGGGAGAGAGAGAGGGGGAGAAAGAGAGGTGAGATAAAGAGAAGTATAAAGGGAAGGAGAGAGAGGGGGGGATAGAGAAAATTAGAGTGGGAGTGAGGGAAGGAGAGAGAAGTGAGATAGAGAGAACTAGAAGGAGAGAGAGAATTACAAGATAGAGAGTAGAGAGGGGAGGAGAGAGCGAGGGAGAGGGGGTGGGAGGGAGAGACCTGAGAGAGAGGGAGAGAGATAGAGTGGGAGAGAGTGAGAGAGAGGGAGTGTGTGTGTGTGTGTGTGAGAGAGAGAGAGAGAGAGAGAATGGGGGTGGATATTCCCAAGAGAGAGTGAGGGAGAGAGGGAGAGATATAGAGTGAGTGAGAGAGAGGGAATGGGAGAGAGATAGATGGAGTGAGTGAGTGACATACCTAAAAGAGGGATTAGGGTAGAGAGTTTAATTGGGCTTAAGGGTTTAAGTGTTGAGGGATTAGGGTTGAGGTTATTGGGTTGAGGGTAAAGGGTAGAGGGTTTAAGGGTTTAGGATTTAAGGGTTGAGGGTTGAGGGTTTAGGGTATAGGGTTGAGTGTTTAAGGTTTTAAGGGTTGAGGGTATAGGGTTGAGGGATTAGGGAAGAGAAGGTGGGATGTATGGAGGGAGAGAAGAGTATGGAGGGAAAAAGATAGATGAGGGTTGAGGATCCAATGTATCAGGTAGATGGTTGAGGACCTATAGGGTTGATGGTCTAGGGTATTGGGTTGAGGGTATAGGTTTTAAGGAATATTTGAGAGAGATAGATGGATTGAGTGAGTGAAAGAGAGACTTGAGAGAGGGAGAGGGGGTAGGATGAAGAGACTTGAAAGAGAGAGAGACAAAGGGAGTGGGAGAGATACAAAGGGAGGGAGGGTTAAGGGTAGAGGGTAGAAGGTTTAATGGTTTAGGGTTTAAGGGTTAAGGGTTTAGGGTTTAGGGTAGAGGGAAGAGAGATAAAGGGAGTGAGTGAGGGTGTGAGAAAGAGAGACTTGAGAGAGGGACATAGGGAGAGGGGGTAGGAGGGAGAGTCGAGAGAGAGAGGGAGGTAGTGGGAGAGAGATAGAGGGTAGAGGGTATGTTGGTTCTGAAAAATGCAGGTTTGAACCACGAGAGGTTTCCAACCTCTCACAATGCTTTTGGGAAATGTACAAGGCCAATTGATGCAATTGAACCTTCTTCTCTTTAGGTTCTACTAGAACTAGGTGGGTGAACCTAATGAGTGATTCAGATTTAAAGATATTTCCTTATCGTCAATCTACCCACAATGGCAAATGGAAGTGGACAGACAAAATCACTAAAACTAATCCTACTACTACTGCACAAATGAAAGGATTTGAAAATATTATTTCTCTAAAATCTTATCTCTGGGTTGAGGTAGATCAGTGCCTTCTATCCACATGGGAAATGGAGTCAAATTATCAAGAATTGTATGGTTTTCCCTCTATGTCATAATTCTAGTTGTTAGGCACTTTGAAAAATGAAACCTAATGATTGGCACATGACTTCATTAATTTATGGCTTGCATAAATAGTGCTGGAATATTTTCTCATCGGGTTCTACTTCAACAATCCAAAAGAAATACTAAATCACTATGACTTGTTTAAAAGAATTTAACTCTGACTTGTAGACACCAATCAACCAAATCAAACCGAGTGAAATTTTCACTATGATAAATCAAACATATGCTTGATACATTGATTTAAATGATTTAAGACTTCAAGTTGGAGACAACCCACATAACAAATATAAATTATTATATCACAACAAATGAAAACAAAAAAAGTTTCACCAATTCAAAATGATCTGTCGATTGATCCGCTTCAAAACGGCTCCGTCATTATTTACATTCCTGTCCCTTCTCGGGAAAAATCTAACTCCTACTCTAACCACTCCCTAATATCCCCTTACTATTCTGAATTTTCTAATGATTTATGCATTATAGACCAAGGGTTGTGACCCTTCAATTTCAGTTGCAACCTCTTACATTCCTTTGTAGAAAATAAAATATTTGATTATATTGCCTTATCGACAAATTAAATATTTTTAACTATAACTTCGCTTTGATTTTTACTTTTATATCCGTTCCCGCCTTTATTTCACTTTATCCGCTCCTTATATTTTATTTCCATGTGGCCTTTATTGTTTTTACTGCTATACCATGGTCATTATCTTTCTACCCAGTGGTATGGCGGTCTTAATCGTCAAGGTCTTCTCTTGATTGTTACCGTGCTACCACGGTCTCCCTGTAGACTATCCGTGGTACCGCGGTAGCCGTCTTGCTACCTGCCTTGACCTTCCATTGATAGTTTACTGCAGTCACCATGGTCACCATTCTCACCATGTGCAGTAACATGATGATTGTCTACTCCGCTGCCATGTCGGTGACTTACCGCCCACGCGATACCACGGTCTATGTTTAGACCGCACGCGGTGGCGTGGTAAATATTTTGTTCCTAATTGTTTAGCCGCCAATTTGTTTTGCAGAACATTACCGCCGCCTTCTAACTGCTACCGCTCTACCATGGCCCTCAAGATTACCCTCTATGGTGCAGTGGTAAGGGTTTCCTTGACTACTCTTTACCACTATAACGTAGGCTGGTTTGTGGGAAGCCAC
>CM021102.1:293552229-293591755 GCA_007115665.2 Sequoiadendron giganteum | reverse complement strand
GAGAGAAAGAAAGTAAAGAGGGAAGTGGGAGAGAGAGAGGTGATAGTGAGAAGTAGAGGCGTAATGAGGAAGGTAGATAGATTGAGAGAGGGAAAGAGAGAGGGAGAGAAAAAGAGGTATATAGGGGTAGGCTAGACAGAGAGATGTAGAGTGAATTTTGGTGGAAGAGAGAGAGGAGGGAGGGATAGGTAAAGATGGATAGTTGAGATAGATAGAAGGAGAGAGATATAGGTAGAGAGAGGGAAAAGAGAGATAGAAAGAGGGGGAGGGAGGGAGAGATGGAGAGAGTAGAGAGGGAGGAGAGAGATAGAGAGAGGTGACAGAGAGAGAATTAGAGAGGGAAAGAAGGTGGAGATATTGAGAGAGAGGAGCAAAGGAGGGAGAGAGAAATACGTATAGAGGGACAACTAGGTAGAGAGAAGTAGATATGAAAGGAGAGATATAGGGAGAGGTAGTGATGGAGAGAGAGGTGAGATAAAAATAGAGAGAGGTCTAGGTAGATAGAGGGAGGAGGAGATAAAGAGAAGGAGAGAGGGAAGGAGAGAGAGAGAGGTGAGAGAGATAAGAGAGAGGAGGGAGGGATGGGTAGGGAGAGAGGGGTGAGATAGAGAGAAATAGATTAGAGAGGGAAGGGGAAAGAGAGAAGTGAGATAGGTGATAGAGATGTGTTATGGAGCTTAAAATTAGAGAGATAAGGAGGAAGGTGGAGAGATTAAGAGGGAAGGAGGGGGAAGAGAGAAAGATGTATAGAGGGATAGGTTAGATAGTGACAAGTAGAGAGCAAAGGTGGGTGAAAGGAAGAGAGAGGGAGAGAGAGAGGGGGAGAAAGAGAGGTGAGATAGAGAGAAGTAGAAAGGGAAGGAGAGAGAGAGGGAGATAGAGAAAATTAGAGAGGGAGGGAGGGAAGGAGAGAGAAGTGAGATAGAGAGAACTAGAGAGAGAAGGAAAGAGAGAATGGCAAGATAAAGAGTAGAGAGGGGAGGAGAGAGCGAGGGAAGCAAAGAGAGAGAGAAAGAGAGGAGAGGGACGGAGGGAGGGATAGGTAGGTATAGAGAGTAGAGAGAGATATATAGAGATAAAAGGAGAGGGATGAGAGATAGAAAAATGTAGAGAGGGAAAGAGGGAGGGAGATAGATATTGGAGAGGGAAGGAGATAGATGGACATGTAGAGACATATTTCTTGAGCTCAAGGAAGATATTGTTAGATAAAGGGATGGAGATAGTGAGAGAGAGGTCTAGAGAATAAGAGATGAAAATGAGTGAGATAGAGAGAGAAAGATGAAATTTGACCTCCTGAGTACTAAAATTTGACCTCCTGATTACTAAAATTTGACTAAGTCTGAAATTTTTACGATCTTCCAAAAACTAGAATTTGCATTATAACTCTTAGAGATCTGAAACCACTCTCAAACATCCTGCCTATATATACATGAAATATAACTTAAATTATAAGAAAGTAAATTTCCATATGTAAATGTCAACTTATACTTAAATGCTTATTTCATGTATATAGTTTCCTTGACAGAGAAAGCAAAAATCTAGTTTTGTACAAAGTAGGCCATTTGGCACTCACCAAATGACTCATCACATTTGGCTCATGCCAAATGGCTTGCTTTGGATGTGTTAATTAACAGGATTTGCCAAATTTTCTCATATTTTTGTCTATGCTCCCTGTCTCATTTGCACGTCTTTCAATGCAAGTTTATTAAAAAAACCGTGATAGTGTTAACCCCTCTCTTAGCTATCTAACAATATAATTCTTTTTTCATTTTGATTTAGTTAAGGTTTTGATCCATGGCTTCTATTATAAATGCCTTCCTTTTTGGTCAAAAACCAACATGTGCTAGGTTTAGGATAGATTTTTACATGTTCATCGGAATGTGAAACAAACTACGTTTTTTGAATCTAGACTCCATTCTACACATGATGAAAAAAAAAATCAATTTTCGATTAGTTTGCAAAAAATTTGGGGGGGAGCGCGCTCAAATTTCAGCTTTTTAGGATGTGTCCACTTTGAAAATTCATAAAATAGTATATATTCATTAAAAAAATTGTCCAAAAGAAGGAGGATAAACTACATGGTGCTAGCTAATTTTTCACCATTGGGATTTTTGAAATTCTAAAAAAAAGTTAACCAAAAAGGGGGGAGACCTCAGGTGCTATGCTATTTTTTTTGATAAAAACAAGACCTATTTTGCCCCCCCCCCTTTTTGAGACCCTTAATCTTCATTAATTTCAAAAAACAATAGTAGCTTAGAAACTACACTCAGAGCACTTCAACTTTTGTTCTTTTCGCATCTTGAAATTTTGAGCGTAACTATCTTCATTTTCTTGTGCAAATCAGATTTTGCTGATTTCAGAAAAAAAGTGGCATCTTAAGAGCCAAAATTGTGTCATAGATAGGTGCACTTAACCTCATTGCTCATACATATAACACAAGGAATAATAGAAAACCTCAACCTAATTTTGTTTTGTTACCATTGCCTAATCCTATATTGCCTGGTGCTCCTCATTTACCATTGCATAGTGGAAAGGAGTATGATCTTGTTGAACAACTTAAGAATACTCCCGCTAAGATTTCCTTATGGGATCTTATTCAAACTTAACCTAGTTACCACACCATGCTTCAAACATCCTTATGTACAACAAGTTTTCATTTCTTCTAGTACAAATGCAAACAATGTGGCAACTCTAATACAAGGAATGAATACAATTAATGTAGACATCACCTTTCACCAACATGAGCTCCCTCCCTTGTATATGAGAAAGAAATATGATGCATTCATGATAATATCCAGATACAACAACATGAAAATAAAAAGGACCCTTGTTGATAATGGATCTATTCTTAATGTGTGTAGTGTGAACCTTTTAGGTAATTTGGGAGTGGATAAATCAAAAATGAAACCCAATTCCTTATCAATTCGAGGATTTCACAATGTAGGAAAGAAACTGCTCAGTGTGATTATTTTACCTATTAAAGTAAAAAAGTATACCTTACAAAATCCCATTCATATTATGCCTCATGACCTTTTGTACAATCTTCTTTTAGGAAGACCATGGATTCATCAAATGCATGTGGTGCCTTCAACTCTTCATTGTATCATGAAGAATGTCTATTAAATTTTTTATACCAAATTGAAATGGACCCCGAGCCTAAAAGTTGTTTACAAATGGTAAAAGGAATCACTGGTCCTCTGAAAACATTAATTCCAATGTCAAAAATAGAACCTATGAAAGAGGAAACATAAGAGATGGAGATAGTGTCAAAATTATCAGATGATGATTGTGATTCCTTGGAATTCACAGCTTCATTTATGGGAGAATATATAATCACAAGAAAAGAGGATGCAAAATAAAAGAGACCAATGGTTATTTCAAAATAGAACTCAGGAGAAAACTCACAAGCATCTATCTCATCTACTCTTGAAGAAGACACAAGCTACACAACAAAATTCGATGAGATAGACTATCAACAACCACCAAACCCAAAATAAATGGATAAACTTTAAGGGATAGGTTATGAACTTATGAAGTGCGTCACCAAAAAGTGTAGTCTTTAGCACTTTTTCACTCATTTTGGCCTTTTCCATTGGAGTTTGGCCTTGTTTTACCTTGATTCAATCTTGTAAGCTTGCAATTCAACAATAACCTAACGGTGTTTTAGTAAGGTGTTGTGAAGTGTTGTAGTACATTTCCACACTTTTCTAAGACCCTTTCAACATAATTCACCTAAACAACACCCTTTCGCCCCTTTCCAAGCCTTGTGCCAAGGTGTTGTAAAGTGTTGTAAGGAATTTTCACCCTTTCTTAGGCTAATTTGTCCCCTTAATGTAATTTTTGTCTCGACTTAAGTGTGTTTTGGGAGGCAAATCTGATTAACATCATTAAACATTATCTAATTCCCGACCACCACTTGAAATTGCCCAAGTGGACTAGGTCGCCACTTTGGGTGACCTAGTCCCTTTTGGCATAAAATTAAAATTTTAAGCAAAACCTAATGGGAATTTTGCCTCCTAAACCTTAGAGTTGGCCTATCATGTTGCATTTTAGGAAAATTAGGGTTTTACATGTACAAATAAGGGTTTTCACCTTCATTTTACCTCTCTTACACTCTTAGACCCTCTCCCAAGCTCATTTTTACATCTCTTCACAAGCACTCTTGCACTCCTATCTTCCGAAGCAAGCAATCAAGCACAAGGGTTTCACAAGAAACCTCCATTGGAGTTGTCCTTACATGTTACAGACCATCAACAACAAAGGTTTGGTAAGTTTTTCCATCAAGTTCATCATTCGATCTTACTATCCTTTGATTTTTTTCTCATTTGGGTTTAGCTACCATCAAAGGGGTTTGACTTAGGAAAACCCCTATTCCTTAACCCCCAATATTCTCCTGGTCTTTGCATGTGTTTTCTCACCAAGTTGGGGCCTTTTAACCTTCTATACAATAAAAATGACACAATTTTCTTCATAAAATACTTGTACTCACTTGTATATGTTGTTTGTTATCCCTAATAGTGCTCTCTTGCCTCCTCTACCTTACTTGACACCTGATGTATTTGAAGCAGAGTGGCATAGGCTCCTCCATCTTTGCATATCAAATATGTGTGTTGGCCAGACTTGATCACATGGCCATCACGGACCATTGTGAGATAAGGTTGGCATTGCAGATGGTGGAGAGGCGATGGGCGATCATGACCATTGTTCAACCAATGGAAGCATTATCTAGGGCTTCTTGAATGATCTTCCTACTTCCCAACTATTAAGCACCACAAAATACCAAAATCAACCATTGCATGGCCTTAATCATCTCCAGTGAGAGCACACCCATTATCTCGGAGATCACTCACGTAAAGTGGCTCAATCATTTCAATCCGTAATGGACAAAACTACAAATACCAACCCTCCAAAAAGAAACATTCAAGAATGAAAAATGTACTCTAATAAAACCCACTTAAAAAACAATTTAGAAATAAAAATCCTCGCTCAAGAAAAAATCTCTGAAGCTCAATTCAAAATACATGATAAAAGAAAGTGTTAGAAGATTAATCTTTACTTGGTAAAGGTTATTCTTTATTTGTAATTATTTAGTAACTTGTAGGAATATTCCAAAGGAATCCCTACAAGTCTGTTGTCTTTTTATCTTCTCACACATGTGTGAGGATGACTTATTTTTTAATTCCTTTATTCAGGAATATTTGTAACCACCTCCTTAAGAGGTGACACTTTGCACACACATAGATGAATGGTGGCATTCATTGAGTTGGGAGTTACATTCTAACTCATCCTTCTCACCTCTACTTATTGAGGTACCTCTCCTCTCATTCTTCATTATTCAAGCATGCAAGCTAAGGCTAAAGCTCTCTCTCTCTCTTTGTATCATTTTTAGGCATTTTTCCTCCATTCATAATATTGGAGTTATTTCTTGCTTTTTCCCCTTATCAAATTCTTGTGTCTCCTCTTAATGGTGGTGGTGCTTGATTTGGCTACTCTCTCTTTGGTAATATTTTCCCTTCAAACAATGCTCATTGATTAGTTATTTCTTTTGTTCAATTTATTTTTCCTTTCATGGTATTAGAGCTTGGTATTACTAATCTTTTGTGAGCTACATTGTTGAAAGTTTACTAGATTTTTTAAGCACACCATTGGAGACACTTTGAAAGAGGAGAATAAGAGCCAAAATTCTAACTTGCTTATTGTTTGATATTTGTTTTTCTAACCTAGTTCTTATTTAGTAGGAATCATAGCTTTCTATTGTTTCAGATTCCAAATAATTTGTGTTTTAAATCTGTTTGTAATTTTTTTTTAGAAAACCCAATAAGGGTTTATCTTATTTTCAAAATTTCAATTCAAAGTTTTCTAATCCTTTGTGCAGGTTATATCATCTAAAGTTTTCTAAATTTTTTTTACAATATTAGTTTAAATCTGAGGAAAAAAAAAGTAATCATTATTTTTGCATGTTACATTCAAATTTGCATGTACAATTTTTTTAATGTAGAAAAGTCTAGTTTTTAAAATCTATATAGTATCTGTTTTTTCTAAATCTTTAAAAAATCAAGTTTTTTTATGTCTCTAACCCTAGTTCATTTTTTTTTTAAATAGAACTAAATCTATATAAAAATATTTTTTTTTCCGAAATCAATCTCTTTTTTTTTAAACATATTCATATCAAATAAATAAAAAAACCAACTTATTTTCTTTTCAAAAAATTCTCAAAATTTCTTTTCTCAACTTTATTTAAATCTGTCATTTTAAAAAAAATAATAAAACCCTCAAATATCTTTGTTAATAATAAATAAAATCTTCAAAAATTTGTAAGGTTTCAGCTCATTTTTAGACTAAATCCCCCTTTGTTGGTGCTCTGTTCGCTTTGTCTGCCTCTGTGACCTCATCCTTGACCTCTGCACCTTCCATAAGCTGCTCACCCGCCATCTCCCTTCGCACACCTGTGCTGATCCTTATTTATTTCCTTTAATCTTCAAAACCCTAAATTCTTTGTTTTCCTCCGTCTGTCTTTTTTGTTTATTTGAAGCGGCATTTTTTTTAAATCCCTAAATTTACCCTATTCCTGCCCGTTGCCTCCTCAAAATCCTTTTTAAAAATCTCTTGCCTGCCCTTTACCTTAAAAAGAAGTAATGAATCTTATGTAGGTAGCGATCTTTTTCAAAAGATAAGGGTTTCATTTTATACAAAGATTCGTATAAAGCTAAAGTTTTAAGCCTTTTACTCTTTCTTAAGAATCTTCTATATAATAAAGAGTTTCCTATTTTTAAGGTTTTAATATTATTTTTTAAATCTTTCATTTCATATTCATTAGTTTATATGTAGTTTTATTTATTAGTATTAAATTAATATTATATAATTTTAGTAATTTTTCATAATTTATATTCTTAATTTAATTTTAAATTCAAATCAATTAAATAATTTTAAAAAAATCTAATTTATGTTATTATTTAATTATATATCTTTTTACATTGATTATTTTACAAATACAAGGTGTTTATTTTTCTCTAATTAAAAGGAGATGATTTTTTAATCGAGAGGGATTTTTTTTGGTAAGCAAATAGTTACAATAGTTATCATTTTTCTCATAAAGTTGTGATTTTTTTATTACAATCATGTCAACTTTAATTCCTGAAATTAAGTTAACTAGTTCTAACTATCATTCTTGGAAAACTCATATCTCTTTTATTTTTTCGTTTTTAACATGTTTTAGATGTTGCTACAAATCCTAAATCTAAACAAGGTCGTTTGCATCCAAAGATGAAATCGAAAAATGGAATCTTAAAAATGAGGAATCTCTTGGCCTCATAGGTATCTCCATGTCACCCTAACTTTATGTTCACATTGGGACATGTACAACTGTCTATGAAGAATGGGAAAAACTCAAAACCATTTATGATAGTTCAAATGAATCAAGAAAAATTCAAATTCAAGATCAACTTGAAGATTTAAGGTATTCTGATTTTAAATCTATGGATGAATTTTTATTGAAATTTGATGCTTTAAATAGTCAATTGCATGGTTTAGGAGTAAAATTAGATAATCTTAAATTAATTCATCTTATTCTTAAAAAGTGTCTTCCTAGGCAATTTCAACAATTCATTACTAATATTCATGCTCAATTAGCTATTCCTTCTTTAGCTACTCAATTAAATTATGATATTTTTTGTGATTTATTAAGGCAAGAAGAGGCTAAGTTAATTCAGTTTGGTACTCTTAAGTCTAATGAACATGCTTTTTTGTCTAATCATTAGCAAAATTTTAAACCTCATTCTAAACAACAACATTATAATTCCAAACCTCATTATAATAATGGAAATGATCATAGAGAGTTTAACTCTTCTAAGAGACCACATTGCACTTATTGTAATAAGGATGGTCATTGGCAAAATTCTTGTTTTAAAAAACAAAATGGCAAAAATCCTATGAATCAAAATAATCAACAGTTTCATAACAATGGTAATAAATCTAGATGTGCTTTTACATGTAGTTTTAATGTTTCTGAACCTCCTAAATGGGTTATTGATTCAGATGTATCTCAACATGTTACTTCACATAAAAAAAATTACTTTTAAATAACTTCACAAGTACTTTATTATTGGACTTGATCAACCCAATAATAGTGTACTTGTTTTACTCAATTATATTTGGAATATGAAAAAGGGATATTCATGTAGTCATGAATGCATGAATATTGTCTTAATGTATTATTTATACTTAATAATCCTTCACTTCATAGTATGCATTTCTCATTATTCCATCATAATTTTTTCTTAATATTAATTTTTATAACTTAAGGTAGCTTGATTTGTGGATTTTTGATCTATTACAATATTTAAAAAAAACCTAGTGTTTCCTTCTCAACTACATTTATGTTGTTTTCATAAAGGGAATTTGATATTTTATTTTGTCTCATTAATCTAATATTGTGCCTTATTGGTAAATTTTGCCTTCTTGATGGATTTATTCCATCTATATTTTTTTTTGCAAATTAATCATTTTATCAAGTCTCAATGGAGCCTTTATATATATTTTATGCGTTAGACGCATTTGCAGTAATGCTGCACAGGGAGCCCTAGCTATAATCAATCATATATTTTATCAAGTCTCATTGGAGTTCTTTTTGGGACCCATGGAAAATATTCCCATCCACTTTGATGGTATGCACTTACTTATTTATGATGAACTTATATCTATTTTCTTAATTTATGGGGATCAAGTTCTTGAAACTTTTATGTTTCATTATTTTATTGAAGGCATTATGGTTTTTTTAAAACCATCTTTAGGACCAATTTTTCAAAGTCCTTTATTATTAATCTTGATACAATTTCCCTTTACAATACAATGATGTAGTGAGAGGAAACCTAGGTCTATTATTGCTATTGAAATTTTATAATTTGGGCTATGCTTTATTTCTATTTCATGGTTTCATTAGAAGTAAAAATGATCCAAATCTATATATTAAGCATAGTGAAAATGTGATTATTATTTTTATATGTTGATGATTTAATTATCACTTCTCATTCTAACTTTTTGATGAGTGATGTTAAGCATAGTGAAAATGATTTTATCAAGTCTTATTGTTCTACAAAAGCTAAATATAAAGGTAGTACTAATGCATCCAAAGAAGCACTATGGTTAAGAAGATTACTTGAAGACTTGGGTCTACCTCAAATGGATCCTACTCCTCTATATTGTGATAATCAAAGTGTTATTGCTTTGGAAAAGAATCCAAATCTTCATGCAGGACCAAGCACATGGCTCTTCAACATCACTTCATTAGAGAGATAATTGAAGACAAGAAAATTTCTCTTTTGTATTGTAAAGGTGAAGATCAAGTTGCAAATAGTTTCACCAAAGCTCTTTGTAAAGATAAATTTCTCTTTCATTGTAAAAATCTTGGATTTCAACCCATTGAAGGGTTTGATGTAACCTCCCCAAGTAAATCTTAAGGGGGGATTTTAGAAGATTAATCTTTACGTAGTAAAGGTTATTCTTTATTTGTAATTATTTAGTAACTTGTAGGAATATTCCAAAGGAATCGCTACAAGTCTTTTGTCTTTTTGTCTTCTCACACATGTGTGAGGACGACTTATTTTTTAATTTCTTTATTAAGGAATATTTGTAACCACCTCCTTAGGAGGTGACACTTTGCACACACATAGATGAATGGTGGCATGCATTGAGTTGGGAGTTACATTCTAGCTCCTCCTTCTCACCTCTACTTATTGAGGTGCCTCTCCTCTCATTCTTCATTATTCAAGCATGCAAGCTAAGGCTGGAGCTCTTTCTCTCTTTGTATCATTCTTAGGCATTTTGCCTCCATTCATAATATTGGGGTTTTTTCTTTATTTTTCCCCTTATCAAATTCTCGTGTCTCCTCTTGATGGTGGTGGTGCTTAATTTCACTACTCTCTCTTTGGTAATATTTTCCCTTCAAATAATGCTCATTGATTAGTTATTTCCTTTGTTCAATTTATTTTTCATTTCATAAAGCACATAGCTCCAATAGCCCAACTTAAATAAAAACTAAAATTAAACACATGACTTAAGAGGGGTTTCAATTTTCTTATTTGAGAAGTATAGAATGCACAACAATGTCAGAGAACATATATACACACTAAGTATCAAACAAAAAAAAATCTACAAAAAACGAGGAGCCTAAGCCAGGTAGGCTCGATAGTTCTGAGCTTAAGTCCAACAATCTTAATCTAGAGACATCCACCATAGACAACCACAAAATAAGTCGTAAAGTAGCAAACATTGGAGTGGGATTGTCTAGATAGGGAAAACCACGATATATACACAGTACCTTGAGATGCTTCATAGACTATAATCAAAATATCATGATTTCAGGAGGCACAGATTTAATGCTTAGATTATTATACCAAAAAAATCCCTTACCAATATATATTAAAGTTAAAATAATAAAAAATCTAGATATGATGGTCAAAATGATGACTTACCATTAAAATATCCGATGGACAAGAATATCCTCACTCGAATATTATAGGTAATACAAACAAATCTCTTGGAAAAAATTAGGGCAACAATATCCTTTAATAATGTGTGGAAGCTACAAAGGGATGTCTGTTGTCAAATTCATTTTTCTTTTTCTTACTGTCTTAGCTTTAATGAGAGTCCATCCCTCAAATTGCACGTTATTCCCTAATATGAATATGAGTGCCTACCACATGCCATATGGAAGGTACATGGTCTTCTACTATATTAAAATAACTTTTAAAAGTATGTTCAACTTACAAGTGGAGTGAGAGTGACAAGGGTTGCCTTTGTTGATATTACTTTATCCATGATGTGAAGAATATTTTTTTTAAAATTAAATTTGTTTAAGAATTTAACCAATTTATGTTTAAAATTACTATAATCTTTTAATTTCTATATTGAATTTATATTTCAATTGATGTTAATATTTTATTAATATATTAATTATATTTTTTATACATATTATATTAATATTTCATTTCTAATAAATTATTAAGTTAGTTTTACTTTTTTATTTACTTATTTATAAACTTAAAGTCTCGTATTTATTATTACTTTTTTAAAATTGGTATTTTTATTAATTTTTGGATTTTGATATATTTGGACTTCGCATTTAGTTTAATTCTATTTTTTAAATTTAGATTTAAATTCAAAATTATTTTATTTATTTATGTCTTCTAATTAAATTACAAATAATAATTAATTATTATAAATAATTATTTGTCTTATTAAAAATTTAATTATTGTAGAATCATTATATTTTGAATTGTTATTTTAATTTATATATAAAATGAATTTCAAACTTAATATCTAAATTGAAAGTTAGCGAACTAGTGAGAGAAAAATGGAGAAACTTTTGATTAGTCATTTCATGCCAACAATTTGAGGATACAATGTGTCCTCAAGGAGTTATGCTTAGGGTAGCATTTCATTTAATTAAATTTTTTATAATTCACCTTTAAGACCTCTTTAGTGTACCCATTGCATACTTAAGGAGGAAATCAGATAGAGAGGAGAGAAAAGAGGGGAAGAGAGAAGAGAGAGGGAAATAGAGATAATATATAGAGAGACAAATGGAGAAAAAAGAGAAAGAAAGGAAGAGAGAGAAAGAGAGGGGAAGCAAATGAAATAGAGGAGAAAGAGAGGTAGATAGACATAGACAATTAAAGAGAGAAACAAAAATAGAAATACATAGAGGGAGAGAGGGAGAGGGAGAGGGAGATACAAAAAGATAGAAGAGAGAAACAAATATAGAGATAGATCTAGGCATAGAAAGATATATAGAGAGATAGAGATACATAGATAGAGGTAAAGATATATAGGAACAAAGAGGGAGAGAGAAAAAGATAGAGATAATAAGAGAGATAATGACAAAGAAAGGAAAAGAGAGAAGAGGAGAGCCATATATAAAGTCACATATAGAGATAGAAAAATAAAAATAGGAGAAAAGGATATATATAGAGGTAGAGAGATTGATAGATCAAGAGGGAGGAGAGAAAGAGGGGAGATAAATAGGGATAGCTCAAAAGAGATTTTATCTTTCTATATATCCCTCTCTCATTCTCTCCCTCTCTCCCCCTAACTATATATATATATATATATATCCCTCTCTCCTCCCTCTCTTTATCTCTAACTTTCTCTCCATATCCCTCTCCTCCTTCTCCTTCTCCTTCTCCTTCTCCTTCTCCATATCCATATCCATATCCATATCCATCTCCATCTACATCTTCATCTCTATCTCTATCTTCATCTACATCTCCTTACCCCACTCTCTCTCTATCACTCTCCCCTTCTGTTTCTCCCTCTTTATATCCCTATCTCTCCCTCTCTCTCCCTTTCTCCTTGTTGTAAATGTAACATGAACTTGTTGATAATGGAGCTTGATTATCTTCATGATTCAAATTTTGTGTTTCTATCATGTTTGGATCCTTATTGATTTGAAGATATCACTTCCCTATTGAGACCTTTGTAGAAAACAACATCATTTTCTAGCCAACTAATTGAATTCATGTACTACACAAATTTATGCAAAAAATAAACCAAAAAATTCCCTCATTGACCTTTCACACCTATTTGGCATACCCATTGCACACTAAGGTGTGATTTCTAGTTTTATTTATTATGAAAATAAATTGTGTTAGGGTAAAGGTCTTAACTTAATTATGTTGATTAAGTTACCTTTATTCCCTTCTTAAGATTTCACGTTAGTTTGCATAAAGTGACATTTAATAATTATATTAATTATTAAATGTTATCCTATTAGGGCTTCTATTAGGGTTTCTCCTATTAGGGTTTTATTAGGGTTTGCATGATCTCCTTTTTATAAGGATTGATCCCATTGTATTTCAAATCAATTCATTCTCTCATTCTCTCTGATATATACATTTTCAGTTTTCAGAGAACCCTTGCTTGTTTGTCTCCATCTCTTCTTTTGTGACAGGTTATTTGCATGCAGGTGATCTTCGGGGTTTGTGGTGTTGTATTTTCTCAACTCCTACATGGTATCAGAGCTCCACACCTGCAGCTTCCTATTCTTGTTTTGAAGATTTTTGGAGCTTCGAGGGTTTGGGGCTTGTTTTCTTGATCTAGGGCACACCTGCAATTTTGAAGCATTTTCAGCTCAAATGGACATCGTCATTGCGTCCGCAGCAATCAAAAACCCCTGAATCGATTGTCCATTCGTCCATTTTGGACAAAGTCAAAATTTGAGGCAAAATTTTTTTACCTGGGCAGCCGTACGGCCCACCCAGGGCCGGGTACGATTTTGCAAAGTAAAAAATTATTTAATTTTTTATGTTCTGCATATTTATTATTTTCGGGCTATTTGCAAAATAAATATTTTATGGGCATATATTTTTCGGTGGCATTTTATTTTATTCGGTGGTTTGATTTTCAAAATCTGTGGCCTATACATTGAAGGTACCATCGTACCTCTTCTGCCAGGCCTGTCGGCATCACCGGCCCCACCTACCTTCGGTCCGCCCAACCTCCCGCTGGTCAACCCTTCCTTTAACCGTCGTTTGTTCAACCTTCGGTCACCGGCCAGCTCTGTTCTGTCGCCCGTCGGCTTCTTCCGCTCGTCGATTTCCATTTGTCCACCGGCCCCCACTACCCCCTTCATTCTCTGCCCCGGTCACATTACCATCCAAGGGCTATCACTGCGGGTGAAGCCGCGATTCTGTGCTACTAGCGGCGCCACCATTTGCACCACCCGCCCGCCGCCCACCTGGCGGCAGGTTTCTTTTTTGCATTTATGCAGGCCGCGGTCATATGGCCGACCGAGGGCTACCACCCAGGGGCTCCACTTTTGCGCCCGGTTAGCATTTGATGTACCCCATAATGCCCTAATCAAGCTATTTTTTTCTTTTTGTCATAACTTTCCGCCATGGTGTCAAAAATTGGCAAACGAGATATCGTTGGAAAGTTGGCGATCCCAATTTTCTGATGGAGTAGTTATTTTTCAGTGATTTTTCCGTTGGTGCATTCTACAGCCAGTTGAAGACAAAGGGGCTTCTTTCAGTCTCAAGCTCATAACTTTTGATCAGTTTCTCCGTTTTTCGCAATCTCAGCAGCGTTGGAACCATATTTCAAAGCTCTTATGTTTCATCCATGCTATTTTTCCATATTTCACTCCAAGTATCTTTTATTTAGTTATTTGTGTTTTCACACTCTGGTGGATTACCTGGACATATTTGCTCTTGGAAACTTTTAGTTTGCATGGGATGCTTTGTTCTTGGTTGTTCTTCATGTATTTCCAGCATTTTGTCCTTTAAGGACATTTTGAGCATCATTTGTAAGCTATCTTTTATGTAAATGCACTGAGATAAAGTGCCACACTATTGTACATGCATCTTTTGGAGATTTTTCACATCAGGTTGTGCCATATTTTGTACTTGCACTGATATTATAAAGTGCCATGAGGGGTTGTGTAGTTTTCCTTTGTTTTGCCACCACATCTTTGTCTGGTGAGTATCCCTCCATGACAACAGTGAATCCATACCATGGGGGGGTTGTGTAGTTTGCCTTTGTTTGCCATCACACCTTTGTCCAGTGAGTGTCCCTCCACGACGACCATGGATCCATATCATTCCAGCCTCATGCATGTGTGCTTTGTTTTTCACACCACTTTTTCAGTTGCAGGTGCTTTCTTGTGCACTTTCAGATGTTGTATCTTCTTCATGCACTACAGGGTGTTGCACACCATTTCAGTTGATCTGTCAGGCTCCCAGTTCACCATTATGGGGGGGGATTATACTGTTCATGCTAATGCTTCCTTGGTTTTTCCTTGGAAGGAATCTTCCATTCTTAGTTGATCAGTGTTTCAGACTATTGGTTCTTGTGCCATCTGTATCTTCGTTCTAGGTGTTTTCCTTTGTTTGCCATCTAATTCGAGTAGTGTCGTATGGGCACTTATGCAGATTATTGTCTTCTTGTTCCTGATCATCCTATCTTCAGCGGAGGTTCTTCAGTACCATAGCAGTCATCTTTCGACAGTTGTTTGCAGCTTCTTCTGCTTCAGTGATGTCTCTTCTTGGCTTTCTTCTTCTCTTTTTGGAGTAGGGCTTTTTCCCATGAGGTTTTCTCTATTTCTCCATTTTACAGAGATTTGGTTGTATTTGGGTACCTGATCTGGCCTAGTTGCCGGGACCCATGTTGCCTTCTTGCATTGTAGTTACCTTTGCTTTTCTGCATTTGTTTGTAGCTGCACTGTTGCTCATCTTAAGGGGGGGTGTTAGGGTAAAGGTCTTAACTTAATTATGTTGAACCTTTATTCCTTCTTAAGATTTCACGTTAGTTTGCATAAAGTGACATTTAATAATTATATTAATTATTAAATGTTATCCTATTAGGGCTTCTATTAGGGTTTCTCCTATTAGGGTTTTATTAGGGTTTGCATGATCTCCTTTTTATAAGGATTGATCCCATTGTATTTCATATCAATTCATTCTCTCATTCTCTCTGATATATACATTTTCAGTTTTCAGAGAACCCTTGCTTGTTTGTCTCCATCTCTTCTTTTGTGACAGGTTATTTGCATGCAGGTGATCTTCGGGATTTGTGGTGTTGTATTTTCTCAACTCCTACAAATTGTAGGCATACCAAAGCTAAATTTCATCAATTTTGTGAGAGCATATGAAAAATATGCATAAACCAAGATCACTAAATTGAGAAATCAAGTACAAGAAATGCAATGTATTGAAAACATAAACAAGCTAATGAGTTTTACAATCATAGAAGTATATATCTAGGTGAAGCTTGAGACCAAGTCTTCAACTATACTCCATGAGAATAGGAAGGTGATAAAGAGAACCCTTGAGACTAGCTCAATGGTTCAACCTCCCTTATAAGTAGTAGCGATGTGTCAATTTAAAAGAGTCGACACATCGACTAGTGACTCAACTAAGGAGACTTAGTCTTTCCACATGTGAGGAAAGCTACTAACACATCGACTAGTGACTCACCTAAGGAGACTTAGTCTTTCCACATGTGAGGAAAGCTACTAACTATGATTGTGTTGGGATAACTCATGTTGAGTTATACACCAACACCCCCCCTTAAGCATAGCTTAGGTAGGTTTATGAAACATGAGTCCCAGTTGTGTGCCATTTTAGGTACTCATTTACAAAATATCTCTCAAAAATCGGAGAAAGAAAGAAAACCCTACGAAAATTTTTTTTCCTCGAAAAGAGAGAAGTTATACAGGTGAAGAAGTATTACTTCTTTCACTAAGTAAAATATAAGATTCTCCCCATAGGAGAGAAAATGAGAGAAGGTCAATGAGACCCCCCATAATAAATTTCCTTTTGCAGTGATGCTAAATATCCAACAAAGGATGCAGATGTAGATCCATAAAAGTCAAACAATGTTCCTTCCCTTGGGAAGAAAAGAAACCACTTGAAGAAGCAGGATATCTTCCCATGAGAGAAGATGCATGTCAAATGTTGAATCAAGCTGAAGCTGATCCAAGGATGATGGTGCCCATGTTGAAGCCTTCAAAGAGTGCTTAGGTTTCCCCATGTCGATGCCGAAGGATGCTATAATCAAATTAAGTGCATGTGCAATAGATGAGGATGATGACGATCTAGAACCATGTGTAGGACAATGTAGAGCATGAATATCCAAAGTGGACAATGTTGATGCAGCTTGATCGAAATTGTCATTGAAGAAAACACTAATGCCCTCAATGTGTTCTTCCATGTCAGCAATGCAAGACTCTACAAATAGACAAGTGATGTTAGGTAGAAATATCTCCCAATCAACAATGCTAGGATGACTAATGTTCTATTGCAAAGTAGCACTGAAATCGTTCGAAGAAGTGACTCTGAAGTCTGATGGAGCAACAGTAGGAATGATGATTTCTTCTATGTCATTGAAACATTTTGTTTTTGTATCATGATTAGGGATGCTAGTTGTGATCAAAGCAAGATTATGTGGGAATGGAGAAACATTCGAGTCTCCATATATCTCCCAAATTTTGATCTATAATGTATGTGGATAGTCAATATCCATGATGGCATACAAAGCGGCATATGGAATATGTAAACTTATTAATCCACAAATATGATGATGATGATTAAACCACTTAGCCTTTTGAGATTGTTTACCAGGTTCAAGGACAAGTCCATATAGATGGGGTATGAGATTATGGATCTTGAGATGTTTCAGGATGCCTTCACACCAAGACTTATAGTTTCCCTTGTTTAGGTTGATTATAGAGGAGTGTGTTTTATATCCCATGATTAGAACAAGTTAGTTCATCTAAACAATAAAAATCAACACAATTAGGTAACCTAGATTAGGTGGATCCCTAATTGAAATTTGTGAAGTGGCACTTTATAAGTAAAGTGCATGAGTGCTTTAATTCCCCCCTTAATGTGGCACTTGATAAAGTTAGTGCATTGTGAAAAAATGATGTCACAACACTATATCCCTCTTGATTATGTGTAATTTTCCCCCCCTAGATTGGTCAATTTTTGAAAAAAAGTGTTTTTGTGACTCGAGCCTTGACTGTCCAAGCACTTTATAATTGTAGTGCAATGATTGTATAGTGTATAAGAGAACACATATTTTGATACTTTTTGACTTTTGAACGATTCATAATTGATATCGTTTGTCAAAAAATTGATTGTACCAAGTTACAATTGTTTTGCATATGCAAAAAAGAAACAATTACACTTTAGAAAAGAACAAAATGTTCGTTTCTTGATGATAGATACCGCAAATGTTTGTGAAATGTCAAATTATAAGAAAACATACAAAGAGGGTTTGAGCCATTTAAGATGTGATTGAATCACAAACTATGTTTGAAATAATCAAACGAAGTGCTCAGATTACGGCTTCAAATGATAATTACAATTGATCCAAAATACTTTGGATTCTTCCTACGAAGTAGGTGAATTATTTTGACTGAGCCAATATACCTTTGATGCGGCCTATATAATAGGCAACTGCTGTTATAAAATTGGCCAACGCTTAATCCTTTGGGCACTTTAAACTGCGTGTGGGCTAAGTCCGACTTGAGATGTGGACTGGGTGATGGCACCCAAAGTGGCACAAAATCCACTTCTTCCTGCGATTCGTGTGGCACAACTTATTTATGCAGTCTCCTTGACTGCAAAAACTTTCCTCTGTCTCTCGTCTTGGTCATGGATGTTTGGAAGTGACAGCCTATGTGTAGAGAGGATCGACTGCAGAGAAAAGACACCTCTGTGAGGCCATCAGTTGCAACTTGTAACCAAGATTACGCACTCATATGATGTGCGCCAGGGATAGAAATTTGGAGAAATGTGTCGCTTTAAGAGGACTCCACTCGATTTGGATGTTAATGTGCCAGTGGCACTATTTAGACCCAATTGATATATATATGTATCATTTTTGTGCTTAAAGCACGATGAAAATGATAGCTCCAAAGAAATTTGCAGATGTGCATGTGGCACTAAGAAACTACAAAAAAAAATGAAGCTTGCGGCCTGTTAAGAGGCAATATACCGTATATTTGGCCTTTGGTGGGCACAATATATGCACAACAAATTTTTTCATTGCAATGATTCGACCTCAATCGTTGACGATCGATGAGCTCTCCAAAAGGAATGATAAATGGACTGCAAGCAAAACATCTTCAAGATATGCTTTTGAACAACAATTTTGTACCTCTGTAACTATGCAGTGAATGAAGCCAGATTGAGCCAATGTGCAAAGGAGATTGCAGAACTTCGTCAATGGAGGGTCTTCAACTTGCAGGTGACTGGATGCTAATCCGAGAATGCTCTAATACCATGTGAGAGCAGATGAAAAATATGCATAAACCAAGATCACTGAATTGAGAAATCAAGTACAAGAAATACAATGTATTGAAAACATAAACAAGCTAATGAGTTTTAAAATCATAGAAGTATATATAGGTGAAGCTTGAGAACAAGTCTTCAACCATACTCCATGAGAATAGGAAGGTGATAAAGAGAACGTTTGAGACTAGCTCAATGGTTCAACCTCCCTTAGAAGTAGTAGTAATGTGTCAAAAAAGAGTTGACACATTGACTAGTGACTCAACTAAGGAGACTTAGTCTTTCCACATGTGAAGAAAGCTACTAACACATCGACTAGTGACTCACCTAAGGAGACTTAGTCTTTCCACATGTGATTAAAACTACTAACTATGATTATGTTAGGATAACTCATGTTGAGTTATACACCAACAATTTTTTTATTAGTGTGTGAGCACACCTTGTACCATCAAAAAAATTTTACTTGAGAATTTGTCTTAGGTTGTGCTACTCGCACAACAATAATCTTTTGTGTTTACCATTATAAGTGGCCTTCTCTAATTAGAGGAAGAGTGACATTAGTACCTTTGACACTTGGGTAGAATGTGGTTGCATTTCGTCATTTGAAATGCTCAAAATGGGTGGGAAACTCTTAATCCCCCATTAGGTGAATTTTCCTGGGTGATTCCATATACCTATAATTTTCTACTTTCTCCTTCTAGTGCAAGTGCATTTCTTAATAATTCTTTCATTGTTTTGATATTATTATTTTTTTATATATTTTATTGTGAAATATTTAAATTTATCATTGTCTATTGTAAATCTTCATGTATACTTTTCAGAAAAAAAAATCGGTATAATTGTAAAGGAATTTTATTTCCTTAAGAAGATATAAATTGAACCAGCAAGTTTTATACAAATAACCATTTATTAATACGCATCTAATAAATGATATTTTTGGGCTAATGCATTTAAAAATTAAGGAAAAATGTATAAAAATAAAATAAGGAAATAAACTTACTTAGTTTGTTGACCAAATAATAAATGTATTTGATGAAGATATTAAAATCTAGTTGATATTTAACATGAAACTATGATTTTTGTCTTAGTGAGTTGTCTCAAAATTTATGCTAGACATGTATACTACATAAGGCCAAGTTTTTTGTTCTAAGTGAAATGTATGAGCATAGGTTCATCCTCTAAACCTAATTTTACCATCTACAATATGTGCCTTTTCTCCTCTATTCAACTTGTGTACCTCTACTTCAACTCTTTAAAAACCGGATGACTACCAATAATTAAAAACAAATTTGGAGGATTATTGTTAGTGTCACAATATGAAAAATTCTCTGAAGTCAAATCCAAACAATATATGCACAAGATCAAAATCAATAAGTAAATGGATTATAATGATGTACATAGTTTTATTACTATATTTGCTACACCAAATATAAATATTTTATTTATTTATTCCTCTCTTAATGCTCTAAAATGAAAGAGGGCTTGTGGGTTTTAGATGTCACTTGAGAATTATAAATGAGTGTTAATGAATTCCTTTAAATACTCGCACATAGAATCAAATTTGATATTTTTTTACTTATTTGGCTCAAAATAGAAAATAAAGGTGGTTAATTGTCTAAATTTTGATTATAATTTTTTAGAAGGCAAGTATTAAGTCTTTGACCATATGATTTACCCCACAACCATGGAAATGGCCTTATGTAGGTAGTCATTATTGGGTGTATAATCACTATGTCTAGGAAAGTATATGAATATATGTAATAAATACAAGGCTTATGTGAAGAGATTAGTTTGTGCCTATAAGGATAAGGTGAGAGCTCAACATATGGTGTAATATATGTCCATAGGGATAAGTGAAGGCTATGGGAATGAACATAACCTTACACAATATTGTGATATTTACATGTATCAATATATCTATTCAAAATGGATGCAAAAAAAAATGGTAAATGATGAGGGTATGAATATTTTACCATTATATTTCCCCCCATTTTAAAATGCATGTGAATTCTAAAATTATCATACATCTTAAATTATGCATCACTCACAAACACTAATACAAGGTAAATATTCATGTGTCAAATGATACAAAAGGTGTTCCATGTCAAGTAATGGACCTTATGAATTTTCATTATGTACGTGTCATTCTATATATGCTCTCCATGGAAATATATAAAATAAATAAATAAATAAAATTGTGATTAGTATTTTACGTTTCACAAAAAAATTTAGGACCTAATTAGGAGCTTTGTTAATTATCAATAATATAGGTAGAATATAAAGTAAGTAGAGTTATGAAAACTATCAGAATTTGTAAGATTTAGATAATGTTGTGTTTTACTTTTTGGCCATGGGAAAATATGTATGTTGGGTGCCAAGCATGTCATGTGTTAATTATGCTCCATATGGTCTCCATGATGATAACTTGTGTACCACTTGTCACTAACTTAAAGATCAATATAAGAATGTTAGTGAGAATATCTATTTTCCTTTAAACTAGTTATTTATGCTCAATGGAAGAAATTGAAGGAGAGGAAAAGTATCTATTGATGTAAATGTAATCTATAAAAAATAATTTATTCATGTAAAATAATAGTAATAATGAATAAATCATGTGAAACACCAACAATAATGCATATATCATGTGATGTAACCATGTGTAAAATCTAGAATGGTAACACCTAATAAGTATATACAAATTAGAAATATGATCTAGGATATAATTTAGCCTTAAATATAGGAAAAATAATAAAGTAATGATATAGTTCTCAACAGTAATAAAAACCCCTTTAAGAACATATAGGATACAAGGATAAGTATATGCTCCCAATGTGATGTCAAAGATCATGAGCACACAATGGTAATGTAGGAAGAAAAAAGGTAATGTTGGAGAAGAAATTATGCCCTCAATATATAGGAATACCATTAAGAGTGAATTAGGTATGTAAAATCAAAGAGGGGAAGTCCTAGTGTCCTCCACATAAAGGTTTAGTAATTTTATCAAGAATAAGGACATGATGCCCCTAATATGGGTATGCATGCTAAATATAAGGCAAGATATGTGCACAATCTTAGGAAGGCATGATGTCCACAAATATTAAAATATGGATATTAAATCATAAGATTTATTGATGACTATTAATCTATTTTCAAGTGATTCTTGAAGAAAAATTAAATGAGATGCTCATTACCACCTTCCTTTTCAAAGATAGTTAAAATTTGCCTTTATTTTTTTCTATACAAGTAATTAAAAAAATTAATATTTAAATGATTTTAATCTCTTTTCAAGAATCTATAAAACATATATGCTATAAATAAATGCTTAATTATACCTATAATAGTCCTAAATTAATATTTTTTCAGTAATTTTCTTGAGCAAATATTCAAAATTCACAAGGTGGATAAATCGACTTTTTAATCATAAATAATCATTCTCGTCATCATGTCTAAAATAGTCTAATTAATTGTAAGATCTAATAAAATTATAAAAGATTAAATTTATTTGCATAGAACACCATTTCATATGTATAGTTAAGAAATCAAATTCACATGTAACACATAGAACATGCTAGCCTATCTAACATATATGCCTAAATTGCATTATCCTTGTGCTCAATCATATTCACTTAGACTACAAATATGAAAAAAATGAGAAAAATATTAAACAAATTAGTTATATTAGAAAATATATTTGAACACATGCAAAAGATGCTGTCTTTCGCTAACTATTTCTAATTGGTTTAAAAATTATATATTAGGGATTTCCAAGAAAACTCCTAGGAATATTGTGTATATGGGTAATCAAAATCCAACAATTATTTTAAAATAATAATGCATAAAAAATAAATGAATACATGAAAAATAGAGTAAAATTTGTATAGTTGAGTTAGGAAGCTTCAGCGATGCCGCGCGCTTGTACTCTGTAGTACCTTCCCATGCGCAAGGAATTTGTACCTTCTCTCACCCTCCTCCGTGCCGAAGTAATTTCTTTGGATAACAATGGTGTCGTGGGTGTGGATAGCGGTGATGGCAATGGATGTATGCTGGGCGAAAACAATTCATGCCCTAAAACGGCAACAGGCTCCCCTGCATCACAATCTTTTCCATGCCCTACTTCATAGTTCATTGTCTCCCTATGGCTTCCAGCTCTGCTTCGATCTCCCCTTCATCACCGCAGCATATTCCTACTGCCTTGCATGATGAAAAAATATATTCCCTGCTGTGGAGCTAACACGTCTATTATGGATGATGCCTCTAATTGGGTCGCCTTAAAGGCTTCGTAGGGCCCCTCTTTTCGAGATGTTATCGCTATTGGGGTGCACACAATGGTGCCAAATCTGCAGTGTGGGATGCTTAGCCTTTAGAAAACGGGTTGGCTGCAGATTCGTAGGTTCTCTCCAAGACGTACTCAAAAACACCCTCAAACGAGTTGCATCCTCCCCAAATCTGATTTTTTGAGTATTTAAAGGAGGAGGTGTATGATAGCATGCAATCTTTTATCGCCAACCGATTGAATGGTCAATTCCATTGATTTTGGCCAAAACTCTCAAATCTGCACAACTAGATCACAACTTCTTGGCAACCCATTCTTAAAGGTAATATGGAAGTTTACCCATGTGCACAAGGGGGTTTTATGAGAGTGTTTGATTGCAAATAAGATTAGGATGTTATCCTCGAGGGACAGTGTTGTTGGGGGAAAAATTTGCTTCTCCTCAAACCCTGGTATCTTGCATCCAATCTTGTCAATGGATCCTTTTCAGTGAAACCTTTATGGGTCTGCCTTCCAAGTATACCATTGTATTTCTAGTTTGAGGACATTGTATTTCTAGTTTGAGGACTGTTTTGAAGTCATTGGTGATTCACTGGGTGAGTTTTTGGCTATTTATTCTAACAAATCCAATTTTTTCCACACAACATTCTCTTGCATTATTGTAGACTTGGACACCTCAAGAGATCTCCCTACAGAGATCACCTTCAAGATTGATGATTGTATCTGGACACAACCTTTCTAATATGAAGGTTTACCCTTCCGTTGTAGACGATGTTTCGAGACTAGACATATGGCTAACAATTGTTCTAGATCCAAAAAAAATGTTAAGAATTAATCATGGTGGGTGGATGCTCTCCCTCATCATTATATGGTAAATGCTACCTCAAAGAATTGTGGGAATGTTTCAAACTCTCCTCGGGCTACTCCTTTGCATGAGACTACTTTGCATCTTTGAGGAAATATGAACATAATCTTAGAGGCTTGCTCATGCACCAATCTTCTACAACTTCACACAATACTAAAGGGTAAGATTTCAAGGCTCATCCTCGAGCCACGCTAGATGCTTCCTCTTTTGAGCTTTAGAAGGGATCCATGGGATGTGAGTTCCTAACGTCTATAGCCCCTTATGTCAACTCCTTGTGCTCTCCAAAATTTGATGGACGCAAATCTAATGTAACTCCTCAACTCGATCTAGATAGGATGGGTGTCATGGGGGCAAGACCCCCCTTCAAAAAGTAGATCAAAATACTTTTGTTTCTTCTCATACTAAACATGGGTGGAAAGAGGTTAAAAGGAAGAATTCCACTACTCGTAAGCACCACATGCTATTCAGATCTACCATGAAAGGGGAATGTGTGGCCAAGCGGGGAGCCTCTCTGCAAAGAGGATGAATGAGATGTTTGATATAACCTGGTATGGAAATTTAAGAAGTGTATGTTGATAGCCCAACTTTGTGTTAACTTTTTTTTGCACACCTTTTTGTCAAGGGCATGCATTGATGTTTTTTCTTTTATTGTTATATAAGAAACACCTCTTACGAATAAAAAAATGAATAGATGAAAAATATGGCATATCTCCAAGCATATGTTCTCCATATTCTCCTCTATATGTCTCTAGAATATAGCAATCATTTAGGCTAGATATTTGCCAGGTAAATCCACACTTCATGTGCGTAAAATTCAATAAATAGATTATGCCAATTCACCATTCTAAGTGAAAAATTATATTTGAATTCTTCTTTGACCTTGCTATATGCATCTTTCAAATGATCAGTTGAGGTGATGATAAAATTATGTATTCTTTCTAGTTAATCTCCTATTTTCATAAGATAATGTGTCACAACCTTTCCATATTCTTTACTAAGTGATTTGATTTTCTTGAGAAAGCATTTCTTGAACTATCCAAGCATGACATAAAATATTTCTTGTGTAATTAACTATTCCTTGTGATTTAAGACCTACTTATATCCCTATGTTAACCTTTGGATTTATTCATTCACTCTCTCTTGATGCAACTAGTTTGTTTTTTCACTTAATATTGGGATATCTTGTGAGCATCCTTAAAAAAATATTTGGAAAAAAAGTTCTAGATCAATCATGAAATTTATGTTTCTTTGCCCATGGCTTACCTTTGAACTTTCTCTATAAATTTCACTTTACCTAGTATCCTTTTAATTTTCTTCCCCTTCTTTACAAATTTACTACCTATAAATTTCACTATGGCTTACCTTTGAACTTTCTCTATAAATTTCACTTTACCTAGTATCCTTTTAATTTTCTTCCCCTTCTTTACAAATTTACTACCTAGGATTTTTCTCACATACTATTATAATTATTTGGAAAATTTTAGTTCTTGATATACATGATTCAAAATTTAATTCCCTAATTAGGTCATCTAGAGCTTCAAACAAAATCCTCTACTTTAACTTCTTATTTTCCTTCTTACACATTTCATAAAGAATCCATCTATGATGTAGAAAAGAGTGACCTAATCAATTACAAAATAATTAGATCAATTTTTATAGTCATATTGGAACACAAGCCACCAATTGCTTTCAAACGCTTGGCTGCTATCCCTCAAGAAGATCGAAGTTGAGGTTGGTGGTGACTTTTTTATTTTTTGTAATTATAAAGGTTGATTTTAGAATGACTGGGTCTAGGTTAACAAGTGATCATGATAACTAATGATAAACATGTAGGTGTTATAGAATCAATGTACAAAAATAAAGAGAGGACTTTAAAACAGAGAGGAACTTGACACCAAAAAATGGAGATTTTTTTTTAGGAAACTAGAGTATCACTCTAGTGTTTGATAATTAATACAAGAGTTTTAAAGAATATGTACAAAAAGTGAAAGGGAATCTGGGATGGAGATGAAGAGAGGAACCTACAATTAAAAAATGGGGAAAATTCCTTGGATACTAGAGTGCCGCTTTAGCAATTGATAACAATTGAAACCATTTTTCCTATGTGGATATTTTATGACCTAAATGTCTAAGATTTCACATTTCCCTTCTATAATAGCGATCAAAGTCATGCAAAATGAAAGGAAAAAAATGGTTTTTTTGTATAGTGGCTTGCCTCAATGAAACTCCATGTTGGCATTCCCACCTCTAAAATAGAAATAATAATAGAGAGTGTGTGTTCACAATGAATAGGGGAAAATTAAATCATAAAGACTATTTTAAATGAAATAGAATTAAATAAAAGTTACCATATGTGTGAAACCCTTGTTGGAGTGATGCCATATTACAAATCACCACAAGGATTTGATAATGAAGAAATAAGATTCGTCCAATACCTACAAGGGTTAGTATAGAAAACAAAATAATCCTCACAAATAAAGAGCATTAGAAATCATGTAGAGGAGAATAGAGAAAGAAAGAGAGATAATTCTTATTGATAAATAATTTGCATGTCTGTAAATGAGAGAGAGAGAGAGATAGAGAGTTGTTTATTTATGCGTCCTAATTAATTTTAGTAGAGTGGGTATGACAAGGTGTGTCATGCAATGTAATAAGGCCGATATTTCAAGTTTCAAATTTTAGAGCAAATGGGCTAGATTCTAGTGTGGGGTACTAGTGTCCTACTGATTGTTTTCCTTGAAATGCCCCTTACTAAGGGACTAAAATAAGTTTCTTAATCAAGACCCAAAATAGGTACATCATAAGTAGTGATAAACACACACTTTAAATCATGTGATAAACCTAGTGTGAAATTGTAAGTGGAGATAAATTATGATGCTAAATTTAGCCCATAATTTTGTGGGTGTATGAACTTACATCAATACATACACTAAAGTATAGAGAAGCCAAATCAATTAATTAAAACATTGTATGCATAAAATGTTGCTAAGTTGAGAGATACGCTAGTCCCCAAGATTATGATTATATGAGTCCACAATACTTCGATAATGTGTCACACATACAAAAGACACAACATGAAACACACATATACATAAATCATACATAGAGCATACACAAAGCATACATGGAGCATAAATTAAGTATACATGGAGCATACATAGAACATACATGAAGCATTCACAATGTATACATAGATCATACATGAGGTGTACAATAATAAAGTCTGTGATGAATCACTAACACTATCTAAAGAAAAGATACAAGAAAAAAAAAAAATTTGACTCAGCAAGGTGAAATACATGAAAGGGAAAGATGAACCCAAAAGGACCTTCAAGAACTAGTATGTACCTCTGGTATCTTATGTTTCTTTTTGAAAATATATTTCAACAACATGATACAAGCACATACTACTATGTCATTTGTGTTGCTAAAAAGTGTATACCTTGGCACTTTCTCACTCATTTTGGTCCAGTTTACCTTGATTCAACCTTGTAAGCTTGTAATTAATCAATAACCTAATAGTGTTTTACTAAGGTGTTGGGTATGTGCAGGATCATCATGGAAAAAACAGGCCCTTAAGTGGCGATAAAAATTCAAAAAATCAGAGTTGCGCAGCTTGACGTAAAAAATTGAATAAGTTATACATATTATTTCAAAAATATTTAACAACAGAATCTGTAGAAAATTGAATGCAGTTTCTAAACTACTAGGTTTTTTTTTTTTAAAAAACTATTTGGTAAAAATTTGAAATTTAAATGCAGTAGTACTTAAATTTCAGGGAAAAAATAAGTAGGTGTCTATTTGACCACCCTAACCACAATAAAATGATAATATTTTTTTATAAGATATTAGATATAAGTAGAGGACTCATGTCTCGATGTGATGCATATATTTTTGTAATTTTTTTCCAAGTAAATAATTACTTATGAATTTTTTATTACAATGTTTAAAAAATATAAAAACTTGTATGTCTGACCACCTTAGCTTGGTCAAAACTTCATGAAATTCAATTTTTATTTTTTTAATCTTATAGTATGTGAAGCATAGAATGTGACACATGTTTTAGATTCAAAAATTGTGATACCGTTTGAAAGTTATAGATGTTTTTCAATCAACCTATCAATCAGAGCTTTAGTCATAATTCAAATAGAAAATGAATAATAATTATTTGGTAAATTCAAAGTAAAGAATAATTTATATTGGTGGAAAGTTGAGAATCTCCTTAAAAACCCTTTTCATTTCATCAATTTTGGGTTAAAAAAAGGTCATCAGCCACATGGGCCATCATATCACTTACATATCGCCACTTTTTGGCCCATCATGATCCTGCACATACCCTGTTGTGAAGTGTTGTAACACATTTCCTCAGTTTTCTAAGACCCTTTCAATAAAATTCACCTAAATAATACATTCTTACACCTTCCCAAGCCTTAAGATAGAGTGTTGTAAAGTGTTGTGTTGCATTTTCAAACTTATCTAGGCTTATCACCCCCAAATTAACCCTTCTTCTATGCTAATTTTCCCCTTTAATGCATCTTTAGTCCCGACCTAAGTGTGTTTCGAGAGGAAAAACAGATTAACTTCAATAAACACAAATTAATTCTTGACCAAAACTAAAATTTTCCCAAGTGGACTAGGTCACCTTTTTGGGGGACCTAGTCCCTTTAGGCATAAATTTCAAATAAAAATAAAAATCAACGAGAAAATTACCTCCTAAACCCTAGGGTCAGCCTATTAGGTTGAATTTCAAGAAATTTAGGACTTCACATGTACAATAAGGGTTTTCATCCTCATTTTTCTCTCCTTAGCTCATTTTTCACTCTCTTAGTCACAAGCACTCAAGCATCCAAGTCCTCACAAGCAAGCATACAAGCGTTAAATGGTTTACAAGCTATCTCCATTGGAGCTGCTCTTGCATGTTGTAAAACATCAACAACAAAGGTTTTGTAAGAATTTCCATTAATTTTATCATTCAATCTTACATTCCTTTGCTTTTATCTCATTTGGGTTTAATCACCTATAAAGGGGTTTGACTTAGGAAAACCCCTATTTCCTAACCCCAATACTCTCTTGGTCTTTGCATGTGATTGTGGGTTTTGATGCAGGTTTTGTGAAGTACAAAGTGTTGCAAGAAGTACCAACATTCTCCTTGAAAGTCACATCCAAGCCTCAAAGGTCCTAGAATGAGCAAGAAGACAACCTACAAGTCACTTTCAGGAGTTTCTATCACAAATTGTTGCAGAAAAGGGAAACATCAACCGAGACCCATAGAATCAAGCCCTATTTTCTCAAAAAGCTACAAGAGGACTAGGTCACCCCTACTAGTGACCTTGTCCCTATGCTAGGCTTGAAAAAGGGTTTCTGCATTTTTGGGCACCCATTTCCCCGAAACCTATTTTGGCAAAGTTTCCCACTTGGAGGACTAGATCGCCCTACTTGGCATAAGTGTCTTTCGTTATTTTCATACATTTTCTAGAGGTTCTCAAAGCATTCATCTGCAACATCACTTTTCCAAGTGCACCCCTTTTGTCTTCCTCTGTTATTTTTCTAGATTACTCTCATATATGGCATATGGTTAGTTTATATTACCTTAGTTTTGTTTTATTTGCATTGCATAAATCTAGCTTAGTATCATTTCATTTCAGTTCTAGCCACACATCACACACACTTATCACAACCTTCATCAATAAACCTTCCCCCTTTGAATGCAACCACCAAAAAACTCTGTATCCACCTAGGGAAATGGTGCAATTCTCTCACCAAGTGGTCCTAAAGTGAAAAAACCCTAAGGGCCTAGCAAGGGGAATCCTTTTGCCTTAGGTCTAGAGATACATTTTTGGGGATTCATTTTGGTGAGCCCGACTGTAGACCATTATCTAGCTTTCTGATTTTTGCATTTCATCTTAGAGATAGCTCACATTGCATTGAAATCTTGCATTGTTTGCATCCTAGGGTTAGTGAAAAAAGTGCATTTAGTGAAAATTCATCTTATATTTGCACATTGTATTGCATTTCTAGTTTATGTTTGCACTTAAATATCAGAAAAACCATAAAAATTAGCTAAAAATTCAGGAATTTTTCAAAAACAACACTACTAGGACTAAGTCACCATAGTGGGCGACCTAGTCCTTTGGCATTGTTTTTTGTCAAATTCCCTAAAATTTGCAAGTATTTTCTATCTTACAACATTTTGGTTTTTCCTTTCTGTGTTTTGTTCCAGAATCCTAGTTACAAGCCCTTTTTATCACCTTTGCATATATTGCCTTAGGGAATTGTGTCTAAGCATTTATTGTTCCTTTTTCGATACTATTGTGAGACAAAGTTCTAGGGCGTATGTGCAGGATCATGATGGGCCAAAAAGAGGCGATATCTAAGTGATATGATGGCCCATGTGGCTGATGAATTTTTTTTAACCCAAAATTGATGAAATGAAAAGGGTTTTTAAAGGTGATTCTTAGCTTTCCACCAATATAAATTATGCTTTACTTTGAATTTAATAAATAATTATTATTCATTTTCTATTTGAATTATGACTAAAGTCCTAATTGATAAGTTGATTGAAAAAAATCTATAGCTTTCAAACGGTATCACATTTTTTGAATCCAAAACATGTGTCACATTCTATGCTTCACATACTATATGATTAAAAAAAAAAAATGAATTTCATGAAGTTTTGACCAAGTTATGGTGGTCAGACATACGAGTTTTTATATTTTTAAAAAGTTGTAATAAAAAATTCATAATTAATTATTTACTTGGAAAGAAGTTACAAAAAAATATGCATCACATCGGGACATGAGTCCCCTACTTATATCTAAAGTCTTATAAAAAAACATTATCATTTTATTGTGGTTGAGGTGGTCAGACAGACACCTACTTCTTATTTTTTCCCTGAAATTTAAGTACTACTGCATTGAAATTTCAAATTTTCACCAAACAGATTTAAAAATAAATTAAAAAACCTAGTAGTTTATAAACTACATTCAATTTTCTACAGATTCTATTCTTACATATTTTTGAAATAATATAGATAACTTATTCAAATTTTTACGTCAAGTTGCCTAGCTCTGATTTTCTGAATTTTATTGTCACTTAATGGCCTGTTTTTTTCATGATGATCCTGCACATAACCTAGGAACATGGCATCTACCAACAATACCCTTGTTGTAGAGCTTGGCATCCCTCCAACTTCAACTCTTGGTATTGACAATGGTGCATTAGGCTTATAAACTATCCTTAGTAATTCCTTGCACCTAGATGATACAACTGGTGATAGTAATGACCTCCCACATGATAAGATATTCCATATCCATGCTGATCTCACTGACTATCGACATGAAGTCAGCTTTGAACCCATACCAGAAACTGCCATCCTTGCCATTGAGCAACTTTACCGTTTAGTTGATTGTGATGATGGCTTATGTGTCATGAAGAGGATTGCATTAATATATGAAAAACATGCACCTAAGACATCTACCTCACCCACTCCTATGTCTGGCCAAGGAGGAACTTCTACTCCTCCCCCCTCAATTGTTGCTTATATTCCAACCTATACACCTTCTAGTGTGAAAACCACTATGCAATAGGTTAGTAATGTGGTATCTCCCCCCACCATCACCTCTAGCATCCATACTTCTCTTGTTGCATCCTAGCCCCTCACTTCTTCCACTATCCCTACCCTCACTATTCCTACAACTTCCCCTTCAACCACTTTCACCCCTTCACCTCTCTCACTTCCACCTCATAGCACTTACAATGACCCTCTCATTACACAACTATTTCACACTATAACTTCTATGCAACAATAAATATCCACCATTAACCAAAACCAATATGGCTCACCCTCCCATTACATTTGTAGTAACCTATTGTCCCTTGACATCCTCTACACTCCTTTGCCACAAGGAATAGAGATCCCTTGATTCAAGAAGTATGGCAGGAAAGGTGATCCTTCTAACCATGTCAATGCCTATATTGCCCTCTATATCGACTTTTCTCTTGATGACAAGTTGCTCACTAAGTTGTTTCCAAGAACTCTTAAGGATGCAGCCTTAGATTAGTTCTCCTTCCTACCTAATTATTCCATTAGTTTATTCAACGAATTAGTGGATGCCTTCATTAATCACTTTCAAGTTAACATGGCACCAAAGAAAACTTTAGCAAACCTCATGAGATGCAAACAAGCTAATACCGAGAAGATAACTAATTTTATCTCTCGTTACCAAGCTCTTTATTCCTTAATTGATGTTAAGATATCAATTACCCATTTGTAGAAGATATTTACTAAAATCCTTGTGACATCCTTTCAAGATAAAATTACTCTCATAAATTTCCCCTCCTTTATGCACTTGTGTCAAGCACTCTGTCACTACCATAACTCTACTAGCATTCGTGACTCACAGTCCACTCCTAGTCATGATGAGAAGTCCAATAACTCTTCCCAATCCAATCTCCAACCTTTCTATGAACTGAACAAAGGATTTCTCCAATTCAACCCTTCATCCTCAAAGCCCCCACCTATTAATAACCAAGTGGTCATTGTCAAGTCCGCAGTGCCCTTTAATTAGGGTATGTGCAGGATCATCAAGGAAAAAATAGGCCCTTAAGTGGTAATAAAATTCAGAAAATTAGAGTTAGGCAACTTGGCGTAAAAATTTGAATAAGTTATCTATATTATTTCAAAAATATGTAAGAATAGAATCTATAGAAAATTGAATGTAGTTTCTAAACTACTAGAGGTTTTTTTTTTTTTTTTTTAAATCTATTTGGTGAGATTTTGAAATCTCAATGCAGTAGTACTTAAATTTCAGGGAAAAAATAAGAAGTAGGTGTTTGTCTGACCACCCTAACCACAATAAAATGATAATTTTTTTTATAAGTAGGGGACTCATGTCCCGATGTGATGCATATTTTTTTGTAATTTTTTTTCCAAGTAAATAATTAATTATGAATTTTTTATTACAACTTTTAAAAAATATAAAAACTCATATGTGTGACCACATTAACTTAGTCAAAACATCATGAAATTCAATTTTTATTTTTTTTAATCCTATATTATGTGAAGCATAGAATGTGACGCATGTTTTGGATTCAAAAAATGTGACATCGTTTGAAAGCTGTAGATTTTTTTCAATCAGCCTATCAATCAAGACTTTAGTCCTAATTTAAATAGAAAATGAATAATAATTATTTATTAAATTCAAAGTAAAGCATAATTTATATTGGTGGAAATTTGAGAATCTCCTTTTAAAATCCTTTTCATTTCATCAATTTTGGGTAAAAAAAAAGTCGTTGACCATATGGGCCATCATATCACTTAGATATCACCACTTTTTGGCCCATCATGATCCTACACATACCCATTACAGGGATTCTAAGTGTACTTTCACACCCTTGCCCAACACCCTTCATAACACCATGACCCAATTAATTCAGCAACATATGATTTCTTTACCTCCCGTCCATACACCCGATCCTAACAAACCATTACCCCCTTCTTATATTTCCACTACTTTTTGTTACTTTCATTGCTAAAAAAGACACACCACTGAACAATGCAAGTGTCTAAAGCACCTAGTTTAAGACCTCATTGATTAAAGACGTCTCTCTATTGCAAGCGTTAATATTAAAATCAATACATCTGTGGAACCCCCTAATCAAAACTTTGAAATCTTTACCAACCCCATGCCCAATCATAATGTGTTGTTTGTCAAACCAAGTGAAACTTCCTCACCTAATGTCATGAATGTGAATTCACAAGATTTACATTATGCTTCTCTTTCCCTGGTAACCCATGTCACACCTATTAATGAAATGGTAGGCGCAATAGAAGTTATCCATCGTATCGGCCCAACCAAAGGACCTCTTGAGATCTCCTTTTCTACATAATATATACTATGAAACCTTCCTAATGGATCTCTATACATAGCTATTTGCATTTATGATAAGCCCACCAACGAGATACTCATAGATCCCGCATGTAGTGAGAATGTCATCACAAAATATTTTCTAGTATTACATAATATTGATCAAGATGTCTATAATTGGCTTACTATTTGGGTCAAAATACACAATGGTTTCACATGCTCGATGATTGGATCGATTGCCCTCCCATTGCAAATAGGTCTGAAAACATTGGATGTTACCTTTTCAATTATTCCTTAGTTGGACCAATTTTTCTTACAACTTGGCCATCCATGGCTTCGTTCTATGAAAGAGGTCCCATCCATCATTCACAAGTGTGTGAATTTTCCTATTCACAATGACATATTTACTATTCACCATAGTAGTTTTAACTTGTTATCCTCTAAAGGGGTATGTGTAGGATCATGATGGGCCAAAATGTGGTGATATCTAACCCAAAATTGATGAAACGAAAAGGGTTTTTAAAGGAGATTCTCAAATTTCCACCAATATAAATTATGCTTTACTTTGAATTTAATAAATTATTATTATTCATTTTCTATTTGAATTATGACTAAAGTCTTGATTGATAGGTTGATTGAAAAACATCTATAACTTGTAAACGATTTCACATTTTTTGAATCCAAAACTTGCATCACATTCTATGCTTCCAATGCTATAGGATTAAAAAGAGAGAGTTTAATTTCATGAAGTTTTGACCAAGTTAAGGTGGTTAGACATACAAGTTTTTATATTTTCTAAAAATTGTAATAGAAAAATAATAATTAATTATTTACTTGGAAAAAAATTACAAAAAAATATGCATCACATTGGGACATGAGTCCCCTACTTATATCTAAAATATTATAAAAAAATATTATCATTTTATTGTGGTTAGGGTGGTCAGACAGACACCTACTTCTTATTTTATCCCTGAAATTTAAGTACTACTACATTGAAATTTCAAATTTTTACCAAATAGATTTTTATTTTTTTAAAATAAACCTAATAGTTTAGAAACTACATTAAATTTGCTACAGATTCTATTCTTACATATTTTTTAAATAATATAGATAACTAATTTAAATTTTAACATCAAGTTGCCTAACTCTGATTTTCTGAATTTTATTGCCACTTTAGGCCTGTTTTTCCCATGATGATCTTGCACATACCGACAGGTAAATTTTCCCTAGATGCCTTTTGGCCTGAACCTATGGAGCCCATCACTCCTCGACGTGACTTCTTATTCATTTCCTATCAAAAGTTCAAATCCAAGAAGATCTCTGAACTTTCTTTATGCAACATACCTCCTTCTACCTCAGACTCACCCATCCTTGACGAAGCCATGTTGCCACCTGAATCCTATATGTCTGGCCAACCTACTCTTGAAACCTCCTCCACATAATCCAAGAGGCCTAGGGATCATGATAGTAACTCCATCCACCCACCCCACACTAAACAAGTGTATAAATCTAAAGAAAAGTTGGATGAACAACCCATTGTTCCTCTTGTCTCTCCTCTCCGAGATGATACACAACCTATGGTGGATTGTCCCACACCTTCGCTCAAACACCTTGACCAAAAATAAAAATGGAATAAAGAGGCTACAAAGCATCGACGTCGCCGTCGTGCTCTTTCCCGCCAATCTCATGAGGAAGAACAAGCTGAGGAGCCCAACCCACCTGTGTTTGAGGCCATGCCTGCTGGTCCTCCTTCTCCACCCCTATGCAACCAGATCCTATACATCCTATACCTCCTCTTTTACAAGCCACCATCGATATTTTCATATGCTCCACCATTGTCATCAACTTAGATGATGATGATGAGAATGCTCACATCGATGAAGAGGTCCACTAAACCTTTAAATCACTATTCTCCTCTTCCATGAGCATTCATTAGAATTCTCCTAGGACAAGCATTGATCTTGATGCTAGTTTGGAAATTTCTGTCATTCCTCTTGCTAGTCACCCTCCTAAGTTTTATACTGAGTAGGATTGGGATGTAGATGACTTGCTTATAGAGTAATGCACATGCGCCTTACTAGTCCTTTTTTTTTTTTTCCTTTTTGCATTTATGTGTCATGTATACCCTGTGTTTTTTGATGTTTTCTCACTCTTTGTGACATTCTTCTATATGTATCTCCCTTTTTCTATGTGTTGTGCATTCCTTTTTTGCTTTTCACTTCCCTCTTCTCCTTTTCCTTTTTTCCTTTCATTTGTGGATGATGCAAGGCATTGAGACATCAATGTCTCCTTCATGTTGACCCAAATGAACCTCTTTTTCTTTTTGTTTCCATTTTTCATTTCATTTGGGGATGATGCAAGGAATTGAGACAATAATGTCTCCTTCATGTTGACCCAAATGAACCTCTTTTTCTTTTTGTTTCCTTTTTTTCTTTAATTTGGGGATGATGCGAGGCATTGAGACTACAATGTCACCTTCATGTTGACCCAAATGACACTCTTTTCTTTTGTATTTTTCCTTTCATTTGAGGATGATGCAAGACATTAGGACCACAATGTCTCCTTCATGTTGACTTAAAACCAAGGCTCTTTTGCTTTCTATGGTCCTTTTCAGCGATGATGCAAAGCGTCGAGATATCCTATGTCTCTTCTATGTTGACCCAAAATGACTCTTCTTTTTCATTTTTCTTTCACTCTCTATGTGTCCTTCTTCCAATTCTATGTATTTGGGGGAATGATGATAAGTTTTTCACTCTCTAAAACAAACATTGCACCAACGAGAATATTGGCCCCAAATACATAGATCCCTTATGTGTTTCGTGTTATTTTATTTTGGGGGAATATCCACCTTCTCTTTTTATTTCTTCTCTTTTGCATGACGCAACCTTTCTTGGATACCTATCACTTAAAATTGGGGTAAGTGCACCAATCTGTGACACAATTTTGACTCTTAAGATGCCACTTTTTTTTTTCTGAAATCAAAAAAATCTGATTTGTGCGATAAAATGAAGATAGTTACGCTCAAAATTTCAAGATACGGCAAGAACAAAAGTTAAGTGCTCCGAGTCTAGTTTCTAAGATACTATTGTTTTTTGAAATTAATGAAGATTAAGGGTCTCAAAAAGGGCGGGGCCTAAAATAGGTCCTGTTTTTATCAAACAAAATAGCATAGCACTTGAGGGCTCCCCCCTTTTTGGTTAACTTTTTTTAAGAATTTCAAAAATCCCAATGGTGAGAAATTAGCTAACACCATGTAGTTTATCCTCCTTCTTTCAGATAATTTTTTTAATGAATATATAATATTTTATGAATTTTCAAAGTGGACACATCCGAAAAAGCTAAAATTTGAGCGTGCTCCCCCCCAATTTTTTTGCAAACTAATCGAAAATTGATTTTATTTTTTTCATCATGTGTAGAATGGAGTCTAGTTTCAAAAAATGTAATTTGTTTCACGTTCCGATGAACGTGTAAAAATATATCCTAAACCTAGCACATGTTGGTTTTTGACCAAAAATGAAGTCATTTACAATAGAAGCCATGGATTAAAACCTTAACTAAATCAAAATCAAAAAAGAATTATATATTTAGATAGCTGAGATAGAGGTTAACGCTATCATGATTTTTTTTATAAACTTGCATTGAAAGATGTGCAAATAAGATAGGGAGCACGGTCAAAATAATGAGAAAATTTAGCAAATCCTATTAATTAACATGTCTAAAGAAGGCCTTTTGGTGAGCACCAAATGTGAGGAGTCATTTGGTGAGCGCCAAATGGCCTGCTTTGCATAAAACTAGATTTTCACTTTCTCTGTCAGGTTATGTGCAGGATCATGATGGACCAAAAAGTGGCGATATGTAAGCCATTTGATGGCCCATGTGGCTGACGACTTTTTTTTTACCCAAAATTGATGAAACGAAAAGGGTTTTTAGAGGATATTCTCAGTTTCCACCAATATAAATTATGCTTTACTTTGAATTTAATAAATTATTATTATTCATTTTCTATTAGAATTATGAATAAAGTCCTGATTGATAAGCTGATTGAAAAACATCTATAACTTTCAAATGGTATCACATTTTTTGAATCCAAAACATGTGTCACATTCTATGCTTCACATACTATAGGATTAAAAAAAAAAAAAATGAATTTCATGAATTTTTGACCAAGTTAAGGTGGTTAGATAGACGAGATTTTATATTTTTTTAAAATTGTAATAAAAAATTCATAATTAATTATTTACTTGGAAAAAAATTATAAAAAAATATGTATCACATCGGGACATGAGTCTTTTACTTATATCTAAAATATTATAAAAAAATATTATCATTTTATTGTGGTTAGGGTGGTCAGATAGACACTTACTTCTTATTTTTATCCTGAAATTTAAATACTACTACATTGAAATTTCAAATTTTCACCAAATAGATTTTATGTTTTTAAATAAAGGTCTAGTAGTTTCAAAACTACATTCAATTTTATACAGATTCTATTTTTACATTTTTTTGAAATAATATAGACAGCTTATTCAATTTTTTACGTCAAGTTGTCTAACTCTAGTTTTCTGTCTTTTTATTGCCACTTAAGGGCCTATTTTTTCCATGATGATCCTGCACATACCCGTCAGGAAAATTATATACATGAAATAAATATTTAAGTATAAGTTGACATTTACATATAGACATTTACTTTCTTATACTTTAAGCTATATTTCATGTATATATAGGCAAGATGTTTGAGAGTGTTTTCAGATCTCTAAGAGTTATAATGCAAATTCTAGTTTTTGGAAGATCTTAAAAATTTTAGACTTAGTCAAATTTCAGTAATCAACATGTCAAATTTCAGTAATCAGGAGGTCAAATTTTAGTACTTAGGAGGTCAAATTTCATCTATCTCACTCATTTTCATCTTTTATTCTCTAGACCTCTCTCTCTCTCACTATCTCCATCCCTTTATCTAACAATATCTTCCTTGAGCTCAAGAACTATGTCTCTACATGTCCATCTCTCTCTCCTTCCCTCTCCGATATCTATCTCCCTCCCTCCTTCCCTCTCTACATTTTTCTATCTCTCATCCCTCTCCTTTAATCTCTATATATCTCTCTCTACTCTCTACACCTACCTATCCCTCCCTCCCTCCCTCTCTTCTCTTTCTCTCTCTCTTTGCTTCCCTCGCTCTCTCCTCCCCTCTCTACTCTTTATCTTGTCATTCTCTCTCTCCTTCCCTCTCTAGTTCTCTCTATCTCACTTCTCTCTCCTTCCCTCCCTACCTCTCTAATTTTCTCTATCTCCCTCTCTCTCTCCTTCCCTTTCTACTTCTCTTTATCTCACATATCTTTCTCCCCCTATCTCTCTCCCTCTCTCTTCCTTTCACCCATCTTTGCTCTCTACTTCTCACTATCTAACCTATCCCTCTATACATCTCTCTCTCACCCCTCCTTCCCTCTCAATCTCTCCACCTTCCTCCTTATCTCTCTAATTTTAAGCTCCATCACACATCTCTATCACCTATCTCACTTCTCTCTTTCCCCTTCCCTCTCTACTCTCTTTCTCTCTATCTCACCCCTCCTCTCTCTTATCTCTCTCACCTCTGTCTCTCCATCCCTACCTCTTCCTCCCTCTCTCCTTCCCTCTATCTACCTAGACCTCTCTCTATTTTTGCCTCACCTCTCTCTCCATCCCTACCTCTCCCTATATCTCTCCTTTCATATCTACTTCTCTCTACCTAGTTGTCCCT